>OY769905.1:17283913-17883913 GCA_963669185.1 Dyspetes luteomarginatus | reverse complement strand
CCCCCCTGAAACTCCGAGAAACTCGGAAACATCTAGATCTGCTCGTCTGTTTCACTCTCCCACACATGAAGCCAATATATGGCGAACATTTTACGGACGGTTGAGCGAATGAGAGAAAACTGGAATGGTGGAAAAGCTAAAATAAACGGAGGGTTACACAGTCCACTGTACAACCTTCCTACATAGTTTTCTCGACGTACCTAAAGACGAAAGACCATTAGGAGTGTCCTGTATCCTCGAACGGTCGCGTTTCAATTAAACTCATCCCAGTTTTATATCTTATCTCATTTTCTCTGTCCCCATCGTGGACCCAACGGTGGAAGTAAATTAGAAATCAAAAAGGCGTATTTCACATGGATCTTCATAGCCATTTTACGTTGGCTCCAATTGAATCTATAAGCGCAATTATTTCAGTACTTTGTTCGATGTTATAGAAGGTAGAGAAAAAATGATAGCTAACGGAGAAGATCCTTTGAAAACTTAAAAAATGACCGTAATTACTCGCTAGAACCTTTTTTTCTTCACTAAAAGTCTTCCATACACAAGATCGAAGCGAACAAACTTTTATAGACCTTATTCGATATTGTAGAAGTCAGAAAAGAAATATTCTGAAAAAAAGTTGCAGCTATTCGCAGTAGTAAGCAATAGCTTGGAAAAAGTGACAGATGTCAATTATTGAAGCGACGTCACTAACTTGCATGCCATTATAAAGGTCATTTTATTTTTGCATCGTATAAACGATGGAATTTCCTGCCTCGCCGGAGTGCCTCAATCCAAGTTTCCGTGACTGTCGCGACCCGAAGAAATCGTTCCAAAGAGAGGTTGAATATTGATAGGACCACGTCAGGCAAGCTCCGAGAATATATTTCTCGAATTCATGAGAGATCCCCAAGCTGTCCCTGCCTTATTCTCTCCCACGAGGAATCACAGTGCTCGCCTCTTGGTCTCGTTGAGCTTCTCCTGTTCAATTTACGGCCAAGTTGGCACGTACAAAGTTGCCATTGGCCAAAGGAGAATGGAATTGCAAGCGCGGTTCTCCAGTATACCGTGTATATTATTACTTTACGCAAGGTATTATGCACCAACCAAAACTCTGCGGGCCTATAGATACGTGAATGTTATGTAATGAGAGAGAGAGAGAGAGAGAGTACCTAAATTTCCGTCTCACTTGGCTGGCGCGTCCTTTGCATTCTCTCTGTGGGCGCCAGAGAAGCGTCCCAACCTCGACACATGAATAGTTATAACCACCGAGCTTGCACAGTCTTCCGTAGCGTGTATGCATTGCTGCACCTTGTGTAGTTTCCACAATATACCCTTAAATATATCTATATAAACCACATTGGGTTGTTGAATGCACGTGCGAGCATCCTACCAAGTGCCTCGACAATATTCCACCTCGTATGCATCTTATCCTCTATCTCTAGCTTGAAACTCGAGACCGGAAACTTCCTTCCAAAGCTGGAGTTTCTCCCTGGCCATGACATGATCCAGAGAGAGAGAGAGAGAGAGAGAGAGAGGGAGGGAGGGGCAAGAATGCCTGATCTCTCCGCTTTCAGTGAAAATACGTCGAGCAATTCGTCATTTGTATGCGGTAATGTTTAGCCCACCGAATCTAGAGGAAAATGAGATACCGAGCAAAAGGGTTGAATATTTCTATTCAGCTAGGGAAGGAAGGAGAGTCAAAAGATTTACAGCTTTTTTTCGTCTACGGTCAAAAAATTTGATTATGGACCGTTAGGGCTGCCCAGTTTTGTGAATTTTAAAGCAGTTCTCTGCTTGTTTTGCATAGCGATCCCTAAAGCTCGAGGTTCATCTCAACCTCTGTCATGCATTTATCTTAGCTTTATCTTTTACTTTTGCGTAAACTTTTTGATATTTCTTTTTGGTTACAAAATTTCGCATCAAATCTTGTTCCATTTATCCTTTTTGTCCATCTTATTCGTGCAAACTCTTCAACTGTTTTGTATCGAAATTCTCGGTTTTTTCATTTAATCAACAGTCTAAACACAATTTTGTAAATGATTAATACGTTTTTTCATTTTATAAAAATTAAACAATTTTCAAGGATTAAATAAATAACGAGTGGCATTTATTCATTGTAACAAAAAGTGTGAATATGTTGAATCATCCCTGTTAGAATATTTAGACCGTTGCAGAGTTGGATGTAACGCTTAAAATGTTGCGCCAGTTACAAGATATGAATCTCATACAACGCGAGGAATATTGCGAATATTTAGACGGTCTAAGCGTTACATTTTAAGCGTTACATCCTACTCTGCAACGGTTGCAGAGTTGGATGTAAAGCTTAAAATGTTGCTCCAGTTACAAGATATGAATCTCATATAACGGGAGAAATATTGCGAATATTTAGACCGTTGCAGGGTTGGATGTAACACTTAAAATGTTGCGCGAGTTACAAGATATGAATCTCATACAACGCGAGAAACACTGCGATGTATTATCAATCATACCAGAGTCTTTGAGCTACTTTCAAACATACTTTTGGGATTTTATGATATCCCTGGAAATGCCAGCTCTCGCCGATTTGTCGCTGTTTAGGAGCGTATAAGCGATTGAGTGTCATAATAACTACAAAGTTAAGACTTTCCCTCGCATTCTTGCTCTTCCACCTCAACACGTCAGTAGCCTCGCTCCTGATGAGAACTTTGAACACGGTTTTACGTAGCCTCGAGATGTTGAGAATCTGTCAGGAGCCACAGGAGGGCACGGCACTGATGGTAAAACTTGACCCATCGGCCCAGCACGCGCAGGAATTCTCTGAATCTATCGGTGCCCATGTGAAACTACCAAAGTCTGGAGCTCGCTAATATATATATATATTTATTTACCCTTTACAACCTCGCTATTTCCGTTATGTGGTATGAGATTGTTGCTAAAGTCTTGAACTCGTTTTTCGAATCATCGCCATTTTTTTGACAAACTCATTTTACTTTACGTAAATAAATTATTTATAGTACAATTATTAAATAATAACTAAAAAAAAAATTGAAATATTTATCAATTCAAGTATTTTTAATCATGGACTGAATATGAAAAATAAAATAAATATTTCTTCGAATTTCAAAAGCGAATGATAACGAAACTTTTGTCCCCCCTCAAATTTCAATAACTAAAATGGGATAAATTTGGCAAATAAATTTTCAAATCACATGACAAGTACAAAGTTTACAAACTTTTTAAACGGAGACATAATTAGCAATTTCGCCCTGTAAAATCAGCGAAATAGCTTGCTACGGACACAAAGTAGACATTGCCCTCTGATTAATTCAGAAGCAATGAATGGAATTTCCCGTAATTACCAGTGCATCACGAATTTCCAACAGTCTTGTAATTATCACCTGAACACTTCCGAGTGTATTAAATTACTACGTTGAATCGAGTGCAAGCTGATGTTTGACTGCTGCTGCTGCAGCATGCTGATGAAGAGTTACATCGTAATTTCTATTGTAACAGTTGAGGGGTTAAGAGGGCGTACACAAGTGAGAGAAAGATGGGGCGAGAATGTGGCGAAGCGTTAATTCCCCATGGAATTCAATCGCTCTCACGTTACCCATGCAGCATGTGCCTCACTGTTTCGTTGATGGTTCTCGCACGAAGGGGCTCTTTCCTATAGGAATCACGCCGAGAAATCCAATTCCAATATATGCATATCCATATAGTATATATTGCGTTTATATGCACCGCGTTTACACTCAATGGTAAAACTCTGGTAATGCTTGCGTGACTCTCGTTACTTCTCATCTCATCGTGGCACTTTAAACGTGACGAGCCTCTCGAGAGCCCGCAATTTCTCTATTACCGTACTCTCTATTACTTACTATTATACATACACTATCACTACACTACACTATCTATTACCTACTATTATACACATATATTATATGCTAAAACTAAACGAACGCACGTAAAATCTTGCAGGCAATAATTCAAAAGCTCCAGCAGATATTTATTGTTCGGAAATTGGGAAATAACATAAAAGAACAACGTTCGAACGACTACTTTGCCTCATTTTCCTATCCCCTCGGGGATATAATATTGGCAATGGGCGTAGAAAAAATTGTATGATCCAAGCGAAACTACCATTCCATTTTCCCTCTTCCTATATATAGATACATAGAGAACGATTTCATTGAATGTTCGTATACGTGTATGTGTATGTAAATATCCAAGCGCAGATATGAAAATCCTATTGAGGCTTGAACGACTTCTCGTTTGGGCCTGGTAGCTTTGTCAATGGTACGCCATTTCCATACTAACCAGCTTGAACGATCAGACAATTTTTCAGAACTCTTTTTTTCAGTCGTTTTCCTTTTTTCAGTCCAGTACAAATATTGTAGGGAAATATATATAGGGAATGTTTGTTTGTACGAGAAACATTCGACGAATTGGACGAAAAATTTCGTTCCATAAATAGCCATAGAAAGAGAGAGAGAGAGAGAGAGAAATGCTCCATTGGTTCTGTGAAATCACCACTAGGAATTTTATCATACGTGGATGAGGCCTGTTTATCCGTCTCATTGACCTGTAATCGTATACTCGAGTGAGAACTAACGAGCGAACGAACGGGAGAGGCGAATTCTCGTATCGTGAATTTGATTGGAAATTTTACGTAATTAAATCGAGATTTCAAATACTCGTGAGTATAACGATTGGCCGTGTAAATCCATGCTCTGCGTATAAATGCGCATAGTAAAACGAGGATATTTCGCCTCATTGGTAACGAGCGAAATATTGTGATGCTGTTGAAACCGAAGCTATACGATCACCATGGCTTCAACTCCAGAGTTGATATTATATCCCTATATAAATATATACAATCATAGACAAGACTCACCGGTGTGGTAAAACGATCGATCGTTTCAGGCTATAAATTGGTCCGATTTTCGTTCAACTCGTTTATGTTGCCAAGCCTCCCAATATAACCTCTCTCTGTCTCTCAATCTACCAGCCTATATATCAACCACGAACGACATGACAAATTCTCGCGTCGTTCGTGGATGAAAAAACGACGAAAATTCACCACGTGAGATAGTCGATTTTTTCCGGGCCTTGAAAGCTGCTTGGGAACTCGCCGATCGGATTTTCAGACCGGTATTGATTTAACTTTTCAAAATCCATTGTTTATAGTACAATATGGCTTCCGGTGAGATGATCGTACATAGTTCGTTAATTAGTCTTCCGATTTACCGTTAAATTACTGCAAAATAATATTTTTCATTAATATAAAAATTTTCAGATATTTAATTAAGTAATTGAAGCATAATGTGATTATTATCTTCAATAATAATCGAAAAACATCAATTTTTCAACAATATCTGCAACTCAGCGTAGAATTCTTTACGTACTACAATTACAAGCAAAAGTTAAATCTGATACGAATTCGAATACATCGCAATAAAAATAAATACACGATACAACCGTATTAAAGATACCAAGAACATCGATTTTTTACCAATAATAATACCGTAAACATATTCATAAAGGAGTTAAGAAAAATTGTTAACCAAATTTTAAGATTTTTTTTTGTTTTTCGTTATGAAATATAATCGCTGCTTTCTCATTATCCACCGACATTTTAGTTTCAAATCTTTTTCTTAATTCTGACATTATCTGACAATTGCCATGAGGTTAGATTCTCTCTACGAAATTCTCACAAATTTATCTCAATCTTCATTAAATTTAACTAATCGATAAGACGCCAATCAATCGGACCTCAAATTTCTATCAAACTGTCAGTAAATCTCAGGGACAAAAATTAGAACCAGTCCTGATTTTGACACTTTGTAGCTGGTAAAAAATCAACAATGGCATTTTCTCGCTATCCCTTTTGGATCTGCAGCGAGAGAGAAATTAGCCCCGCGGATTGTCTTAGAGAGTGAGGTCAAAAGTCAGAACGTTATCGTGAATCATGAGAGAAGGATTCTTATTAAATGTTTTCAACGTGGCCGATTCAAGCGTTCGACGAGATTTCCATCTCGTTGTCCTTTGTCCGGGGTATCGTGTCGCACACAGTATCGGCGAAAGAACGAAAAAGAATGAAAAGAGAAAGAGACTCTCGAGAGTTTCGTGGAGAGACATAGCAGCATCCTCATCTTCTATGTTTTGTGAGTTGAAAAAGCTTCTCTCGCCTCTTCTCTTATCTCGACGAGGCGATTGCACAATGGCCAAGGTATCGTTTCACAGTGCAACGAGAAAAATCTTGTATATACATAAATATATAAAGTGCACATAGGCAAAGGACATATAAGAAGCTCTCCTTAAGCATATTCTCTTTTATAATCGTCCTCTTTGTGCTGTGAAAATGGCGGTGAGTTTGCCATTGCACCAAAGCGAACCCCCTCGTATTCCTTCGATTACCTCTAATCTTGCTTTTTCCTCTCCTTGCCTTTCTCTTTTTTTTTTCTCAATGACTCTTTTCTTTTCTCTACGAGCACAGAGAGACGTTACAGATAAGACTGTGCCACGCGATTCGACATATTTCGCTTTCAGTGTATATTCGTCGAGTGTCCTTATTTCGCGATATCCTCTTGCAAGATCCTCGCGCAGAGAGACTACGAGCGAGGAGTTGCAGGATATCCTGCAGTGAGGATACAAGGAAATTTCTCTCGTGTCTCTCTCTGTCGTATATGCAATATTTGTTTTTCTCTATCGGAGTAAACTCCGACCGCCCGATTCCCTGGGGTCGAGGAGAGATAATCGATCTCGCGACCCCGACTCCCGCAGTGCACACCGCGGTCTTCGAAACCCCTTTCATCCCTTTTTTCAGTCTCGCATGCATCGTATTTCCTGATAATGCGTTCCCTACACGATTATTCAATTACGAGACATATCATCTTTGGGTAATGAGAGTTCTTAGTAAGAAGTGTTCAAAAGCTTTTTTTTGTTCCCAGACCTAAATAACCTTTGTAACTACTGTGGTTGAAAACGTGAAGGCTTATGCGATTTTTCCCGTAGCGAGCGAATTAACTTCTCTTTTGCGTCAAGAGGTTAATGAAATCAAAAAGATAAGCACACGACTGAAACAAAGTAAACGATGATTTTTGAATGTAGTTAACAGTTTGGTGTTTTCGCTATTACTGAATGTATACAAGCTGTTTTATTATTATTCTTATTATTATTATTATTATTATTATTATTATTATTATTATTATTATTATTATTATTATTATTATTATTATTATTATTATTATTATTATTATTATTATTATTATTATTATTAGTATTATTCAGATATTTTGGTAACGAATGGGTATTTTGTGCGGATATATCGCTGTTCTGAATCGCTTCGTATGGATTCAATATATACATTTGAAGTGAGAGACTCAGAGAGATGGTTTCACCCTTTCACCACACAGCTTCCACGTATATCCACGCTTAACCTTCGACGTGCGGTCTAATCTAACTTGCATAATGCAGAGAAGTTAGGGAAAGCCTCCACGAGACCATCCTGCACCAATTTCCTTCTCTCTCTCCAGCATCTCCATATACCGTTCGTCCTACCAGAGAGAGAGCTTCGAAACTCGCGTTAAGAGAATCATAGTCTTGGAGATTAAGCGGGCGAAGGATACACGCTGCAGACGCGCATCTTGCGGTGTCTTGCATCCTCGTGCTCATAATCTGTATGTGCATATATATATATATATATCGTTATGGTACACGAGTATGCGATTATTATACGCATTATCACACTACAAACGACCGAACGTGCACTATCTGGAGAAACAAATTATCATGAGGATATAAATAATAACGAGAGATAAGAAGTGGATGAAAAAAAAAAGTGTAATTTACTAAATTACCTTCCACGATATTGTCCAATTTCGTGAAATGACCCATTTTCAAACGTCTCATATTTGTTATTACGAGCAGTGTGAATTAAAGTGTGCAATTTACGAAAAGACTTATATAGTTGAATTTTTCTTTCCTTACGAATTATAATAATTTATTTTATAGTTATACCCACAACCCCCTTCCCTTACCGTTAACACATCGATTGATTTTAGAGTCGATGCAAAGAATCGTTATTGTAATTCTAATTTCTCTCGATAATTGATTTTCGTCAAAATTTCATCATCGATTTGAGCGGCCAAAAAAAGAGAAAAAATAAATGATATCGTCATTTCAAATAGTCTCAAAAAATATCCTTCAAAATTTCGAATCATCTCTCTAGTCACTCACATTTTTATTTCCTTTCCTTCAAAATATTTCTATACAATATCCACTCATCATATATATATATATATATATATATATATATATATATATAGAACGTCAATCATAGGTGAGAGTTTTTATACGTTCAACCGGATGACCAAAAAGCCAGGACCAAACGAATCGAGTGAAAGCGCCAGAGTGGTCCAGAAGAGAGTTCGGAGAGATTTTGTCAGTATGCAGATATAGCAAAATGGGGTAGTGAAAATGCTCTCCCGAGCGAGCGATACAAACCGAATGTACGGTAGCCCCTTGCGCCCCATTAGCAATGAACTCTTCCGGCCGGCCGACAGCACACGCAATCACAAAATCGTCAGTAGCTTGCAACAGCAGTCATACTAGTATAACAGAAATTGCTACGTCCATACATATATAATATATATAGCAGCATAGGGAACCATATATATATATATATATATATATATATATATATATATATATATACGTATATACATATATATATATATACCTATACATATACATATATACATATATATGTATATGCATGGTTCCCTATGCTGCTGGTACCCCGAAAGCGGCGGGTTGAAAACCATCGACATTTTGGATTGTATACGCCACGAGAGAGCATGTTCTATGGGTGTTTTGTGCCGGCTTCGAGCACACACGCATCGGTGCGTAAGAGAATAGCAGAGAGAGAGAGAGAGAGAAAGTTTGGTTTGCTAGCAAACGTCCATACGAGGTTGTAAATCGTTCGTGTGGATGAGCTATATGCGAATCGACAGGCAGACAGACTGACCAAACGAACGGAAAAGATAGAGCGAGACAGTTTCACATGCAGAGGGGGGTTGTGGAAACTGGTGCGCGATTTGATACGAGAGAGAATTCGCGGGATATGCAACGGTGGTCATGTATTTATTAAACATCGTTACCCTTCAACCCCCATGGGCTATATTGGATTAACCTTTCACAATATTTGGCCATCTCACAGTTACTGGCAACTATACATGCTAGTACACTGAATTTCTAGATTATTATATTAACCAATTCTGCATCATATTAATCTCTGGCTGGTCCCCATCCTGGGGTAGATAATGTCAAGCATACATCCTAATCGTGTTGAATTTCTGTACCGGATTACAATAAAGTAAAAATTAGGTACGACAACATTATAGGGAACGATCCGACTTAATAAAAAAAATTCATTGTTCTTTGGTGAAAAAAAGCCTCAATTTTTGTGAAAAGTAAAAATAAAGTTGCAACTGCCAAAAATGTCTAATTACTGGCACGACTTTTTTTTTCACCTTGTTCGCACAGCAAACAATGTTTTTGTAAAATGTAAATGGCGATAAAACCTTTGCCCATTAATTTAACTAATCCGTTCGTTAATTTAACGAACGAGCTATCCGAACTTGGAATTTATCGTTGCAAACTTTAATACTTAAATGCGCTCATTAAATTAACAAACAAAAATCTATAGAATCTCCTCCACGTGTTGAAATTTTATTTTATTTATCGCCTAAATAATTTTTATCTTCTTTTTTGATAAATGATGAAAAATCATTTCAATTAAATTTTAGGACTTTTTATCAAATCTCAGGTGCCATCATGAATCAGAATGATTTACCTTGCCTTGAAAAGGCCAATAACTGTATTGCCACACGTAACAGTTACCTTTCTGACATACTCTCTCTCTCTCTCTCTCTTGGCAACATATCGAACTCTCGTCTATATGTCTACAGTGGCTTTCGTATGTACGCTCTGAATATGTCGGCCGTTTTCATAACGCGCCGCTGCAGCCCTCTCTACCATTTTATACCATAGCAATTCGCCAATGAAACGCGTCACGATATTATCTCTCGCGTGTGCTGCAGCCCCCGCGCAGTGTGGCATTTTCGAGGGATGAGAGGAGCTTCGCGAATATAACCCTTTCCCAGGAATTTATATAGCTCCCCC
This sequence comes from Dyspetes luteomarginatus, assembly GCA_963669185.1. Classification (NCBI taxonomy): domain Eukaryota; kingdom Metazoa; phylum Arthropoda; class Insecta; order Hymenoptera; family Ichneumonidae; genus Dyspetes; species Dyspetes luteomarginatus. The sequence continues at coordinate 17,873,767 of OY769905.1, read as the reverse complement.
GTAACATGTTCCTATATATATATATATATATATATATATATATATATATATATATATATATATGCACATGTATGGCATACATATGGAGTTTGGACGAATACCCACGAAACCTAATATGGATTTTGGTGCATCCAGGGGTATATTGGGCAGTTTGCGAAAATATGCCGGGATGCGGTTTTATCAGAGGGTGCACCGTGTGTACATCCCTTCGATGCACATATTTCTCGAAACGCTTTATCATTCCAGACATCCTGATCTAATTTGATAAAGTTTCATTGAGTCCTGTCTCGCATTTATTGTGGCCGCTGAGAGAGAATTTAATGAACATTCAGTTAGTTCGAAATAATTCACATTTCATAACTATACAAAAGTGACATTTTTTAGAGAAATAATAATCATTGGATGGTAATTTTTTATTTTAATTCAATTGATCAAATTTATTGACATAAAATTTCCGTGGGCAGCAAAAATATTATTCTGGAATGAAATTTCGATTCAATGACATAAATTTAATTAAAACTCCATCAATTGTTAATTGTTGATAGATTATTATTCAATTTTGTTTTCCTGTGAACGTAATGCCTATTCTGCCTACATATATCCTCTCTACATATATATATATATATATATATATAATTTATCAATCATATAAACAATCATCAAAATTTTATCAAAAACGTTTCAATACATTTGAATAATTATCACCGATTGGCAAATTATATTTTAATCTCTCGATGACTTAGATCATATATATAACCAAAATATTTTTCTGCACAATTGACATTGAGCTCGTCAATGGAAATGCGCGAAAATTAAGGGACACTGTTGATTGCTCATCCATGACGTTAAGGGAATTTGATATTCCTGATATCCTATACGGATGTTTATCCCTTTTTTCCCCTGTTTTATCTCTCGCTCGTTATATCATCAGAGAGAGGGTGGTAAAAAGGGAAAAAAAAAAGGAAAAAAAAAAGAATCGATAGACAAAGTTTCCGGTTCGGACGCGAGTAATGCGTAATCCAAAAGATTAACGAGAGTTCGTCCGGCAAGCGAACGCGAGCATATCCGGGGTCCAAACGACCCCCTCTCCCGCCCCTCTCTCTCTCTCTCTCTCTCTCTGTTCATCCCCTCATCTTTCGCCCTACTCCTCTCGAGTTTCCAATTAACATGGGCCAAGTTTCTGATCCGTTCCAACGATGCTGACTGAGCTGCGCGCGGTCGTTGTTCTCGAATTAAAAGTTTGTGGGAGTGCTCTGAAATGCCACCCCCACCCTTCACGTTTTTCCCCATATACAGTCAAACTTCTCTCTCTCTCTCTCTCTCTCTCTCTCTCTCTCTCTTGTTTCTATTTTTTTTCCTCTTCGCTCGCTATACTCGACACGAGAGTATTTCTCTTCATACTTTTTCATTAAACAACAAAAAAAAAAAACCTTTGATGCATCATTGATTAAAAAAACAACATTCACGATATGTGTGCGCATGTACATAGATATAGGCAGACCAATCGATATATAAATAGAGAGGAGCGTTTCGATGATTGCTCAAAGCCAATTCGTCGAATTTCACGTTTCATTTAGAGCGCCAAAGAGTTAAAATAAATTTTCCTTTATGTGCGCTCGATAGCCGACAATACAGCGTATAATGCCACGTTTCGGATGCACTCTGAATCCCCACCCCCGGACATTACGAGCTGTGTGACCATCGTAGCGTGCGGTACACAGGAAATACAAAAGCATTGAAAGTCACTCGAACGAAAGTTTGCATGACCAGAGCATGAAATGGTCTCTAAAAATATATATATATATATATATATATCATATACAGATGCAAATCAACCACAAAACAGCTCGGTTACCACAATGTCCCTCCCGTCAATCTAGAATTCGACCACGAAAAGTGTCAAAGCCCTGTCGACCGATGTGACCTGTCGTGTTCCCGTGCCAAAAAGCTACATATTTCGAGGGAAAAAAAACAATATCCATCTGACACTCGTTTTTCCCTCGTATATAGAACACCTCTGCTATGGATGTATATATATATATATATATATATATGCATGGTTCCCGTGTTAACGTTAAAAATGCGATTTACTCGTGGGAATTAACGGACCCACGTGTGTGTTTGTGTGTGTGTGTGAGAAAGACAGCTCTAAAAGATAAATATCGATTATTTAGCACATACGATATTTCGTCGATGTATGCTCGAGATACCCGATGGAACTAACGAAACGCGGGAAATACGTTCTACGAACTGTGTGTACCAAATATCAGCCATGGCTGAGAGTCGAAATATTTGAAAACGAGATTTCCCGCCTACCTGGTATAGGTATATTATGTGTACATATTTATAAATATTATACTCATAAATATGTGTACATATTTATAAATATTATACTCATAAATATGTGTACATATTTATAAATATTATACTCATAAACATGTGTACATATTTTGCTGGCTCTGGTACGGTTTTGGCACTCTGTGATGGATTCGTCATAGTGCACTTTCCATACTCCCCGATGGACCAACCATTTCGCATGGTTCCCGTGTTAACGTTAAAAATGCGATTTACTCGTGGAAATTAACGGACCCACGTGTGTGTTTGTGTGTGTGTGTGAGAAAGGCAGCTCTAAAATATAAATATCGACTATTTAGCACATACGATATTTCGTCGATGTATGCTCGAGATACCCGATGGAACTAACGAAACGCGGGAAATACGTTCTACGAACTGTGTGTACCAAATATCAGCCATGGCTGAGGGTCGAAATATTTGAAAAGGAGATTTCCCGCCTACCCTGTACTGATATATTATGTGCACATATTTATAAATATTATACTCATATTTATGAGTATAATATTTATAAATATTTTGCTGGCTTTGGTACGGTTTTGGCACTCTGTGGTGGATTCATCATAGTGCACTTTCCATGCTTCCCGATGGACCAACCATTTCGACGTTAATCCCTCTACCGATTTGTCCAAAACGAGGAAATTCTCTTCGCCTCATATTATTAGGAGCCAAATCCAGCATTGCGCGTTCATTCGCGAGTTCGCATGTATTCAAATTTGATATTACATGCGTAAAATTGTACAGAGCCAAAAAAATGAATATGCATTCCTCTTGTCGGGCCTCGATTATTCCATTTGAGATATTGATAATTAGAGCACTCATTATTGAAATGGTACATTGCAATTACTTTCAATCAATATAGAGTACGAGTGTATTTTATTAAGCCTTTGAACGCTGGCATTTCGAATCGATTTTATACTTTTCGAATTTAAGATATACGAAGTATTATATTTTTTCGTTTCAGCATCATTGATAAAAATTTATTAAATTATTCGAATAAAGTTTCTACGTATTTAAAACATAAATCAGTTTTAATGGCAAAAAATCAATATTACTATTAAAATATTTGAAATTTTGCCATGTGTTCCTAAAAACTGCTTAAATGCCACACACACACTAAATGTCACTTTATTCAAATGATTTTTTTAATTTCAATCGATTTAAATATCATGAATTAATTTTTCTCAATGTGCTCACATCGCTGCAATGACTGTATTGAGGGTGTCTGGTTAAGGGTAGTGCAGCTAATGTGAGCATATATTATATACATATATACATATATATAACAAGCATATATTATATATATACATACATATAACAAGCATATATTATATATATATATACATAATCGAAAAAGAACGACCACGAAGTAACTGGGCGTTTCCATAGCTGCTCTGCCAATTTCGGAGAGGGTTCGAAAACGTGATATACGTAACAAACACATGCATGCGTGAGATATAGCACTGTCGTCCTGATGGCTGCAACCACTGTGAACCGTTGAAAAATAATCCCAGTCCTGGCGGGATTAACTAAGCTTACGATTCAAATCCACGGTCCGGACCACACCAGTGTTTCGCTTAATATTATTTTATGCCCAATGGGAGAAAGGACGAAATACATGCAGCGATGTAGGACTCGCGCACCCATCGTGCCAACCGCGACCTAACCCCCATTAGCGGTATTACATGAAATTCTAATAAAGGTATAGGCATTCGCGACCGCCATCCAAAAGCTCTCTCTCTCTCTCTTGCTCTCGCTCTCGCTCTCGCTCTGTTTGTGGTGGTTAAATGCTCGTTCATCATGTCACACCTTTCATACCGTCCTCAGTGTCTAGAATTCCCCCTCACTTTCTCACCGATAAATTACCAAAATATCGTTGACAAGCCTCGAAGACTTTTCTGTGCACTCTCAATAAAATATTGCTCATCAAGCAGAACATCAATCAATTTTTTTAGGGATTAAGTAGATCGAGCTGTAAATCTTATTTTCACAAAGTTGGACAAACCAGAAAGAGATTTTTTTATTATTATTTCGATTCATTTATTTCTCATAATGAATATTAATATTCTAAAAATAATCATTCATCCCCTGTCTTGTTGGAAAATTATATTTAATAGCTTTCTATTGACAAACTCCAGAATGTATGGAAGAAATATATTTTACTACATATTTCTGGAATAAAATTAGCTTTGGGGATGAATCGATCCTCGATATCAGATCGCCCTTCGTAACATCGCACAGGGTTAAACATCGGGTTTGGGTTTGGGTTCTGCTCATCAAGCAGAACATCAATCAAATTTTTTAGGGATTAAGTAGATCGAGCTGTAAATCTTATTTTCACAAACTTGGACAAACCAGAAAGAGATTTTTTTTTTATTATTTCGATTCATTTATTTCTCATAATGAATATTAATATTCTAAAAATAATCATTCATCCCTGTCTTGTTGGAAAATTATATTTAATAGCTTTCTATTGACAAACTCCAGAATGTATGGAAGAAATATATTTTACTACATATTCCTGGAATAAAATTAGCTTTGGGGATGAATCGATCCTCGATATCAGATCGCCCTTCGTAACATCGCACAGGGTTAAACATCGGGTTTGGGTTTGGGTTCTGCTCATCAAGCAGAACATCAATCAAATTTTTTAGGGATTAAGTAGATCGAGCTGTAAATCTTATTTTCACAAACTTGGACAAACCAGAAAGAGATTTTTTTTTTATTATTTCGATTCATTTATTTCTCATAATGAATATTAATATTCTAAAAATAATCATTCATCCCTGTCTTGTTGGGAAATTATATTTAATAGCTTTCTATTGACAAACTCCAGAATGTATGGAAGAAATATATTTTACTACATATTCCTGGAATAAAATTAGCTTTGGGGATGAATCGATCCTCGATATCAGATCGCCCTTCGTAACATCGCACAGGGTTAAACATCCGGCCTGGTTATATAGTTTATCGCTGACGCTTTTGTCCACTGGAATGAACACTCAGGCCTCTCTTTGGGTTTGTAGCACGTATTTCGCCTATATATTACTAACGTACACGTATAGTATGCATTGTCGAGCAATATATACGTATGCATATAGTTATGCCAGAGGAGAGTTCTCCCATTCACCAAGGTGAATGCTACATGGCGAGGTAATTAATGACTTCGAGCTTCCTTATCTTTTCCACTTCCCGTTTGAGCTATATATAGATGTGCACATACAGCAACTATACACGGTTATATATAATAGAAGCATCGTCTGGGCTCTTATGGAGCAAAACGCTTCGCAACATTGTGCTATGTCTGGATACAACACCCTCTGTAGAGCGCCCCCTATACAGCCTGTGTGTGTAGGTACGAATTTATGGGTCTGAGGAATGAATAACCCGAGAGGGATGAGGGTGAATCGCAAAGAGCTTCCTTGATCTTACAGAGCTACGTATATATATATATATATATATATATATATATATATATATATATATATATATATATACAGCTTGATGATAGTTCATGCATAGCAAAGCTTTCTTCACTATCTATAAAGAATTCTTTGGTTTGTCTGTCTGGAATTATTGGATTGCAAGAACTACGCGATGTCTTAACACCTTTAACAAAAGGCTGCAATTAATTGTAACAGAAAAAAGACTCAATGATATTTGATCGTTGGGTACTTATCTGTTTTTTCATCTAAATCTTCGTAATAACGGAATGTATAGAGTATTTAATTTGCCACCATAGATATTGAAATAAACGAGTTTAAGTTTGAATCGTTCAGCATGGGTTTCTGTATAGAGCGACGAGTAGCATCCATGGTGAAAAATAATGTCTCTCCATACTATTTTATTCGGCCAAAAATTGTTTCGTTTATACTTAAAAAACCATATGCATATGTAAATCTACATATCCGGGTATATGCCGGACACACCACTATACAAAAAAAATCATGAATTGTATAAGATTATAGACGATTTTTTTTTACAAAAAACTTCTTCACTATTGTGATCTTTAGTATTTTCAGCAATCCTACAGATGCTATTATATTATAGTCGATACGATGAAAATATCGCTCTGAATTGTTCTGCTTTTATTTTAAAGAATATTTCCTTTTTGTTTTCGACTTTATACAGTAGAGACTTTGAAGGATGTTATTTCGTACATTTTTTTTAGCTCTTTGGAATCTTGACATAGTTATTTTCTTGATTGTTTCAATAAAAAATTCGATACTATAACGTTCAGTTGCTTAACGTTTCAACAGCACATAAACTAACATATGAGGAAAATTAAAAAAAAAACAAAAACTGTTTTATTAAGTAACGAGAAGATGGATGATATCTCATGTTATTATTTTGAAAACAATTGAAAAAGTTTCACCATGTAATATATATATATATATAACGTATCCCTTCATCGTTGTTTTATATATTGCTCGATATCACACTTGTGGGCAAACATGGTGGGGAAGATCATTAGTGTTGGAAACGAGGGCGATATTGATTCATGGCCCATTACGAGCTAGATTATGTTTTTGTTGCTGATGAACGAGACTAGGGTGATCGTATATCACCAATGCAATTCTTTTTTTAGCCCTTTTTGTGAATTTTTACATAGTTATTTTCGTAATTCTTTGAATAAAATTTTCAAAACTAGAACGTTCAGTTGCCTAAAGTTTCAACATATGAGGAGGATTAAAAAAAACGAAAACGGTTTTATTAAATAACGAGAAGATGGATGATATCTCATGTTATTATTTTCGAAACAATTGAAAAAGTTTCGCCATGTAATATATATCTAACGTATCCCTTTATCGTTGTTATATATTGCTCGATATATTCCACTTGTGGGCAAACATGGTGGGGAAGATGATTAGCGGTAGTGTTGCAAACGAGTGTAATATTGATTCATGGCCCATTACGAGCTATTATGTAATAGTCGCTGGTGACCGAGACTAGGGTGATCGTATATCACCAATGCAATTGTAGGACCCTTTCATTTTCCAACCCCCTCGAGGCGATATATCGCACACCTTTAAGGGGTGCCCACCCTGCATCGCATCGAATAGCATTATATGAATTAATGCTATAAACCCGACTACATTAGGTACATTTATATATCATCTTTATTATTTTTACAGATACTGCAAAAGTGGATGATACTGCCGATCCCGAAGATTATGTTCCAGCTATGCCACACTTTTCCGATCTACTGGACGAGTAAGCAATTATCACACACTATTTTTTAATATTTATAATGAATTTTAAAACGTTTTCTGGCAATATGCAAACGGCCAATTCCTTTGTTACCGAAGTATCGGCTGTAGTTCCAAAATTAGCCGCATCGAGTGCCCGAAACAGTAAAAGAGACGCGCAACGCGCTGTAAACAAGAAAAATGACAGACTATTGTTGTGTTTATTCGATGTTTTGACAGTTAAAAGATAATAATGAAGCTACGCGCGTACCTAGTGTTGTTACAGAATTTTTATATTTTTATATACGCCGAATGGAACGACAAAAATGTTATAAGAATGCTGAGAAGGTTTGTTTCTCACTTTGTTGACATTTTGCACTTTGAGGTTATGTGAGGTACGCGCTTTGTGGTTACGTTCGAACCGTTCGATCAAAATCGTTCTTACGAATATTCAAAGCCTTTATCTATATGTATGTCAAACGCGAATTTAGATAGGCGAACGATATAAAATAATATTATTCTTTTTTTGTTAACAGCACCGATGACGAAAGTGGAGTGGACAGCTCGAAAATCAAAGTTCAAACACCCCACAATACGCTTCTCGGCAACATCAATTCCTTCAAGATATTACCACAAAGTCCCGATTCGACTAGTTCACAATCGAGCGTTGTTGATCTTACTGCACGTAGCGGCCTTAGCGATGTCAATATAGAAAAATCCCATAGAGCCTTCGAAACACCAGATATAAATTCAAAGCCTGGACGAAAAATCATACACGAAGGAGTTTGCGAGGTATTTTCCTACATCCATTATATCTCTGTTGCTGAAACTTTGCAAAAATCATTCTGAGGCCATTATTGAACGAATTTTATATCGCGATATTTAATATTTGACTGATAATATGCGATTTCTTCGATTGCAGCTGTATGTCGGAAAAATCTGTGAACAATTTGTGGGCAACAGATCGATTTATGTACCATACCCTATGACACAAGAGACACTGGAGGACAAGCTAATGCGGGCTTTTCAAGTAATCAAATTTTCAAAGTGAGTAAAGCAATAATATGACATTCCTGTATGATAAATCAAACGGTTATGATTCAATGAACTATTGTCATTCATTCACAGGGACGTATCTTCAAATTGCCAGGCTTATGCAAAACCTTCCCTCTGTTACTCCGCATTTCCAATTTGTCGAGATCCACCTGTTGGTCACAAGCCAAAAAATTCTGAGGCCAGCACGCAATTGTTCAATTTGCTTAACTCAAATCAGGGCGATCCTCTGGATGATGGAGATAATGATGACAACATCGAGGATATTACTCATCCTCGTGGAATTTTGCGCAAGAGAAACGCTCAATATACTCCCAGAGTAGAATTTCCATTGAACAAGGATGGCAAAGTACCAACGCAAAAGATGATAAGTCAGAGCTATGGTGATACTCATTCGGCGAAAAAGGTTCAGCTAAATCTTAAATTACGAAGGATATGCCGTCAGGAGTGTGAAATGTTGGAGAACGAACTCTGTCAGAGAGAATACGCAATAGCCAAAAGACATCCCCTTATTGGACAAGTTCCACTTGTAGAATGTTCGGATTTGCCACTCGACGACACGAATGAAGCCATTGATTGTCTGACTCTTGGAATATCGACGCATACTAACGTGCGAATAAGTGAGTGAACAGAAAATTTCAGACAAAACGAGAAACTTCGCCAATGGCGCCGATAAATGGCTGATTCAGAAAATTTCGAAATATGAATTGCATTCTTACATGAAAAGCTGAAGAATCTGCTATTGAGATAATCCTAACAGTACAATATAGTTGAAAAAAACTAGTTTAGAAGAAATTTTCAATATGAAATTTGTAAAATTACCGACTAACGGTGGGCTTGATGTATCTTAATCTTTAAAAATATATATTTTCGCATAGTTTATTGAAGTACAGCCTATTTGGTTTGTCAAAAGATGCTCCAAAGAGCCACTGTATTACATTTATGATAGTATTTCTTAATCAATTAAGCCAATGGGATTTCTTTGTTAATTAAGAAGTTGCAAGAAAAATTCAGGCTCTTGGCTGAAAGTCAAATCTTGAAATCACTTGATGCGTCATATTGTAATTCTCCATCTATAAATATTAAACACCAAAAATAGAAGAATAAAAACCCTTTAAATATCAAAATCGGATCATATTTGACGATTAATTGAAACTGTTAATGAGCTATTAGCGACTACATTTTATTAATTATTAATACTTTTCTATCGAAATAATCATTGATCAGTGGCCAGTCATTCAGAGAACCAAACAAATTACTCTATGTTGAATCGTGAATTAAATCGATTAATTTTTTTGTTTCGTTAGACGATCATTGCTATTGGGGTAATGGACGTTCCTACCGCGGTACCGTGAAAACAAGTATTTCCGGCCGCCCTTGCCTTCTCTGGGCACACGATCTGCCTCGACGTGATCCTTCCGAACTCGCGGGACGAGTCTCTTATTGCAGCAATCCCGGAGGCGAGGAGAGCCAGCCATGGTGTTATGTCGATGTGAACAACAAGATGCAAAAAGAATATTGCAATATACCGACATGCGGTGAGTTGTATATCGAGTATGAAAATTATAAGAGCAAAAACAGGAAGAAGTAAAAAACTGATTTTTGCTTAATTGCAGTAGAAAATCTTTGGATATACGGAGTCGTTGGCTGTGTGCTGACTGGAGGATTCATCATTATATTAGTATTTTATTGCTTTTGCTATCGAAGCAGAAAATCAGGCCGTCAATCGAATCATTTGCCTTCGAATAAAGTGAGTATCCAAAAACAACTAATCAATTTTTTTTTCTTCGGTTCTTTAAGATTCCAGAAAAAAAAGCAAACTCCTAAAACGAACGTCTTAGGAATTTCGCAAAATTTGGCTTTCTTCCGAAATTTCAATTTCAATTTCAGTGAAAATTGTCGAATCGTGGAATATCGTACGATTATTACAAAACTCGTATTTTATAGATTCTAACGGGGATACAGTGTGATAAGAACATTTACGACGGGAGACGAAGCGCTACCCAACCGATGGAGATGAGCTCTCTTTTGGCAGGGCCGGGAAATACAACACCAGGAACTGGCACGTTGAGCAGTGGCAGTAGTCGAACTTCCAACAACAGAGTGCCACAATTTGCGGTCAACAATGTTGTTTTTATCCAAGAACTCGGAGAAGGAGCTTTCGGTATATAAAATGACCCTTTAACCAATTCAATCCGTATTCAATGAAAATTTGAAAAATAATGTGAGCAAGGAATGATCGACCAATCTACTTTTTATTGCAGGTAAAGTTTACAAAGGCGAATTGCAAACGGACAACAAGTGCGAAGAATCGATTTACGTTGCAGTTAAGACACTCAAGGAAAATGCGAGTCCAAAAACTCAGAGTGATTTTAAGAGAGAAGTCGATCTTATGACCGACCTGAGGCATCCAAATATTATTTGTCTCTTGGGTGTCATACTGACGGGTGAACCAATGTGTATGCTCTTCGAGTACATGACGCAGGGAGATTTACACGAATTTCTGATATGTCACTCACCACGTACGGATGTACCTCTTAATAATGGAAGTGGAAAATTTTTAGAACAACCAGAATTTCTACACATTGCATTGCAAATCGCATCGGGTAAATATTAAGCTTTATAAAAATATTATAAAATTAATTTTATCAGATTAATAAATTGATGTAAAATTCATTTTATCCAAATAATAAAACTGTCTGAGATGTATAAAATTTTGATGAAATTTCAATTTAACAGGCATGGAGTATTTAGCTGGACATCATTACGTACATCGTGATCTGGCAGCTCGAAATTGTCTCGTTGGAGAAAATCTGACTGTTAAAATTTCGGATTTTGGCTTGTCACGCGACATATACAGCAGCGATTACTACAGAGTACAATCAAAAAGTCTTTTACCAGTACGATGGATGCCACCAGAGTCCATTTTATACGGAAAATTCACGACAGAATCAGACGTTTGGAGTTTTGGTGTCGTTCTTTGGGAAATTTACAGTTATGGTTTGCAGGTAATTTATAATTTCTCTCTTTTATACATTGGGAGTTGCAGTGTTATGATATTTACGAGACGCAATGAATTCTCTGTCCACAGCCCTATTACGGATATAACAATCAGGAAGTAATCGACATGATTCGCTCGAGGCAATTGCTCCCATGTCCTGAGGATTGTCCAACGATGATTTACAGTCTAATGATCGAGTGTTGGCACGAAGTTGCCAATCGAAGGCCACAATTTCCCGAAATTCATCATCGACTGCACAATTGGTACATAAATCAGACCTATCTTACGGATTTTCGTAGCGAATCAATGACCGGCTACGCGACAACAAACAGCAAAGCCTCAAACAAGATGAGCATAACGCCAGGCTTCAAGAGCGATTCTCTCGGTCGCAGCGACACGACATTCAAGGGCAATGGAGATCCGATGATTTGCAACTTGAGCGATCACAGTAATCCAATTAAAATGCCAGCCAATCCAACTTTCACGAGTTCAAATTCCAATCTTGATCACCGGCATCAACATTGCAATTATGGTGAGCACGTGACACCCGTCAGAGGACCGTCGGTTCATCACAACAATGCGAGCTCTAATATCGCTGAATTCGATGAAAAACAATGTTGCTCACCAAAATTAAGCGGTGCAAAAAAAGTTTTACCCTCGATTCCTCAACAAATCGGTGGAAAAATCAATAATACGCTCAATGGCACGAGACCAATGCAAAATGGTGCACAGCTGGTTGTAAGATTACCAGATCCTAGCAAAGTCACGACCGAGACGAGGGTCTCGAAGTGAATCTTTAAATCACGTACAAAACGTGCACTTTGCAACAATAATGAAAAAAAAAAAAACAAAAAAAAAACCACTCAAACTTTTACAAAACGCAACGACTAGCATGTTGCGAACAAAAAGTACTTCACTGCCCTTCCCCCTCCCTCCCTCCACGTCCCGCGCAAAAAAAAAGACGAGAAATTTGATGGAAATGTTTTTTTTATTCCATCGCTCAAATTTTTTACAAATCATCGACTGATAAGAGACAAACAAAAAAAACGTATTCTATACTATTTATTTATACGACTTTTTCATAAATAGATCTCTCGTAGATGAGAAGAAAGAGCCCGTTTCGAAGGAGAAAAAAGTATTTCATTCTTGTGGATACTCTCTCGAGTCGAGAACTCTTGGATGAAAATTGAAAGAAAAGTAGAAATGTTGGAGTACTACGAATTATAGGAATAGTCATTTGCGCTTCTGCAGTTACCCTCTTCTGTCTCTATCTCTATTTCTCTCTCTCTCTCTCTCTCTCTCTCTCTCTCTCTCTTTCTCTCTTGTTAAACAATGAAAAACAATAATTTATATGTGTTCTACAAATACGAGATGAAAAACAAAATAATACGTCGTAACCAGTGTCTAACGTAATTAAGTACGAGAGGAGAAAAAATTGGAAAGTTAGATGTGGCAAAAAATAAATAAAAAAGATTGAGAAATAATGTGTCCTCGGCAGCCGGCTGAAAGGAAAAGGTAAAACTGTCGAATATCGGAGAAGGGAGAAGTACAGTAAAATTCTGGAATTGGGGAGAAAGAGGGTGAAACCTCGTAAGATATATTGCCGAAACCCGATGAACTTTATCGAACTCATGGGTCGAGCTGGGAAACGAAAGAAAGAAGAAGAAGAGGAAGAAAAAATCGTTGAGCCGGAAACTCCGAACGAATGTGTGTAAATCATGGAAAACTTCGTACACTTTGTGTATACATGTATAGAGGGTAGACTGTGCCGACCAGGTAGGCGCGAGTAATCGTATATTTTCCTTCGTCCTCGATAACGAATTCTCCAAAGAAACAAAGCGTGAATTTTATTGAGAATGTGTGTGTGTGTGTGTGTGCGTGGGTGTGTGTGTCTGTGTGTGTGTCGCGTGACAACGGCATGACTCGCGCCTAACTGGATGAGATAGAATGAATATTAGCCTTTAAGAAAAGAAAAATAAACACCGGTGAGTACGGGGGATAATTATTTTTCCTCGTTTTCCCGGTGAGAGGAATAAACAAAAAAAAACAGCGATTGAGGATGCATTACTTATACAGCCCCAATTAAAAAAATATATATTCATGAAGAATTTAAGTACATACCGGATAATATTAAAGTCTGAAAAAAATCAAATTGTATTGAAGATACTAAGTAGGCCGATTTTATACAAAAAATAAATGACGAAACGTTATTAATACAATTGATAGAAATTTTTGAACAATTTACCAATTTGTCAAGAGTCGTTTTTCCTTATGAAATGTAATTACTGATCTTTTTGAATAGTTAAGTTCTTTCTTAATTTTTTTTATTATTATTTTTTCCTTATTTAGAAATTAACAATCTTGAAAATCGTTAGGAAACTGTACTTGTGAAACGGGTCAGTCGTAACCTTGAAATGTACCAAGAGTAATTAATGAATATTTTGAAAGTAACAAAAAAAAAATCACTGCGTAATCAATTTTTATTGAATTTAACTGTTGGATGAGTGTGCATCAGTAAAGCATCCTCAACTGCTGAAGATATATTTGACGAAGATACGGAGCGTGTATGATACTTTTTTTTTACATGATTTTTTTTTTTTTTTTTATATGAGGAATTCATCCGACGGCGATTATAAATTTCGTGAGCTTCGTGAAAATGAACAAAATTTGTTTGTCGTCGTTCATGAAAGATCCCATTCTAGATAATAAAAAAGAGAACAAAAAAATAGGACGAAGATGAGTATTTTTTAAGTTTTGAAAAATGATGACTTGGAGAGACTGACGAATCTTGCAAAACTCGTTCTCGTCCACAAATTCTATACACGTTTGTGGAAAACGAGGACGAGCTTCGTAAAGAATACCGTCGTGAGACCGTTTAGGTATTCATTAATTTATATTGAGCATTTATTGAACGAGAGGAGATTTAGCTATGTAAGTTCTTTATATATTCGGTCAAATATAATATGCATTTCATGTTTTTTGTAATTTATGGCCTTTTTTTGTGCATTTTTACCTATTTCCTTTTATATTTCACTGAGGACAAGAATTCATTTTACAAATTAATTACAATTGTCATTTTCCCTGTCAATGTGTCGCACAATTTCTCCCAACTTCGACCAACATAATCAGACCATGCTTGATCGATAATGAATAGCGTGTCGGACAGATCGTGATTTCCTGTCTAAAAGCTTCTCACGTAATAAATTGCATGTTTAGACATTCATTCTTGATCTGCATGCACCCCTGCGTTACTTTTTCCTCGTATTTGCTACCATTTTGCTCGGGTATAATCAACGTACAAGTTTTCTCTCGCACTGGCAGAGCTATAACAAAAAAAAATAATAATGGCTCGTTCTCTGTTCAAAATTTTCATACTTATCACTTTAACGCTGGAATATTATTTCGCATTTGGTTATTCAGCCGGTAGTCTCATTTGGAGTAGAAATCGTGAGAATTTTATTCCCATAGAAAACTTCTCGACGTTTGAGGCTGAACAACAAGACTGCCTGAGAAGAAATCGCGAATTCGAGACACACAATTTCCAGAGTCAGGTACTCAGACTTGGATGCCACCAGGTCAGTGATGAAAAAAAAATGGACAATAGCAATAAAATTAAAGTCATCCCTGAAAATATTTAAAGTTTCGTAGATTAGAATAAACATCAGGGTGGTTCAGAAAAGTGTGTTTTCTTTTTTTTTTTTAACATTCGGCATCAAAATTCTTCCACCTTTTTACAAAGAAATAACTCACGGGAAGGCATGGAAACTTTTTTTCACCACTACCAAATCAATGTTGAAATTTCGAAAAAACGCCATTTTCATGAATTTCAAAATCGAAATATCGCTAAATACTTCGATGTGTACGTTTTGTGTGGCCAACCAAATTTTTTTTCTCAAATTACAAACCCGGACGATTTGTTTTAGTCACACAATAATCGATGTTCAAATGTTTCAAATATTTATCTTTTAATTTTTATACATCAAAATATTTGAGTCTTCATTAATTTTTTATTTATTGACTCAATTCTTCAGGATACGAATATACTAAACATTTACGACAATGACACAAGAATTGGCGGCATTACTGGTGAACTTTGGAACATGCTATCCGAATATTTGAACTTCACGTGAGTCTTATGAGTCTAAATCGAGAATATACAAACAGAATTTATATATGAATACAAGAAAATGTCTATCGGATTTTTCTTAGCATGAAAACGATAAATGTACATGATATGCAATTTGGAATCCAAATTCGCGAAGGCGAGTTCAATGGACTTGTGGGTATGCTTCAACGTAACGAGATAGACATTATTCCCAGAAGTGCATATTATGTTTCTGAGTCAAAAGTGATGGCTTATACGTTACCAGTATGGGACAGTAGGTAGGATTTTTTTTTTTTTCTTTGACGCAAACATATTATTTTTATCTGATTTTCTTAATTTAGCAAATATTTGATTACTTTTATAATCGATCATTTTATTCGAGCATATATATATATATATTTTTTTAATATCGGAATTTTTATAATTCGTAATTTTTCAATCTGGCGTCCCTCGCAAAAAAAGAGCATTTTTTCGGAGAGAAAAGAAAATCATAAGACGAAAATAATTCAGAAGTATAATTAAAGTAAGGAGGACAATCAAGCTTTTTACAATTTTATTTCGATCTCTCCTCCATATTTGATGCAACAAATTTTAGCACTAATATGAGGCGAAAATATAAAAAAATCATATGGAGCGAAAAATGTATCATCGTGACAAACGTCTATATTATGAGAGTCGGTGATGGCTGCGTAAAGTTCACTCGTACTTAATTATTATTTAGATTTCCAAAATAATTAATCGATGGATGCTAAAAAATTCACAACCCAAAATGAGACTCTAAAGATTCATTTTTTGTTCCCTCAATATGTAGAAGAGAAGAGAAAAAAGCTCCAGATTTTAATAACAATGAATTTAAAAAAAAAAAACTAATTTTACAGATACCGACTGTTTATCCGTCCAGAACGGACAATTGACAGTGCTTGGATTATAAATATGTTCTCCCGACAAGTATGGTGCTCGATTCTTTTGCTATTCGTATTTTTAAGTTTTCTCGGTTACACGATACAGAAAATATCGATCAAAGTATCGGGTGATAAGAAGATTCATCACACTTTGCACGATCATTTATTCTATACTTTCGGAACGTTTTGCTGTCAGGGTGACATACCTGATAGTCTTTATCATCGTACAAAAATTCTCGGTTTTTCAAAAAAGATATTAACCTGGCTGATATTGATGACCGTAAGTTGTCATCTCATATCGTACATGACCAATCAAAAAGTTCAACCACCCTTCACAAATATGGAAACGTTGTTCAACAGTACAACTTACAATGTCGTCACAGTGAATGGATCGATGGTGTTCCAAAAATTCCAGGTCGATTATGAAATTTATTTTAATTAATCAATTAATTAATTGAATATTACGTTTATTTTAAAAATCACTTAAATATTACTCAAATGTTTGATTGACTAATTTATATGAAAAAGAGTTTAATTTTTGGCGAAAAATTTCATGCAAAGTGTAAAATATATTTTGAAAGTTTCATTTATTTTCAACGATTTAAAAAATTACAGAGAAAAATTCGTCATGTGAAATTAAGATATATCCATCGTATCAGGTATGTACCAAGTGTGACTAGGTTGTACGAAAAGGCTTGCTGGGGAAAAAGAAAATACGCCATACTCGACGCTGAGGACAGACAACGCGCTTACGGCAGATATCAATGCGAACTCGTACCTACTGGAGAATCATATTTTGCCACATGGGTCGCTGCCAGTGTATCGAAAAATTTCAAATACAAGCGATCTATTGATATGGGGTAAATGATGAGATGTGCAAATATTCGGATTCAAGCTATTTCAATGCAAGAGTAACCGAATAATTTTTTTTTTTTTTTTTACAACTAAAATTAAACTTGCAGTATATTAAAATTCAACGAATTTGGGCTGCTCGATGGATTAAAGGATCGTTGGTTGGCAAACAGTATCGTCAACTCGGAACCACCTGCCATATCTTCAGTCAATTTCGAGCAAGTCATGCTACTATTTAGTGTACTCTGCGTGGGTATGGTCGCCTCGATCGTCGTATTTACCCTCGAGGTCATTGTTTTTCTCTATCACTATAATCCACGAAAGATTTGTCGTAGAAAATAATTTTATTTTGCGAGCCAAAAGAAGATCTTAATTATTTAGGCAATTCGCTCCTTAATTATTGAGGCATATGACGCTCGTTATTTCTAGCATTGTTATATTTAAGATTTGGAACAAAAATATTGTGTTTTCTTTTCATTACTTTCATGCATTCTGCGAGTTTGAAATTTTCGATGATAAAGAGCTGTATCGTGAGTTTTTCTTGTACTCCACATTCCAAGTGACAAAAATTATTAAGATGTCTTAAAGACGTTGAAATTATTTCTGAACATCTTTTTCTATGATCCATTTTTCAATTAATTTTAGACAATGTCTTAAAAATAGCTTGAAGACGTTTTGGTTAAAATCTAATCGAATAACAAGGCATAAGAAAACTTTGAAAAATCATTGCGACATATCGGAGGCATCCTAATATTTTTACCATGCGATGAACAAAGCTTGCAATCTCTTCGAATCTTTCCAGTAAAATTATTTCAAAATTCAGGGACACACGCAAGGAATATTTATCTATTGTTTAAGGTGATGTGCATGAAATTTCAATAAAGTTTAATATCGTTTCGAACAATGGCATTTTGGGCCGATTGAGATTTTTTTGGAATCTATAAAAATCAAGCCACATGCATGATTAATAAACGGATGTGGCCTGATTTTTTTTTTCTTCACGAAATGTGGGAACACCCAAAATACAATTTGTTCGAAAATTACATCTTAATCGCAAATCTATCGTATAAATTTTGTTTTTATTATTTGATGAAGAAACTATCTTAATGCACTTTTTTTAAATCCAAAAGAATTATTACTGCTACGTGTACGTCAATATAGATCTGTGATTGTGAATCGACAAGAGAAAAAAAAAAATTGAAATATAGCACATCCCTATTCATCCACGTGTCACGAAGTCACGATTTCCATACTATAAAAACTTCTGATTTATGTCGTGCGATAGAGAAAACGATGCAAATCTTCCAGAGCTTACAGCATTGTCAGGAATTTACGCGTTAAAACGCTCATCGGCTATCCACCAAACGGATTATGATCGAAACGAGATGGATAATTTTTTTTTTTTTTTTTTTTAATAAACCTCTGCAAATAAGGTTCAACATTTGTATCGCAAAAATAATCACACAGGATCATTACAATTGAGGATAAATTTTTGAGAATGAAAAAAATAAATAAACGTTTATTAATTTTCAGGTTACGAATTAATTTTTGTGCTAGTCTGAAAGTGTTCTTGGCAATTTGTTTGCTACATTTTTTTTGTACTTTTAGAATTTAATGATTGACATATGAATGTGTGTGTGTGTGTGTAACAAAAGAATATCCGGCGAAAGAATTTCGCATCGAACGTTGTCTTATCATTAGCGTCACAATTGTTACTCTAGTTATATCGATCCTCGTTACGTTACGGAATCTCTATAATCTATTTGTATGTTATACAGCCGCGAGATCGTCTATCGGATAAGTTTATGTAGTATTCACCTTTTATTCCGTTTTTATTTCGCTCGTGATGTGAGGCGTATAGCATTGAAAGGCATTTCAGTTTGGTTTAGCAATTTATCAACTTGCCACGTACTTTGCAATTTGACGTAAAATATTTGAAAATCAATAATGTTTAAAACAATATAATAATTGAAATGTGTAAAAATAAATAATACAAAATAAAAGTAAAAAAAAATATTATTAAAAATGAAATTATTTTCAATGATCGTTGGGACAATGTTGATCGTAAAATTAGCGACAACCCAAAAAAATTTCATCGGTGTGAAGTGGAACAAACGTTTGAAAAATTTTCAACCAATTCCCGGTTCATGGACGTACGAAGCAGAGAGACAAAAAATTATATTGACGAGTCGACAGCAAGAGACTTATAATTTCAATCGTGAACCCATTAATCTGACTTATTACGAGGTCAACGATGATTAAATCCCCATTTTAAATCGTTAAATAACATCGTCATGGCTAAAAGTTATTTATTTCAGGATTTTGGTTTCGTTCAATACTACGACAATGACACAAAGGTAAGAGGTATTATCGGCGATGTATGGACAACGTTATCCAACTTTTTGAACTTCACGTATGTCTTTGAAATATTAATCTTGAGGTATTCATTTTACAAAATATTCGGGCTAATATTATAGCATTTTGTAGACTCGTTGTGAGCAAAAGTCAAGAACCGAGTGTGGGTGCGACAAACACAGACGGAACTTACGGTGGTATTCTCGAGTACGCTAGACTCAATCAGACGGATGTTGTGCCAAAAATGTCCGTCTATGTGACGCGTCTTGGCGCCGTCGATTTCAACCCCGTTTTATGGATGAACTGGCAAGTATTGACGAAACGCTGCAGCGTTGCAGCCCCAAAATCATTTTTCAATCATTTGCGCATATGATAGTCGAAATGAAAAAGTCAAAATTCAAAAATCAAAATTATCAGATTTTTTTTGTCAACGTTATAAAATAATATCGCTAATTTCCTTGGATAATATAAAAAAATAATAATCAATTATTTTTCTTAATTCTGAAATTTACGAATTTTCGTCAATTTACATTGTCATATATGGAAAAAGTTGAGAAACATGATTATTGTTTAAATGTAAATTTTTTTAATGTGAAAATTTACAATTCAATTTGAATAAATATATTTTTTGCGCAGCCAAAGAATCTACGCGTCAGGACAGTGGAAACGCAATTATACCTGGATGTTCAATTTATTTTCACTTCAAGTATGGGCTTTTATTATTGTCTTCGTAGTGACTCTCAGTTTAGCTAGCAATGTCACGCAAAGGATCCTCATACGTTACAGAACAAGAAATCTCGAATCTACGGGTTATTTGGGTCACTTATTTTACACTTTTGCCACTACTTGTAATCAAGGTTAGTTCGATTAATTATAAAAAAGAAAATATATAATTTAAAAAAAAGAAAAAGTTAAATATGTTAATTAAATTTTGTACATTGTTTCTTCTTAATTTCTACACACAATTGCCTTTCTCAATATGCCAGTTTTAATTAATTTTTCCATTTTTTCCCCTCCCCTTCTCTCATGAAAACGAAACTTCCTCTACGACGATGGGGAATTATAAAATAATGAGAAAACTCAAACTGAAAATTTTTTGTTTCAGGTTGCACGGACGCTAATACTGGAAGTGGATCGAAAATATTAAATTTAACGATAACTATTTTTTCCTTTCTTATCCTTATTGTTTATAATTCGCGTTTGATATATAGCATGTCCGAGGAATCTTTCGAAGCACCCTTTTATAATTTTGAGGGGCTTTTGGATAATACAAATTTTCGTATCGTCGTTTTGGACGGTTCGACCGCTCATTTAACGATCAATGTGAGCTATAATTTTTTCAATTTTACTACGTTTTACGTAAATTTTATTCCATTTTTATTTACGCTACCTTTTTTTTAAAAAAATTATTATTATTTATTAAATTATTATTGTGATTTTAGAGTAAATTCGTGATGCCGGTATTCGGACGTGTCAAGAGGTCCAAGCGTGTGAATGTCGTGACAAATATCGAGGAACTTTATGAAAAAGTTTGCAAGTCCTCGGATAAATATGTGATGTTTGACGCTGAGGACTCTGTAGCTGTAAGAGGCAATAGAGAGTGCAGCGTCATTCCTGTAGGCGATTCGTATTATCTAACACCAATAGCTGCGGGAATCAGCAGAAGAGTGAAAAACAAAAAGAGTCTCGATCTGGGGTAATTTATCATTTTTCGATATTAGAATGAAATATAGGTATGATATCACATATGATATATATGAACTGTCAATAAATGTTTTCATTCATTTTTACAGAAATCATATGAATATATTTCATTCAATGATTATAGGAATTATTAAAATATATTTCATTTATTTTTTAAAGGAAGTGTGGCCAGAATAGTTTTTCATTTTTCCCACTTAATTTTTCGCATAATTATTAAAACACATTTATTTTTTCAGGATGATAAAATTACGGGAATACGGTCTGTTGGACGCGATAAAAAAACGTTACATGAAGTCAAACTTAAAAGAACCAGGAATCAAGCAAACAGATACTCTAGTGATCGACATGGATCGTGTGATAATAATTTTCGGTATACTGTGTCTCGGTTTCCTCATCTCTATAATCATATGTGCCATCGAGAATATTATTTTTATTTTGGATAAACGTAAAACTATTCAATACTTGGGTAAAAAAATTTGCGCGATAAGAAGACCATCAAGTTTTGTTAATTCAATGTTACGCTCTTATCGTCGTAATCGTTGAATTGAAGAGAAAAGAAATCACAGATACAATTACCAATGTTTGGCAGTGTCGATGATTTATTTGAAATTTATAAAATATACTTTTACCACACATTCCCAATGAATAGATTTACCCCATATTTACTATATATATCATTTAATTGCCAGAATTCTCATGGCGCCAAAAACTTAATAAAATTATTTCCATGAAAAATTTGTTGTCGAAACGATTGATCGATCGTAAAGTGAGAAATTCACTGATCTGAACCATTTTTTTTACCAATTTTAACATCATTAAGTTAATCCTAATCATCAAAGGAATAAAAAAAAAACGATAATTCGTGAATGAACCAATTGAATAATATCACCTCTCCTCATTTTCTAACTGCCATGTCCGATACTGTACTCACCCCTACGATACTTTGCATGGCAAAGACAATAACGAAAATGCATCATTTACGTGAATGATAATTTAACCGAGAATACGTTTCGTGTCTCTAATTGGATGCAATTATTATCATCTTCGTAACGAACGGGCATAATGAACGACCGGTAAATAATAGTATCGAACTCGACCAGAACTAAAATGACGCAGTCATTAAGCGGAAGTGCTCGTGATAGGACATTTACACGTTATTTTATATGCATTTATTATTATATTTTGTTTAACTAGTGGATAAATAATGCGCGAAACATATGTACCGAATCTCGCTTACGAATAGCACAAAGCAAAGGTGAGCATCATAAACAATCGACCACAGCAAGTATAATTGTGATCGCGAATAATATTTCGTTAGTAAAAAATATTTTGAAACGTCAGAGAATATCTCGTACTGGACAGTTAAGTCTTATTGCGACGAATTTCCGAAAATTATAATAATCGTTTGACACCGAAATCTTATCGTAGTTTGGAGAGAATCGGTCGAAGGATTCAGATTTTATGAAATTTTGAAATTCACGAAATTCACAATTTTTTGAACAATTGGCCTGATTGTTCTAATTTTCGAGAATTTTGCAATTATCGAGATAAAAATACGTTAACAAATATGCATAATATTTTTCGTGCATAAAGCTTCCCTGCATGAAGAGGACTCTAGAATGGAGAACGTTATTTTCCCATATACCAGAATTCATAAATGCTCGAAAATTATGAGGAAGGATTGTGCAAATTTCAAGTTTCATTATTTTTTATTACTTCGACTTCAGTTCGATCCCAACCGATATCACCTCGCACAGGGACTACGCATTTGTGATTTACGAGTAAAAAAAAAATTTTGCATCATAATCGTTTGGATCCACGCAAAAACTTAAATCAATACATTGTATCTACCGAACAATTTGATAAAGTTCATGGTCAGCGAAAAAAAACGTCGATCGATAATTTCTTTGTTACGACATATTTACCATTTTGCTGGTTTACTTGGCCAGGTAAACATTACGCTACACACACGATATCAAACACGAGACATATGGGTATTGAAATATTTTCGAAATTTGATCTCTGATCCTCAGAACAATTAGTGCCCTCTTTATGCACAATTCCGTGACTCGTGATCTGCTTCATCCTGATTCTCGGGCACTTCGATCGAAAAAGTTTTTTTTTGCTCACGCAAACAATTGAATTATAAAATTTCCAGAATACCATCCAGGCGAGGCTAAAACACCCTAATTTTTCTATTCCCACAAACGCCACTGCGTATTTTAAAAGCCGTAATTAATTAGTAAGATGGAAATACGTCAAATGATTATAAACTAACCCTAAGAGAGCTACGACAATGTTTCTCAATCGATTGAACGTGAATATATGCTCGTCTTTTTTTCATCTCCCACTCCTTAAACCAAGGATGAGACTCGTTTCTGTAGATCTCAAAATACCGCTTATCTTTATTTCATTCGGACATATAATCATCCACCATTCATTTGTCTTCAAATGCCGGTTGTTCCACCTCTTACAAAAGGAAAATGATCTGCCAGATTCTCGTACTTTTGGTACCTACGCAGTATATCTGCCGGGTAACTTTACGTAAGAGGTAGAAGAATCTCCAGAAAGAAGTAAAATATGATAAGGCACAGCCGACGAATTCGTCAGCTTTTGAGGGACTCTAACCTTGACTGTAATGATGCGCCACCTCTGCTTCCGTGGTGAGAACTCCCCGTTTTCGAACTTATGGCTTGCTCATAATTGCAGAGTTGTGTCATAATGAAGGTGTCGAGTTAAGTTTTTCTTACTTTGATCGTTCATTTGAAACGTGAGTTTTTTTTATAAAAAGTCCCAAGTTAGAGGGCCGACAGCGAAAATCTAGTAAAGCCATTTCCCGCCAGAAACACGATACTTTTGTCGATCTATTGTTTGTCTTGATGGCTGCATCCGATCTAAATTTATCGTTTTAAATCAATCAGTGAGGAAGTTGGACGGAAAAAAAAGCTGGAATAATTAGAGACTCAAAACAGTGGCCAAAAATCGGGAATGCCACGATATCTTGAACATTTAGGTACACCAGGGCCGCGAGGAAAAGAGGATTGCGACGCTTTTGTACCGCGCGATTTTGTTATTGTTCGAACGACAAAACGGCTACTTTGTTAATTGCAATCGTCACTACAAATAATCCGCGAATATGTCTTGACGTCTAATTCTTTGCGTCGATTAGTATGAAAATAATAGATGCGTCATAACTCCGGTCAGTGTAAAGTGATAATTCACTATTTTTTTGCGTCAAATTATCGTGAAGCGAATATTGTATCCCCGTCGTGAGACTACTGGCCTCAAATGTTTGCGTCGAAAGCTAAAGAATTGTGAAATTTTGACAATTTAGACCGCCGGTCGAAAAATACTACACGAGGGCCGGTTGAAAAATACTACACGAGGGCCGGTTGGAAAATACTACACGAGGGCCGGTTGAAAAATAGTGGACGAGGGCGGATTGAAAAATACTACACGAGGGCCGGTTGAAAAATAGTGGGTGAGGGTCAGTTGAAAAATAGTTGATCAGGGCCGATTGAAAAATACTACACGAGGGCCGGTTGAAAAATAGTGGTTGAGGGCCGATTGAAAAAAACTACGCGAGGGCCGGTTGAAAAATAGTGGACGAGGGCCGATTGAAAAAAACTACGCGAGGGCCGGTTGAAAAATAGTGTACGAATGCCGATTGAAAAATACTACACGAAGACCGGTTGAAAAATAGTGGACGAGGGCTGATTAAAAAATACCACACGAGGGCCGGTTGAAAAAGCGTGGACGAGGGAAGATTGAATAATACTACACGAGGGCCGATTGAAAAATAGTGGTTGGGGGGTAAGTTGAAAAATAGTGGTTCAGGGCCGATTGAAAAATACTACACGAGGGCCGGTTGAAAAATAGTAGTTGAGGGCCGATTGGAAATCACTACACGAGGGCCGGTTGAAAAATAGTGGTTGAGGGCCGATTGAAAAATATTACACGAGGGCCGGTTGAAAAATAGTGGTTGAGGACCGATTGAAGAATTCTACACGCGGGTCGATTGAAAAATAGTGGACGAGGGCCAATTGAAAAATACTACGCGAGGGCCAGTTGAAAAATAGTGGTTAAGGGCCGATTAAAAATTCTACGCGAGGGCCGGTTGAAAAATAGTAGTTGAGGGCCGATTAAAAAATAATACACGAAGGCCGATTCAAAAAGAGTGGACGAGGGAGGATTGAAAAATACTACACGAGGGCCGGTTGAAAAATAATGATTGAGGGCCGATGGAAAACTACTACACGAAGGCCGGTTGAAAAATAGTGGACGAGGGCCGATTGAAAAATACCACACGAGGGCCGGTTGAAAAAGCGTGGACGAGGGAAGATTGAAAAATACAACATGAGAGCCGGTTGAAAAATAGTGGTTGAGGGTCAGTTGAAAAATAGTTGTTCACGGCCGATTGAAAAATACTACACAAGGGCCGGTTCAAAAATAGTGGTTGACGGCCGATTGAAAAATACTACACGAGGGCCGGTTGGAAAATAGTGGTTGAGGGACGATTGAAGAATTCTACACGCGGGTCGGTTGAAAAATAGTGGACGAGGGCCAATTGAAAAATACTACGCGAGGGCCGGTTGAAAAACAGTGGTTAAGGGCCGATTGAAAGACTCTACACGAGAGCCGGTTGAAAAATAGTAGTTGAGGGCCGATTGAAAAATACTACACGAGAGCCGGTTGAAAAATAGTAGTTGAGGGCCGATTGAAAAATACTACACGAGGGCCGATTTAAAAATATTGGTTGAGGGCCGATTCAAAAATCCTACACAAGGGCCGGTTGAAAAATAGTGGACGAGGGCCAATTGAAAAATGATACACGAAGGCTAGTTGAAAAATAGTGGACAAATAATACACGAGGGCCGGTTGAAAAATAGTTGAAAAATAACTGGTGGTAATGCAACCTGTAATTTTTTTTTGGAATTTCAAAGATCTAAGAATGTCACCTTATAGGATACTACTAACTGTATTATATACTAAAATTTCCATCCATTTAGTTTGATAGTTTTGTAATGTTATTTGCACGGAAATTTAGGTCTGCTACAATGGTAAAAAAGAGCTTTCACATCCTCTTACGAGCATGTGAATGCTTTTGGCGAACTCCTATAGGGTCGGCATAGTAGTGGACGGGGCGGATGCAACGAGTTACCATCGGTGCGGCGCGAGCCGCCATTAGATGACACTATACACCATCGGCGATTGGACAGATAAACTATTAGCGATCATCAACTTTTGTCTTTCTTTACAATGTTTCTCACTTCCCAGAAATATATATATATATATAGGGGGGGGGGGGGAATTAGCCCCCTTAAGAGATGGCGGATTTTTTCTTTTTTTATTTTAATCCCAAGAGTTGAAGCTTTAAAATGCGGCTGGATTCGTTGAGCTGGCATTTTTATAAATATTTTTTCAAGATTTTTCAAATTGGGCGAGCGACTTTGGCAAATTTTTCGGCTCTCGTGTAGTATTTTTCCAACCTGCCCTCGTAAAGTAGATTTTCAACCTGCCTTCGTAAGGTAGATTTTTTAACCGGCCTTCGTAAAGTCAATTTTTCAACCGGCCCGTGTTAAGTAAATTTTTCAACCGGCCCTCGTAATGCAGATTTTTGAACTGGCCCTCGTAAATTAAACTTTTCAACCCGCCCTCGTACGGTACATTTTTCAACCGGCCCTCGTACGGTGGATTTTTCAACCGGCCCTCGTAATGTAGATTTTTCAACCGGCCGTCGTAAAGTAGACTTTTCAACCGGCCCTCGTAAAGTAAACTTTTCAACCAGCCCTCGTACGGTAGATTTTTAAACCGACCCTCACAAGATAGATTTTCAACCGGCCCTCGTAAAGTAAACTTTTCAACCGGCCCTCGTAAGGTACATTTTTCAACCGGCCCTCGCAACGTAGATATTTCAACCGGCCCTCGTAAGGTACATTTATCAACCGGCCCTCGCAACGTAGATTTTTCAACCGGCCCTCGTAAGGTACATTTTTCAACCGGCCCTCGTAAGGTACATTTTTCAACCGGCCCTCGTAAGGTAAATTTTTCAACCGGCCCTCGTAAGGTACATTTTTCAACCCCCCCTCGTGAGGCAGATTTTTCAACCGGCCCTCGTCGGGTAAATTTTTCAACCAGCCCTCGTAAAGTAAACTTTTCAACCGGCCCCCGTAAGATACATTTTTCAACCGGCCCTCGCAAGGTAGATTTTTCAACCGGCCCTCGCAACGTAGATTTTTCAACCGGCCCTCATAAGGTACATTTTTCAACCGGCCCTCGTAAGGTACATTATTTAACCGGCCCTCGTAAAGTAAACTTTTCAACCAGCCCTCGTACGGTAGATTTTTAAACCGACCCTCACAAGATAGATTTTCAACCGGCCCTCGTAAAGTAAACTTTTCAACCGGCCCTCGTAAGGTACATTTTTCAACCGGCCCTCGCAACGTAGATATTTCAACCGGCCCTCGTAAGGTACATTTATCAACCGGCCCTCGCAACGTAGATTTTTCAACCGGCCCTCGTAAGGTACATTTTTCAACCGGCCCTCGTAAGGTACATTTTTCAACCCCCCCTCGTGAGGCAGATTTTTCAACCGGCCCTCGTCGGGTAAATTTTTCAACCAGCCCTCGTAAAGTAAACTTTTCAACCGGCCCCCGTAAGATACATTTTTCAACCGGCCCTCGCAAGGTAGATTTTTCAACCGGCCCTCGCAACGTAGATTTTTCAACCGGCCCTCGTAAGGTACATTTTTCAACCCCCCCTCGTGAGGCAGATTTTTCAACCGGCCCTCGTCGGGTAAATTTTTCAACCGGCCCTCGTAAGGTACATTTTTCAACCGACCCTCGCAAGGTAGATTTTTCAACCGCCCCTCGCAAGGTAGATTTATCAACCGGCCCTCGTAAGGTACATTTATCAACCGGCCCTCGTAAGGTACATTTTTCAACCGGCCCTCGTAAGGTACATTTTTTAACCGGCCCTCGTAAAGTAAACTTTTCAACCGGCCCTCGTAAGGTACTTTTTTCAACCGGCCCTCGCAAGGTAGATTTTTCAACCGGCCCTCGTAAGGTACATTTTTCAACCGGCCTTCGTAAGGTACTTTTTTTACCCAGCCCTCGTAAGGTAGAGTTTTCAACCAACCCTCGTAAGGTAGATTGTTCAACCGGCCCTCGTAATGTAGATTTTTCGACCGGCCCTCGTAAAGTAAACTTTTCAACCGGCCCTCGTAAGGTAGATTGTTCAACCGGCCCTCGTAATGTAGATTTTTCGACCGGCCCTCGTAAAGTAAACTTTTCAACCGGCCCTCGTAAGGTACATTTTTCAACCGGCCCTCGCGAGGTAGATTTTTCAACCGGCCCTCCGAAGGTAGATTGTTCAACCGGCCCTCGTAAGGTAGATTTTTCAACCGGCCCTCGTAAGGTACATTTTTCAACCGGCCCTCGTAAGGTAGCTTTTTCAACCGGCCCTCGTAAAGTAAACTTTTCAAACGGCCCTCGTAAGGTACATTTTTCAACCGGCCCTAGTAAGGTAGACTTTTCAACCGGCCCTCGTAATGTAGATTTTTCACCCAGCCCTCGCAAGGTAGATTTTTCAACCGGCCCTCGTAAGGTAGATTTTTCAACCGGCCCTCGTAAGGTATATTTTTCAACCGGCCCTCGTAAAGTAAACTTTTCAAACGGCCCTCGTAAGGTACATTTTTCAACCGGCCCTCGTAAGGTAGATTTTTCAACCGGCCCTCGTAAGGTATATTTTTCAACCGCCCCTCGCAAGGTACATTGTTCAACCGGCCCTCGTAAGATAGATTTTTCAACCGGCCCTCGTCAGGTAGATTTTTCAACCGGCCCTCGTAAAGTAAACTTTTCAACCGGCCCTCGTAAGGTACATTTTTCAAACGACCCTCGCAAGGTAGATTTTTCAACCGCCCCTCGCAAGGTAGATTTATCAACCGGCCCTCGTAAGGTACATTTTTCAACCGGCTCTCGCAAGGTAGATTTTTCAACCGGCCCTCGTAAGGTAGATTTTTCAACCGGCCCTCGTAAGGTACATTTTTCAACCGCCCCTCGCAAGGTACATTGTTCAACCGGCCCTCGCAAGGTACATTTTTCAACCGGCCCTCGCAAGGTCGATTTTTCAACCAGCCCTCGTAAGGTAGATTTTAAAACCGGCTCTCGTAAAGTAAACTTTTCAACCGGCCCTCGTCAGGTAGATTTTTCAACCGGCCCTCGTAAAGTAAACTTTTCAACCGGCCCTCGTAAGGTACTTTTTTCAACCGGCCCTCGCAAGGTAGATTTTTCAACCGGCCCTCGTAAGGTACATTTTTCAACCGGCCCTCGTAAGGTACTTTTTATACCCAGCCCTCGTAAGGTAGAGTTTTCAACCAACCCTCGTAAGGTAGATTGTTCAACCGGCCCTCGTAATGTAGAATTTTCGACCGGCCCTCGTAAAGTAAACTTTTCAACCGGCCCTCGTAAGGTAGATTGTTCAACCGGCCCTCGTAATGTAGATTTTTCGACCGGCCCTCGTAAAGTAAACTTTTCAACCGGCCCTCGTAAGGTACATTTTTCAACCGGCCCTCGCGAGGTAGATTTTTCAACCGGCCCTCGTAAGGTAGATTGTTCAACCGCCCCTCGCAAGGTAGATTTACAACCGGCCCTCGCAAGGTAGATTTTTCAACCGGCCCTCGTAAGGTACATTTTTCAACCGGCCCTCGTAAGGTAGATTTTTCAACCGGCCCTCGTAAGGTACATTTTTCAACCGGCCCTCGTAAGGTACATTTTTCAACCGGCCCTTGTAAAGTAGACTTTTCAACCGGCCCTCGTAATGTAGATTTTTCAACCGGCCCTCGTACAGTAAACTTTTCAACCGGCCCTCGTAAGGTACATTTTTCAACCGGCCCTCGCAAGGTAGATTTTTCAACCGGCCCTCGCAAGGTAGATTTTTCAACCGGCCCTCGTAAGGTAGATTTTTCAACCGGCCCTCGTCAGGTAGATTTTTCAACCAGCCCTCGTAAAGTAAACTTTTCAACCGGCCCTCGTAAGGTACATTTTTCAACCGACCCTCGCAAGGTAGATTTTTCGACCGGCCCTCGTAAAGTAAACTTTTCAACCGGCCCTCGTAAGGTAGATTTTTCAACCGGCCCTCGTAAGGTACATTTTTCAACCGGCCCTCGTAAGGTAGCTTTTTCAACCGGCCCTCGTAAAGTAAACTTTTCAAACGGCCCTCGTAAGGTACATTTTTCAACCGGCCCTAGTAAGGTAGACTTTTCAACCGGCCCTCGTAATGTAGATTTTTCACCCAGCCCTCGCAAGGTAGATTTTTCAACCGGCCCTCGTAAGGTAGATTTTTCAACCGGCCCTCGTAAGGTATATTTTTCAACCGGCCCTCGTAAAGTAAACTTTTCAAACGGCCCTCGTAAGGTACATTTTTCAACCGGCCCTCGTAAGGTAGATTTTTCAACCGGCCCTCGTAAGGTATATTTTTCAACCGCCCCTCGCAAGGTACATTGTTCAACCGGCCCTCGTAAGATAGATTTTTCAACCGGCCCTCGTCAGGTAGATTTTTCAACCGGCCCTCGTAAAGTAAACTTTTCAACCGGCCCTCGTAAGGTACATTTTTCAAACGACCCTCGCAAGGTAGATTTTTCAACCGCCCCTCGCAAGGTAGATTTATCAACCGGCCCTCGTAAGGTACATTTTTCAACCGGCCCTCGCAAGGTAGATTTTTCAACCGGCCCTCGTAAGGTAGATTTTTCTATCGCCCCTCGCAAGGTAGATTTATCAACCGGCCCTCGGAAGGTACATTTTTCAACCGGCCCTCGTAAGGTACATTTTTTAACCGGCCCTCGTAAAGTAAACTTTTCAACCGGCCCTCGTAAGGTACATTTTTTAACCGGCCCTCGTGAAGTCAATTTTTCAACCGGCCCTCGTAAAGTAGACTTTTCAACCGGCCCTCGTATGGTACATTTTTCAACCGACCCTCGAAAGGTAGATTTTTCAACCGCCCCTCGCAAGGTAGATTTATCAACCGGCCCTCGTAAGGTACATTTTTCAACCGGCCCTCGCAAGGTAGATTTTTCAACCGGCCCTCGTAAGGTAGATTTTTCAACCGGCCCTCGTAAGGTATATTTTTCAACCGCCCCTCGCAAGGTACATTGTTCAACCGGCCCTCGCAAGGTAGATTTTTCAACCGGCCCTCGTAAGGTAGATTTTTCAATCGCCCCTCGCAAGGTAGATTTATCAACCGGCCCTCGGA
The DNA here is from genome assembly GCA_963669185.1 of Dyspetes luteomarginatus. NCBI lineage: Eukaryota > Metazoa > Arthropoda > Insecta > Hymenoptera > Ichneumonidae > Dyspetes > Dyspetes luteomarginatus. The sequence goes on along the minus strand of OY769905.1, from coordinate 17,842,006 downwards.
AGGTACATTTTTCAACCGGCCCTCGTAAGGTACATTTTTCAACCGGCCCTCGTAAGGTAGACTTTTCAACCGGCCCTCGTAATGTAGATTTTTCAACCGACCCTCGCAAGGTAGATTTTTCAACCGCCCCTCGCAAGGTAGATTTATCAACCGGCCCTCGTAAGGTACATTTTTCAACCGGCCCTCGCAAGGTAGATTTTTCAACCGGCCCTCGTAAGGTAGATTTTTCAACCGGCCCTCGTAAGGTATATTTTTCAACCGCCCCTCGCAAGGTACATTGTTCAACCGGCCCTCGCAAGGTAGATTTTTCAACCGGCCCTCGTAAGGTAGATTTTTCAACCGGCCCTCGTAAAGTAAACTTTTCAACCGGCCCTCGTCAGGTAGATTTTTCAATCGCCCCTCGTAAGGTACATTTTTCACCCAACCCTCGTAAGGTAGAGTTTTCAACCGGCCCTCGTAAGGTAGATTTTTCAACCGGCCCTCGTAAGGTATATTTTTCAACCGCCCCTCGCAAGGTACATTGTTCGACCGGCCCTCGCAAGGTAGATTGTTCAACCGGCCCTCGTAAGGTACATTTTTCAACCGGCCCTCGTAAGGTACTTTTTATACCCAGCCCTCGTAAGGTAGAGTTTTCAACCAACCCTCGTAAGGTAGATTTTTCGACCGGCCCTCGTAAAGTAAACTTTTCAACCGGCCCTCGTAAGGTAGATTGTTCAACCGGCCCTCGTAATGTAGATTTTTCGACCGGCCCTCGTAAAGTAAACTTTTCAACCGGCCCTCGTAAGGTACATTTTTCAACCGGCCCTCGCGAGGTAGATTTTTCAACCGGCCCTCGTAAGGTAGATTTTTCAACCGGCCCTCGTAAGGTATATGTTTCAACCGCCCCTCGCAAGGTACATTGTTCAACCGGCCCTCGCAAGGTAGATTTTTCAACCGGCCCTCGTAAGGTACATTTTTCAACCAGCCCTCGTAAGGTACTTTTTATACCCAGCCCTCGTAAGGTAGAGTTTTCAACCAACCCTCGTAAGGTAGATTGTTCAACCGGCCCTCGTAATGTAGATTTTTCGACCGGCCCTCGTAAAGTAAACTTTTCAACCGGCCCTCGTAAGGTAGATTGTTCAACCGGCCCTCGTAATGTAGATTTTTCGACCGGCCCTCGTAAAGTAAACTTTTCAACCGGCCCTCGTAAGGTACATTTTTCAACCGGCCCTCGCGAGGTAGATTTTTCAACCGGCCCTCGTAAGGTAGATTGTTCAACCGCCCCTCGCAAGGTAGATTTTTCAACCGCCCCTCGTAAAGTAAACTTTTCAACCGGCCCTCGTAAGGTACATTTTTCAACCGGCCCTTGTAAAGTAGACTTTTCAACCGGCCCTCGTAATGTAGATTTTTTAACCGGCCCTCGTACAGTAAACTTTTCAACCGGCCCTCGTAAGGTACATTTTTCAACCGGCCCTCGCAAGGTAGATTTTTCAACCGGCCCTCGCAAGGTAGATTTTTCAACGGGCCCTCGTAAGGTAGATTTTTCAACCGGCCCTCGTCAGGTAGATTTTTCAACCAGCCCTCGTAAAGTAAACTTTTCAACCGGCCCTCGTAAGGTACATTTTTCAACCGACCCTCGCAAGGTAGATTTTTCAACCGCCCCTCGCAAGGTAGATTTATCAACCGGCCCTCGTAAGGTACATTTATCAACCGGCCCTCGTAAGGTACATTTTTCAACCGGCCCTCGTAAGGTACATTTTTTAACCGGCCCTCGTAAAGTAAACTTTTCAACCGGCCCTCGTAAGGTACTTTTTTCAACCGGCCCTCGCAAGGTAGATTTTTCAACCGGCCCTCGTAAGGTACATTTTTCAACCGGCCCTCGTAAGGTACTTTTTTTACCCAGCCCTCGTAAGGTAGAGTTTTCAACCAACCCTCGTAAGGTAGATTGTTCAACCGGCCCTCGTAATGTAGATTTTTCGACCGGCCCTCGTAAAGTAAACTTTTCAACCGGCCCTCGTAAGGTAGATTGTTCAACCGGCCCTCGTAATGTAGATTTTTCGACCGGCCCTCGTAAAGTAAACTTTTCAACCGGCCCTCGTAAGGTACATTTTTCAACCGGCCCTCGCGAGGTAGATTTTTCAACCGGCCCTCGTAAGGTAGATTGTTCAACCGGCCCTCGTAAGGTAGATTTTTCAACCGGCCCTCGTAAGGTACATTTTTCAACCGGCCCTCGTAAGGTAGCTTTTTCAACCGGCCCTCGTAAAGTAAACTTTTCAAACGGCCCTCGTAAGGTACATTTTTCAACCGGCCCTAGTAAGGTAGACTTTTCAACCGGCCCTCGTAATGTAGATTTTTCACCCAGCCCTCGCAAGGTAGATTTTTCAACCGGCCCTCGTAAGGTAGATTTTTCAACCGGCCCTCGTAAGGTATATTTTTCAACCGGCCCTCGTAAAGTAAACTTTTCAAACGGCCCTCGTAAGGTACATTTTTCAACCGGCCCTCGCAAGGTAGATTTATCAACCGGCCCTCGTAAGGTACATTTTTCAACCGGCCCTCGTAAGGTAGCTTTTTCAACCGGCCCTCGTAAAGTAAACTTTTCAAACGGCCCTCGTAAGGTACATTTTTCAACCGGCCCTAGTAAGGTAGACTTTTCAACCGGCCCTCGTAATGTAGATTTTTCACCCAGCCCTCGCAAGGTAGATTTTTCAACCGGCCCTCGTAAGGTAGATTTTTCAACCGGCCCTCGTAAGGTATATTTTTCAACCGGCCCTCGTAAAGTAAACTTTTCAAACGGCCCTCGTAAGGTACATTTTTCAACCGGCCCTCGCAAGGTAGATTTATCAACCGGCCCTCGTAAGGTACATTTTTCAACCGGCCCTCGCAAGGTAGATTTTTCAACCGGCCCTCGTAAGGTAGATTTTTCAACCGGCCCTCGTAAGGTACATTTTTCAACCGCCCCTCGCAAGGTACATTGTTCAACCGGCCCTCGCAAGGTACATTTTTCAACCGGCCCTCGCAAGGTCGATTTTTCAACCAGCCCTCGTAAGGTAGATTTTAAAACCGGCTCTCGTAAAGTAAACTTTTCAACCGGCCCTCGTCAGGTAGATTTTTCAACCGGCCCTCGTAAAGTAAACTTTTCAACCGGCCCTCGTAAGGTACTTTTTTCAACCGGCCCTCGCAAGGTAGATTTTTCAACCGGCCCTCGTAAGGTACATTTTTCAACCGGCCCTCGTAAGGTACTTTTTATACCCAGCCCTCGTAAGGTAGAGTTTTCAACCAACCCTCGTAAGGTACATTGTTCAACCGTCCCTCGCAAGGTAGATTTTTCAACCGGCCCTCGTAATGTAGATTTTTCGACCGGCCCTCGTAAAGTAAACTTTTCAACCGGCCCTCGTAAGGTACATTTTTCAACCGGCCCTCGCGAGGTAGATTTTTCAACCGGCCCTCGTGAAGTAAACTTTTCATCCAGCGCTCGTAAGGTACATTTCTCAACCGGCCCTCGCAAGTCAGATTTTTCAAGCGGCCCTCGTAAGGTACATTTTTCACCCAGCCCTCGTAAGGTACATTTTTCAACCGGCCCTCGTAAGGTACATTTTTTAACCGGCCCTCGTGAAGTCAATTTTTCAACCGGCCCTCGTAAAGTAGACTTTTCAACCGGCCCTCGTATGGTACATTTTTAACCAACCCTCGTAAGGTAGATTGTTCAACCGCCCATCGCAAGGTTGATTTTTCAACCGCCCCTCGTAAAGTAAACTTTTCAACCGGCCCTCGTAAGGTACATTTTTCAACCGGCCCTCGTAAGGTACATTTTTCAACCGGCCCTCGCAAGGTAGATTTTTTAACCGGCCCTCGTAAGGTACATTTTTCAACCGGCCCTCGTAAAGTAAACTTTTCAACCGGCCCTCGCAAGGTAGATTTTTTAACCGGCCCTCGTAAGGTACATTTTTCAACCGGCCCTCGTAAAGTAAACTTTTCAACCGGCCCTCGTAAGGTACATTTTTCAACCGGCCCTCGCAAGGTAGATTTTTCAACCGGCCCTCGTAAGGTATATTTTTCAGCCGGCCCTCGTAAGGTACATTTTTCAACCAGCCCTCGTAAGCTAGAGTTTTCAACCAACCCTTGTAAGGTAGATTGTTCAACCGGCCCTCGTAAGGTGGATTTTTCAACCGGCCCTCGTAAGGTAGATTTTTCAACCGCCCCTCGCAAGGGAGATTTTTCAACCGCCCATCGCATGGTAGATTTTTCAACCGCCCCTCGTAAAGTAAACTTTTAAACCGGCCCTCGTAAGGTACATTTTTCAACCGGCCCTCGTAATGTAGATTTTTCGACCGGCCCTCGTAAAGTAAACTTTTCAACCGACCCTCGTGAGGTGGATTTTTCAACCCCCCCTCGTAAAGCAGATTTTTCAACCGGCCCTCGTCAGGTAGATTTTCCAACCGGCCCTCGTAAAGTAAACTTTTCAAGCGGCCCTCGTAAGGTACATTTTTCCACCGGCCCTCGCAAGGTAGATTTTTCAACCGGCCCTCGTAAGGTACATTTTTCAATCGGCCCTCGTAAGGTACATTTTTCACCCAGCCCTCGTAAGGTACATTTTTCAACCGGCCCTCGTAAGGTACATTTTTTAACCGGCCCTCGTGAAGTCAATTTTTCACCCAGCCCTCGTAAGGTAGAGTTTTCAACCAACCCTCGTAAGGTACATTGTTCAACTGGACCTCGTAAGGTACATTTTTCAACCGGCCCTCGCGAGGTAGATTTTTCAACCGGCCCTCGTAAGGTAGATTTTTCAACCGCCCCTCGCAAGGTAGATTTATCAACCGGCCCTCGTAAGGTACATTTTTCAACCGGCCCTCGTAAAGTGGATTTTTCAACCGGCCCTCGTAATGTAGATTTTTCAACCAGCCCTCGTAAGGTACATTTTTCAACCGGCCCTCGCAAGGTAGATTTTTCAACCGGCCCTCGTAAGGTACATTTTTCAACCGGCCCTCGTAAGGTAGATTTTTCAACCAACCCTCGTAAAGTAAACTTTTCAACCGGCCCTCGTAAGGTACATTTTTCAACCGGCCCTTGCAACGTAGATTTTTCAACCGCCCCTCGCAAGGTAGATTTATCAACCGGCCCTCGTAAGGTACATTTTTCAACCGGCCCTCGTAAGGTAGATTTTTCAACCAACCCTCGTAAAGTAAACTTTTCAACCGGCCCTCGTAAGGTACATTTTTCAACCGGCCCTCGCAAGGTAGATTTTTCAACCGGCCCTCGTGAGGTAGATTTTTCAACCGGCCCTCGTAAAGTAAACTTTTCAACCGGCCCTCGTAAGGTACATTTTTCAACCGGCCCTCGCAAGGTAGATTTTTCAACCGGCCCTCGTAAGGTACATTTTTCAACCGGCCCTCGTAAGGTAGATTTTTCAACCAACCCTCGTAAAGTAAACTTTTCAACCGGCCCTCGTAAGGTACATTTTTCAACCGGCCCTTGCAACGTAGATTTTTCAACCGCCCCTCGCAAGGTAGATTTATCAACCGGCCCTCGTAAGGTACATTTTTCAACCGGCCCTCGCAAGGTAGATTTTTCAACCGGCCCTCGTAAGGTACATTTTTCAACCGCCCCTCGCAAGGTATATTTTTCAACCGGCCCTCGCAAGGTAGATTTTTCAACCGGCCCTCGTGAGGTAGATTTTTCAACCGGCCCTCGTAAAGTAAACTTTTCAACCGGCCCTCGTAAGGTACATTTTTCAACCGGCCCTCGCAAGGTAGATTTTTCAACCGGCCCTCGTAAGGTATATTTTTCAACCGGCCCTCGCAAGGTAGATTTTTCAACCGGCCCTCGTAAGGTATATTTTTCAGCCGGCCCTCGTAAGGTACATTTTTCAACCAGCCCTCGTAAGCTAGAGTTTTCAACCAACCCTTGTAAGGTAGATTGTTCAACCGGCCCTCGTAAGGTGGATTTTTCAACCGGCCCTCGTAAGGTAGATTTTTCAACCGCCCCTCGCAAGGGAGATTTTTCAACCGCCCATCGCAAGGTAGATTTTTCAACCGCCCCTCGTAAAGTAAACTTTTCAACCGGCCCTCGTAAGGTACATTTTTCAACCGGCCCTCGTAATGTAGCTTTTTCAACCGGCCCTCGTAAAGTAAACTTTTCAACCGGCCCTCGTAAGGTACATTTTTCAACCGGCCCTCGTAATGTAGCTTTTTCAACCGGCCCTCGTAAAGTAAACTTTTCAAACGGCCCTCGTAAGGTACATTTTTCAACCGGCCCTAGTAAGGTAGATTTTTCAACCGGCCCTCGTCAGGTAGATTTTTCAACCGACCCTGGCAAGGTAGATTTTTCGACCGGCCCTCGTAAAGTAAACTTTTCAACCGGCCCTCGTAAGGTAGATTTTTCAACCGGCCCTCGTAAGGTACATTTTTGAACCGGCCCTCGTAAGGTAGCTTTTTCAACCGGCCCTCGTAAAGTAAACTTTTCAAACGGCCCTCGTAAGGTACATTTTTCAACCGGCCCTAGTAAGGTAGATTTTTCAACCGGCCCTCGTAAGGTACATTTTTCAACCGGCCCTCGTAAGGTACATTTTTCAACCGGCCCTCGTAAGGTAGATTTTTCAACCAACCCTCGTAAAGTAAACTTTTCAACCGGCCCTCGTAAGGTACATTTTTCAACCGGCCCTTGCAACGTAGATTTTTCAACCGCCCCTCGCAAGGTAGATTTATCAACCGGCCCTCGTAAGGTATATTTTTCAACCGGCCCTCGCAAGGTAGATTTTTCAACCGGCCCTCGTAAGGTATATTTTTCAGCCGGCCCTCGTATGGTACATTTTTCAACCGACCTTCGCAAGGTAGATTTTTCAACCGCCCCTCGCAAGGTAGATTTATCAACCGGCCCTCGTAAGGTACATTTTTCAACCGGCCCTCGCAAGGTGGATTTTTCAACCGGCCCTCGTAAGGTAGATTTTTCAACCGGCCCTCGTAAGGTATATTTTTCAACCGCCCCTCGCAAGGTACATTGTTCAACCGGCCCTCGCAAGGTAGATTTTTCAACCGGCCCTCGTAAGGTAGATTTTTCAATCGCCCCTCGCAAGGTAGATTTATTAACCGGCCCTCGGAAGGTACATTTTTCAACCGGCCCTCGTAAGGTACATTTTTTAACCGGCCCTCGTAAAGTAAACTTTTCAACCGGCCCTCGTAAGGTACATTTTTCAACCGGCCCTCGCAAGGTCGATTTTTCAACCAGCCCTCGTAAGGTAGATCTTAAAACCGGCTCTCGTAAAGTAAACTTTTCAACCGGCCCTCGTCAGGTAGATTTTTCAACCGGCCCTCGTAAAGTAAACTTTTCAACCGGCCCTCGTAAGGTACTTTTTTCAACCGGCCCTCGCAAGGTAGATTTTTCAACCGGCCCTCGTCAGGTAGATTTTTCAACCGACCCTGGCAAGGTAGATTTTTCGACCGGCCCTCGTAAAGTAAACTTTTCAAACGGCCCTCGTAAGGTACATTTTTCAACCGGCCCTAGTAAGGTAGACTTTTCAACCGGCCCTCGTAATGTAGATTTTTCACCCAGCCCTCGCAAGGTAGATTTTTCAACCGGCCCTCGTAAGGTAGATTTTTCAACCGGCCCTCGTAAGGTATATTTTTCAACCGGCCCTCGTAAAGTAAACTTTTCAAACGGCCCTCGTAAGGTACATTTTTCAACCGGCCCTCGTAAGGTACATTTTTCAACCGGCCCTCGTAAGGTATATTTTTCAACCGCCCCTCGCAAGATACATTGTTCAACCGGCCCTCGTAAGATAGATTTTTCAACCGGCCCTCGTCAGGTAGATTTTTCAACCGGCCCTCGTAAAGTAAACTTTTCAACCGGCCCTCGTAAGGTACATTTTTCAAACGACCCTCGCAAGGTAGATTTTTCAACCGCCCCTCGCAAGGTAGATTTATCAACCGGCCCTCGTAAGGTACATTTTTCAACCGGCCCTCGCAAGGTAGATTTTTCAACCGGCCCTCGTAAGGTAGATTTTTCTATCGCCCCTCGCAAGGTAGATTTATCAACCGGCCCTCGGAAGGTACATTTTTCAACCGGCCCTCGTAAGGTACATTTTTTAACCGGCCCTCGTAAAGTAAACTTTTCAACCGGCCCTCGTAAGGTACATTTTTTAACCGGCCCTCGTGAAGTCAATTTTTCAACCGGCCCTCGTAAAGTAGATTTTTCAACCGGCCCTCGTATGGTACATTTTTCAACCGACCCTCGCAAGGTAGATTTTTCAACCGCCCCTCGCAAGGTAGATTTATCAACCGGCCCTCGTAAGGTACATTTTTCAACCGGCCCTCGCAGGGTAGATTTTTCAACCGGCCCTCGTAAGGTAGATTTTTCAACCGGCCCTCGTAAGGTATATTTTTCAACCGCCCCTCGCAAGGTACATTGTTCAACCGGCCCTCGCAAGGTAGATTTTTCAACCGGCCCTCGTAAGGTAGATTTTTCAACCAACCCTCGTAAAGTAAACTTTTCAACCGGCCCTCGTAAGGTACATTTTTCAACCGGCCCTTGCAACGTAGATTTTTCAACCGCCCCTCGCAAGGTAGATTTATCAACCGGCCCTCGTAAGGTATATTTTTCAACCGGCCCTCGCAAGGTAGATTTTTCAACCGGCCCTCGTAAGGTATATTTTTCAGCCGGCCCTCGTATGGTACATTTTTCAACCGACCCTCGCAAGGTAGATTTTTCAACCGCCCCTCGCAAGGTAGATTTATCAACCGGCCCTCGTAAGGTACATTTTTCAACCGGCCCTCGCAAGGTGGATTTTTCAACCGGCCCTCGTAAGGTAGATTTTTCAACCGGCCCTCGTAAGGTATATTTTTCAACCGCCCCTCGCAAGGTACATTGTTCAACCGGCCCTCGCAAGGTAGATTTTTCAACCGGCCCTCGTAAGGTAGATTTTTCAATCGCCCCTCGCAAGGTAGATTTATTAACCGGCCCTCGGAAGGTACATTTTTCAACCGGCCCTCGTAAGGTACATTTTTTAACCGGCCCTCGTAAAGTAAACTTTTCAACCGGCCCTCGTAAGGTACATTTTTCAACCGGCCCTCGCAAGGTCGATTTTTCAACCAGCCCTCGTAAGGTAGATCTTAAAACCGGCTCTCGTAAAGTAAACTTTTCAACCGGCCCTCGTCAGGTAGATTTTTCAACCGGCCCTCGTAAAGTAAACTTTTCAACCGGCCCTCGTAAGGTACTTTTTTCAACCGGCCCTCGCAAGGTAGATTTTTCAACCGGCCCTCGTCAGGTAGATTTTTCAACCGACCCTGGCAAGGTAGATTTTTCGACCGGCCCTCGTAAAGTAAACTTTTCAACCGGCCCTCGTAAGGTAGATTTTTCAACCGGCCCTCGTAAGGTACATTTTTCAACCGGCCCTCGTAAGGTAGCTTTTTCAACCGGCCCTCGTAAAGTAAACTTTTCAAACGGCCCTCGTAAGGTACATTTTTCAACCGGCCCTAGTAAGGTAGACTTTTCAACCGGCCCTCGTAATGTAGATTTTTCACCCAGCCCTCGCAAGGTAGATTTTTCAACCGGCCCTCGTAAGGTAGATTTTTCAACCGGCCCTCGTAAGGTATATTTTTCAACCGGCCCTCGTAAAGTAAACTTTTCAAACGGCCCTCGTAAGGTACATTTTTCAACCGGCCCTCGTAAGGTACATTTTTCAACCGGCCCTCGTAAGGTATATTTTTCAACCGCCCCTCGCAAGATACATTGTTCAACCGGCCCTCGTAAGATAGATTTTTCAACCGGCCCTCGTCAGGTAGATTTTTCAACCGGCCCTCGTAAAGTAAACTTTTCAACCGGCCCTCGTAAGGTACATTTTTCAAACGACCCTCGCAAGGTAGATTTTTCAACCGCCCCTCGCAAGGTAGATTTATCAACCGGCCCTCGTAAGGTACATTTTTCAACCGGCCCTCGCAAGGTAGATTTTTCAACCGGCCCTCGTAAGGTAGATTTTTCTATCGCCCCTCGCAAGGTAGATTTATCAACCGGCCCTCGGAAGGTACATTTTTCAACCGGCCCTCGTAAGGTACATTTTTTAACCGGCCCTCGTAAAGTAAACTTTTCAACCGGCCCTCGTAAGGTACATTTTTTAACCGGCCCTCGTGAAGTCAATTTTTCAACCGGCCCTCGTAAAGTAGACTTTTCAACCGGCCCTCGTATGGTACATTTTTCAACCGACCCTCGCAAGGTAGATTTTTCAACCGCCCCTCGCAAGGTAGATTTATCAACCGGCCCTCGTAAGGTACATTTTTCAACCGGCCCTCGCAGGGTAGATTTTTCAACCGGCCCTCGTAAGGTAGATTTTTCAACCGGCCCTCGTAAGGTATATTTTTCAACCGCCCCTCGCAAGGTACATTGTTCAACCGGCCCTCGCAAGGTAGATTTTTCAACCGGCCCTCGTAAGGTAGATTTTTCAACCGCCCCTCGCAAGGTAGATTTATCAACCGGCCCTCGTAAGGTACATTTTTCAACCGGCCCTCGCAAGGTAGATTTTTCAACCGGCCCTCGTAAGGTAGATTTTTCAACCGGCCCTCGTAAGGTACATTTTTCAACCGCCCCTCGCAAGGTACATTGTTCAACCAGCCCTCGCAAGGTAGATTTTTCAACCGGCCCTCGTAAGGTAGATTTTTCTATCGCCCCTCGCAAGGTAGATTTATCAACCGGCCCTCGGAAGGTACATTTTTCAACCGGCCCTCGTAAGGTACATTTTTTAACCGGCCCTCGTAAAGTAAACTTTTCAACCGGCCCTCGTAAGGTACATTTTTTAACCGGCCCTCGTGAAGTCAATTTTTCAACCGGCCCTCGTAAAGTAGACTTTTCAACCGGCCCTCGTATGGTACATTTTTCAACTGACCCTCGCAAGGTAGATTTTTCAACCGCCCCTCGCAAGGTAGATTTATCAACCGGCCCTCGTAAGGTACATTTTTCAACCGGCCCTCGCAAGGTAGATTTTTCAACCGGCCCTCGTAAGGTAGATTTTTCAACCGGCCCTCGTAAGGTATATTTTTCAACCGCCCCTCGCAAGGTACATTGTTCAACCGGCCCTCGCAAGGTAGATTTTTCAACCGGCCCTCGTAAGGTAGATTTTTCAATCGCCCCTCGCAAGGTAGATTTTTCAATCGCCCCTCGCAAGGTAGATTTATCAACCGGCCCTCGGAAGGTACATTTTTCAACCGGCCCTCGTAAGGTACATTTTTTAACCGGCCCTCGTAAAGTAAACTTTTCAACCGGCCCTCGTAAGGTACATTTTTCAACCGGCCCTCGTAAAGTCAATTTTTCAACCGGCTCTTGTAAAGTAGACTTTTCAACCGCGCCTCGCAAGGTAGATTTTTCAACCGGCCCTCGTAAGGTACATTTTTCAACCGGCCCTTGTAAGGTACATTTTTCACCCAGCCCTCGTAAGGTAGAGTTTTCAACCAACCCTCGTAAGTTACATTGTTCAACTGTCCCTCGTAAGATAGATTTTTGAACCGGCCCTCGTAAAGTAAACTTTTCAACCCGCCCTCGTACGGTACATTTTTCAACCGGCCCTCGCAAGGTAGATTTTTCAACCGGCCCTCGTAAAGTAAACTTTTCAACCGGCCCTCGTGAGGTGGATTTTTCAACCGGCCATCGCAAGGTAGATTTTTCAACCAGCCATCGTAAGGTACATTTTTCACCCAGCCCTCGTAAGGTAGAGTTTTCAACCAACCCTCGTAAGGTACATTGTTCAACCGGCCCTCGTAAGATAGATTTTTCAACCGGCCCTCGTAAGGTGGATTTTTCAACCGGCCCTCGTAATGTAGATTCTTCACCCAGCCCTCGTAAGGTAGAGTTTTCAACCAACCCTCGTAAAGTAGACTTTTCAACCGGCCCTCGTAAGGCAGATTTTTCAACCGGCCCTCGTAAAGTAGACTTTTCAACCGGCCCTCGTAAGGCAGATTTTTCAACCGGCCCTCGTAAAGTAAACTTTTCAACCGGCCCTCGTAAGGTACATTTTTCAACCGGCCCTTGTAAAGTAGACTTTTCAACCAGCCCTCGTAATGTAGATTTTTCAACCGGCCCTCGTAAGGTAGATTTTTCAACCGCCCCTCGCAAGGGAGATTTTTCAACCGCCCATCGCAAGGTAGATTTATCAACCGGCCCTCGTAAGGCAGATTTTTCAACCGGCCCTCGTCAGGTAGATTTTTCAACCGGCCCTCGTAAAGTAAACTTTTCAACCGGCCCTCGTAAGGTACATTTTTCAACCGACCCTCGCAAGGTAGATTTTTCAACCGCCCCTCGCAAGGTAGATTTATCAACCGGCCCTCGTAAGGTACATTTTTCAACCGGCCCTCGCAAGGTAGATTTTTCAACGGGCCCTCGTAAGGTAGATTTTTCAACCGGCCCTCGTAAAGTATATTTTTCAACCGCCCCTCGCAAGGTACATTGTTCAACCGTCCCTCGCAAGGTAGATTTTTCGACCGGCCCTCGTAATGTAGATTTTTCGACCGGCCCTCGTAAAGTAAACTTTTCAACCGGCCCTCGTAAGGTACATTTTTCAACCGGCCCTCGCGAGGTAGATTTTTCAACCGGCCCTCGTGAAGTAAACTTTTCATCCAGCGCTCGTAAGGTACATTTCTCAACCGGCCCTCGCAAGTCAGATTTTTCAAGCGGCCCTCGTAAGGTACATTTTTCACCCAGCCCTCGTAAGGTACATTTTTTAACCGGCCCTCGTGAAGTCAATTTTTCAACCGGCCCTCGTAAAGTAGACTTTTCAACCGGCCCTCGTATGGTACATTTTTAACCAACCCTCGTAAGGTAGATTGTTCAACCGCCCATCGCAAGGTTGATTTTTCAACCGCCCCTCGTAAAGTAAACTTTTCAACCGGCCCTCGTAAGGTACATTTTTCAACCGGCCCTCGTAAGGTACATTTTTCAACCGGCCCTCGCAAGGTAGATTTTTTAACCGGCCCTCGTAAGGTACATTTTTCAACCGGCCCTCGCAAGGTAGATTTTTCAACCGGCCCTCGTAAGGTATATTTTTCAGCCGGCCCTCGTAAGGTACATTTTTCAACCAGCCCTCGTAAGCTAGAGTTTTCAACCAACCCTTGTAAGGTAGATTGTTCAACCGGCCCTCGTAAGGTGGATTTTTCAACCGGCCCTCGTAAGGTAGATTTTTCAACCGCCCCTCGCAAGGGAGATTTTTCAACCGCCCATCGCATGGTAGATTTTTCAACCGCCCCTCGTAAAGTAAACTTTTCAACCGGCCCTCGTAAGGTACATTTTTCAACCGGCCCTCGTAATGTAGATTTTTCGACCGGCCCTCGTAAAGTAAACTTTTCAACCGACCCTCGTGAGGTGGATTTTTCAACCCCCCCTCGTAAAGCAGATTTTTCAACCGGCCCTCGTCAGGTAGATTTTCCAACCGGCCCTCGTTAAGTAAACTTTTCAAGCGGCCCTCGTAAGGTACATTTTTCCACCGGCCCTCGCAAGGTAGATTTTTCAACCGGCCCTCGTAAGGTACATTTTTCAACCGGCCCTCGTAAGGTACATTTTTCACCGAGCCCTCGTAAGGTACATTTTTCAACCGGCCCTCGTAAGGTACATTTTTTAACCGGCCCTCGTGAAGTCAATTTTTCACCCAGCCCTCGTAAGGTAGAGTTTTCAACCAACCCTCGTAAGGTACATTGTTCAACTGGACCTCGTAAGGTACATTTTTCAACCGGCCCTCGCGAGGTAGATTTTTCAACCGGCCCTCGTAAGGTAGATTTTTCAACCGCCCCTCGCAAGGTAGATTTATCAACCGGCCCTCGTAAGGTACATTTTTCAACCGGCCCTCGTAAAGTGGATTTTTCAACCGGCCCTCGTAATGTAGATTTTTCAACCAGCCCTTGTAAAGTAAACTTTTCAACCAGCCCTCGTAAGGTACATTTTTCAAACGGCCCTCGCAAGGTAGATTTATCAACCGGCCCTCGGAAGGTACATTTTTCAACCGGCCCTCGTAAGGTACATTTTTTAACCGGCCCTCGTAAAGTAAACTTTTCAACCGGCCCTCGTAAGGTACATTTTTTAACCGGCCCTCGTGAAGTCAATTTTTCAACCGGCCCTCGAAAAGTAGACTTTTCAACCGGCCCTCGTATGGTACATTTTTCAACCGACCCTCGCAAGGTAGATTTTTCAACCGCCCCTCGCAAGGTAGATTTATCAACCGGCCCTCGTAAGGTACATTTTTCAACCGGCCCTCGCAAGGTAGATTTTTCAACCGGCCCTCGTAAGGTAGATTTTTCAACCGGCCCTCGTAAGGTATATTTTTCAACCGCCCCTCGCAAGGTACATTGTTCAACCGGCCCTCGCAAGGTAGATTTTTCAACCGGCCCTCGTAAGGTAGATTTTTCAATCGCCCCTCGCAAGGTAGATTTATCAACCGGCCCTCGGAAGGTACATTTTTCAACCGGCCCTCGTAAGGTACATTTTTTAACCGGCCCTCGTAAAGTAAACTTTTCAACCGGCCCTCGTAAGGTACATTTTTCAACCGGCCCTCGCAAGGTAGATTTTTCAACCCGCCCTCGTACGGTACATTTTTCAACCGGCCCTCGCAAGGTAGATTTTTCAACCGGCCCTCGTAAAGTAAACTTTTCAACCGGCCCTCGTGAGGTGGATTTTTCAACCGGCCATCGCAAGGTAGATTTTTCAACCAGCCATCGTAAGGTACATTTTTCACCCAGCCCTCGTAAGGTAGAGTTTTCAACCAACCCTCGTAAGGTACATTGTTCAACCGGCCCTCGTAAGATAGATTTTTCAACCGGCCCTCGTAAGGTGGATTTTTCAACCGGCCCTCGTAATGTAGATTCTTCACCCAGCCCTCGTAAGGTAGAGTTTTCAACCAACCCTCGTAAAGTAGACTTTTCAACCGGCCCTCGTAAGGTAGATTTTTCAACCGGCCCTCGTAAGGTATATTTTTCAACCGCCCCTCGCAAGGTACATTGTTCAACCGGCCCTCGTAAGATAGATTTTTCAACCGGCCCTCGTCAGGTAGATTTTTCAACCGGCCCTCGTAATGTAGATTTTCCAACCGGCCCTCGTGAAGTAAACTTTTCAACCAGCCCTCCTAAGGTACATTTTTCAACCGGCCCTCGCAAGGCAGATTTTTTAACCGGCCCTCGTAAGGTACATTTTTCAACCGGCCCTTGTAAGGTACATTTTTCACCCAGCCCTCGTAAGGTAGAGTTTTCAACCAACCCTCGTAAGTTACATTGTTCAACTGTCCCTCGTAAGATAGATTTTTGAACCGGCCCTCGTAAAGTAAACTTTTCAACCCGCCCTCGTACGGTACATTTTTCAACCGGCCCTCGCAAGGTAGATTTTTCAACCGGCCCTCGTAAAGTAAACTTTTCAACCGGCCCTCGTGAGGTGGATTTTTCAACCGGCCATCGCAAGGTAGATTTTTCAACCAGCCATCGTAAGGTACATTTTTCACCCAGCCCTCGTAAGGTAGAGTTTTCAACCAACCCTCGTAAGGTACATTGTTCAACCGGCCCTCGTAAGATAGATTTTTCAACCGGCCCTCGTAAGGTGGATTTTTCAACCGGCCCTCGTAATGTAGATTCTTCACCCAGCCCTCGTAAGGTAGAGTTTTCAACCAACCCTCGTAAAGTAGACTTTTCAACCGGCCCTCGTAAGGCAGATTTTTCAACCGGCCCTCGTAAAGTAGACTTTTCAACCGGCCCTCGTAAGGCAGATTTTTCAACCGGCCCTCGTAAAGTAAACTTTTCAACCGGCCGTCGTAAGGTACATTTTTCAACCGGCCCTTGTAAAGTAGACTTTTCAACCAGCCCTCGTAATGTAGATTTTTCAACCGGCCCTCGTAAGGTAGATTTTTCAACCGCCCCTCGCAAGGGAGATTTTTCAACCGCCCATCGCAAGGTAGATTTTTCAACCGCCCCTCGTAAAGTAAACTTTTCAACCGGCCCTCGTAAGGTACATTTTTCAACCGGCCCTTGTAAAGTAGACTTTTCAACCGGCCCTCGTATGGTACATTTTTCAACCGACCCTCGCAAGGGAGATTTTTCAACCGCCCCTCGCAAGGTAGATTTATCAACCGGCCCTCGTAAGGTAGATTTTTCAACCGCCCCTCGCAAGGTAGATTTATCAACCGGCCCTCGTAAGGTACATTTTTCAACCGGCCCTCGCAAGGTAGATTTTTCAACCGGCCCTCGTAAGGTAGATTTTTCAACCGGCCCTCGTAAGGTATATTTTTCAACCTGCCCTCGTAAAGTAAACTTTTCAACCGCCCCTCGCAAGGTACATTGTTCAACCGGCCCTCGTAAGGTACATTTTTCAACCGGCCCTCGTAAAGTCAAATTTTCAACCGGCCCTCGTAAAGTAGACTTCCCAACCGGCCCTCGTAAGGCAGATTTTTCTACCGGCCCTCGTAAGGTATATTTTTCAACCTGCCCTCGTAAAGTAAACTTTTCAACCGCCCCTCGCAAGGTACATTGTTCAACCGGCCCTCGTAAGGTACATTTTTCAACCGGCCCTCGTAAAGTCAAATTTTCAACCGGCCCTCGTAAAGTAGATTTATCAACCGGCCCTCGTAAGGTACATTTTTCAACCGGCCCTCGCAAGGTAGATTTTTCAACCGGCCCTCGTAAGGTAGATTTTTCAACCGGCCCTCGTAAGGTATATTTTTCAACCTGCCCTCGTAAAGTAAACTTTTCAACCGCCCCTCGCAAGGTACATTGTTCAACCGGCCCTCGTAAGGTACATTTTTCAACCGGCCCTCGTAAAGTCAAATTTTCAACCGGCCCTCGTAAAGTAGACTTCCCAACCGGCCCTCGTAAGGCAGATTTTTCTACCGGCCCTCGTCAGGTAGATTTTTCAACCGGCCCTCGTAAAGTAAACTTTTCAACCGGCCCTCGTAAGGTACTTTTTTCAACCGGCCCTCGCAAGGTAGATTTTTCAACCGGCCCTCGTAAGGTGGATTTTTCAACCGGCCCTCGTAATGTAGATTCTTCACCCAGCCCTCGTAAGGTAGAGTTTTCAACCAACCCTCGTAAAGTAGACTTTTCAACCGGCCCTCGTAAGGCGGATTTTTCAACCGGCCCTCGTAAAGTAAACTTTTCAACCGGCCCTCGTAAGGTACATTTTTCAACCGGCCCTTGTAAAGTAGACTTTTCAACCAGCCCTCGTAATGTAGATTTTTCAACCGGCCCTCGTAAGGTAGATTTTTCAACCGCCCCTCGCAAGGGAGATTTTTCAACCGCCCATCGCAAGGTAGATTTTTCAACCGCCCCTCGTAAAGTAAACTTTTCAACCGGCCCTCGTAAGGTACATTTTTCAACCGGCCCTTGTAAAGTAGACTTTTCAACCGGCCCTCGTATGGTACATTTTTCAACCGACCCTCGCAAGGGAGATTTTTCAACCGCCCCTCGCAAGGTAGATTTATCAACCGGCCCTCGTAAGGTAGATTTATCAACCGGCCCTCGTAAGGCAGATTTTTCAACCGGCCCTCGTCAGGTAGATTTTTCAACCGGCCCTCGTAAAGTAAACTTTTCAACCGCCCCTCGCAAGGTAGATTTATCAACCGGCCCTCGTAAGGTACATTTTTCAACCGGCCCTCGCAAGGTAGATTTTTCAACCGGCCCTCGTAAGGTAGATTTTTCAACCGGCCCTCGTAAAGTATATTTTTCAACCGCCCCTCGCAAGGTACATTGTTCAACCGTCCCTCGCAAGGTAGATTTTTCAACCGGCCCTCGTAATGTAGATTTTTCGACCGGCCCTCGTAAAGTAAACTTTTCAACCGGCCCTCGTAAGGTACATTTTTCAACCGGCCCTCGCGAGGTAGATTTTTCAACCGGCCCTCGTGAAGTAAACTTTTCATCCAGCGCTCGTAAGGTACATTTTTCAACCGGCCCTCGCAAGGCAGATTTTTCAAGCGGCCCTCGTAAGGTACATTTTTCACCCAGCCCTCGTAAGGTACATTTTTCAACCGGCCCTCGTAAGGTACATTTTTTAACCGGCCCTCGTGAAGTCAATTTTTCAACCGGCCCTCGTAAAGTAGACTTTTCAACCGGCCCTCGTATGGTACATTTTTAACCAACCCTCGTAAGGTAGATTGTTCAACCGCCCATCGCAAGGTTGATTTTTCAACCGCCCCTCGTAAAGTAAACTTTTCAACCGGCCCTCGTAAGGTACATTTTTCAACCGGCCCTTGTAAAGTAGACTTTTCAACCGGCCCTCGTAATGTAGATTTTTTAACCGGCCCTCGTACAGTAAACTTTTCAACCGGCCCTCGTAAGGTACATTTTTCAACCGGCCCTCGCAAGGTAGATTTTTCAACCGGCCCTCGCAAGGTAGATTTTTCAACGGGCCCTCGTAAGGTAGATTTTTCAACCGGCCCTCGTCAGGTAGATTTTTCAACCAGCCCTCGTAAAGTAAACTTTTCAACCGGCCCTCGTAAGGTACATTTTTCAACCGGCCCTCGCAAGGTAGATTTTTCAACCGCCCCTCGCAAGGTAGATTTATCAACCGGCCCTCGTAAGGTACATTTATCAACCGGCCCTCGTAAGGTACATTTTTCAACCGGCCCTCGTAAGGTACATTTTTTAACCGGCCCTCGTAAAGTAAACTTTTCAACCGGCCCTCGTAAGGTACTTTTTTCAACCGGCCCTCGCAAGGTAGATTTTTCAACCGGCCCTCGTAAGGTACATTTTTCAACCGGCCCTCGTAAGGTACTTTTTTTACCCAGCCCTCGTAAGGTAGAGTTTTCAACCAACCCTCGTAAGGTAGATTGTTCAACCGGCCCTCGTAATGTAGATTTTTCGACCGGCCCTCGTAAAGTAAACTTTTCAACCGGCCCTCGTAAGGTAGATTGTTCAACCGGCCCTCGTAATGTAGATTTTTCGACCGGCCCTCGTAAAGTAAACTTTTCAACCGGCCCTCGTAAGGTACATTTTTCAACCGGCCCTCGCGAGGTAGATTTTTCAACCGGCCCTCGTAAGGTAGATTGTTCAACCGGCCCTCGTAAGGTAGATTTTTCAACCGGCCCTCGTAAGGTACATTTTTCAACCGGCCCTCGTAAGGTAGCTTTTTCAACCGGCCCTCGTAAAGTAAACTTTTCAAACGGCCCTCGTAAGGTACATTTTTCAACCGGCCCTAGTAAGGTAGACTTTTCAACCGGCCCTCGTAATGTAGATTTTTCACCCAGCCCTCGCAAGGTAGATTTTTCAACCGGCCCTCGTAAGGTAGATTTTTCAACCGGCCCTCGTAAGGTATATTTTTCAACCGGCCCTCGTAAAGTAAACTTTTCAAACGGCCCTCGTAAGGTACATTTTTCAACCGGCCCTCGCAAGGTAGATTTATCAACCGGCCCTCGTAAGGTACATTTTTCAACCGGCCCTCGCAAGGTAGATTTTTCAACCGGCCCTCGTAAGGTAGATTTTTCAACCGGCCCTCGTAAGGTACATTTTTCAACCGCCCCTCGCAAGGTACATTGTTCAACCGGCCCTCGCAAGGTACATTTTTCAACCGGCCCTCGCAAGGTCGATTTTTCAACCAGCCCTCGTAAGGTAGATTTTAAAACCGGCTCTCGTAAAGTAAACTTTTCAACCGGCCCTCGTCAGGTAGATTTTTCAACCGGCCCTCGTAAAGTAAACTTTTCAACCGGCCCTCGTAAGGTACTTTTTTCAACCGGCCCTCGCAAGGTAGATTTTTCAACCGGCCCTCGTAAGGTACATTTTTCAACCGGCCCTCGTAAGGTACTTTTTATACCCAGCCCTCGTAAGGTAGAGTTTTCAACCAACCCTCGTAAGGTACATTGTTCAACCGTCCCTCGCAAGGTAGATTTTTCAACCGGCCCTCGTAATGTAGATTTTTCGACCGGCCCTCGTAAAGTAAACTTTTCAACCGGCCCTCGTAAGGTACATTTTTCAACCGGCCCTCGCGAGGTAGATTTTTCAACCGGCCCTCGTGAAGTAAACTTTTCATCCAGCGCTCGTAAGGTACATTTCTCAACCGGCCCTCGCAAGTCAGATTTTTCAAGCGGCCCTCGTAAGGTACATTTTTCACCCAGCCCTCGTAAGGTACATTTTTCAACCGGCCCTCGTAAGGTACATTTTTTAACCGGCCCTCGTGAAGTCAATTTTTCAACCGGCCCTCGTAAAGTAGACTTTTCAACCGGCCCTCGTATGGTACATTTTTAACCAACCCTCGTAAGGTAGATTGTTCAACCGCCCATCGCAAGGTTGATTTTTCAACCGCCCCTCGTAAAGTAAACTTTTCAACCGGCCCTCGTAAGGTACATTTTTCAACCGGCCCTCGTAAGGTACATTTTTCAACCGGCCCTCGCAAGGTAGATTTTTTAACCGGCCCTCGTAAGGTACATTTTTCAACCGGCCCTCGTAAAGTAAACTTTTCAACCGGCCCTCGCAAGGTAGATTTTTTAACCGGCCCTCGTAAGGTACATTTTTCAACCGGCCCTCGTAAAGTAAACTTTTCAACCGGCCCTCGTAAGGTACATTTTTCAACCGGCCCTCGCAAGGTAGATTTTTCAACCGGCCCTCGTAAGGTATATTTTTCAGCCGGCCCTCGTAAGGTACATTTTTCAACCAGCCCTCGTAAGCTAGAGTTTTCAACCAACCCTTGTAAGGTAGATTGTTCAACCGGCCCTCGTAAGGTGGATTTTTCAACCGGCCCTCGTAAGGTAGATTTTTCAACCGCCCCTCGCAAGGGAGATTTTTCAACCGCCCATCGCATGGTAGATTTTTCAACCGCCCCTCGTAAAGTAAACTTTTAAACCGGCCCTCGTAAGGTACATTTTTCAACCGGCCCTCGTAATGTAGATTTTTCGACCGGCCCTCGTAAAGTAAACTTTTCAACCGACCCTCGTGAGGTGGATTTTTCAACCCCCCCTCGTAAAGCAGATTTTTCAACCGGCCCTCGTCAGGTAGATTTTCCAACCGGCCCTCGTAAAGTAAACTTTTCAAGCGGCCCTCGTAAGGTACATTTTTCCACCGGCCCTCGCAAGGTAGATTTTTCAACCGGCCCTCGTAAGGTACATTTTTCAATCGGCCCTCGTAAGGTACATTTTTCACCCAGCCCTCGTAAGGTACATTTTTCAACCGGCCCTCGTAAGGTACATTTTTTAACCGGCCCTCGTGAAGTCAATTTTTCACCCAGCCCTCGTAAGGTAGAGTTTTCAACCAACCCTCGTAAGGTACATTGTTCAACTGGACCTCGTAAGGTACATTTTTCAACCGGCCCTCGCGAGGTAGATTTTTCAACCGGCCCTCGTAAGGTAGATTTTTCAACCGCCCCTCGCAAGGTAGATTTATCAACCGGCCCTCGTAAGGTACATTTTTCAACCGGCCCTCGTAAAGTGGATTTTTCAACCGGCCCTCGTAATGTAGATTTTTCAACCAGCCCTCGTAAGGTACATTTTTCAACCGGCCCTCGCAAGGTAGATTTTTCAACCGGCCCTCGTAAGGTACATTTTTCAACCGGCCCTCGTAAGGTAGATTTTTCAACCAACCCTCGTAAAGTAAACTTTTCAACCGGCCCTCGTAAGGTACATTTTTCAACCGGCCCTTGCAACGTAGATTTTTCAACCGCCCCTCGCAAGGTAGATTTATCAACCGGCCCTCGTAAGGTACATTTTTCAACCGGCCCTCGTAAGGTAGATTTTTCAACCAACCCTCGTAAAGTAAACTTTTCAACCGGCCCTCGTAAGGTACATTTTTCAACCGGCCCTCGCAAGGTAGATTTTTCAACCGGCCCTCGTGAGGTAGATTTTTCAACCGGCCCTCGTAAAGTAAACTTTTCAACCGGCCCTCGTAAGGTACATTTTTCAACCGGCCCTCGCAAGGTAGATTTTTCAACCGGCCCTCGTAAGGTACATTTTTCAACCGGCCCTCGTAAGGTAGATTTTTCAACCAACCCTCGTAAAGTAAACTTTTCAACCGGCCCTCGCAAGGTACATTTTTCAACCGGCCCTTGCAACGTAGATTTTTCAACCGCCCCTCGCAAGGTAGATTTATCAACCGGCCCTCGTAAGGTACATTTTTCAACCGGCCCTCGCAAGGTAGATTTTTCAACCGGCCCTCGTAAGGTACATTTTTCAACCGCCCCTCGCAAGGTATATTTTTCAACCGGCCCTCGCAAGGTAGATTTTTCAACCGGCCCTCGTGAGGTAGATTTTTCAACCGGCCCTCGTAAAGTAAACTTTTCAACCGGCCCTCGTAAGGTACATTTTTCAACCGGCCCTCGCAAGGTAGATTTTTCAACCGGCCCTCGTAAGGTATATTTTTCAACCGGCCCTCGCAAGGTAGATTTTTCAACCGGCCCTCGTAAGGTATATTTTTCAGCCGGCCCTCGTAAGGTACATTTTTCAACCAGCCCTCGTAAGCTAGAGTTTTCAACCAACCCTTGTAAGGTAGATTGTTCAACCGGCCCTCGTAAGGTGGATTTTTCAACCGGCCCTCGTAAGGTAGATTTTTCAACCGCCCCTCGCAAGGGAGATTTTTCAACCGCCCATCGCAAGGTAGATTTTTCAACCGCCCCTCGTAAAGTAAACTTTTCAACCGGCCCTCGTAAGGTACATTTTTCAACCGGCCCTCGTAATGTAGCTTTTTCAACCGGCCCTCGTAAAGTAAACTTTTCAACCGGCCCTCGTAAGGTACATTTTTCAACCGGCCCTCGTAATGTAGCTTTTTCAACCGGCCCTCGTAAAGTAAACTTTTCAAACGGCCCTCGTAAGGTACATTTTTCAACCGGCCCTAGTAAGGTAGATTTTTCAACCGGCCCTCGTCAGGTAGATTTTTCAACCGACCCTGGCAAGGTAGATTTTTCGACCGGCCCTCGTAAAGTAAACTTTTCAACCGGCCCTCGTAAGGTAGATTTTTCAACCGGCCCTCGTAAGGTACATTTTTGAACCGGCCCTCGTAAGGTAGCTTTTTCAACCGGCCCTCGTAAAGTAAACTTTTCAAACGGCCCTCGTAAGGTACATTTTTCAACCGGCCCTAGTAAGGTAGATTTTTCAACCGGCCCTCGTAAGGTACATTTTTCAACCGGCCCTCGTAAGGTACATTTTTCAACCGGCCCTCGTAAGGTAGATTTTTCAACCAACCCTCGTAAAGTAAACTTTTCAACCGGCCCTCGTAAGGTACATTTTTCAACCGGCCCTTGCAACGTAGATTTTTCAACCGCCCCTCGCAAGGTAGATTTATCAACCGGCCCTCGTAAGGTATATTTTTCAACCGGCCCTCGCAAGGTAGATTTTTCAACCGGCCCTCGTAAGGTATATTTTTCAGCCGGCCCTCGTATGGTACATTTTTCAACCGACCTTCGCAAGGTAGATTTTTCAACCGCCCCTCGCAAGGTAGATTTATCAACCGGCCCTCGTAAGGTACATTTTTCAACCGGCCCTCGCAAGGTGGATTTTTCAACCGGCCCTCGTAAGGTAGATTTTTCAACCGGCCCTCGTAAGGTATATTTTTCAACCGCCCCTCGCAAGGTACATTGTTCAACCGGCCCTCGCAAGGTAGATTTTTCAACCGGCCCTCGTAAGGTAGATTTTTCAATCGCCCCTCGCAAGGTAGATTTATTAACCGGCCCTCGGAAGGTACATTTTTCAACCGGCCCTCGTAAGGTACATTTTTTAACCGGCCCTCGTAAAGTAAACTTTTCAACCGGCCCTCGTAAGGTACATTTTTCAACCGGCCCTCGCAAGGTCGATTTTTCAACCAGCCCTCGTAAGGTAGATCTTAAAACCGGCTCTCGTAAAGTAAACTTTTCAACCGGCCCTCGTCAGGTAGATTTTTCAACCGGCCCTCGTAAAGTAAACTTTTCAACCGGCCCTCGTAAGGTACTTTTTTCAACCGGCCCTCGCAAGGTAGATTTTTCAACCGGCCCTCGTCAGGTAGATTTTTCAACCGACCCTGGCAAGGTAGATTTTTCGACCGGCCCTCGTAAAGTAAACTTTTCAAACGGCCCTCGTAAGGTACATTTTTCAACCGGCCCTAGTAAGGTAGACTTTTCAACCGGCCCTCGTAATGTAGATTTTTCACCCAGCCCTCGCAAGGTAGATTTTTCAACCGGCCCTCGTAAGGTAGATTTTTCAACCGGCCCTCGTAAGGTATATTTTTCAACCGGCCCTCGTAAAGTAAACTTTTCAAACGGCCCTCGTAAGGTACATTTTTCAACCGGCCCTCGTAAGGTACATTTTTCAACCGGCCCTCGTAAGGTATATTTTTCAACCGCCCCTCGCAAGATACATTGTTCAACCGGCCCTCGTAAGATAGATTTTTCAACCGGCCCTCGTCAGGTAGATTTTTCAACCGGCCCTCGTAAAGTAAACTTTTCAACCGGCCCTCGTAAGGTACATTTTTCAAACGACCCTCGCAAGGTAGATTTTTCAACCGCCCCTCGCAAGGTAGATTTATCAACCGGCCCTCGTAAGGTACATTTTTCAACCGGCCCTCGCAAGGTAGATTTTTCAACCGGCCCTCGTAAGGTAGATTTTTCTATCGCCCCTCGCAAGGTAGATTTATCAACCGGCCCTCGGAAGGTACATTTTTCAACCGGCCCTCGTAAGGTACATTTTTTAACCGGCCCTCGTAAAGTAAACTTTTCAACCGGCCCTCGTAAGGTACATTTTTTAACCGGCCCTCGTGAAGTCAATTTTTCAACCGGCCCTCGTAAAGTAGATTTTTCAACCGGCCCTCGTATGGTACATTTTTCAACCGACCCTCGCAAGGTAGATTTTTCAACCGCCCCTCGCAAGGTAGATTTATCAACCGGCCCTCGTAAGGTACATTTTTCAACCGGCCCTCGCAGGGTAGATTTTTCAACCGGCCCTCGTAAGGTAGATTTTTCAACCGGCCCTCGTAAGGTATATTTTTCAACCGCCCCTCGCAAGGTACATTGTTCAACCGGCCCTCGCAAGGTAGATTTTTCAACCGGCCCTCGTAAGGTAGATTTTTCAACCAACCCTCGTAAAGTAAACTTTTCAACCGGCCCTCGTAAGGTACATTTTTCAACCGGCCCTTGCAACGTAGATTTTTCAACCGCCCCTCGCAAGGTAGATTTATCAACCGGCCCTCGTAAGGTATATTTTTCAACCGGCCCTCGCAAGGTAGATTTTTCAACCGGCCCTCGTAAGGTATATTTTTCAGCCGGCCCTCGTATGGTACATTTTTCAACCGACCCTCGCAAGGTAGATTTTTCAACCGCCCCTCGCAAGGTAGATTTATCAACCGGCCCTCGTAAGGTACATTTTTCAACCGGCCCTCGCAAGGTGGATTTTTCAACCGGCCCTCGTAAGGTAGATTTTTCAACCGGCCCTCGTAAGGTATATTTTTCAACCGCCCCTCGCAAGGTACATTGTTCAACCGGCCCTCGCAAGGTAGATTTTTCAACCGGCCCTCGTAAGGTAGATTTTTCAATCGCCCCTCGCAAGGTAGATTTATTAACCGGCCCTCGGAAGGTACATTTTTCAACCGGCCCTCGTAAGGTACATTTTTTAACCGGCCCTCGTAAAGTAAACTTTTCAACCGGCCCTCGTAAGGTACATTTTTCAACCGGCCCTCGCAAGGTCGATTTTTCAACCAGCCCTCGTAAGGTAGATCTTAAAACCGGCTCTCGTAAAGTAAACTTTTCAACCGGCCCTCGTCAGGTAGATTTTTCAACCGGCCCTCGTAAAGTAAACTTTTCAACCGGCCCTCGTAAGGTACTTTTTTCAACCGGCCCTCGCAAGGTAGATTTTTCAACCGGCCCTCGTCAGGTAGATTTTTCAACCGACCCTGGCAAGGTAGATTTTTCGACCGGCCCTCGTAAAGTAAACTTTTCAACCGGCCCTCGTAAGGTAGATTTTTCAACCGGCCCTCGTAAGGTACATTTTTCAACCGGCCCTCGTAAGGTAGCTTTTTCAACCGGCCCTCGTAAAGTAAACTTTTCAAACGGCCCTCGTAAGGTACATTTTTCAACCGGCCCTAGTAAGGTAGACTTTTCAACCGGCCCTCGTAATGTAGATTTTTCACCCAGCCCTCGCAAGGTAGATTTTTCAACCGGCCCTCGTAAGGTAGATTTTTCAACCGGCCCTCGTAAGGTATATTTTTCAACCGGCCCTCGTAAAGTAAACTTTTCAAACGGCCCTCGTAAGGTACATTTTTCAACCGGCCCTCGTAAGGTACATTTTTCAACCGGCCCTCGTAAGGTATATTTTTCAACCGCCCCTCGCAAGATACATTGTTCAACCGGCCCTCGTAAGATAGATTTTTCAACCGGCCCTCGTCAGGTAGATTTTTCAACCGGCCCTCGTAAAGTAAACTTTTCAACCGGCCCTCGTAAGGTACATTTTTCAAACGACCCTCGCAAGGTAGATTTTTCAACCGCCCCTCGCAAGGTAGATTTATCAACCGGCCCTCGTAAGGTACATTTTTCAACCGGCCCTCGCAAGGTAGATTTTTCAACCGGCCCTCGTAAGGTAGATTTTTCTATCGCCCCTCGCAAGGTAGATTTATCAACCGGCCCTCGGAAGGTACATTTTTCAACCGGCCCTCGTAAGGTACATTTTTTAACCGGCCCTCGTAAAGTAAACTTTTCAACCGGCCCTCGTAAGGTACATTTTTTAACCGGCCCTCGTGAAGTCAATTTTTCAACCGGCCCTCGTAAAGTAGACTTTTCAACCGGCCCTCGTATGGTACATTTTTCAACCGACCCTCGCAAGGTAGATTTTTCAACCGCCCCTCGCAAGGTAGATTTATCAACCGGCCCTCGTAAGGTACATTTTTCAACCGGCCCTCGCAGGGTAGATTTTTCAACCGGCCCTCGTAAGGTAGATTTTTCAACCGGCCCTCGTAAGGTATATTTTTCAACCGCCCCTCGCAAGGTACATTGTTCAACCGGCCCTCGCAAGGTAGATTTTTCAACCGGCCCTCGTAAGGTAGATTTTTCAACCGCCCCTCGCAAGGTAGATTTATCAACCGGCCCTCGTAAGGTACATTTTTCAACCGGCCCTCGCAAGGTAGATTTTTCAACCGGCCCTCGTAAGGTAGATTTTTCAACCGGCCCTCGTAAGGTACATTTTTCAACCGCCCCTCGCAAGGTACATTGTTCAACCAGCCCTCGCAAGGTAGATTTTTCAACCGGCCCTCGTAAGGTAGATTTTTCTATCGCCCCTCGCAAGGTAGATTTATCAACCGGCCCTCGGAAGGTACATTTTTCAACCGGCCCTCGTAAGGTACATTTTTTAACCGGCCCTCGTAAAGTAAACTTTTCAACCGGCCCTCGTAAGGTACATTTTTTAACCGGCCCTCGTGAAGTCAATTTTTCAACCGGCCCTCGTAAAGTAGACTTTTCAACCGGCCCTCGTATGGTACATTTTTCAACTGACCCTCGCAAGGTAGATTTTTCAACCGCCCCTCGCAAGGTAGATTTATCAACCGGCCCTCGTAAGGTACATTTTTCAACCGGCCCTCGCAAGGTAGATTTTTCAACCGGCCCTCGTAAGGTAGATTTTTCAACCGGCCCTCGTAAGGTATATTTTTCAACCGCCCCTCGCAAGGTACATTGTTCAACCGGCCCTCGCAAGGTAGATTTTTCAACCGGCCCTCGTAAGGTAGATTTTTCAATCGCCCCTCGCAAGGTAGATTTTTCAATCGCCCCTCGCAAGGTAGATTTATCAACCGGCCCTCGGAAGGTACATTTTTCAACCGGCCCTCGTAAGGTACATTTTTTAACCGGCCCTCGTAAAGTAAACTTTTCAACCGGCCCTCGTAAGGTACATTTTTCAACCGGCCCTCGTAAAGTCAATTTTTCAACCGGCTCTTGTAAAGTAGACTTTTCAACCGCGCCTCGCAAGGTAGATTTTTCAACCGGCCCTCGTAAGGTACATTTTTCAACCGGCCCTTGTAAGGTACATTTTTCACCCAGCCCTCGTAAGGTAGAGTTTTCAACCAACCCTCGTAAGTTACATTGTTCAACTGTCCCTCGTAAGATAGATTTTTGAACCGGCCCTCGTAAAGTAAACTTTTCAACCCGCCCTCGTACGGTACATTTTTCAACCGGCCCTCGCAAGGTAGATTTTTCAACCGGCCCTCGTAAAGTAAACTTTTCAACCGGCCCTCGTGAGGTGGATTTTTCAACCGGCCATCGCAAGGTAGATTTTTCAACCAGCCATCGTAAGGTACATTTTTCACCCAGCCCTCGTAAGGTAGAGTTTTCAACCAACCCTCGTAAGGTACATTGTTCAACCGGCCCTCGTAAGATAGATTTTTCAACCGGCCCTCGTAAGGTGGATTTTTCAACCGGCCCTCGTAATGTAGATTCTTCACCCAGCCCTCGTAAGGTAGAGTTTTCAACCAACCCTCGTAAAGTAGACTTTTCAACCGGCCCTCGTAAGGCAGATTTTTCAACCGGCCCTCGTAAAGTAGACTTTTCAACCGGCCCTCGTAAGGCAGATTTTTCAACCGGCCCTCGTAAAGTAAACTTTTCAACCGGCCCTCGTAAGGTACATTTTTCAACCGGCCCTTGTAAAGTAGACTTTTCAACCAGCCCTCGTAATGTAGATTTTTCAACCGGCCCTCGTAAGGTAGATTTTTCAACCGCCCCTCGCAAGGGAGATTTTTCAACCGCCCATCGCAAGGTAGATTTATCAACCGGCCCTCGTAAGGCAGATTTTTCAACCGGCCCTCGTCAGGTAGATTTTTCAACCGGCCCTCGTAAAGTAAACTTTTCAACCGGCCCTCGTAAGGTACATTTTTCAACCGACCCTCGCAAGGTAGATTTTTCAACCGCCCCTCGCAAGGTAGATTTATCAACCGGCCCTCGTAAGGTACATTTTTCAACCGGCCCTCGCAAGGTAGATTTTTCAACGGGCCCTCGTAAGGTAGATTTTTCAACCGGCCCTCGTAAAGTATATTTTTCAACCGCCCCTCGCAAGGTACATTGTTCAACCGTCCCTCGCAAGGTAGATTTTTCGACCGGCCCTCGTAATGTAGATTTTTCGACCGGCCCTCGTAAAGTAAACTTTTCAACCGGCCCTCGTAAGGTACATTTTTCAACCGGCCCTCGCGAGGTAGATTTTTCAACCGGCCCTCGTGAAGTAAACTTTTCATCCAGCGCTCGTAAGGTACATTTCTCAACCGGCCCTCGCAAGTCAGATTTTTCAAGCGGCCCTCGTAAGGTACATTTTTCACCCAGCCCTCGTAAGGTACATTTTTTAACCGGCCCTCGTGAAGTCAATTTTTCAACCGGCCCTCGTAAAGTAGACTTTTCAACCGGCCCTCGTATGGTACATTTTTAACCAACCCTCGTAAGGTAGATTGTTCAACCGCCCATCGCAAGGTTGATTTTTCAACCGCCCCTCGTAAAGTAAACTTTTCAACCGGCCCTCGTAAGGTACATTTTTCAACCGGCCCTCGTAAGGTACATTTTTCAACCGGCCCTCGCAAGGTAGATTTTTTAACCGGCCCTCGTAAGGTACATTTTTCAACCGGCCCTCGCAAGGTAGATTTTTCAACCGGCCCTCGTAAGGTATATTTTTCAGCCGGCCCTCGTAAGGTACATTTTTCAACCAGCCCTCGTAAGCTAGAGTTTTCAACCAACCCTTGTAAGGTAGATTGTTCAACCGGCCCTCGTAAGGTGGATTTTTCAACCGGCCCTCGTAAGGTAGATTTTTCAACCGCCCCTCGCAAGGGAGATTTTTCAACCGCCCATCGCATGGTAGATTTTTCAACCGCCCCTCGTAAAGTAAACTTTTCAACCGGCCCTCGTAAGGTACATTTTTCAACCGGCCCTCGTAATGTAGATTTTTCGACCGGCCCTCGTAAAGTAAACTTTTCAACCGACCCTCGTGAGGTGGATTTTTCAACCCCCCCTCGTAAAGCAGATTTTTCAACCGGCCCTCGTCAGGTAGATTTTCCAACCGGCCCTCGTTAAGTAAACTTTTCAAGCGGCCCTCGTAAGGTACATTTTTCCACCGGCCCTCGCAAGGTAGATTTTTCAACCGGCCCTCGTAAGGTACATTTTTCAACCGGCCCTCGTAAGGTACATTTTTCACCGAGCCCTCGTAAGGTACATTTTTCAACCGGCCCTCGTAAGGTACATTTTTTAACCGGCCCTCGTGAAGTCAATTTTTCACCCAGCCCTCGTAAGGTAGAGTTTTCAACCAACCCTCGTAAGGTACATTGTTCAACTGGACCTCGTAAGGTACATTTTTCAACCGGCCCTCGCGAGGTAGATTTTTCAACCGGCCCTCGTAAGGTAGATTTTTCAACCGCCCCTCGCAAGGTAGATTTATCAACCGGCCCTCGTAAGGTACATTTTTCAACCGGCCCTCGTAAAGTGGATTTTTCAACCGGCCCTCGTAATGTAGATTTTTCAACCAGCCCTTGTAAAGTAAACTTTTCAACCAGCCCTCGTAAGGTACATTTTTCAAACGGCCCTCGCAAGGTAGATTTATCAACCGGCCCTCGGAAGGTACATTTTTCAACCGGCCCTCGTAAGGTACATTTTTTAACCGGCCCTCGTAAAGTAAACTTTTCAACCGGCCCTCGTAAGGTACATTTTTTAACCGGCCCTCGTGAAGTCAATTTTTCAACCGGCCCTCGAAAAGTAGACTTTTCAACCGGCCCTCGTATGGTACATTTTTCAACCGACCCTCGCAAGGTAGATTTTTCAACCGCCCCTCGCAAGGTAGATTTATCAACCGGCCCTCGTAAGGTACATTTTTCAACCGGCCCTCGCAAGGTAGATTTTTCAACCGGCCCTCGTAAGGTAGATTTTTCAACCGGCCCTCGTAAGGTATATTTTTCAACCGCCCCTCGCAAGGTACATTGTTCAACCGGCCCTCGCAAGGTAGATTTTTCAACCGGCCCTCGTAAGGTAGATTTTTCAATCGCCCCTCGCAAGGTAGATTTATCAACCGGCCCTCGGAAGGTACATTTTTCAACCGGCCCTCGTAAGGTACATTTTTTAACCGGCCCTCGTAAAGTAAACTTTTCAACCGGCCCTCGTAAGGTACATTTTTCAACCGGCCCTCGCAAGGTAGATTTTTCAACCCGCCCTCGTACGGTACATTTTTCAACCGGCCCTCGCAAGGTAGATTTTTCAACCGGCCCTCGTAAAGTAAACTTTTCAACCGGCCCTCGTGAGGTGGATTTTTCAACCGGCCATCGCAAGGTAGATTTTTCAACCAGCCATCGTAAGGTACATTTTTCACCCAGCCCTCGTAAGGTAGAGTTTTCAACCAACCCTCGTAAGGTACATTGTTCAACCGGCCCTCGTAAGATAGATTTTTCAACCGGCCCTCGTAAGGTGGATTTTTCAACCGGCCCTCGTAATGTAGATTCTTCACCCAGCCCTCGTAAGGTAGAGTTTTCAACCAACCCTCGTAAAGTAGACTTTTCAACCGGCCCTCGTAAGGTAGATTTTTCAACCGGCCCTCGTAAGGTATATTTTTCAACCGCCCCTCGCAAGGTACATTGTTCAACCGGCCCTCGTAAGATAGATTTTTCAACCGGCCCTCGTCAGGTAGATTTTTCAACCGGCCCTCGTAATGTAGATTTTCCAACCGGCCCTCGTGAAGTAAACTTTTCAACCAGCCCTCCTAAGGTACATTTTTCAACCGGCCCTCGCAAGGCAGATTTTTTAACCGGCCCTCGTAAGGTACATTTTTCAACCGGCCCTTGTAAGGTACATTTTTCACCCAGCCCTCGTAAGGTAGAGTTTTCAACCAACCCTCGTAAGTTACATTGTTCAACTGTCCCTCGTAAGATAGATTTTTGAACCGGCCCTCGTAAAGTAAACTTTTCAACCCGCCCTCGTACGGTACATTTTTCAACCGGCCCTCGCAAGGTAGATTTTTCAACCGGCCCTCGTAAAGTAAACTTTTCAACCGGCCCTCGTGAGGTGGATTTTTCAACCGGCCATCGCAAGGTAGATTTTTCAACCAGCCATCGTAAGGTACATTTTTCACCCAGCCCTCGTAAGGTAGAGTTTTCAACCAACCCTCGTAAGGTACATTGTTCAACCGGCCCTCGTAAGATAGATTTTTCAACCGGCCCTCGTAAGGTGGATTTTTCAACCGGCCCTCGTAATGTAGATTCTTCACCCAGCCCTCGTAAGGTAGAGTTTTCAACCAACCCTCGTAAAGTAGACTTTTCAACCGGCCCTCGTAAGGCAGATTTTTCAACCGGCCCTCGTAAAGTAGACTTTTCAACCGGCCCTCGTAAGGCAGATTTTTCAACCGGCCCTCGTAAAGTAAACTTTTCAACCGGCCGTCGTAAGGTACATTTTTCAACCGGCCCTTGTAAAGTAGACTTTTCAACCAGCCCTCGTAATGTAGATTTTTCAACCGGCCCTCGTAAGGTAGATTTTTCAACCGCCCCTCGCAAGGGAGATTTTTCAACCGCCCATCGCAAGGTAGATTTTTCAACCGCCCCTCGTAAAGTAAACTTTTCAACCGGCCCTCGTAAGGTACATTTTTCAACCGGCCCTTGTAAAGTAGACTTTTCAACCGGCCCTCGTATGGTACATTTTTCAACCGACCCTCGCAAGGGAGATTTTTCAACCGCCCCTCGCAAGGTAGATTTATCAACCGGCCCTCGTAAGGTAGATTTTTCAACCGCCCCTCGCAAGGTAGATTTATCAACCGGCCCTCGTAAGGTACATTTTTCAACCGGCCCTCGCAAGGTAGATTTTTCAACCGGCCCTCGTAAGGTAGATTTTTCAACCGGCCCTCGTAAGGTATATTTTTCAACCTGCCCTCGTAAAGTAAACTTTTCAACCGCCCCTCGCAAGGTACATTGTTCAACCGGCCCTCGTAAGGTACATTTTTCAACCGGCCCTCGTAAAGTCAAATTTTCAACCGGCCCTCGTAAAGTAGACTTCCCAACCGGCCCTCGTAAGGCAGATTTTTCTACCGGCCCTCGTAAGGTATATTTTTCAACCTGCCCTCGTAAAGTAAACTTTTCAACCGCCCCTCGCAAGGTACATTGTTCAACCGGCCCTCGTAAGGTACATTTTTCAACCGGCCCTCGTAAAGTCAAATTTTCAACCGGCCCTCGTAAAGTAGATTTATCAACCGGCCCTCGTAAGGTACATTTTTCAACCGGCCCTCGCAAGGTAGATTTTTCAACCGGCCCTCGTAAGGTAGATTTTTCAACCGGCCCTCGTAAGGTATATTTTTCAACCTGCCCTCGTAAAGTAAACTTTTCAACCGCCCCTCGCAAGGTACATTGTTCAACCGGCCCTCGTAAGGTACATTTTTCAACCGGCCCTCGTAAAGTCAAATTTTCAACCGGCCCTCGTAAAGTAGACTTCCCAACCGGCCCTCGTAAGGCAGATTTTTCTACCGGCCCTCGTCAGGTAGATTTTTCAACCGGCCCTCGTAAAGTAAACTTTTCAACCGGCCCTCGTAAGGTACTTTTTTCAACCGGCCCTCGCAAGGTAGATTTTTCAACCGGCCCTCGTAAGGTGGATTTTTCAACCGGCCCTCGTAATGTAGATTCTTCACCCAGCCCTCGTAAGGTAGAGTTTTCAACCAACCCTCGTAAAGTAGACTTTTCAACCGGCCCTCGTAAGGCGGATTTTTCAACCGGCCCTCGTAAAGTAAACTTTTCAACCGGCCCTCGTAAGGTACATTTTTCAACCGGCCCTTGTAAAGTAGACTTTTCAACCAGCCCTCGTAATGTAGATTTTTCAACCGGCCCTCGTAAGGTAGATTTTTCAACCGCCCCTCGCAAGGGAGATTTTTCAACCGCCCATCGCAAGGTAGATTTTTCAACCGCCCCTCGTAAAGTAAACTTTTCAACCGGCCCTCGTAAGGTACATTTTTCAACCGGCCCTTGTAAAGTAGACTTTTCAACCGGCCCTCGTATGGTACATTTTTCAACCGACCCTCGCAAGGGAGATTTTTCAACCGCCCCTCGCAAGGTAGATTTATCAACCGGCCCTCGTAAGGTAGATTTATCAACCGGCCCTCGTAAGGCAGATTTTTCAACCGGCCCTCGTCAGGTAGATTTTTCAACCGGCCCTCGTAAAGTAAACTTTTCAACCGCCCCTCGCAAGGTAGATTTATCAACCGGCCCTCGTAAGGTACATTTTTCAACCGGCCCTCGCAAGGTAGATTTTTCAACCGGCCCTCGTAAGGTAGATTTTTCAACCGGCCCTCGTAAAGTATATTTTTCAACCGCCCCTCGCAAGGTACATTGTTCAACCGTCCCTCGCAAGGTAGATTTTTCAACCGGCCCTCGTAATGTAGATTTTTCGACCGGCCCTCGTAAAGTAAACTTTTCAACCGGCCCTCGTAAGGTACATTTTTCAACCGGCCCTCGCGAGGTAGATTTTTCAACCGGCCCTCGTGAAGTAAACTTTTCATCCAGCGCTCGTAAGGTACATTTTTCAACCGGCCCTCGCAAGGCAGATTTTTCAAGCGGCCCTCGTAAGGTACATTTTTCACCCAGCCCTCGTAAGGTACATTTTTCAACCGGCCCTCGTAAGGTACATTTTTTAACCGGCCCTCGTGAAGTCAATTTTTCAACCGGCCCTCGTAAAGTAGACTTTTCAACCGGCCCTCGTATGGTACATTTTTAACCAACCCTCGTAAGGTAGATTGTTCAACCGCCCATCGCAAGGTTGATTTTTCAACCGCCCCTCGTAAAGTAAACTTTTCAACCGGCCCTCGTAAGGTACATTTTTCAACCGGCCCTTGTAAAGTAGACTTTTCAACCGGCCCTCGTAATGTAGATTTTTCAACCGGCCCTCGTAAAGTAAACTTTTCAACCGGCCCTCGTAAGGTACATTTTTCAACCGGCCCTCGTAAGGTACATTTTTCAACCGGCCCTCGTAAGGTAGCTTTTTCAACCGGCCCTCGTAAAGTAAACTTTTCAAACGGCCCTCGTAAGGTACATTTTTCAACCGGCCCTCGTAAGGTAGATTTTTCAACCGGCCCTCGTAAAGTAAACTTTTCAACCGGCCCTCGTAAGGTACATTTTTCAACCGGCCCTCGCAAGGTAGATTTTTCAACCCGCCCTCGTACGGTACATTTTTCAACCGGCCCTCGCAAGGTAGATTTTTCAACCGGCCCTCGTAAAGTAAACTTTTCAACCGGCCCTCGTGAGGTGGATTTTTCAACCGGCCATCGCAAGGTAGATTTTTCAACCAGCCATCGTAAGGTACATTTTTCACCCAGCCCTCGTAAGGTAGAGTTTTCAACCAACCCTCGTAAGGTACATTGTTCAACCGGCCCTCGTAAGATAGATTTTTCAACCGGCCCTCGTAAGGTGGATTTTTCAACCGGCCCTCGTAATGTAGATTCTTCACCCAGCCCTCGTAAGGTAGAGTTTTCAACCAACCCTCGTAAAGTAGACTTTTCAACCGGCCCTCGTAAGGTAGATTTTTCAACCGGCCCTCGTAAGGTATATTTTTCAACCGCCCCTCGCAAGGTACATTGTTCAACCGGCCCTCGTAAGATAGATTTTTCAACCGGCCCTCGTCAGGTAGATTTTTCAACCGGCCCTCGTAATGTAGATTTTCCAACCGGCCCTCGTGAAGTAAACTTTTCAACCAGCCCTCCTAAGGTACATTTTTCAACCGGCCCTCGCAAGGCAGATTTTTTAACCGGCCCTCGTAAGGTACATTTTTCAACCGGCCCTTGTAAGGTACATTTTTCACCCAGCCCTCGTAAGGTAGAGTTTTCAACCAACCCTCGTAAGTTACATTGTTCAACTGTCCCTCGTAAGATAGATTTTTGAACCGGCCCTCGTAAAGTAAACTTTTCAACCCGCCCTCGTACGGTACATTTTTCAACCGGCCCTCGCAAGGTAGATTTTTCAACCGGCCCTCGTAAAGTAAACTTTTCAACCGGCCCTCGTGAGGTGGATTTTTCAACCGGCCATCGCAAGGTAGATTTTTCAACCAGCCATCGTAAGGTACATTTTTCACCCAGCCCTCGTAAGGTAGAGTTTTCAACCAACCCTCGTAAGGTACATTGTTCAACCGGCCCTCGTAAGATAGATTTTTCAACCGGCCCTCGTAAGGTGGATTTTTCAACCGGCCCTCGTAATGTAGATTCTTCACCCAGCCCTCGTAAGGTAGAGTTTTCAACCAACCCTCGTAAAGTAGACTTTTCAACCGGCCCTCGTAAGGCAGATTTTTCAACCGGCCCTCGTAAAGTAGACTTTTCAACCGGCCCTCGTAAGGCAGATTTTTCAACCGGCCCTCGTAAAGTAAACTTTTCAACCGGCCGTCGTAAGGTACATTTTTCAACCGGCCCTTGTAAAGTAGACTTTTCAACCAGCCCTCGTAATGTAGATTTTTCAACCGGCCCTCGTAAGGTAGATTTTTCAACCGCCCCTCGCAAGGGAGATTTTTCAACCGCCCATCGCAAGGTAGATTTTTCAACCGCCCCTCGTAAAGTAAACTTTTCAACCGGCCCTCGTAAGGTACATTTTTCAACCGGCCCTTGTAAAGTAGACTTTTCAACCGGCCCTCGTATGGTACATTTTTCAACCGACCCTCGCAAGGGAGATTTTTCAACCGCCCCTCGCAAGGTAGATTTATCAACCGGCCCTCGTAAGGTAGATTTTTCAACCGCCCCTCGCAAGGTAGATTTATCAACCGGCCCTCGTAAGGTACATTTTTCAACCGGCCCTCGCAAGGTAGATTTTTCAACCGGCCCTCGTAAGGTAGATTTTTCAACCGGCCCTCGTAAGGTATATTTTTCAACCTGCCCTCGTAAAGTAAACTTTTCAACCGCCCCTCGCAAGGTACATTGTTCAACCGGCCCTCGTAAGGTACATTTTTCAACCGGCCCTCGTAAAGTCAAATTTTCAACCGGCCCTCGTAAAGTAGACTTCCCAACCGGCCCTCGTAAGGCAGATTTTTCTACCGGCCCTCGTAAGGTATATTTTTCAACCTGCCCTCGTAAAGTAAACTTTTCAACCGCCCCTCGCAAGGTACATTGTTCAACCGGCCCTCGTAAGGTACATTTTTCAACCGGCCCTCGTAAAGTCAAATTTTCAACCGGCCCTCGTAAAGTAGATTTATCAACCGGCCCTCGTAAGGTACATTTTTCAACCGGCCCTCGCAAGGTAGATTTTTCAACCGGCCCTCGTAAGGTAGATTTTTCAACCGGCCCTCGTAAGGTATATTTTTCAACCTGCCCTCGTAAAGTAAACTTTTCAACCGCCCCTCGCAAGGTACATTGTTCAACCGGCCCTCGTAAGGTACATTTTTCAACCGGCCCTCGTAAAGTCAAATTTTCAACCGGCCCTCGTAAAGT
This sequence comes from Dyspetes luteomarginatus, assembly GCA_963669185.1. Classification (NCBI taxonomy): domain Eukaryota; kingdom Metazoa; phylum Arthropoda; class Insecta; order Hymenoptera; family Ichneumonidae; genus Dyspetes; species Dyspetes luteomarginatus. Next base: position 17,804,775 of record OY769905.1, on the reverse strand, counting down.
AGACTTCCCAACCGGCCCTCGTAAGGCAGATTTTTCTACCGGCCCTCGTCAGGTAGATTTTTCAACCGGCCCTCGTAAAGTAAACTTTTCAACCGGCCCTCGTAAGGTACTTTTTTCAACCGGCCCTCGCAAGGTAGATTTTTCAACCGGCCCTCGTAAGGTGGATTTTTCAACCGGCCCTCGTAATGTAGATTCTTCACCCAGCCCTCGTAAGGTAGAGTTTTCAACCAACCCTCGTAAAGTAGACTTTTCAACCGGCCCTCGTAAGGCGGATTTTTCAACCGGCCCTCGTAAAGTAAACTTTTCAACCGGCCCTCGTAAGGTACATTTTTCAACCGGCCCTTGTAAAGTAGACTTTTCAACCAGCCCTCGTAATGTAGATTTTTCAACCGGCCCTCGTAAGGTAGATTTTTCAACCGCCCCTCGCAAGGGAGATTTTTCAACCGCCCATCGCAAGGTAGATTTTTCAACCGCCCCTCGTAAAGTAAACTTTTCAACCGGCCCTCGTAAGGTACATTTTTCAACCGGCCCTTGTAAAGTAGACTTTTCAACCGGCCCTCGTATGGTACATTTTTCAACCGACCCTCGCAAGGGAGATTTTTCAACCGCCCCTCGCAAGGTAGATTTATCAACCGGCCCTCGTAAGGTAGATTTATCAACCGGCCCTCGTAAGGCAGATTTTTCAACCGGCCCTCGTCAGGTAGATTTTTCAACCGGCCCTCGTAAAGTAAACTTTTCAACCGCCCCTCGCAAGGTAGATTTATCAACCGGCCCTCGTAAGGTACATTTTTCAACCGGCCCTCGCAAGGTAGATTTTTCAACCGGCCCTCGTAAGGTAGATTTTTCAACCGGCCCTCGTAAAGTATATTTTTCAACCGCCCCTCGCAAGGTACATTGTTCAACCGTCCCTCGCAAGGTAGATTTTTCAACCGGCCCTCGTAATGTAGATTTTTCGACCGGCCCTCGTAAAGTAAACTTTTCAACCGGCCCTCGTAAGGTACATTTTTCAACCGGCCCTCGCGAGGTAGATTTTTCAACCGGCCCTCGTGAAGTAAACTTTTCATCCAGCGCTCGTAAGGTACATTTTTCAACCGGCCCTCGCAAGGCAGATTTTTCAAGCGGCCCTCGTAAGGTACATTTTTCACCCAGCCCTCGTAAGGTACATTTTTCAACCGGCCCTCGTAAGGTACATTTTTTAACCGGCCCTCGTGAAGTCAATTTTTCAACCGGCCCTCGTAAAGTAGACTTTTCAACCGGCCCTCGTATGGTACATTTTTAACCAACCCTCGTAAGGTAGATTGTTCAACCGCCCATCGCAAGGTTGATTTTTCAACCGCCCCTCGTAAAGTAAACTTTTCAACCGGCCCTCGTAAGGTACATTTTTCAACCGGCCCTTGTAAAGTAGACTTTTCAACCGGCCCTCGTAATGTAGATTTTTCAACCGGCCCTCGTAAAGTAAACTTTTCAACCGGCCCTCGTAAGGTACATTTTTCAACCGGCCCTCGTAAGGTACATTTTTCAACCGGCCCTCGTAAGGTAGCTTTTTCAACCGGCCCTCGTAAAGTAAACTTTTCAAACGGCCCTCGTAAGGTACATTTTTCAACCGGCCCTCGTAAGGTAGATTTTTCAACCGGCCCTCGTAAGGTACATTTTTCAACCGGCCCTCGCAAGGTAGATTTTTTAACCGGCCCTCGTAAGGTACATTTTTCAACCGGCCCTCGTAAAGTAAACTTTTCAACCGGCCCTCGCAAGGTAGATTTTTTAACCGGCCCTCGTAAAGTAAACTTTTCAACCGGCCCTCGTAAGGTACATTTTTCAACCGGCCCTCGCAAGGTAGATTTTTCAACCGGCCCTCGTAAGGTATATTTTTCAGCCGGCCCTCGTAAGGTACATTTTTCAACCAGCCCTCGTAAGCTAGAGTTTTCAACCGCCCATCGCATGGTAGATTTTTCAACCGCCCCTCGTAAAGTAAACTTTTAAACCGGCCCTCGTAAGGTACATTTTTCAACCGGCCCTCGTAATGTAGATTTTTCGACCGGCCCTCGTAAAGTAAACTTTTCAACCGACCCTCGTGAGGTGGATTTTTCAACCCCCCCTCGTAAAGCAGATTTTTCAACCGGCCCTCGTCAGGTAGATTTTCCAACCGGCCCTCGCAAGGTACATTGTTCAACCGGCCCTCGCAAGGTAGATTTTTCAACCGGCCCTCGTAAGGTAGATTTTTCAACCGGCCCTCGTAAAGTATATTTTTCAACCGCCCCTCGCAAGGTACATTGTTCAACCGTCCCTCGCAAGGTAGATTTTTCAACCGGCCCTCGTAATGTAGATTTTTCGACCGGCCCTCGTAAAGTAAACTTTTCAACCGGCCCTCGTAAGGTACATTTTTCAACCGGCCCTCGCGAGGTAGATTTTTCAACCGGCCCTCGTGAAGTAAACTTTTCATCCAGCGCTCGTAAGGTACATTTTTCAACCGGCCCTCGCAAGGCAGATTTTTCAAGCGGCCCTCGTAAGGTACATTTTTCACCCAGCCCTCGTAAGGTACATTTTTCAACCGGCCCTCGTAAGGTACATTTTTTAACCGGCCCTCGTGAAGTCAATTTTTCAACCGGCCCTCGTGAAGTCAATTTTTCAACCGCCCCTCGCAAGGTACATTGTTCAACCGGCCCTCGTAAGGTACATTTTTCAACCGGCCCTCGTAAAGTAAACTTTTCAACCGGCCCTCGCAAGGTAGATTTTTCAACCGGCCCTCGTAAGGTGGATTTTTCAACCGGCCCTCGTAATGTAGATTCTTCACCCAGCCCTCGTAAGGTAGAGTTTTCAACCAACCCTCGTAAAGTAGACTTTTCAACCGGCCCTCGTAAGGCGGATTTTTCAACCGGCCCTCGTAAAGTAAACTTTTCAACCGGCCCTCGTAAGGTACATTTTTCAACCGGCCCTTGTAAAGTAGACTTTTCAACCAGCCCTCGTAATGTAGATTTTTCAACCGGCCCTCGTAAGGTAGATTTTTCAACCGCCCCTCGCAAGGGAGATTTTTCAACCGCCCATCGCAAGGTAGATTTTTCAACCGCCCCTCGTAAAGTAAACTTTTCAACCGGCCCTCGTAAGGTACATTTTTCAACCGGCCCTTGTAAAGTAGACTTTTCAACCGGCCCTCGTATGGTACATTTTTCAACCGACCCTCGCAAGGGAGATTTTTCAACCGCCCCTCGCAAGGTAGATTTATCAACCGGCCCTCGTAAGGTAGATTTATCAACCGGCCCTCGTAAGGCAGATTTTTCAACCGGCCCTCGTCAGGTAGATTTTTCAACCGGCCCTCGTAAAGTAAACTTTTCAACCGGCCCTCGTAAGGTACATTTTTCAACCGACCCTCGCAAGGTAGATTTTTCAACCGCCCCTCGCAAGGTAGATTTATCAACCGGCCCTCGTAAGGTACATTTTTCAACCGGCCCTCGCAAGGTAGATTTTTCAACCGGCCCTCGTAAGGTAGATTTTTCAACCGGCCCTCGTAAAGTATATTTTTCAACCGCCCCTCGCAAGGTACATTGTTCAACCGTCCCTCGCAAGGTAGATTTTTCAACCGGCCCTCGTAATGTAGATTTTTCGACCGGCCCTCGTAAAGTAAACTTTTCAACCGGCCCTCGTAAGGTACATTTTTCAACCGGCCCTCGCGAGGTAGATTTTTCAACCGGCCCTCGTGAAGTAAACTTTTCATCCAGCGCTCGTAAGGTACATTTTTCAACCGGCCCTCGCAAGGCAGATTTTTCAAGCGGCCCTCGTAAGGTACATTTTTCACCCAGCCCTCGTAAGGTACATTTTTCAACCGGCCCTCGTAAGGTACATTTTTTAACCGGCCCTCGTGAAGTCAATTTTTCAACCGGCCCTCGTAAAGTAGACTTTTCAACCGGCCCTCGTATGGTACATTTTTAACCAACCCTCGTAAGGTAGATTGTTCAACCGCCCATCGCAAGGTTGATTTTTCAACCGCCCCTCGTAAAGTAAACTTTTCAACCGGCCCTCGTAAGGTACATTTTTCAACCGGCCCTTGTAAAGTAGACTTTTCAACCGGCCCTCGTAATGTAGATTTTTCAACCGGCCCTCGTAAAGTAAACTTTTCAACCGGCCCTCGTAAGGTACATTTTTCAACCGGCCCTCGTAAGGTACATTTTTCAACCGGCCCTCGTAAGGTAGCTTTTTCAACCGGCCCTCGTAAAGTAAACTTTTCAAACGGCCCTCGTAAGGTACATTTTTCAACCGGCCCTCGTAAGGTAGATTTTTCAACCGGCCCTCGTAAGGTACATTTTTCAACCGGCCCTCGCAAGGTAGATTTTTTAACCAGCCCTCGTAAGGTACATTTTTCAACCGGCCCTCGTAAAGTAAACTTTTCAACCGGCCCTCGCAAGGTAGATTTTTTAACCGGCCCTCGTAAAGTAAACTTTTCAACCGGCCCTCGTAAGGTACATTTTTCAACCGGCCCTCGCAAGGTAGATTTTTCAACCGGCCCTCGTAAGGTATATTTTTCAGCCGGCCCTCGTAAGGTACATTTTTCAACCAGCCCTCGTAAGCTAGAGTTTTCAACCGCCCATCGCATGGTAGATTTTTCAACCGCCCCTCGTAAAGTAAACTTTTAAACCGGCCCTCGTAAGGTACATTTTTCAACCGGCCCTCGTAATGTAGATTTTTCGACCGGCCCTCGTAAAGTAAACTTTTCAACCGACCCTCGTGAGGTGGATTTTTCAACCCCCCCTCGTAAAGCAGATTTTTCAACCGGCCCTCGTCAGGTAGATTTTCCAACCGGCCCTCGCAAGGTACATTGTTCAACCGGCCCTCGCAAGGTAGATTTTTCAACCGGCCCTCGTAAGGTAGATTTTTCAATCGCCCCTCGCAAGGTAGATTTATCAACCGGCCCTCGGAAGGTACATTTTTCAACCGGCCCTCGTAAGGTACATTTTTTAACCGGCCCTCGTAAAGTAAACTTTTCAACCGGCCCTCGTAAGGTACATTTTTCAACCGGCCCTCGCAAGGTCGATTTTTCAACCAGCCCTCGTAAGGTAGATTTTAAAACCGGCTCTCGTAAAGTAAACTTTTCAACCGGCCCTCGTCAGGTAGATTTTTCAACCGACCCTCGTAAAGTAAACTTTTCAACCGGCCCTCGTAATGTAGATTTTTCAACCGGCCCTCGTGAAGTAAACTTTTCAACCAGCCCTCCTAAGGTACATTTTTCAACCGGCCCTCGCAAGGCAGATTTTTTAACCGGCCCTCGTAAGGTACATTTTTCAAACGGCCCTCGTAAAGTCAATTTTTCAACCGGCTCTTGTAAAGTAGACTTTTCAACCGCGCCTCGTAAAGTAAACTTTTCAACCGGCCCTCGTAAGGTACATTTTTCAACCGGCCCTCGCAAGGGAGATTTTTCAACCGCCCCTCGCAAGGTAGATTTATCAACCGGCCCTCGTAAGGTAGATTTATCAACCGGCCCTCGTAAGGCAGATTTTTCAACCGGCCCTCGTCAGGTAGATTTTTCAACCGGCCCTCGTAAAGTAAACTTTTCAACCGGCCCTCGTAAGGTACATTTTTCAACCGACCCTCGCAAGGTAGATTTTTCAACCGCCCCTCGCAAGGTAGATTTATCAACCGGCCCTCGTAAGGTACATTTTTCAACCGGCCCTCGCAAGGTAGATTGTTCAACCGGCCCTCGTAAGGTGGATTTTTCAACCGGCCCTCGTAAGGTAGATTTTTCAACCGCCCCTCGCAAGGGAGATTTTTCAACCGCCCATCGCAAGGTAGATTTTTCAACCGCCCCTCGTAAAGTAAACTTTTCAACCGGCCCTCGTAAGGTACATTTTTCAACCGGCCCTCGTAATGTAGCTTTTTCAACCGGCCCTCGTAAAGTAAACTTTTCAACCGGCCCTCGTAAGGTACATTTTTCAACCGGCCCTCGTAATGTAGCTTTTTCAACCGGCCCTCGTAAAGTAAACTTTTCAAACGGCCCTCGTAAGGTACATTTTTCAACCGGCCCTAGTAAGGTAGATTTTTCAACCGGCCCTCGTCAGGTAGATTTTTCAACCGACCCTGGCAAGGTAGATTTTTCGACCGGCCCTCGTAAAGTAAACTTTTCAACCGGCCCTCGTAAGGTAGATTTTTCAACCGGCCCTCGTAAGGTACATTTTTGAACCGGCCCTCGTAAGGTAGCTTTTTCAACCGGCCCTCGTAAAGTAAACTTTTCAAACGGCCCTCGTAAGGTACATTTTTCAACCGGCCCTAGTAAGGTAGATTTTTCAACCGGCCCTCGTAAGGTACATTTTTCAACCGGCCCTCGTAAGGTACATTTTTCAACCGGCCCTCGTAAGGTAGATTTTTCAACCAACCCTCGTAAAGTAAACTTTTCAACCGGCCCTCGTAAGGTACATTTTTCAACCGGCCCTTGCAACGTAGATTTTTCAACCGCCCCTCGCAAGGTAGATTTATCAACCGGCCCTCGTAAGGTATATTTTTCAACCGGCCCTCGCAAGGTAGATTTTTCAACCGGCCCTCGTAAGGTATATTTTTCAGCCGGCCCTCGTATGGTACATTTTTCAACCGACCTTCGCAAGGTAGATTTTTCAACCGCCCCTCGCAAGGTAGATTTATCAACCGGCCCTCGTAAGGTACATTTTTCAACCGGCCCTCGCAAGGTGGATTTTTCAACCGGCCCTCGTAAGGTAGATTTTTCAACCGGCCCTCGTAAGGTATATTTTTCAACCGCCCCTCGCAAGGTACATTGTTCAACCGGCCCTCGCAAGGTAGATTTTTCAACCGGCCCTCGTAAGGTAGATTTTTCAATCGCCCCTCGCAAGGTAGATTTATTAACCGGCCCTCGGAAGGTACATTTTTCAACCGGCCCTCGTAAGGTACATTTTTTAACCGGCCCTCGTAAAGTAAACTTTTCAACCGGCCCTCGTAAGGTACATTTTTCAACCGGCCCTCGCAAGGTCGATTTTTCAACCAGCCCTCGTAAGGTAGATCTTAAAACCGGCTCTCGTAAAGTAAACTTTTCAACCGGCCCTCGTCAGGTAGATTTTTCAACCGGCCCTCGTAAAGTAAACTTTTCAACCGGCCCTCGTAAGGTACTTTTTTCAACCGGCCCTCGCAAGGTAGATTTTTCAACCGGCCCTCGTCAGGTAGATTTTTCAACCGACCCTGGCAAGGTAGATTTTTCGACCGGCCCTCGTAAAGTAAACTTTTCAAACGGCCCTCGTAAGGTACATTTTTCAACCGGCCCTAGTAAGGTAGACTTTTCAACCGGCCCTCGTAATGTAGATTTTTCACCCAGCCCTCGCAAGGTAGATTTTTCAACCGGCCCTCGTAAGGTAGATTTTTCAACCGGCCCTCGTAAGGTATATTTTTCAACCGGCCCTCGTAAAGTAAACTTTTCAAACGGCCCTCGTAAGGTACATTTTTCAACCGGCCCTCGTAAGGTACATTTTTCAACCGGCCCTCGTAAGGTATATTTTTCAACCGCCCCTCGCAAGATACATTGTTCAACCGGCCCTCGTAAGATAGATTTTTCAACCGGCCCTCGTCAGGTAGATTTTTCAACCGGCCCTCGTAAAGTAAACTTTTCAACCGGCCCTCGTAAGGTACATTTTTCAAACGACCCTCGCAAGGTAGATTTTTCAACCGCCCCTCGCAAGGTAGATTTATCAACCGGCCCTCGTAAGGTACATTTTTCAACCGGCCCTCGCAAGGTAGATTTTTCAACCGGCCCTCGTAAGGTAGATTTTTCTATCGCCCCTCGCAAGGTAGATTTATCAACCGGCCCTCGGAAGGTACATTTTTCAACCGGCCCTCGTAAGGTACATTTTTTAACCGGCCCTCGTAAAGTAAACTTTTCAACCGGCCCTCGTAAGGTACATTTTTTAACCGGCCCTCGTGAAGTCAATTTTTCAACCGGCCCTCGTAAAGTAGATTTTTCAACCGGCCCTCGTATGGTACATTTTTCAACCGACCCTCGCAAGGTAGATTTTTCAACCGCCCCTCGCAAGGTAGATTTATCAACCGGCCCTCGTAAGGTACATTTTTCAACCGGCCCTCGCAGGGTAGATTTTTCAACCGGCCCTCGTAAGGTAGATTTTTCAACCGGCCCTCGTAAGGTATATTTTTCAACCGCCCCTCGCAAGGTACATTGTTCAACCGGCCCTCGCAAGGTAGATTTTTCAACCGGCCCTCGTAAGGTAGATTTTTCAACCAACCCTCGTAAAGTAAACTTTTCAACCGGCCCTCGTAAGGTACATTTTTCAACCGGCCCTTGCAACGTAGATTTTTCAACCGCCCCTCGCAAGGTAGATTTATCAACCGGCCCTCGTAAGGTATATTTTTCAACCGGCCCTCGCAAGGTAGATTTTTCAACCGGCCCTCGTAAGGTATATTTTTCAGCCGGCCCTCGTATGGTACATTTTTCAACCGACCCTCGCAAGGTAGATTTTTCAACCGCCCCTCGCAAGGTAGATTTATCAACCGGCCCTCGTAAGGTACATTTTTCAACCGGCCCTCGCAAGGTGGATTTTTCAACCGGCCCTCGTAAGGTAGATTTTTCAACCGGCCCTCGTAAGGTATATTTTTCAACCGCCCCTCGCAAGGTACATTGTTCAACCGGCCCTCGCAAGGTAGATTTTTCAACCGGCCCTCGTAAGGTAGATTTTTCAATCGCCCCTCGCAAGGTAGATTTATTAACCGGCCCTCGGAAGGTACATTTTTCAACCGGCCCTCGTAAGGTACATTTTTTAACCGGCCCTCGTAAAGTAAACTTTTCAACCGGCCCTCGTAAGGTACATTTTTCAACCGGCCCTCGCAAGGTCGATTTTTCAACCAGCCCTCGTAAGGTAGATCTTAAAACCGGCTCTCGTAAAGTAAACTTTTCAACCGGCCCTCGTCAGGTAGATTTTTCAACCGGCCCTCGTAAAGTAAACTTTTCAACCGGCCCTCGTAAGGTACTTTTTTCAACCGGCCCTCGCAAGGTAGATTTTTCAACCGGCCCTCGTCAGGTAGATTTTTCAACCGACCCTGGCAAGGTAGATTTTTCGACCGGCCCTCGTAAAGTAAACTTTTCAACCGGCCCTCGTAAGGTAGATTTTTCAACCGGCCCTCGTAAGGTACATTTTTCAACCGGCCCTCGTAAGGTAGCTTTTTCAACCGGCCCTCGTAAAGTAAACTTTTCAAACGGCCCTCGTAAGGTACATTTTTCAACCGGCCCTAGTAAGGTAGACTTTTCAACCGGCCCTCGTAATGTAGATTTTTCACCCAGCCCTCGCAAGGTAGATTTTTCAACCGGCCCTCGTAAGGTAGATTTTTCAACCGGCCCTCGTAAGGTATATTTTTCAACCGGCCCTCGTAAAGTAAACTTTTCAAACGGCCCTCGTAAGGTACATTTTTCAACCGGCCCTCGTAAGGTACATTTTTCAACCGGCCCTCGTAAGGTATATTTTTCAACCGCCCCTCGCAAGATACATTGTTCAACCGGCCCTCGTAAGATAGATTTTTCAACCGGCCCTCGTCAGGTAGATTTTTCAACCGGCCCTCGTAAAGTAAACTTTTCAACCGGCCCTCGTAAGGTACATTTTTCAAACGACCCTCGCAAGGTAGATTTTTCAACCGCCCCTCGCAAGGTAGATTTATCAACCGGCCCTCGTAAGGTACATTTTTCAACCGGCCCTCGCAAGGTAGATTTTTCAACCGGCCCTCGTAAGGTAGATTTTTCTATCGCCCCTCGCAAGGTAGATTTATCAACCGGCCCTCGGAAGGTACATTTTTCAACCGGCCCTCGTAAGGTACATTTTTTAACCGGCCCTCGTAAAGTAAACTTTTCAACCGGCCCTCGTAAGGTACATTTTTTAACCGGCCCTCGTGAAGTCAATTTTTCAACCGGCCCTCGTAAAGTAGACTTTTCAACCGGCCCTCGTATGGTACATTTTTCAACCGACCCTCGCAAGGTAGATTTTTCAACCGCCCCTCGCAAGGTAGATTTATCAACCGGCCCTCGTAAGGTACATTTTTCAACCGGCCCTCGCAGGGTAGATTTTTCAACCGGCCCTCGTAAGGTAGATTTTTCAACCGGCCCTCGTAAGGTATATTTTTCAACCGCCCCTCGCAAGGTACATTGTTCAACCGGCCCTCGCAAGGTAGATTTTTCAACCGGCCCTCGTAAGGTAGATTTTTCAACCGCCCCTCGCAAGGTAGATTTATCAACCGGCCCTCGTAAGGTACATTTTTCAACCGGCCCTCGCAAGGTAGATTTTTCAACCGGCCCTCGTAAGGTAGATTTTTCAACCGGCCCTCGTAAGGTACATTTTTCAACCGCCCCTCGCAAGGTACATTGTTCAACCAGCCCTCGCAAGGTAGATTTTTCAACCGGCCCTCGTAAGGTAGATTTTTCTATCGCCCCTCGCAAGGTAGATTTATCAACCGGCCCTCGGAAGGTACATTTTTCAACCGGCCCTCGTAAGGTACATTTTTTAACCGGCCCTCGTAAAGTAAACTTTTCAACCGGCCCTCGTAAGGTACATTTTTTAACCGGCCCTCGTGAAGTCAATTTTTCAACCGGCCCTCGTAAAGTAGACTTTTCAACCGGCCCTCGTATGGTACATTTTTCAACTGACCCTCGCAAGGTAGATTTTTCAACCGCCCCTCGCAAGGTAGATTTATCAACCGGCCCTCGTAAGGTACATTTTTCAACCGGCCCTCGCAAGGTAGATTTTTCAACCGGCCCTCGTAAGGTAGATTTTTCAACCGGCCCTCGTAAGGTATATTTTTCAACCGCCCCTCGCAAGGTACATTGTTCAACCGGCCCTCGCAAGGTAGATTTTTCAACCGGCCCTCGTAAGGTAGATTTTTCAATCGCCCCTCGCAAGGTAGATTTTTCAATCGCCCCTCGCAAGGTAGATTTATCAACCGGCCCTCGGAAGGTACATTTTTCAACCGGCCCTCGTAAGGTACATTTTTTAACCGGCCCTCGTAAAGTAAACTTTTCAACCGGCCCTCGTAAGGTACATTTTTCAACCGGCCCTCGTAAAGTCAATTTTTCAACCGGCTCTTGTAAAGTAGACTTTTCAACCGCGCCTCGCAAGGTAGATTTTTCAACCGGCCCTCGTAAGGTACATTTTTCAACCGGCCCTTGTAAGGTACATTTTTCACCCAGCCCTCGTAAGGTAGAGTTTTCAACCAACCCTCGTAAGTTACATTGTTCAACTGTCCCTCGTAAGATAGATTTTTGAACCGGCCCTCGTAAAGTAAACTTTTCAACCCGCCCTCGTACGGTACATTTTTCAACCGGCCCTCGCAAGGTAGATTTTTCAACCGGCCCTCGTAAAGTAAACTTTTCAACCGGCCCTCGTGAGGTGGATTTTTCAACCGGCCATCGCAAGGTAGATTTTTCAACCAGCCATCGTAAGGTACATTTTTCACCCAGCCCTCGTAAGGTAGAGTTTTCAACCAACCCTCGTAAGGTACATTGTTCAACCGGCCCTCGTAAGATAGATTTTTCAACCGGCCCTCGTAAGGTGGATTTTTCAACCGGCCCTCGTAATGTAGATTCTTCACCCAGCCCTCGTAAGGTAGAGTTTTCAACCAACCCTCGTAAAGTAGACTTTTCAACCGGCCCTCGTAAGGCAGATTTTTCAACCGGCCCTCGTAAAGTAGACTTTTCAACCGGCCCTCGTAAGGCAGATTTTTCAACCGGCCCTCGTAAAGTAAACTTTTCAACCGGCCCTCGTAAGGTACATTTTTCAACCGGCCCTTGTAAAGTAGACTTTTCAACCAGCCCTCGTAATGTAGATTTTTCAACCGGCCCTCGTAAGGTAGATTTTTCAACCGCCCCTCGCAAGGGAGATTTTTCAACCGCCCATCGCAAGGTAGATTTATCAACCGGCCCTCGTAAGGCAGATTTTTCAACCGGCCCTCGTCAGGTAGATTTTTCAACCGGCCCTCGTAAAGTAAACTTTTCAACCGGCCCTCGTAAGGTACATTTTTCAACCGACCCTCGCAAGGTAGATTTTTCAACCGCCCCTCGCAAGGTAGATTTATCAACCGGCCCTCGTAAGGTACATTTTTCAACCGGCCCTCGCAAGGTAGATTTTTCAACGGGCCCTCGTAAGGTAGATTTTTCAACCGGCCCTCGTAAAGTATATTTTTCAACCGCCCCTCGCAAGGTACATTGTTCAACCGTCCCTCGCAAGGTAGATTTTTCGACCGGCCCTCGTAATGTAGATTTTTCGACCGGCCCTCGTAAAGTAAACTTTTCAACCGGCCCTCGTAAGGTACATTTTTCAACCGGCCCTCGCGAGGTAGATTTTTCAACCGGCCCTCGTGAAGTAAACTTTTCATCCAGCGCTCGTAAGGTACATTTCTCAACCGGCCCTCGCAAGTCAGATTTTTCAAGCGGCCCTCGTAAGGTACATTTTTCACCCAGCCCTCGTAAGGTACATTTTTTAACCGGCCCTCGTGAAGTCAATTTTTCAACCGGCCCTCGTAAAGTAGACTTTTCAACCGGCCCTCGTATGGTACATTTTTAACCAACCCTCGTAAGGTAGATTGTTCAACCGCCCATCGCAAGGTTGATTTTTCAACCGCCCCTCGTAAAGTAAACTTTTCAACCGGCCCTCGTAAGGTACATTTTTCAACCGGCCCTCGTAAGGTACATTTTTCAACCGGCCCTCGCAAGGTAGATTTTTTAACCGGCCCTCGTAAGGTACATTTTTCAACCGGCCCTCGCAAGGTAGATTTTTCAACCGGCCCTCGTAAGGTATATTTTTCAGCCGGCCCTCGTAAGGTACATTTTTCAACCAGCCCTCGTAAGCTAGAGTTTTCAACCAACCCTTGTAAGGTAGATTGTTCAACCGGCCCTCGTAAGGTGGATTTTTCAACCGGCCCTCGTAAGGTAGATTTTTCAACCGCCCCTCGCAAGGGAGATTTTTCAACCGCCCATCGCATGGTAGATTTTTCAACCGCCCCTCGTAAAGTAAACTTTTCAACCGGCCCTCGTAAGGTACATTTTTCAACCGGCCCTCGTAATGTAGATTTTTCGACCGGCCCTCGTAAAGTAAACTTTTCAACCGACCCTCGTGAGGTGGATTTTTCAACCCCCCCTCGTAAAGCAGATTTTTCAACCGGCCCTCGTCAGGTAGATTTTCCAACCGGCCCTCGTTAAGTAAACTTTTCAAGCGGCCCTCGTAAGGTACATTTTTCCACCGGCCCTCGCAAGGTAGATTTTTCAACCGGCCCTCGTAAGGTACATTTTTCAACCGGCCCTCGTAAGGTACATTTTTCACCGAGCCCTCGTAAGGTACATTTTTCAACCGGCCCTCGTAAGGTACATTTTTTAACCGGCCCTCGTGAAGTCAATTTTTCACCCAGCCCTCGTAAGGTAGAGTTTTCAACCAACCCTCGTAAGGTACATTGTTCAACTGGACCTCGTAAGGTACATTTTTCAACCGGCCCTCGCGAGGTAGATTTTTCAACCGGCCCTCGTAAGGTAGATTTTTCAACCGCCCCTCGCAAGGTAGATTTATCAACCGGCCCTCGTAAGGTACATTTTTCAACCGGCCCTCGTAAAGTGGATTTTTCAACCGGCCCTCGTAATGTAGATTTTTCAACCAGCCCTTGTAAAGTAAACTTTTCAACCAGCCCTCGTAAGGTACATTTTTCAAACGGCCCTCGCAAGGTAGATTTATCAACCGGCCCTCGGAAGGTACATTTTTCAACCGGCCCTCGTAAGGTACATTTTTTAACCGGCCCTCGTAAAGTAAACTTTTCAACCGGCCCTCGTAAGGTACATTTTTTAACCGGCCCTCGTGAAGTCAATTTTTCAACCGGCCCTCGAAAAGTAGACTTTTCAACCGGCCCTCGTATGGTACATTTTTCAACCGACCCTCGCAAGGTAGATTTTTCAACCGCCCCTCGCAAGGTAGATTTATCAACCGGCCCTCGTAAGGTACATTTTTCAACCGGCCCTCGCAAGGTAGATTTTTCAACCGGCCCTCGTAAGGTAGATTTTTCAACCGGCCCTCGTAAGGTATATTTTTCAACCGCCCCTCGCAAGGTACATTGTTCAACCGGCCCTCGCAAGGTAGATTTTTCAACCGGCCCTCGTAAGGTAGATTTTTCAATCGCCCCTCGCAAGGTAGATTTATCAACCGGCCCTCGGAAGGTACATTTTTCAACCGGCCCTCGTAAGGTACATTTTTTAACCGGCCCTCGTAAAGTAAACTTTTCAACCGGCCCTCGTAAGGTACATTTTTCAACCGGCCCTCGCAAGGTAGATTTTTCAACCCGCCCTCGTACGGTACATTTTTCAACCGGCCCTCGCAAGGTAGATTTTTCAACCGGCCCTCGTAAAGTAAACTTTTCAACCGGCCCTCGTGAGGTGGATTTTTCAACCGGCCATCGCAAGGTAGATTTTTCAACCAGCCATCGTAAGGTACATTTTTCACCCAGCCCTCGTAAGGTAGAGTTTTCAACCAACCCTCGTAAGGTACATTGTTCAACCGGCCCTCGTAAGATAGATTTTTCAACCGGCCCTCGTAAGGTGGATTTTTCAACCGGCCCTCGTAATGTAGATTCTTCACCCAGCCCTCGTAAGGTAGAGTTTTCAACCAACCCTCGTAAAGTAGACTTTTCAACCGGCCCTCGTAAGGTAGATTTTTCAACCGGCCCTCGTAAGGTATATTTTTCAACCGCCCCTCGCAAGGTACATTGTTCAACCGGCCCTCGTAAGATAGATTTTTCAACCGGCCCTCGTCAGGTAGATTTTTCAACCGGCCCTCGTAATGTAGATTTTCCAACCGGCCCTCGTGAAGTAAACTTTTCAACCAGCCCTCCTAAGGTACATTTTTCAACCGGCCCTCGCAAGGCAGATTTTTTAACCGGCCCTCGTAAGGTACATTTTTCAACCGGCCCTTGTAAGGTACATTTTTCACCCAGCCCTCGTAAGGTAGAGTTTTCAACCAACCCTCGTAAGTTACATTGTTCAACTGTCCCTCGTAAGATAGATTTTTGAACCGGCCCTCGTAAAGTAAACTTTTCAACCCGCCCTCGTACGGTACATTTTTCAACCGGCCCTCGCAAGGTAGATTTTTCAACCGGCCCTCGTAAAGTAAACTTTTCAACCGGCCCTCGTGAGGTGGATTTTTCAACCGGCCATCGCAAGGTAGATTTTTCAACCAGCCATCGTAAGGTACATTTTTCACCCAGCCCTCGTAAGGTAGAGTTTTCAACCAACCCTCGTAAGGTACATTGTTCAACCGGCCCTCGTAAGATAGATTTTTCAACCGGCCCTCGTAAGGTGGATTTTTCAACCGGCCCTCGTAATGTAGATTCTTCACCCAGCCCTCGTAAGGTAGAGTTTTCAACCAACCCTCGTAAAGTAGACTTTTCAACCGGCCCTCGTAAGGCAGATTTTTCAACCGGCCCTCGTAAAGTAGACTTTTCAACCGGCCCTCGTAAGGCAGATTTTTCAACCGGCCCTCGTAAAGTAAACTTTTCAACCGGCCGTCGTAAGGTACATTTTTCAACCGGCCCTTGTAAAGTAGACTTTTCAACCAGCCCTCGTAATGTAGATTTTTCAACCGGCCCTCGTAAGGTAGATTTTTCAACCGCCCCTCGCAAGGGAGATTTTTCAACCGCCCATCGCAAGGTAGATTTTTCAACCGCCCCTCGTAAAGTAAACTTTTCAACCGGCCCTCGTAAGGTACATTTTTCAACCGGCCCTTGTAAAGTAGACTTTTCAACCGGCCCTCGTATGGTACATTTTTCAACCGACCCTCGCAAGGGAGATTTTTCAACCGCCCCTCGCAAGGTAGATTTATCAACCGGCCCTCGTAAGGTAGATTTTTCAACCGCCCCTCGCAAGGTAGATTTATCAACCGGCCCTCGTAAGGTACATTTTTCAACCGGCCCTCGCAAGGTAGATTTTTCAACCGGCCCTCGTAAGGTAGATTTTTCAACCGGCCCTCGTAAGGTATATTTTTCAACCTGCCCTCGTAAAGTAAACTTTTCAACCGCCCCTCGCAAGGTACATTGTTCAACCGGCCCTCGTAAGGTACATTTTTCAACCGGCCCTCGTAAAGTCAAATTTTCAACCGGCCCTCGTAAAGTAGACTTCCCAACCGGCCCTCGTAAGGCAGATTTTTCTACCGGCCCTCGTAAGGTATATTTTTCAACCTGCCCTCGTAAAGTAAACTTTTCAACCGCCCCTCGCAAGGTACATTGTTCAACCGGCCCTCGTAAGGTACATTTTTCAACCGGCCCTCGTAAAGTCAAATTTTCAACCGGCCCTCGTAAAGTAGATTTATCAACCGGCCCTCGTAAGGTACATTTTTCAACCGGCCCTCGCAAGGTAGATTTTTCAACCGGCCCTCGTAAGGTAGATTTTTCAACCGGCCCTCGTAAGGTATATTTTTCAACCTGCCCTCGTAAAGTAAACTTTTCAACCGCCCCTCGCAAGGTACATTGTTCAACCGGCCCTCGTAAGGTACATTTTTCAACCGGCCCTCGTAAAGTCAAATTTTCAACCGGCCCTCGTAAAGTAGACTTCCCAACCGGCCCTCGTAAGGCAGATTTTTCTACCGGCCCTCGTCAGGTAGATTTTTCAACCGGCCCTCGTAAAGTAAACTTTTCAACCGGCCCTCGTAAGGTACTTTTTTCAACCGGCCCTCGCAAGGTAGATTTTTCAACCGGCCCTCGTAAGGTGGATTTTTCAACCGGCCCTCGTAATGTAGATTCTTCACCCAGCCCTCGTAAGGTAGAGTTTTCAACCAACCCTCGTAAAGTAGACTTTTCAACCGGCCCTCGTAAGGCGGATTTTTCAACCGGCCCTCGTAAAGTAAACTTTTCAACCGGCCCTCGTAAGGTACATTTTTCAACCGGCCCTTGTAAAGTAGACTTTTCAACCAGCCCTCGTAATGTAGATTTTTCAACCGGCCCTCGTAAGGTAGATTTTTCAACCGCCCCTCGCAAGGGAGATTTTTCAACCGCCCATCGCAAGGTAGATTTTTCAACCGCCCCTCGTAAAGTAAACTTTTCAACCGGCCCTCGTAAGGTACATTTTTCAACCGGCCCTTGTAAAGTAGACTTTTCAACCGGCCCTCGTATGGTACATTTTTCAACCGACCCTCGCAAGGGAGATTTTTCAACCGCCCCTCGCAAGGTAGATTTATCAACCGGCCCTCGTAAGGTAGATTTATCAACCGGCCCTCGTAAGGCAGATTTTTCAACCGGCCCTCGTCAGGTAGATTTTTCAACCGGCCCTCGTAAAGTAAACTTTTCAACCGCCCCTCGCAAGGTAGATTTATCAACCGGCCCTCGTAAGGTACATTTTTCAACCGGCCCTCGCAAGGTAGATTTTTCAACCGGCCCTCGTAAGGTAGATTTTTCAACCGGCCCTCGTAAAGTATATTTTTCAACCGCCCCTCGCAAGGTACATTGTTCAACCGTCCCTCGCAAGGTAGATTTTTCAACCGGCCCTCGTAATGTAGATTTTTCGACCGGCCCTCGTAAAGTAAACTTTTCAACCGGCCCTCGTAAGGTACATTTTTCAACCGGCCCTCGCGAGGTAGATTTTTCAACCGGCCCTCGTGAAGTAAACTTTTCATCCAGCGCTCGTAAGGTACATTTTTCAACCGGCCCTCGCAAGGCAGATTTTTCAAGCGGCCCTCGTAAGGTACATTTTTCACCCAGCCCTCGTAAGGTACATTTTTCAACCGGCCCTCGTAAGGTACATTTTTTAACCGGCCCTCGTGAAGTCAATTTTTCAACCGGCCCTCGTAAAGTAGACTTTTCAACCGGCCCTCGTATGGTACATTTTTAACCAACCCTCGTAAGGTAGATTGTTCAACCGCCCATCGCAAGGTTGATTTTTCAACCGCCCCTCGTAAAGTAAACTTTTCAACCGGCCCTCGTAAGGTACATTTTTCAACCGGCCCTTGTAAAGTAGACTTTTCAACCGGCCCTCGTAATGTAGATTTTTCAACCGGCCCTCGTAAAGTAAACTTTTCAACCGGCCCTCGTAAGGTACATTTTTCAACCGGCCCTCGTAAGGTACATTTTTCAACCGGCCCTCGTAAGGTAGCTTTTTCAACCGGCCCTCGTAAAGTAAACTTTTCAAACGGCCCTCGTAAGGTACATTTTTCAACCGGCCCTCGTAAGGTAGATTTTTCAACCGGCCCTCGTAAAGTAAACTTTTCAACCGGCCCTCGTAAGGTACATTTTTCAACCGGCCCTCGCAAGGTAGATTTTTCAACCCGCCCTCGTACGGTACATTTTTCAACCGGCCCTCGCAAGGTAGATTTTTCAACCGGCCCTCGTAAAGTAAACTTTTCAACCGGCCCTCGTGAGGTGGATTTTTCAACCGGCCATCGCAAGGTAGATTTTTCAACCAGCCATCGTAAGGTACATTTTTCACCCAGCCCTCGTAAGGTAGAGTTTTCAACCAACCCTCGTAAGGTACATTGTTCAACCGGCCCTCGTAAGATAGATTTTTCAACCGGCCCTCGTAAGGTGGATTTTTCAACCGGCCCTCGTAATGTAGATTCTTCACCCAGCCCTCGTAAGGTAGAGTTTTCAACCAACCCTCGTAAAGTAGACTTTTCAACCGGCCCTCGTAAGGTAGATTTTTCAACCGGCCCTCGTAAGGTATATTTTTCAACCGCCCCTCGCAAGGTACATTGTTCAACCGGCCCTCGTAAGATAGATTTTTCAACCGGCCCTCGTCAGGTAGATTTTTCAACCGGCCCTCGTAATGTAGATTTTCCAACCGGCCCTCGTGAAGTAAACTTTTCAACCAGCCCTCCTAAGGTACATTTTTCAACCGGCCCTCGCAAGGCAGATTTTTTAACCGGCCCTCGTAAGGTACATTTTTCAACCGGCCCTTGTAAGGTACATTTTTCACCCAGCCCTCGTAAGGTAGAGTTTTCAACCAACCCTCGTAAGTTACATTGTTCAACTGTCCCTCGTAAGATAGATTTTTGAACCGGCCCTCGTAAAGTAAACTTTTCAACCCGCCCTCGTACGGTACATTTTTCAACCGGCCCTCGCAAGGTAGATTTTTCAACCGGCCCTCGTAAAGTAAACTTTTCAACCGGCCCTCGTGAGGTGGATTTTTCAACCGGCCATCGCAAGGTAGATTTTTCAACCAGCCATCGTAAGGTACATTTTTCACCCAGCCCTCGTAAGGTAGAGTTTTCAACCAACCCTCGTAAGGTACATTGTTCAACCGGCCCTCGTAAGATAGATTTTTCAACCGGCCCTCGTAAGGTGGATTTTTCAACCGGCCCTCGTAATGTAGATTCTTCACCCAGCCCTCGTAAGGTAGAGTTTTCAACCAACCCTCGTAAAGTAGACTTTTCAACCGGCCCTCGTAAGGCAGATTTTTCAACCGGCCCTCGTAAAGTAGACTTTTCAACCGGCCCTCGTAAGGCAGATTTTTCAACCGGCCCTCGTAAAGTAAACTTTTCAACCGGCCGTCGTAAGGTACATTTTTCAACCGGCCCTTGTAAAGTAGACTTTTCAACCAGCCCTCGTAATGTAGATTTTTCAACCGGCCCTCGTAAGGTAGATTTTTCAACCGCCCCTCGCAAGGGAGATTTTTCAACCGCCCATCGCAAGGTAGATTTTTCAACCGCCCCTCGTAAAGTAAACTTTTCAACCGGCCCTCGTAAGGTACATTTTTCAACCGGCCCTTGTAAAGTAGACTTTTCAACCGGCCCTCGTATGGTACATTTTTCAACCGACCCTCGCAAGGGAGATTTTTCAACCGCCCCTCGCAAGGTAGATTTATCAACCGGCCCTCGTAAGGTAGATTTTTCAACCGCCCCTCGCAAGGTAGATTTATCAACCGGCCCTCGTAAGGTACATTTTTCAACCGGCCCTCGCAAGGTAGATTTTTCAACCGGCCCTCGTAAGGTAGATTTTTCAACCGGCCCTCGTAAGGTATATTTTTCAACCTGCCCTCGTAAAGTAAACTTTTCAACCGCCCCTCGCAAGGTACATTGTTCAACCGGCCCTCGTAAGGTACATTTTTCAACCGGCCCTCGTAAAGTCAAATTTTCAACCGGCCCTCGTAAAGTAGACTTCCCAACCGGCCCTCGTAAGGCAGATTTTTCTACCGGCCCTCGTAAGGTATATTTTTCAACCTGCCCTCGTAAAGTAAACTTTTCAACCGCCCCTCGCAAGGTACATTGTTCAACCGGCCCTCGTAAGGTACATTTTTCAACCGGCCCTCGTAAAGTCAAATTTTCAACCGGCCCTCGTAAAGTAGATTTATCAACCGGCCCTCGTAAGGTACATTTTTCAACCGGCCCTCGCAAGGTAGATTTTTCAACCGGCCCTCGTAAGGTAGATTTTTCAACCGGCCCTCGTAAGGTATATTTTTCAACCTGCCCTCGTAAAGTAAACTTTTCAACCGCCCCTCGCAAGGTACATTGTTCAACCGGCCCTCGTAAGGTACATTTTTCAACCGGCCCTCGTAAAGTCAAATTTTCAACCGGCCCTCGTAAAGTAGACTTCCCAACCGGCCCTCGTAAGGCAGATTTTTCTACCGGCCCTCGTCAGGTAGATTTTTCAACCGGCCCTCGTAAAGTAAACTTTTCAACCGGCCCTCGTAAGGTACTTTTTTCAACCGGCCCTCGCAAGGTAGATTTTTCAACCGGCCCTCGTAAGGTGGATTTTTCAACCGGCCCTCGTAATGTAGATTCTTCACCCAGCCCTCGTAAGGTAGAGTTTTCAACCAACCCTCGTAAAGTAGACTTTTCAACCGGCCCTCGTAAGGCGGATTTTTCAACCGGCCCTCGTAAAGTAAACTTTTCAACCGGCCCTCGTAAGGTACATTTTTCAACCGGCCCTTGTAAAGTAGACTTTTCAACCAGCCCTCGTAATGTAGATTTTTCAACCGGCCCTCGTAAGGTAGATTTTTCAACCGCCCCTCGCAAGGGAGATTTTTCAACCGCCCATCGCAAGGTAGATTTTTCAACCGCCCCTCGTAAAGTAAACTTTTCAACCGGCCCTCGTAAGGTACATTTTTCAACCGGCCCTTGTAAAGTAGACTTTTCAACCGGCCCTCGTATGGTACATTTTTCAACCGACCCTCGCAAGGGAGATTTTTCAACCGCCCCTCGCAAGGTAGATTTATCAACCGGCCCTCGTAAGGTAGATTTATCAACCGGCCCTCGTAAGGCAGATTTTTCAACCGGCCCTCGTCAGGTAGATTTTTCAACCGGCCCTCGTAAAGTAAACTTTTCAACCGCCCCTCGCAAGGTAGATTTATCAACCGGCCCTCGTAAGGTACATTTTTCAACCGGCCCTCGCAAGGTAGATTTTTCAACCGGCCCTCGTAAGGTAGATTTTTCAACCGGCCCTCGTAAAGTATATTTTTCAACCGCCCCTCGCAAGGTACATTGTTCAACCGTCCCTCGCAAGGTAGATTTTTCAACCGGCCCTCGTAATGTAGATTTTTCGACCGGCCCTCGTAAAGTAAACTTTTCAACCGGCCCTCGTAAGGTACATTTTTCAACCGGCCCTCGCGAGGTAGATTTTTCAACCGGCCCTCGTGAAGTAAACTTTTCATCCAGCGCTCGTAAGGTACATTTTTCAACCGGCCCTCGCAAGGCAGATTTTTCAAGCGGCCCTCGTAAGGTACATTTTTCACCCAGCCCTCGTAAGGTACATTTTTCAACCGGCCCTCGTAAGGTACATTTTTTAACCGGCCCTCGTGAAGTCAATTTTTCAACCGGCCCTCGTAAAGTAGACTTTTCAACCGGCCCTCGTATGGTACATTTTTAACCAACCCTCGTAAGGTAGATTGTTCAACCGCCCATCGCAAGGTTGATTTTTCAACCGCCCCTCGTAAAGTAAACTTTTCAACCGGCCCTCGTAAGGTACATTTTTCAACCGGCCCTTGTAAAGTAGACTTTTCAACCGGCCCTCGTAATGTAGATTTTTCAACCGGCCCTCGTAAAGTAAACTTTTCAACCGGCCCTCGTAAGGTACATTTTTCAACCGGCCCTCGTAAGGTACATTTTTCAACCGGCCCTCGTAAGGTAGCTTTTTCAACCGGCCCTCGTAAAGTAAACTTTTCAAACGGCCCTCGTAAGGTACATTTTTCAACCGGCCCTCGTAAGGTAGATTTTTCAACCGGCCCTCGTAAGGTACATTTTTCAACCGGCCCTCGCAAGGTAGATTTTTTAACCGGCCCTCGTAAGGTACATTTTTCAACCGGCCCTCGTAAAGTAAACTTTTCAACCGGCCCTCGCAAGGTAGATTTTTTAACCGGCCCTCGTAAAGTAAACTTTTCAACCGGCCCTCGTAAGGTACATTTTTCAACCGGCCCTCGCAAGGTAGATTTTTCAACCGGCCCTCGTAAGGTATATTTTTCAGCCGGCCCTCGTAAGGTACATTTTTCAACCAGCCCTCGTAAGCTAGAGTTTTCAACCGCCCATCGCATGGTAGATTTTTCAACCGCCCCTCGTAAAGTAAACTTTTAAACCGGCCCTCGTAAGGTACATTTTTCAACCGGCCCTCGTAATGTAGATTTTTCGACCGGCCCTCGTAAAGTAAACTTTTCAACCGACCCTCGTGAGGTGGATTTTTCAACCCCCCCTCGTAAAGCAGATTTTTCAACCGGCCCTCGTCAGGTAGATTTTCCAACCGGCCCTCGCAAGGTACATTGTTCAACCGGCCCTCGCAAGGTAGATTTTTCAACCGGCCCTCGTAAGGTAGATTTTTCAACCGGCCCTCGTAAAGTATATTTTTCAACCGCCCCTCGCAAGGTACATTGTTCAACCGTCCCTCGCAAGGTAGATTTTTCAACCGGCCCTCGTAATGTAGATTTTTCGACCGGCCCTCGTAAAGTAAACTTTTCAACCGGCCCTCGTAAGGTACATTTTTCAACCGGCCCTCGCGAGGTAGATTTTTCAACCGGCCCTCGTGAAGTAAACTTTTCATCCAGCGCTCGTAAGGTACATTTTTCAACCGGCCCTCGCAAGGCAGATTTTTCAAGCGGCCCTCGTAAGGTACATTTTTCACCCAGCCCTCGTAAGGTACATTTTTCAACCGGCCCTCGTAAGGTACATTTTTTAACCGGCCCTCGTGAAGTCAATTTTTCAACCGGCCCTCGTGAAGTCAATTTTTCAACCGCCCCTCGCAAGGTACATTGTTCAACCGGCCCTCGTAAGGTACATTTTTCAACCGGCCCTCGTAAAGTAAACTTTTCAACCGGCCCTCGCAAGGTAGATTTTTCAACCGGCCCTCGTAAGGTGGATTTTTCAACCGGCCCTCGTAATGTAGATTCTTCACCCAGCCCTCGTAAGGTAGAGTTTTCAACCAACCCTCGTAAAGTAGACTTTTCAACCGGCCCTCGTAAGGCGGATTTTTCAACCGGCCCTCGTAAAGTAAACTTTTCAACCGGCCCTCGTAAGGTACATTTTTCAACCGGCCCTTGTAAAGTAGACTTTTCAACCAGCCCTCGTAATGTAGATTTTTCAACCGGCCCTCGTAAGGTAGATTTTTCAACCGCCCCTCGCAAGGGAGATTTTTCAACCGCCCATCGCAAGGTAGATTTTTCAACCGCCCCTCGTAAAGTAAACTTTTCAACCGGCCCTCGTAAGGTACATTTTTCAACCGGCCCTTGTAAAGTAGACTTTTCAACCGGCCCTCGTATGGTACATTTTTCAACCGACCCTCGCAAGGGAGATTTTTCAACCGCCCCTCGCAAGGTAGATTTATCAACCGGCCCTCGTAAGGTAGATTTATCAACCGGCCCTCGTAAGGCAGATTTTTCAACCGGCCCTCGTCAGGTAGATTTTTCAACCGGCCCTCGTAAAGTAAACTTTTCAACCGGCCCTCGTAAGGTACATTTTTCAACCGACCCTCGCAAGGTAGATTTTTCAACCGCCCCTCGCAAGG
Source organism: Dyspetes luteomarginatus (assembly GCA_963669185.1). Lineage (NCBI taxonomy): Eukaryota > Metazoa > Arthropoda > Insecta > Hymenoptera > Ichneumonidae > Dyspetes > Dyspetes luteomarginatus. Next base: position 17,780,859 of record OY769905.1, on the reverse strand, counting down.
TAGATTTATCAACCGGCCCTCGTAAGGTACATTTTTCAACCGGCCCTCGCAAGGTAGATTTTTCAACCGGCCCTCGTAAGGTAGATTTTTCAACCGGCCCTCGTAAAGTATATTTTTCAACCGCCCCTCGCAAGGTACATTGTTCAACCGTCCCTCGCAAGGTAGATTTTTCAACCGGCCCTCGTAATGTAGATTTTTCGACCGGCCCTCGTAAAGTAAACTTTTCAACCGGCCCTCGTAAGGTACATTTTTCAACCGGCCCTCGCGAGGTAGATTTTTCAACCGGCCCTCGTGAAGTAAACTTTTCATCCAGCGCTCGTAAGGTACATTTTTCAACCGGCCCTCGCAAGGCAGATTTTTCAAGCGGCCCTCGTAAGGTACATTTTTCACCCAGCCCTCGTAAGGTACATTTTTCAACCGGCCCTCGTAAGGTACATTTTTTAACCGGCCCTCGTGAAGTCAATTTTTCAACCGGCCCTCGTAAAGTAGACTTTTCAACCGGCCCTCGTATGGTACATTTTTAACCAACCCTCGTAAGGTAGATTGTTCAACCGCCCATCGCAAGGTTGATTTTTCAACCGCCCCTCGTAAAGTAAACTTTTCAACCGGCCCTCGTAAGGTACATTTTTCAACCGGCCCTTGTAAAGTAGACTTTTCAACCGGCCCTCGTAATGTAGATTTTTCAACCGGCCCTCGTAAAGTAAACTTTTCAACCGGCCCTCGTAAGGTACATTTTTCAACCGGCCCTCGTAAGGTACATTTTTCAACCGGCCCTCGTAAGGTAGCTTTTTCAACCGGCCCTCGTAAAGTAAACTTTTCAAACGGCCCTCGTAAGGTACATTTTTCAACCGGCCCTCGTAAGGTAGATTTTTCAACCGGCCCTCGTAAGGTACATTTTTCAACCGGCCCTCGCAAGGTAGATTTTTTAACCAGCCCTCGTAAGGTACATTTTTCAACCGGCCCTCGTAAAGTAAACTTTTCAACCGGCCCTCGCAAGGTAGATTTTTTAACCGGCCCTCGTAAAGTAAACTTTTCAACCGGCCCTCGTAAGGTACATTTTTCAACCGGCCCTCGCAAGGTAGATTTTTCAACCGGCCCTCGTAAGGTATATTTTTCAGCCGGCCCTCGTAAGGTACATTTTTCAACCAGCCCTCGTAAGCTAGAGTTTTCAACCGCCCATCGCATGGTAGATTTTTCAACCGCCCCTCGTAAAGTAAACTTTTAAACCGGCCCTCGTAAGGTACATTTTTCAACCGGCCCTCGTAATGTAGATTTTTCGACCGGCCCTCGTAAAGTAAACTTTTCAACCGACCCTCGTGAGGTGGATTTTTCAACCCCCCCTCGTAAAGCAGATTTTTCAACCGGCCCTCGTCAGGTAGATTTTCCAACCGGCCCTCGCAAGGTACATTGTTCAACCGGCCCTCGCAAGGTAGATTTTTCAACCGGCCCTCGTAAGGTAGATTTTTCAATCGCCCCTCGCAAGGTAGATTTATCAACCGGCCCTCGGAAGGTACATTTTTCAACCGGCCCTCGTAAGGTACATTTTTTAACCGGCCCTCGTAAAGTAAACTTTTCAACCGGCCCTCGTAAGGTACATTTTTCAACCGGCCCTCGCAAGGTCGATTTTTCAACCAGCCCTCGTAAGGTAGATTTTAAAACCGGCTCTCGTAAAGTAAACTTTTCAACCGGCCCTCGTCAGGTAGATTTTTCAACCGACCCTCGTAAAGTAAACTTTTCAACCGGCCCTCGTAATGTAGATTTTTCAACCGGCCCTCGTGAAGTAAACTTTTCAACCAGCCCTCCTAAGGTACATTTTTCAACCGGCCCTCGCAAGGCAGATTTTTTAACCGGCCCTCGTAAGGTACATTTTTCAAACGGCCCTCGTAAAGTCAATTTTTCAACCGGCTCTTGTAAAGTAGACTTTTCAACCGCGCCTCGTAAAGTAAACTTTTCAACCGGCCCTCGTAAGGTACATTTTTCAACCGGCCCTCGCAAGGGAGATTTTTCAACCGCCCCTCGCAAGGTAGATTTATCAACCGGCCCTCGTAAGGTAGATTTATCAACCGGCCCTCGTAAGGCAGATTTTTCAACCGGCCCTCGTCAGGTAGATTTTTCAACCGGCCCTCGTAAAGTAAACTTTTCAACCGGCCCTCGTAAGGTACATTTTTCAACCGACCCTCGCAAGGTAGATTTTTCAACCGCCCCTCGCAAGGTAGATTTATCAACCGGCCCTCGTAAGGTACATTTTTCAACCGGCCCTCGCAAGGTAGATTTTTCAACCGGCCCTCGTAAGGTAGATTTTTCAACCGGCCCTCGTAAAGTATATTTTTCAACCGCCCCTCGCAAGGTACATTGTTCAACCGTCCCTCGCAAGGTAGATTTTTCAACCGGCCCTCGTAATGTAGATTTTTCGACCGGCCCTCGTAAAGTAAACTTTTCAACCGGCCCTCGTAAGGTACATTTTTCAACCGGCCCTCGCGAGGTAGATTTTTCAACCGGCCCTCGTGAAGTAAACTTTTCATCCAGCGCTCGTAAGGTACATTTTTCAACCGGCCCTCGCAAGGCAGATTTTTCAAGCGGCCCTCGTAAGGTACATTTTTCACCCAGCCCTCGTAAGGTACATTTTTCAACCGGCCCTCGTAAGGTACATTTTTTAACCGGCCCTCGTGAAGTCAATTTTTCAACTGGCCCTCGTAAAGTAGACTTTTCAACCGGCCCTCGTATGGTACATTTTTAACCAACCCTCGTAAGGTAGATTGTTCAACCGCCCATCGCAAGGTTGATTTTTCAACCGCCCCTCGTAAAGTAAACTTATCAACCGGCCCTCGTAAGGTACATTTTTCAACCGGCCCTTGTAAAGTAGACTTTTCAACCGGCCCTCGTAATGTAGATTTTTCAACCGGCCCTCGTAAAGTAAACTTTTCAACCGGCCCTCGTAAGGTACATTTTTCAACCGGCCCTCGTAAGGTACATTTTTCAACCGGCCCTCGCAAGGTAGATTTTTCAACCGGCCCTCGTAAGGTATATTTTTCAGCCGGCCCTCGTAAGGTAGATTTATCAACCGGCCCTCGTAAGGTACATTTTTCAACCGGCCCTCGCAAGGTAGATTTTTCAACCGGCCCTCGTAAGGTACATTTTTCAACCGCCCCTCGCAAGGTATATTTTTCAACCGGCCCTCGCAAGGTAGATTTTTCAACCGGCCCTCGTGAGGTAGATTTTTCAACCGGCCCTCGTAAAGTAAACTTTTCAACCGGCCCTCGTAAGGTACATTTTTCAACCGGCCCTCGCAAGGTAGATTTTTCAACCGGCCCTCGTAAGGTATATTTTTCAACGGGCCCTCGTAAGGTACATTTTTCAACCGGCCCTTGTAAGGTACATTTTTCAACCGGCCCTTGCAAGGTAGATTTTTTAACCGGCCCTCGCAAGGTAGATTTTTCAACCGGCCCTCGTAAGGTACATTTTTCAACCGGCCCTCGTAAGGTACATTTTTCAACCGGCCCTTGTAAAGTAGACTTTTCAACCGGCCCTCGTAAGGTACATTTTTCACCCAGCCCTCGTAAGGTACATTTTTCAACCGGCCCTCGTAAGGTACACTTTTTAACCGGCCCTCGTGAAGTCAATTTTTCAACCGGCCCTCGTAAGGTACATTTTTCACCCAGCCCTCGTAAGCTAGAGTTTTCAACCAACCCTCGTAAGGTAGATTGTTCAACCGCCCATCGCAAGGTAGATTTTTCAACCGGCCCTCGTAAAGTAAACTTTTCAACCTGCCCTCGTGAGGTGGATTTTTCAACCCCCCCTCGTAAAGCAGATTTTTTAACCGGCCCTTGTAATGTAGATTTTTGAACCGGCCCTCGTAAAGTAAACTTTTCAACCCGCCCTCGTACGGTACATTTTTCAACCGGCCCTCGCAAGGTCGATTTTCCAACCGGCCCTCGTAAGGTAGATTTTTCAACCGGCCCTCGTAAAGTAAACTTTTCAACCGGCCCTCGTGAGGTACATTTTTCACCCAGCCCTCGTAAGGTAGACTTTTCAACCGGCCCTCGTAAAGTAAACTTCTCAACCGGCCCTCGTAAGGTGGATTTTTCAACCCCCCCTCGTGAGGCAGATTTTTCAATCGGCCCTCGTCAGGTAGATTTTTCAACCGGCCCTCGTAAAGTAAACTTTTCAAGCGGCCCTCGTAAGGTACATTTTTCCACCGGCCCTCGCAAGGTAGATTTTTCAACCGGCCCTCGTAAGGTACATTTTTCAACCGGCCCTCGTAAGGTACATTTTTCACCCAGCCCTCGTAAGGTACATTTTTCAACCGGCCCTCGTAAGGTACATTTTTTAACCGGCCCTCGTGAAGTCAATTTTTCAACCGGCCCTCGTAAGGTACATTTTTCATCCAGCCCTCGTAAGGTAGAGTTTTCAACCAACCCTCGTAAGGTACATTGTTCAACTGGCCCTCGTAAGGTACATTTTTCAACCGGCCCTCGCGAGGTAGATTTTTCAACCGGCCCTCGTAAGGTAGATTTTTCAACCGCCCCTCGCAAGGTAGATTTATCAACCGGCCCTCGTAAGGTGGATTTTTCAACCTGCCCTCGTAAAGTAAACTTTTCAACCGCCCCTCGCAAGGTACATTGTTCAACCGGCCCTCGTAAGGTACATTTTTCAACCGGCCCTCGTAAAGTCAATTTTTCAACCGGCCCTCGTAAAGTAGACTTCCCAACCGGCCCTCGTAAGGCAGATTTTTCTACCGGCCCTCGTCAGGTAGATTTTTCAACCGGCCCTCGTAAAGTAAACTTTTCAACCGGCCCTCGTAAGGTACATTTTTCAACCGACCCTCGCAAGGTAGATTTTTCAACCGGCCCTCGTAAGGTAGATTTTTCAATCGCCCCTCGCAAGGTAGATTTATCAACCGGCCCTCGTAAAGTAAACTTTTCAACCGGCCCTCGTAAGGTACTTTTTTCAACCGGCCCTCGCAAGGTAGATTTTTCAACCGGCCCTCGTAAGGTACATTTATCAACCGGCCCTCGTAAGGTACATTTTTCAACCGGCCCTCGCAAGGTAGATTTTTCAACCGGCCCTCGTAAGGTAGATTTTTCAACCGGCCCTCGTAAGGTACATTTTTCAACCGCCCCTCGCAAGGTACATTGTTCAACCGGCCCTCGCAAGGTAGATTTTTCAACCGGCCCTCGTAAGGTAGATTTTTCTATCGCCCCTCGCAAGGTAGATTTATCAACCGGCCCTCGGAAGGTACATTTTTCAACCGGCCCTCGTAAGGTACATTTTTTAACCGGCCCTCGTAAAGTAAACTTTTCAACCGGCCCTCGTAAGGTACATTTTTTAACCGGCCCTCGTGAAGTCAATTTTTCAACCGGCCCTCGTAAAGTAGACTTTTCAACCGGCCCTCGTATGGTACATTTTTCAACCGACCCTCGCAAGGTAGATTTTTCAACCGCCCCTCGCAAGGTAGATTTATCAACCGGCCCTCGTAAGGTACATTTTTCAACCGGCCCTCGCAAGGTAGATTTTTCAACCGGCCCTCGTAAGGTAGATTTTTCAACCGGCCCTCGTAAGGTATATTGTTCAACCGCCCCTCGCAAGGTACATTGTTCAACCGGCCCTCGCAAGGTAGATTTTTCAACCGGCCCTCGTAAGGTAGATTTTTCAATCGCCCCTCGCAAGGTAGATTTATCAATCGGCCCTCGGAAGGTACATTTTTCAACCGGCCCTCGTAAGGTACATTTTTCAACCGGCCCTCGTAAAGTAAACTTTTCAACCGGCCCTCGTAAGGTACATTTTTCAACCGGCCCTCGCAAGGTCGATTTTTCAACCAGCCCTCGTAAGGTAGATTTTAAAACCGGCTCTCGTACGGTACATTTTTCAACCGGCCCTCGCAAGGTCGATTTTCCAACCGGCCCTCGTAAGGTAGATTTTTCAACCGGCCCTCGTAAAGTAAACTTTTCAACCGGCCCTCGTGAGGTACATTTTTCACCCAGCCCTCGTAAGGTAGACTTTTCAACCGGCCCTCGTAAAGTAAACTTCTCAACCGGCCCTCGTAAGGTGGATTTTTCAACCCCCCCTCGTGAGGCAGATTTTTCAATCGGCCCTCGTCAGGTAGATTTTTCAACCGGCCCTCGTAAAGTAAACTTTTCAAGCGGCCCTCGTAAGGTACATTTTTCCACCGGCCCTCGCAAGGTAGATTTTTCAACCGGCCCTCGTAAGGTACATTTTTCAACCGGCCCTCGTAAGGTACATTTTTCACCCAGCCCTCGTAAGGTACATTTTTCAACCGGCCCTCGTAAGGTACATTTTTTAACCGGCCCTCGTGAAGTCAATTTTTCAACCGGCCCTCGTAAGGTACATTTTTCATCCAGCCCTCGTAAGGTAGAGTTTTCAACCAACCCTCGTAAGGTACATTGTTCAACTGGCCCTCGTAAGGTACATTTTTCAACCGGCCCTCGCGAGGTAGATTTTTCAACCGGCCCTCGTAAGGTAGATTTTTCAACCGCCCCTCGCAAGGTAGATTTATCAACCGGCCCTCGTAAGGTGGATTTTTCAACCTGCCCTCGTAAAGTAAACTTTTCAACCGCCCCTCGCAAGGTACATTGTTCAACCGGCCCTCGTAAGGTACATTTTTCAACCGGCCCTCGTAAAGTCAATTTTTCAACCGGCCCTCGTAAAGTAGACTTCCCAACCGGCCCTCGTAAGGCAGATTTTTCTACCGGCCCTCGTCAGGTAGATTTTTCAACCGGCCCTCGTAAAGTAAACTTTTCAACCGGCCCTCGTAAGGTACATTTTTCAACCGACCCTCGCAAGGTAGATTTTTCAACCGGCCCTCGTAAGGTAGATTTTTCAATCGCCCCTCGCAAGGTAGATTTATCAACCGGCCCTCGTAAAGTAAACTTTTCAACCGGCCCTCGTAAGGTACTTTTTTCAACCGGCCCTCGCAAGGTAGATTTTTCAACCGGCCCTCGTAAGGTACATTTATCAACCGGCCCTCGTAAGGTACATTTTTCAACCGGCCCTCGCAAGGTAGATTTTTCAACCGGCCCTCGTAAGGTAGATTTTTCAACCGGCCCTCGTAAGGTACATTTTTCAACCGCCCCTCGCAAGGTACATTGTTCAACCGGCCCTCGCAAGGTAGATTTTTCAACCGGCCCTCGTAAGGTAGATTTTTCTATCGCCCCTCGCAAGGTAGATTTATCAACCGGCCCTCGGAAGGTACATTTTTCAACCGGCCCTCGTAAGGTACATTTTTTAACCGGCCCTCGTAAAGTAAACTTTTCAACCGGCCCTCGTAAGGTACATTTTTTAACCGGCCCTCGTGAAGTCAATTTTTCAACCGGCCCTCGTAAAGTAGACTTTTCAACCGGCCCTCGTATGGTACATTTTTCAACCGACCCTCGCAAGGTAGATTTTTCAACCGCCCCTCGCAAGGTAGATTTATCAACCGGCCCTCGTAAGGTACATTTTTCAACCGGCCCTCGCAAGGTAGATTTTTCAACCGGCCCTCGTAAGGTAGATTTTTCAACCGGCCCTCGTAAGGTATATTGTTCAACCGCCCCTCGCAAGGTACATTGTTCAACCGGCCCTCGCAAGGTAGATTTTTCAACCGGCCCTCGTAAGGTAGATTTTTCAATCGCCCCTCGCAAGGTAGATTTATCAATCGGCCCTCGGAAGGTACATTTTTCAACCGGCCCTCGTAAGGTACATTTTTCAACCGGCCCTCGTAAAGTAAACTTTTCAACCGGCCCTCGTAAGGTACATTTTTCAACCGGCCCTCGCAAGGTCGATTTTTCAACCAGCCCTCGTAAGGTAGATTTTAAAACCGGCTCTCGTAAAGTAAACTTTTCAACCGGCCCTCGTCAGGTAGATTTTTCAACCGGCCCTCGTGAAGTAAACTTTTCAACCAGCCCTCCTAAGGTACATTTTTCAACCGGCCCTCGCAAGGCAGATTTTTTAACCGGCCCTCGTAAGGTACATTTTTCAACCGGCCCTCGTAAAGTCAATTTTTCAACCGGCTCTTGTAAAGTAGACTTTTCAACCGCGCCTCGTAAAGTAAACTTTTCAACCGGCCCTCGTAAGGTACATTTTTCAACCGGCCCTCGCAAGGTAGATTTTTCAACCGGCCCTCGTAAGGTACATTTTTCAACCGGCCCTTGTAAGGTACATTTTTCACCCAGCCCTCGTAAGGTAGAGTTTTCAACCAACCCTCGTAAGTTACATTGTTCAACTGTCCCTCGTAAGATAGATTTTTGAACCGGCCCTCGTAAAGTAAACTTTTCAACCCGCCCTCGTACGGTACATTTTTCAACCGGCCCTCGCAAGGTAGATTTTTCAACCGGCCCTCGTAAAGTAAACTTTTCAACCGGCCCTCGTGAGGTGGATTTTTCAACCGGCCATCGCAAGGTAGATTTTTCAACCAGCCATCGTAAGGTACATTTTTCACCCAGCCCTCGTAAGGTAGAGTTTTCAACCAACCCTCGTAAGGTACATTGTTCAACCGGCCCTCGTAAGATAGATTTTTCAACCGGCCCTCGTAAGGTGGATTTTTCAACCGGCCCTCGTAATGTAGATTCTTCACCCAGCCCTCGTAAGGTAGAGTTTTCAACCAACCCTCGTAAAGTAGACTTTTCAACCGGCCCTCGTAAGGCAGATTTTTCAACCGGCCCTCGTAAAGTAGACTTTTCAACCGGCCCTCGTAAGGCAGATTTTTCAACCGGTCCTCGTAAAGTAAACTTTTCAACCGGCCCTCGTAAGGTACATTTTTCAACCGGCCCTTGTAAAGTAGACTTTTCAACCAGCCCTCGTAATGTAGATTTTTCAACCGGCCCTCGTAAGGTACATTTTTCAACCGGCCCTCGCAAGGTAGATTTTTCAACCGGCCCTCGTAAGGTATATTTTTCAACGGGCCCTCGTAAGGTACATTTTTCAACCGGCCCTTGTAAGGTACATTTTTCAACCGGCCCTTGCAAGGTACATTTTTCAACCGGCCCTCGTAAAGTAAACTTTTCAACCGGCCCTCGTAAGGTACATTTTTCAACCGACCCTCGTAAAGTAAACTTTTCAACCGGCCCTCGTAAGGTACATTTTTCAACCGGCCCTCGCAAGGTAGATTTTTCAACCGGCCCTCGTAAGGTATATTTTTCAGTCGGCCCTCGTAAGGTACATTTTTCAACCAGCCCTCGTAAGCTAGAGTTTTCAACCAACCCTTGTAAGGTAGATTGTTCAACCGGCCCTCGCAAGGTAGATTTTTCAACCGGCCCTCGTAAGGTAGATTTTTCAACCGGCCCTCGTAAAGTATATTTTTCAACCGCCCCTCGCAAGGTACATTGTTCAACCGTCCCTCGCAAGGTAGATTTTTCAACCGGCCCTCGTAATGTAGATTTTTCGACCGGCCCTCGTAAAGTAAACTTTTCAACCGGCCCTCGTAAGGTACATTTTTCAACCGGCCCTCGCGAGGTAGATTTTTCAACCGGCCCTCGTGAAGTAAACTTTTCATCCAGCGCTCGTAAGGTACATTTTTCAACCGGCCCTCGCAAGGCAGATTTTTCAAGCGGCCCTCGTAAGGTACATTTTTCACCCAGCCCTCGTAAGGTACATTTTTCAACCGGCCCTCGTAAGGTACATTTTTTAACCGGCCCTCGTGAAGTCAATTTTTCAACCGGCCCTCGTAAAGTAGACTTTTCAACCGGCCCTCGTATGGTACATTTTTAACCAACCCTCGTAAGGTAGATTGTTCAACCGCCCATCGCAAGGTTGATTTTTCAACCGCCCCTCGTAAAGTAAACTTTTCAACCGGCCCTCGTAAAGTACATTTTTCAACCGGCCCTTGTAAAGTAGACTTTTCAACCGGCCCTCGTAATGTAGATTTTTCAACCGGCCCTCGTAAAGTAAACTTTTCAACCGGCCCTCGTAAGGTACATTTTTCAACCGGCCCTCGTAAGGTACATTTTTCAACCGTTCCTCGTAAGGTAGCTTTTTCAACCGGCCCTCGTAAAGTAAACTTTTCAAACGGCCCTCGTAAGGTACATTTTTCAACCGGCCCTCGTAAGGTAGATTTTTCAACCGGCCCTCGTAAGGTACATTTTTCAACCGGCCCTCGCAAGGTAGATTTTTTAACCGGCCCTCGTAAGGTACATTTTTCAACCGGCCCTCGTAAGGTACATTTTTCAACCGGCCCTCGCAAGGTAGATTTTTTAACCGGCCCTCGTAAGGTACATTTTTCAACCGGCCCTCGTAAAGTAAACTTTTCGCCCGGCCCTCGCAAGGTAGATTTTTTAACCGGCCCTCGTAAACTAAACTTTTCAACCAGCCCTCGTAAGGTACATTTTTCAACCGGCCCTCGCAAGGTAGATTTTTCAACCGGCCCTCGTAAGGTATATTTTTCAGCCGGCCCTCGTAAGGTACATTTTTCAACCAGCCCTCGTAAGCTAGAGTTTTCAACCAACCCTTGTAAGGTAGATTGTTCAACCGGCCCTCGTAAGGTGGATTTTTCAACCGGCCCTCGTAAGGTAGATTTTTCAACCGCCCCTCGCAAGGGAGATTTTTCAACCGCCCATCGCATGGTAGATTTTTCAACCGCCCCTCGTAAAGTAAACTTTTCAACCGGCCCTCGTAAGGTACATTTTTCAACCGGCCCTCGTAATGTAGATTTTTCGACCGGCCCTCGTAAAGTAAACTTTTCAACCGACCCTCGTGAGGTGGATTTTTCAACCCCCCCTCGTAAAGCAGATTTTTCAACCGGCCCTCGTCAGGTAGATTTTCCAACCGGCCCTCGCAAGGTACATTGTTCAACCGGCCCTCGCAAGGTAGATTTTTCAACCGGCCCTCGTAAGGTAGATTTTTCAATCGCCCCTCGCAAGGTAGATTTATCAACCGGCCCTCGGAAGGTACATTTTTCAACCGGCCCTCGTAAGGTACATTTTTTAACCGGCCCTCGTAAAGTAAACTTTTCAACCGGCCCTCGTAAGGTACATTTTTCAACCGGCCCTCGCAAGGTCGATTTTTCAACCAGCCCTCGTAAGGTAGATTTTAAAACCGGCTCTCGTAAAGTAAACTTTTCAACCGGCCCTCGTCAGGTAGATTTTTCAACCGGCCCTCGTAAAGTAAACTTTTCAACCGGCCCTCGTAAGGTACTTTTTTCAACCGGCCCTCGCAAGGTAGATTTTTCAACCGGCCCTCGTAAGGTACATTTTTCAACCGGCCCTCGTAAGGTACATTTTTCACCCAGCCCTCGTAAGGTACATTTTTCAACCGGCCCTCGTAAGGTACATTTTTTAACCGGCCCTCGTGAAGTCAATTTTTCACCCAGCCCTCGTAAGGTAGAGTTTTCAACCAACCCTCGTAAGGTACATTGTTCAACTGGACCTCGTAAGGTACATTTTTCAACCGGCCCTCGCGAGATAGATTTTTCAACCGGCCCTCGTGAGGTAGATCTTTCACCCGCCCCTCGCAAGGTAGATTTATCAACCGGCCCTCGTAAGGTACATTTTTCAACCGGCCTTCGTAAAGTGGATTTTTCAACCGGCCCTCGTAATGTAGATTTTTCAACCAGCCCTTGTAAAGTAAACTTTTCAACCAGCCCTCGTAAGGTACATTTTTCAACCGGCCCTCGCAAGGTAGATTTTTCAACCGGCCCTCGCAAGGTAGATTTTTCAACCGGCCCTCGTAAGGTACATTTTTCAACCGGCCCTCGTAAGGTACATTTTTCAACCGGCCCTCGTAAGGTAGATTTTTCAACCGGCCCACGTAAAGTAAACTTTTCAACCGGCCCTCGTAAGGTACATTTTTCAACCGGCCCTTGCAACGTAGATTTTTCAACCGCCCCTCGCAAGGTAGATTTATCAACCGGCCCTCGTAAGGTACATTTTTCAACCGGCCCTCGCAAGGTAGATTTTTCAACCGGCCCTCGTAAGGTACATTTTTCAACCGCCCCTCGCAAGGTATATTTTTCAACCGGCCCTCGCAAGGTAGATTTTTCAACCGGCCCTCGTGAGGTAGATTTTTCAACCGGCCCTCGTAAAGTAAACTTTTCAACCGGCCCTCGTAAGGTACATTTTTCAACCGGCCCTCGCAAGGTAGATTTTTCAACCGGCCCTCGTAAGGTATATTTTTCAACGGGCCCTCGTAAGGTACATTTTTCAACCGGCCCTTGTAAGGTACATTTTTCAACCGGCCCTTGCAAGGTAGATTTTTTAACCGGCCCTCGTAAGGTACATTTTTCAACCGGCCCTCGTAAAGTAAACTTTTCAACCGGCCCTCGCAAGGTAGATTTTTTAACCGGCCCTCGTAAGGTACATTTTTCAACCGGCCCTCGTAAAGTAAACTTTTCAACCGGCCCTCGTAAGGTACATTTTTCAACCGGCCCTCGCAAGGTAGATTTTTCAACCGGCCCTCGTAAGGTATATTTTTCAGCCGGCCCTCGTCCTTACGAGGGCCGGCTGGTACATTTTTCAACCAGCCCTCGTAAGCTAGAGCTTTCAACCAACCCTTGTAAGGTAGATTGTTCAACCGGCCCTCGTAAGGTGGATTTTTCAACCGGCCCTCGTAAGGTAGATTTTTCAACCGCCCCTCGCAAGGGAGATTTTTCAACCGCCCATCGCAAGGTAGATTTTTCAACCGCCCCTCGTAAAGTAAACTTTTCAACCGGCCCTCGTAAGGTACATTTTTCAACCGGCCCTCGTAATGTAGCTTTTTCAACCGGCCCTCGTAAAGTAAACTTTTCAAACGGCCCTCGTAAGGTACATTTTTCAACCGGCCCTAGTAAGGTAGACTTTTCAACCGGCCCTCGTAATGTAGATTTTTCACCCAGCCCTCGCAAGGTAGATTTATCAACCGGCCCTCGTGAGGTACATTTTTCAACCGGCCCTCGCAAGGTAGATTTTTCAACCGGCCCTCGTAAGGTAGATTTTTCTATCGCCCCTCGCAAGGTAGATTTATCAACCGGCCCTCGGAAGGTACATTTTTCAACCGGCCCTCGTAAGGTACATTTTTTAACCGGCCCTCGTAAAGTAAACTTTTCAACCGGCCCTCGTAAGGTACATTTTTTAACCGGCCCTCGTGAAGTCAATTTTTCAACCGGCCCTCGTAAAGTAGACTTTTCAACCGGCCCTCGTATGGTACATTTTTCAACCGACCCTCGCAAGGTAGATTTTTCAACCGCCCCTCGCAAGGTAGATTTATCAACCGGCCCTCGTAAGGTACATTTTTCAACCGGCCCTCGCAAGGTAGATTTTTCAACCGGCCCTCGTAAGGTAGATTTTTCAACCGGCCCTCGTAAGGTATATTTTTCAACCGCCCCTCGCAAGGTACATTGTTCAACCGGCCCTCGCAAGGTAGATTTTTCAACCGGCCCTCGTAAGGTAGATTTTTCAATCGCCCCTCGCAAGGTAGATTTATCAACCGGCCCTCGGAAGGTACATTTTTCAACCGGCCCTCGTAAGGTACATTTTTTAACCGGCCCTCGTAAAGTAAACTTTTCAACCGGCCCTCGTAAGGTACATTTTTCAACCGGCCCTCGCAAGGTCGATTTTTCAACCAGCCCTCGTAAGGTAGATTTTAAAACCGGCTCTCGTAAAGTAAACTTTTCAACCGGCCCTCGTCAGGTAGATTTTTCAACCGGCCCTCGTAAAGTAAACTTTTCAACCGGCCCTCGTAAGGTACTTTTTTCAACCGGCCCTCGCAAGGTAGATTTTTCAACCGGCCCTCGTAAGGTACATTTTTCAACCGGCCCTCGTAAGGTACATTTTTCAACCGGCCCTTGTAAAGTAGACTTTTCAACCGGCCCTCGTAATGTAGATTTTTCAACCGGCCCTCGTACAGTAAACTTTTCAACCGGCCCTCGTAAGGTACATTTTTCAACCGGCCCTCGCATGTAGATTTTTCAACCGGCCCTCGCAAGGTAGATTTTTCAACCGGCCCTCGTAAGGTACATTTTTCAACCGGCCCTCGTCAGGTAGATTTTTCAACCAGCCCTCGTAAAGTAAACTTTTCAACCGGCCCTCGTAAGGTACATTTTTCAACCGACCCTCGCAAGGTAGATTTTTCGACCGGCCCTCGTAAAGTAAACTTTTCAACCGGCCCTCGTAAGGTAGATTTTTCAACCGGCCCTCGTAAGGTACATTTTTCAACCGGCCCTCGTAAGGTAGCTTTTTCAACCGGCCCTCGTAAAGTAAACTTTTCAAACGGCCCTCGTAAGGTACATTTTTCAACCGGCCCTAGTAAGGTAGACTTTTCAACCGGCCCTCGTAATGTAGATTTTTCACCCAGCCCTCGCAAGGTAGATTTTTCAACCGGCCCTCGTAAGGTAGATTTTTCAACCGGCCCTCGTAAGGTATATTTTTCAACCGGCCCTCGTAAGGTACATTTTTCAACCGGCCCTCGTAAGGTATATTTTTCAACCGCCCCTCGCAAGGTACATTGTTCAACCGGCCCTCGCAAGGTAGATTTTTCAACCGGCCCTCGTAAGGTAGATTTTTCAATCGCCCCTCGCAAGGTAGATTTATCAACCGGCCCTCGGAAGGTACATTTTTCAACCGGCCCTCGTAAGGTACATTTTTTAACCGGCCCTCGTAAAGTAAACTTTTCAACCGGCCCTCGTAAGGTACATTTTTCAACCGGCCCTCGCAAGGTCGATTTTTCAACCAGCCCTCGTAAGGTAGATTTTAAAACCGGCTCTCGTAAAGTAAACTTTTCAACCGGCCCTCGTCAGGTAGATTTTTCAACCGGCCCTCGTAAAGTAAACTTTTCAACCGGCCCTCGTAAGGTACTTTTTTCAACCGGCCCTCGCAAGGTAGATTTTTCAACCGGCCCTCGTAAGGTACATTTTTCAACCGGCCCTCGTAAGGTACATTTTTCAACCGGCCCTTGTAAAGTAGACTTTTCAACCGGCCCTCGTAATGTAGATTTTTCAACCGGCCCTCGTACAGTAAACTTTTCAACCGGCCCTCGTAAGGTACATTTTTCAACCGGCCCTCGCATGTAGATTTTTCAACCGGCCCTCGCAAGGTAGATTTTTCAACCGGCCCTCGTAAGGTAGATTTTTCAACCGGCCCTCGTCAGGTAGATTTTTCAACCAGCCCTCGTAAAGTAAACTTTTCAACCGGCCCTCGTAAGGTACATTTTTCAACCGACCCTCGCAAGGTAGATTTTTCGGCCGGCCCTCGTAAAGTAAACTTTTCAACCGGCCCTCGTAAGGTAGATTTTTCAACCGGCCCTCGTAAGGTACATTTTTCAACCGGCCCTCGTAAGGTAGCTTTTTCAACCGGCCCTCGTAAAGTAAACTTTTCAAACGGCCCTCGTAAGGTACATTTTTCAACCGGCCCTAGTAAGGTAGACTTTTCAACCGGCCCTCGTAATGTAGATTTTTCACCCAGCCCTCGCAAGGTAGATTTTTCAACCGGCCCTCGTAAGGTAGATTTTTCAACCGGCCCTCGTAAGGTATATTTTTCAACCGGCCCTCGTAAAGTAAACTTTTCAAACGGCCCTCGTAAGGTACATTTTTCAACCGGCCCTCGTAAGGTAGATTTTTCAACCGGCCCTCGTAAGGTATATTTTTCAACCGCCCCTCGCAAGGTACATTGTTCAACCGGCCCTCGTAAGATAGATTTTTCAACCGGCCCTCGTCAGGTAGATTTTTCAACCGGCCCTCGTAAAGTAAACTTTTCAACCGGCCCTCGTAAGGTACATTTTTCAAACGACCCTCGCAAGGTAGATTTTTCAACCGCCCCTCGCAAGGTAGATTTATCAACCGGCCCTCGTAAAGTAGACTTTTCAACCGGCCCTCGTATGGTACATTTTTCAACCGACCCTCGCAAGGTAGATTTTTCAACCGCCCCTCGCAAGGTAGATTTATCAACCGGCCCTCGTAAGGTACATTTTTCAACCGGCCCTCGCAAGGTAGATTTTTCAACCGGCCCTCGTAAGGTAGATTTTTCAACCGGCCCTCGTAAGGTATATTTTTCAACCGCCCCTCGCAAGGTACATTGTTCAACCGGCCCTCGCAAGGTAGATTTTTCAACCGGCCCTCGTAAGGTAGATTTTTCAATCGCCCCTCGCAAGGTAGATTTATCAACCGGCCGTCGGAAGGTACATTTTTCAACCGGCCCTCGTAAGGTACATTTTTTAACCGGCCCTCGTAAAGTAAACTTTTCAACCGGCCCTCGTAAGGTACATTTTTCAACCGGCCCTCGCAAGGTCGATTTTTCAACCAGCCCTCGTAAGGTAGATTTTAAAACCGGCTCTCGTAAAGTAAACTTTTCAACCGGCCCTCGTCAGGTAGATTTTTCAACCGGCCCTCGTAAAGTAAACTTTTCAACCGGCCCTCGTAAGGTACTTTTTTCAACCGGCCCTCGCAAGGTAGATTTTTCAACCGGCCCTCGTAAGGTACATTTTTCAACCGGCCCTCGTAAGGTACATTTTCAACCGGCCCTTGTAAAGTACATTTTTCAAACGACCCTCGCAAGGTAGATTTTTCAACCGCCCCTCGCAAGGTAGATTTATCAACCGGCCCTCGTAAGGTACATTTTTCAACCGGCCCTCGCAAGGTAGATTTTTCAACCGGCCCTCGTAAGGTAGATTTTTCTATCGCCCCTCGCAAGGTAGATTTATCAACCGGCCCTCGGAAGGTACATTTTTCAACCGGCCCTCGTAAGGTACATTTTTTAACCGGCCCTCGTAAAGTAAACTTTTCAAACGGCCCTCGTAAGGTACATTTTTTAACCGGCCCTCGTAAGGTACATTTTTCAACCGGCCCTCGCGAGGTAGATTTTTCAACCGGCCCTCGTAAGGTAGATTTTTCAACCGCCCCTCGCAAGGTAGATTTATCAACCGGCCCTCGTAAGGTGGATTTTTCAACCTGCCCTCGTAAAGTAAACTTTTCAACCGCCCCTCGCAAGGTACATTGTTCAACCGGCCCTCGTAAGGTACATTTTTCACCCAGCCCTCGTAAGGTAGAGTTTTCAACCAACCCTCGTAATGTATATTGTTCAACCGGCCCTCGTAAGGTCCATTTTTCAACCGGCCCTTGTAATGTAGATTTTTGAACCGGCCCTCGTAAAGTAAACTTTTCAACCGGCTCTCGTAAGGTACATTTTTCAACCGGCCCTCGTAAGGTAGATTTTTCAACCGGCCCTCGTAAGGTATATTTTTCAACCCCCCCCCTGCAAGGTACATTGTTCAAACGGCCCTCGTAAGATAGATTTTTCAACCGGCCCTCGTAAGGTGGATTTTTCAACCGGCCCTTGTAATGTAGATTTTTCAACCGGCCCTCGTAAGGTAGATTTTTCAACCGGCCCTCGTAAAGTAAACTTTTCAACCGGCCCTCGTAAGGTACATTTTTCAACCGGCCCTCGCAAGGTAGATTTTTCAACCGCCCCTCGCAAGGTACATTTTTCAACCGGCCCTCGCAAGGTAGATTTTTCAACCGGCCCTCGTAAGGTATATTTTTCAACCGGCCCTCGTAAGGTACATTTTTCAACCAGCCCTCGTAAGCTAGAGTTTTCAACCAACCCTCGTAAGGTAGATTGTTCAACCGCCCATCACAAGGTAGATTTTTCAACCGGCCCTCGTAAAGTAAACTTTTCAACCGGCCCTCGTGAGGTGGATTTTTCAACCCCCCCTCGTAAAGCAGATTTTTCAACCGGCCCTCGTCAGGTAGATTTTCCAACCGGCCCTCGTAAAGTAAACTTTTCAACCGGCCCTCGTAAGGTACATTTTTCAATCGGCCCTTGCAAGGTAGATTTTTCAACCGGCCCTCGTAATGTACATTTTTCAACCGGCCCTTGTAAGGTACATTTTTCAACCAGCCCTCGTAAGCTAGAGTTTTCAACCAACCCTTGTAAGGTAGATTGTTCAACCGGCCCTCGTAAGGTGGATTTTTCAACCGGCCCTCGTAAGGTAGATTTTTCAACCGCCCCTCGCAAGGGAGATTTTTCAACCGCCCATCGCAAGGTAGATTTTCCAACCGCCCCTCGTAAAGTAAACTTTTCAACCGGCCCTCGTAAGGTACATTTTTCAACCGGCCCTCGTAATGTAGATTTTTCGACCGGCCCTCGTAAAGTAAACTTTTCAACCGACCCTCGTGAGGTGGATTTTTCAACCCTCCCTCGTAAAGCAGATTTTTCAACCGGCCCTCGTCAGGTAGATTTTCCAACCGGCCCTCGTAAAGTAAACTTTTCAAGCGGCCCTCGTAAGGTACATTTTTCCACCGGCCCTCGCAAGGTAGATTTTTCAACCGGCCCTCGTAAGGTACATTTTTCAACCGGCCCTCGTAAGGTACATTTTTCACCCAGCCCTCGTAAGGTACATTTTTCAACCGGCCCTCGTAAGGTACACTTTTTAACCGGCCCTCGTGAAGTCAATTTTTCAACCGGCCCTCGTAAGGTACATTTTTCACCCAGCCCTCGTAAGCTAGAGTTTTCAACCAACCCTCGTAAGGTAGATTGTTCAACCGCCCATCGCAAGGTAGATTTTTCAACCGGCCCTCGTAAAGTAAACTTTTCAACCTGCCCTCGTGAGGTGGATTTTTCAACCCCCCCTCGTAAAGCAGATTTTTTAACCGGCCCTTGTAATGTAGATTTTTGAACCGGCCCTCGTAAAGTAAACTTTTCAACCCGCCCTCGTACGGTACATTTTTCAACCGGCCCTCGCAAGGTCGATTTTCCAACCGGCCCTCGTAAGGTAGATTTTTCAACCGGCCCTCGTAAAGTAAACTTTTCAACCGGCCCTCGTGAGGTACATTTTTCACCCAGCCCTCGTAAGGTAGACTTTTCAACCGGCCCTCGTAAAGTAAACTTCTCAACCGGCCCTCGTAAGGTGGATTTTTCAACCCCCCCTCGTGAGGCAGATTTTTCAATCGGCCCTCGTCAGGTAGATTTTTCAACCGGCCCTCGTAAAGTAAACTTTTCAAGCGGCCCTCGTAAGGTACATTTTTCCACCGGCCCTCGCAAGGTAGATTTTTCAACCGGCCCTCGTAAGGTACATTTTTCAACCGGCCCTCGTAAGGTACATTTTTCACCCAGCCCTCGTAAGGTACATTTTTCAACCGGCCCTCGTAAGGTACATTTTTTAACCGGCCCTCGTGAAGTCAATTTTTCAACCGGCCCTCGTAAGGTACATTTTTCATCCAGCCCTCGTAAGGTAGAGTTTTCAACCAACCCTCGTAAGGTACATTGTTCAACCGGCCCTCGTAAGGCAGATTTTTCTACCGGCCCTCGTCAGGTAGATTTTTCAACCGGCCCTCGTAAAGTAAACTTTTCAACCGGCCCTCGTAAGGTACATTTTTCAACCGACCCTCGCAAGGTAGATTTTTCAACGAGCCCTCGCAAGGTAGATTTTTCAACCGGCCCTCGTAAGGTACATTTTTCAACCGGCCCTCGTAAGGTACATTTTTCACCCAGCCCTCGTAAGGTAGAGTTTTCAACCAACCCTCGTAATGTATATTGTTCAACCGGCCCTCGTAAGGTCCATTTTTCAACCGGCCCTTGTAATGTAGATTTTTGAACCGGCCCTCGTAAAGTAAACTTTTCAACCGGCTCTCGTAAGGTACATTTTTCAACCGGCCCTCGTAAGGTAGATTTTTCAACCGGCCCTCGTAAGGTATATTTTTCAACCCCCCCCCTGCAAGGTACATTGTTCAAACGGCCCTCGTAAGATAGATTTTTCAACCGGCCCTCGTAAGGTGGATTTTTCAACCGGCCCTTGTAATGTAGATTTTTCAACCGGCCCTCGTAAGGTAGATTTTTCAACCGGCCCTCGTAAAGTAAACTTTTCAACCGGCCCTCGCAAGGTACATTTTTCAACCGGCCCTCGCAAGGTAGATTTTTCAACCGCCCCTCGCAAGGTACATTTTTCAACCGGCCCTCGCAAGGTAGATTTTTCAACCGGCCCTCGTAAGGTATATTTTTCAACCGGCCCTCGTAAGGTACATTTTTCAACCAGCCCTCGTAAGCTAGAGTTTTCAACCCCCCCTCGTAAAGCAGATTTTTCAACCGGCCCTCGTCAGGTAGATTTTCCAACCGGCCCTCGTAAAGTAAACTTTTCAACCGGCCCTCGTAAGGTACATTTTTCAATCGGCCCTCGCAAGGTAGATTATTCAACTGGCCATCGTAAGGTACATTTTTCACCCAGCCCTCGTAAGGTAGAGTTTTCAACCAACCCTCGTAAGGTACATTGTTCAACCGGCCCTCGTGAAGTAAACTTTTCATCCAGCGCTCGTAAGGTACATTTTTCAACCGGCCCTCGCAAGGCAGATTTTTCAACCAACGCTCGTAAGGTAGATTGTTCAACCGCCCATTGCAAGGTAGATTTTTCAACCGGCCCTCGTGAAGTAAACTTTTCATCCAGCGCTCGTAAGGTACATTTTTCAACCGGCCCTCGCAAGGCAGATTTTTCAACCGGTCCTCGTAAGGTAGATTTTTCAACCGGCCCTCGTAAGGTATATTTTTCAACCGGCCCTCGTAAGGTACATTTTTCAACCAGCCCTCGTAAGCTAGAGTTTTCAACCAACCCTCGTAAGGTAGATTGTTCAACCGCCCATCACAAGGTAGATTTTTCAACCGGCCCTCGTAAAGTAAACTTTTCAACCGGCCCTCGTGAGGTGGATTTTTCAACCCCCCCTCGTAAAGCAGATTTTTCAACCGGCCCTCGTCAGGTAGATTTTCCAACCGGCCCTCGTAAAGTAAACTTTTCAACCGGCCCTCATAAGGTACATTTTTCAACCGGCCCTCGTAAGGTACATTTTTCAACCGGCCCTCGTAAAGTCAATTTTTCAACCGGCCCTCGTAAAGTAGACTTTCCAACCAGCCCTCGTAAGGCAGATTTTTCAACCGGCCCTCATCAGGTAGATTTTTGAACCGGCCCTCGTAAAGCAAACTTTTCAACCGGCCCTCGTAAGGTACATTTTTCAACCGACCCTCGCAAGGTAGATTTTTCAACCGGCCCTCGTAAGGTACATTTTCCAACCGGCCCTCGTAAGGTACATTTTTCACCCAGCCCTCGTAAGGTAGAGTTTTCAACCAACCCTCGTAAGGTAGATTGTTCAACCGGCCCTCGTAAGATAGATTTTTCAACCGGCCCTCGTAAGGCAGATTTTTCAACCGGCCCTCGTCAGGTAGATTTTTCAACCGGCCCTCGTAAAGTAGATTTTTCAACCGGCCCTTGCAAGGTAAATTTTTCAACCCGCCCTCGTAAGGTAAATTTTTCAACCGGCCCTCGTAAAGTAAATTTTTCAACCGGCCCTCGTAAGGTAAATTTTTCAACCGGCCCTCGTAAGGTAGATTTTTCAAACGACCCTCGCAAGGTAGATTTTTCAACCGGCCCTCGTAAGGTACATTTTTCAACCGGCCCTCGTAAAGTAAATTTTTCAACCAGCCCTTGTAAGGTAGATTTTTCAACCGGCCCTCGTAAAGTCAATTTTTCAACCGGCCCTCGTAAAGTAAATTTTTTAACCGGCCCTCGTAAGGTAGATTTTTCAACCGGCCCTCGTCAGGTAGATTTTTCAACCGGCCCTCGTAAAGTAGATTTTTCAACCGGCCCTTGCAAGGTAAATTTTTCAACCCGCCCTCGTAAGGTAAATTTTTCAACCGGCCCTCGTAAAGTAAATTTTTCAACCGGCCCTCGTAAGGTAAATTTTTCAACCGGCCCTCGTAAGGTAGATTTTTCAAACGACCCTCGCAAGGTAGATTTTTCAACCGGCCCTCGTAAGGTACATTTTTCAACCGGCCCTCGTAAAGTAAATTTTTCAACCAGCCCTTGTAAGGTAGATTTTTCAACCGGCCCTCGTAAAGTCAATTTTTCAACCGGCCCTCGTAAAGTAAATTTTTTAACCGGCCCTCGTAAGGTAGATTTTTCAACCGGCCCTCGTAAGGTAGATTTTTCAACCGGCCCTTGTAAGGTAAATTTTTCAACCCGCCCTCGTAAGGTAAATTTTTCAACCGGCCCTCGTAAGGTAAATTTTTCAACCGGCCCTTACAAGGTAGATTTTTCAACGGGCCCTTGTAAGGTAGATTTTTCAACCAACCCTCGTAAGGTAGATTTTTTAACCGGCCCTTGTAAGCTAGTTTTTTCAACCGGCCCTTGTAAGATCGATTTTTCAATCAGCCCTCGTAAGGTAGATTTTTCAACCGACCCTCGTAAGGTAGATTTTGCAACCGGCCGTCGTAAAGTAGATTTTTCAACGGGCCCTCATGTGGTATTTGTCAACCGGCCCGGTTGAGCTGCTATTTTTTAAAATATTTTTTCAAGATTTTTTAAATTGAACGAGCGATTTTTTCCGTTTGCTTCTGATTTCTCGGATTTTCAAAGTGCCTCAAGGAATAGAAATAATTGGCATATTTGGATGAAACTAGCACCATTCTTTAAGTCTACTCGAGACCTTTCCAAGACCCCCCTACCAAATCTCAATAGGGATAACGATTGCAAAGATATCGCAGCTTGAAAATTCGTATTATTTAATTTGAACAAAGTTTCTATAATTTAAAATTTATATTGTTTTAGCCACTATTGCATCATAACCCCTGAAATCTAAATTAATTAAAAGTATTGTCATTATTCTTAGAAATAAGACAATCTACTATATTTAATTCATATTATTTTTAATCATTATCATCTTTGTAAAATAAATAATTAACCTATCATCGCAAAATATTTGATCGACGATAGTTATTCAATTATCTTGCGATTTTCGCAATTCATGTAAAGCACAAAGAAAGTCTGACCCTGCATTATCTTGGATACCTAAAACACCTTGACTTTTCATATCAAATGAAAATGACTAAAGACATGGCCTACTGCAGCGGTCTTGCTTTCTCTCTCTCCCTCTCTCTGTTTCTCTCGCTCTCTCTCTCTTTCACTCTGTGGTAATACGCCCGGGAGACAGAAACACTTGGTTGTTCCCAGTATTACTATATATTACAGTACGAAGAAGACGCCGCTAGCGTTGAAGTATATATGATTCGTTAGCGGAATGTTCGCGAACCAAATTTGGGCTAAACTGATCGGTCACGGCTTGTATGCAGGTAATCTTACCACAAAAATTTTCGTACAAATAGTATTGCCGAAGTTTTGCACCTACAAAAATGTACATGCACTCAGTGTGTAAGTTTTTTATTACTGCATAGGGTGACATAAAGGATTTTTTGAATAACTAGCTTTGAAGGTCAGTAAATCTATTTTTATTTTACAGATAACTGGTGGTAATGCAAACTGTAAGTTTTTTTTGGATTTTCAAAATTCTAAGAAACTTACCTTATAGGATACTACTAACTGGATTATTTACTAAAAGTTCCATTCATTTGGTTTGATAGTTTTGCAATATTATTTGCACGAAAATTTAGGTCCGCTACGATGGTAAAAAAGAGCTTTCACATCCTCTTAAAATGTATTTGTTTTTAACGCACCGACTACGAACTTATAATTTTTTTCGTGGTAAAGAACTTTGGCCATTGTCGGCCGTCGGTCACGTCGCATTTTTGTGTACTTATCACGTGGATCAACCGTCGTTACACAGCCGACTGTGGTAATTATTCAATAATAGATGATAATATTGATGATTAACGAAGAGAGATGGTATATTTTTGCTTTCTTGGTAAAGGAGTCTGGAGGAATTTTGAAACTTGTTTAATAAACGCAGATTGTACAAAATCCATGTATTGAGTCAATTTTTCATGCCTTATAAAACAAACAATGGGCGGCCCGAAGGGGTTAGCTTCCATCCTTTGATGCTACCATACAGGACGAATAAGTATAAATCGCCAGAATCATTAAACAATTGATTTTTTTTTTCATCGTTTTAAAATTCAGGATAATTTGATTCATGGCGTTCTACGCATATCGCTAAGAAATATTGATGACCGACACAATTGTTCGAAATTCGATTGATGCGAAGACCATCAGAGAGTGACCGAAAAGCGAAACAAAAATATAACTTATATATTCGATAGAAATAATAAGTTTGCCTTTCGAGAGAAATTTCCATGGAAATTGTAATCGAGTCTCGATATCTTGGAATAACATGGAATTATACTCGTTTCATTTTATTTGTATTCATAAAATCAAATGAAAAATTCGAAGGAGTTATTCAATGAGAGGGTAATTCATTTTTTTTGCTTTTCTATCGTGTCTCGAGGAGTTTCACTTTGTTCCTCGCGTTACAATAAAAATATCATGTAACAATATTGAAATAAATCTGTACAGTCGAATAAACGTATAATGAGCACGAATCGTTGTAACACTATTAACTACATGGGATGCCCAATAACGTTCGGGCGCGACAAGCCGCAATTTTCTTCTTGTTTTTTTTTTTTCAATTAGCGAGCGAGATAGTATCCGGTGTAATGTTTCCGATATATCACACATTGCGTGCCAAATGCACATTATAGCTGATCTTTATTAACTACCATTTATTAGTGCTCGGCCCGATAGCGCGATAGTGAACGTTTACTTACAATATGTATATATTACACAGTTTTTGCCTCACGGGCTTGGTTCGTTCGTGCAGAGGATAAGGAAGATACACTATAGGATAGTCAGCGCATTCATAACCTCGAATTCATCCGCAGCTGTGCAAAACAAAACAAAAAAATTCTCTTTGTTTTTGTTTTTTCATTTCGTACGTTTTTTTTTTTCGTTCGAATCGTGACCAGAGGACAAAAATTTACCCAACGATAACATAATTTGGATTTATTGCACCGAGCTTAATAATTAAGTCTTTGACCCAGTATAGCGAGTGTGAGAGGCTTTTTCATTGTTCAATAGAATATATCGAATCTACGAATTGCCTATCGATCGAAAGCATCCACATTACAATATTATTTACACGCGATCGATCTGGTGATTTACCGAAAAATTTCAATCGTTGACGGGATCGATCAAGTCGTATGAGGATCCCATGGCGTTATATATTTATGTATACCGACGTCGAAACATTGAATTAAACGTTGCTGGTCACAGATAGAGCTTGCACCTCTCGCTGTACACCGGGATTATTCCTTTACTAAATGCTCTTATTATTATCATCTGCTATCTATCGCCAATACACAATGATAACTACTTATCCAATTATGATTCGTTCAACTCTCAGAGTAAAAATAACGCAATATAATGAACATTTTAATGATAATGCGGGATCGGGGCAGTGGGATGAAGAAAATTGGTGGGACATGGGAAATAATTGGGAGAACTCGACGAATATTTGTACAATATTTACATACGCCTGGATCAATTCGTCGCGAACGATAAACCCGTCCACGACCAGACGATAATTACAAAGAGAGATAAGAACAAATATCGAAAAAAAAAAAAAAAAAAACATAAAACATTCGAGACACTCTTGTCGCACTCGTTCGCCCATTCGTCACCCAAGCTTCAACAATTATAAAGATCAAGAAGGAGAGAAGAATAATTATCCCCGTATACAAACGCGTTCGCCTCGAAGCGTCGAAATGAATTTCCAGTAATCCACGTTATAACGGACAGGACTCTTAGAAAAAAAAAATAAACAACAGATGTATAATATATATATATATATGCCAAGGTGGATTTGCTAAGGAAAACGACGAACGAGATAAACAATCCCACGATCCACGTAGTTCGTGTAAAACAGGGGCAATAATTATATAAATACGTTTCTTTTTTTTCTTTCTTTGTTTATATTACATCGGGAGAGGAGTCGAGTCCTCGTGGAAGAATCACCACCGAGTAAACACGATCCAGTGGGAATATTGCTGATATGCGTCATGAGGGCAGGGTAGTGGGGACTTTGGGTTCGTTTCCAGTTTACTTAAGTACGGGCCATTTCGCGTTACACAGGCCGCCATCTTAGAGAGGAATAAGCTACTAGGACGTGGAACTGTACCAGCCATTCGTCGTGGCTTTGTTCGTTGGATGATAGAGATGAAAACCAGCCCCAGCTGCTGGATGATGATAAAATTGTGGTTGTTCACCAAGACTTGCCGATGCATAAGCTGCTGCGGCATCGAGAGCACTTGGATGAACGGCTGCCGAGTAAACCTGAGGTTTTAGGGGTAATGGTTGAGCCGGCTCGTACTGATGTCTGAGAACAGGATCACCATAAACCGAGGATTCGTAACTGCTCACTACACTGGCCGAGTGAAGCTGTTGCTGCTGCTGCTGTTGTTGTTGTTGTTGTTGTTGTTGTTGCTGCTGCTGCTGATGTTGTTGCTGATGCTGCTGGTGATGTTGTTGATGCTGCTGGTGTTGTTGTTGTTGTTGTTTGTCACGTGGTGAAACTGAGGATGGAGGTGTCATTGCGGAGTGATAATCAACCGCGTAACCACCTGCCGATGTGTAAGACGAGACGAGGCTCGTAAATGCTTCAGTTCCACTCGTACCAGCGCCATTTTTTTGATTATGAGCACTCAGAACAAACTGATGCTCACCATAAGTCGAGGATCCCTCGGATCCAGGGGGTGTTGGCAGTGGTCCATTTTGTACCGTTTCACCAGCGTAATAAGCACCACCGGATGCCGAAGGTCCTCGACTTCCGCTTGACGTTATACCGTGAACATTTGCTCTGATGACGCTTTCACGATTAACGTATATCTGTCGAAGTAGGGCCGATGCTGGCAATGGCGCAGTTGCAGATTGCGGACTCAGATGACCCAAATGATGATGAGCTCCTATCCATTGTATCGTACTTCTCTGCTGTTGCTGCTTCAATAATGCATCTGTACTGAAATCCGTTGGCTGATGAAGCGCCGGTGAATCAGCCTTGTTCAATGCAGCACCAGGTAAATGCTTCGACATTGCTTGCTCGAGATCTTTCACCGATGCCCCAGCACTGGCTATAACATCCGAGGCTTCCGCACAATTTTCTGATCTTCGAACTTTTGGACTTGCCGAACGAAGAACCTGCTCGCTCGGGGGTACTGAGTGACTCGATGAGGCTGGACTCAAAGCGTTATTTCTCGTTGGACCCGTTGATACTTTTGTCAATGGCTCTTCCTCGTCATCATCATCACCCGAACTACTCTCATCCTCTTGAGTATATTTTCGCTTGTGTCCACGTGTCAACGACTTTACCGTTAATGTACCGATTGTCGGGACAGCTGGCTGTGGCTCTTGCTGAAGTTGTGCCACATTGTCATGATGGCGATTCCCTCGTGGCTCGCTCTCCGAGCCACGTGTATCCTCGCGATCCTCTGGTGGCGAACGATGAGGATTTTCCGGACGTTGATTCGTCGGGCCACCACTCGTTCGGCCCTCTGAAAGCAGAGGAAGACATGAGTTTTAATGTATTGGGCATCGACATGAATCGATATGAGGAAAAAAATGGCGTCTCCTATCCAGTCAGTTGGATATTTAAATTTCGATGAAATAAGTCACTACTATTTTACTAGCTTTAATGAATATGCCAGAGATTAAGTCTTTTTTAAATATGCAAACATTGGCTCAAATTGTATAACATTGAATAATATTTTGCAAAAATATACTGGCGGGTTACGAAGACTGTGGGAGAACATGGCACATATTTAATTTCTTCATACATTTCGAGAGAGAGAGAGAGAGAGAGAGTTATATATTTGATTTATTTCTAATAGAATAACTTAATATTGGCGAGTAGGAGCGGCCAAAAATTCTATGACAAGACAATCGACTTACTCGTAGTGTGTTAGTCAACTATTTACTACCAATAGTGTTTTTCTCAGAAAACCATCTCATCTCTTGACACAAGGCCACTTTTGGTCGAATATTGTCCCAAAACTAGTTGAAAATATTCCACGGTCAAGTAAAAAGTCATCGTTGACTGATCGTGAGAAATATTTCAACATTTACTGCGCTATTCAAAAAGGCCGAGAAACAGTCTGTGCTCCAGCTTCAAATATTAATATCCTAGGGGACCTTTTAAATTTCTTTTATTCTCTCTTCGTCATTTTTATGCGTCAGAGTGATAGATTTTTTTCGTTTGAGAAGCAAATAGACGAGATTCTTGGCCTTTTTCTCTCGATATATTTTTTTTCTTAGAAATAAGTGGGGACACACACGCTGTTCCCTACATGTTTTGCGCTAATTTGCGTATCGAATTTGAGCTTCCTCGAGTAGCTGTCGGTTCAACGTGCCCTTCATATGTTAAACGGCCAAACGGAGTATTTATTAAACTGGCCCACCCACGAAAACTTTGTAGTCGGCCTTTTGTATTAATTCGTGGCAAAAATCTAACGTTTTTTTCCAGCAGTGTTTTGTTCTTGTCACAACGATCTTCTCTCTCTCTCATCTTCGAGTTTACTCGTCCCGGCACGTTATACGGCGTCCATCGTGGCCATTCATTGCCACTCAACCTCGCTCGACGTCTTCGAGAGCGTATCCAAGCGGGAATGCCGCCATAGGGAGAGCGTCGCAGCTTCTCGCTTACAAGATCAACGACAACACTCAATCATCTACACTCATCCAGATATATATACATATATCTTCTTTTCATCTCACTATTCTTTGCCCATTTGAACTATTCTTTGACGCTTTTTCTAGCTACTGAATTTAGCGCTTGGGATTTCTAAGATCTATAATCAACGATTCTACGCATAATCGTTCGAAAAGGGAGAGCGAGGGGTTCAAGAGACTGAGATAAGATAGAATCCATCGAGCACTCGTTGAGAGTAGTCAATGCGGTAAGAGGGCTAATTGTCTACGGTGATATCGATATTCGATTTTTTGGTTTATCGTTTAAGGCGCTTTGCCAGCCTATGAACGTTTTGAGACATTTTCGCAATTCGTCTCGTGACTCAGCTTCCACCAATCTCTCGGGAACCTCACACTTTCCATTTTAAAGATAATACATCGAAGGTTAAGATGATCGATTTTATTGTTCGAAGAAAATGGATATCTGTGAATATGGGTGCGTGCGAGTCTCGTGAATTAAGGAGGCTAAATTCAGATAAAATTTAAAGTGACTAATCATTCAAATTTCTTCCTCATACGTTCTCATACTCGGCTGGATGTTGCCGGAAGTTGTTCATTAAGAAAAAGTTCATCAATACCATCGAATGTAAAGTCGATTATGGGAGATTGAAATAGTGATAGATTTTACGGTGAATAAAATTTTTATCTTGTTAATTATTTGATATTACACAAGTTCTTTATTTAATTTTCGAATCTTTCGAATTTTCGAACAGAGAATTGAGGAATCATTAGACATAGTGTATTGTTTTTTTTTCTTTTGTCCGAAAGATTGACCATCTCGGATGAAATTATATTTTTCGTTACTAACCGAGCTCTTTCACGACGGCTTGAAAACCATAAAAACAGAATTTAAATCGCTATTTACCTCCTCTATCGGCATCCGGCGAACCATTTTCAGGATCGTTACCAGCTGCATCTTCTCTCTTGACACCCGTGACTCCATCTTCCAATTGACAGCAGTCCATTATCAAATTCTCGTATTCGCGACCACTGGAAAAAGCATGAGATCGATTAATCTCAAGATCAGAGAAAACAATTAAATTACGAGTTATCGTCATGCCTCGCAGGATCAATGTGAATTACCTGATTACGTAGTTGACGCATATGATGTTTTGTTCTTCGGCATTTTTCGAGTTGCATACAACCGTCGCGCATGTCTGTAGCCACGTGTAACCACCGCTCTTGTTCATAAGCCGATAATAATGCGTCAGTACTTGGCCTTTATTGATTACTGAAACAAGTTCATAAAGAGCAAAATAAAAACATTGTATGGACGTTAATAGAAAGCTAAAACAAGGCTCATAAAACTTTTGGACTTAATGAAAAGATTCATCATTCTGCTGTTTAGGAAATAATCCGCCCCTCTGCCAGAAGTATGAGAGATGATCGCGAAGACTTGGATATTTCCCTAGACACACCCTTGACTCGTTCGCGAGTCCAGGATATCCAAGAGAGAGAAAAAAGAGAGAGAGAGAGAGAGCTTGCGAGTCACGTACTCGAGAATATTTCTGTATAAAAGCCCTAGACTAGTGACTGGAAAGCTCGTGTAGCTTCGTTGGGGAACCGCGTCGATAGCATCGATGAGCACGGGGTGCGAAGAACGAGAAAGAGAGAAAGAGAGAGGGAAAGAGAGAGAGAGAGAGAGAGAGAGCGGGAGGAGTTAATAAACTTTGGGAAAACGAGGCGGGCGTATAAACTATATATCGACTTGGCTGGATTGCGAACTAGAAAGAGAGGGAGAGAGATTGAGAGAGGGAAAGATAGGAAAGCGGCAGTAGAGAAAAGCAGGATAGAGAAGGAAGAGAGGAAAGGTCTGGTTGGTGGATGAATGGTGGCCCGTGTCAGGGATTGGAGAAGACGAAGGCACGAGTGGATGCCAGAGGAAGAGAGAGATAAAGGAGGCACAGCCAGGCCGAGCAAAGAGGAACCAGAGAGAACCATGCCCAGATGAACGAGAGCAAGAGAGATGCTCCAGGGTGTACATGTGTGTCAGTGTATGCGGACAAGAGTTAGAATAAGAGAGCAATACGAAATGGTATACAGCCTCCATACGAAAGATACAGAGAGACTCTGATAAGAGAAGAGAGAAATGGTGAATTTAGGATCTGTATATATGTGTGTGTGTGTGAGTTTGAAGACGAGCTCTCGCTTCTCTCCAGCCCCACCTGTCACCACCGTCGCTACCGCCATCACCACACCCTGGCTGCGAGGGAGAATGAAAGAGGCAATGCAGGGACAGATAGAGAGTTGAGAAAAGAGAGAAAACCAGGCAACTCACAAAGTATACATATACCCATGGGCGTTTATATATGTGTGTGCTCTGTGAGACAGGCATATGAAAAGGGAAGAAGAAGGGAGGAAGGAAGAATGAGAGACTGCTGGAGTGGGCCAGGGGCCTGGAAGAGAAGGTAACAACTCGCTGGAGATGCCGCATCCGGCGTACAGCGTCGTTCCCTGCATACCAAATACCTAATCCTGACGGTATCCGCAACAGCCCCAACAGTCAGCCCATCTCTGTGTGTTTCTACCACCATCGAACATACACACATATATTACATACCAGAGAGCGTTACTATCGCGTACTGTTGCGGGGGGTTTATTACACATTCGTTTGACGCCCGCGTGACTACACACTCAAATGCGGAAAACGCTTGATCGTCCTTTTGACGTTCATCATGTGTGCTGGTTTACGACAATAACGTTTACAATATCAAATACTACGCGGGATTTACGGCGTTCGCCGTCGTCTTCGAGAACTTTTTTACGGGGGAGGCGTCTCTCGCAATGGGGTAAGGAGTAGCCAGAGATTTTTTTTACCTTTTTCGATAAATTTTGAGATTGAGAGATGTAGGGGGAAGGAACGTTGCAATACAAATAACGGGACTATGGAATAAATGTAGGGATTTTGGCCATCTTTTGTCCAGTTATGGATATTATATTTTGAATGGCGAACTTGTAAATGCAATTGAATCCAACAAATATCCGGGTACATTTGTTAGTTAAGTTTTTATTACGAAGAATAATGAAAATATAGTAAAAATTCGTTCCTTTTTTTCGGAAAATCCTCGTGTTGGCCATTGCAGGATAGATATTGATCGGTATTACCCGAAAAATGCGATCCTGTTCAATTCAACAATATTTATATTCAATAGAAAAAAAAATGAGGAATAAAAAAAAACAACTTTTGTCAAGTAACGCTGAAAAGACAGGGCCTTACCAAGGACTGCCTAGCAGCAGCGATTTTAAAGAGTCAATTAGGAGAAAAAGAAGGCAAACGTTGGGTTATCTCAATGACACTTACGATCGACGTGGGATTTTCGAAGACGATTCGCGTCCTCTCCATGGCACAGGGCATAAAGACTCTTTCCCGTCAGCTCATCGGCCGTATAATCCAACAATTCCGATACCCTGAAACATTTATAAAGCATAAAAATGTAGTTTTCATAACAATCGTTGAAAATAATTACATGAATAAAGATTCGATTGTTAAGCGGTGGAGTAACTCACTTTGGCTCGCAATGTGCTATCCTAAAGTCAAAGTTGATCCTTGTAACGAACATGTCAGTCTCCAGTCGAATCTCGTGAACGCTGGGCGGCGGTAATGCTATTGCTAAACCGACCATACCCATCAACGGCGGCGATGATTTGCCAGCTCGACTGAATGGATATTGAGGCCTCAGTCGACACAGCAGAAGAACAACCTGCAACGAAGAAACGTGGGAACGAATTATTTTAGGTACATATCGTGGGCGTTGATATTAATAGGAGATAACGAAGGTGAATTGTTGACTATGGGCAGAAAGAGAGTGCAAAGAAAAGGAGGAAAAAATCAACGGCTAATTCAGCGAGAGTCAGAGAAGAGACGAAGGGAAGATGGCAGCAATGAGAGGGTGGCTGTTAACGCGCCTCGGGGTAGCCCCATAACTTCGTTTGGTCAGAGCTTAATCGAGGGCCGAGAACGGACAGCAAAACGTTCGTTCTTGGAGGCTCTCTTGGGCTATCTCCACTAAAGGTGGCTGTACGTCTTTAATGAACGACCAGACGAGAATCCTCTTTTTCCCATCTCTTCTTCCTTTTTTCCTTCACTGAACTTCGCTAAATGACGTCTTATACTGCAATACG
The DNA here is from genome assembly GCA_963669185.1 of Dyspetes luteomarginatus. Classification (NCBI taxonomy): domain Eukaryota; kingdom Metazoa; phylum Arthropoda; class Insecta; order Hymenoptera; family Ichneumonidae; genus Dyspetes; species Dyspetes luteomarginatus. Next base: position 17,748,336 of record OY769905.1, on the reverse strand, counting down.
TAGACATGGAGACTCTAATTGCTCGCAATAGACTGGCTGCTGAGTTTGCTCCATTTTTCCGTCAACGAAAATAAACCTGAAGCGATATTATAGCGCCCGTAACTCGTAAAATTAATCCTAGAACTAGAATAGCGCCCCTATCAACACCAAACATGGGTCTCTTTGAATTTACCACTTTTCATATTGCTAGGTGGCTAGCAATGCTAGATGCTAGATGGCTGAATGAACCAATTATTAATAATTATTTCAAAAATTCCAGGCTTTTCAAATGGGGGTAAAATGTAGAAAGTGTCGAAAACTTTAAAAGAATACAGTAGAAGTGTGCACCGTTCTAGTTTCAACGTTAATATGATTTAAATGGACAATTGATGGAAAATAAATTTATAAATACTGACCCGATAGCCGGACGACTTGAAGTGACAACCACGTTTCGTCAGAGTAGATTTCATTCTTACGCAAAATGCTCTGTCATATCCCTTGTAGACTCCGGTCACTGTTAACGCCATCACCGAGGAAACTGTAAACAAAATAGAATTTTTTTAAAAATGAAACTAACAAAAATTCACATACAGCTGATAAATTTGTACTCTTGTTCATTCGAGTTCAACTGCATCCACCATGGGGAATCATTTTGATTTATCGCCCTTGCAGGCTCCTGAGGGAAATAAATATCTCTTTGAAACTCTGGTGAATGCTACGTGCTTCCCTAAAGCACGTAACCACGTCCGACCTAGGCTACGAGTGTCCCTCTACTTCAAGAAATGAAACCGGAAATACAGAAGACATCAATGTATCTTCTCTCCTAAAAATCCTGGTATGGACATATTCATGGACGATCGTAGAACTCTCCGTGGGAAAAGAGACGAGAGCGATAGAGAGAGAGGGCATCGTTGAGTGTGCAGCAAAGAGAAACAATGGCCGAAAGTCCTGCAGAGCAGATATTTGATGGTCACAACGTGCAGTGGCGCGACTGTGTCTTTGGGGCTTGCTGGTCGAATGCAGAGTTTGGTGGAGAACATTCCCTAGAGGAAGGGTCAGAGAAACGAGTGGTTGAGGAGAGAATAGTGGAAGAGTAGAAGGAGAAGACGAGAAGGAAATGACCCGGCCTATAGCGAGACAGAAGATAAGACAAAAAAAAATGAGAGAAAGAAGAGAAAGATATAGGCAGGGTGTACGTGCCTCGCTTTGGTCGTGTCGCGGAATAACAATTGGGAAAATCTCGCGGAGGGCTGCATATGTATAGTGCTACATGAGCTCGAGAATCCGAGAGGAGTTAGCCAACAGCCAATGGCAACTCAGAGGTCCGTAGCAACATGTAGAAAACTGAGAAAATTCGCCTATAGCTACGTAAAAGCTGGTAATGGCAGAGAGTTTTCGCACACGAGACGCTCGTCCTCGCATATACACGACGACCGTGAACGACGAGAGGCTGTGGTATCGTGGATCCAGCGATGTGCCACAAGTACATATACAGTAGAATCCAGGAAAGAAAATCATTGGATGAGGGCCGTCTTGTCTGGTAGCGGACGCGCAGGAGCGACGCCATCGAGGAAGAGCCTCATGGCGCAAGCGACCCAGAGGAGAGTTTTTGCAAGGATTGGTAGAAGCACGCGTGCCCCGGCGATTCGATTGTGACCCCCGGCATAGCAAACCTCCCTCGATTCCAACCCCTGTCACGAATAGTCTCGACTATACGTACTACTCCTCTCGGGGTTGTTTCTCCATTTATACTTCGTACGGTGGCGTCTAACTCGCAGCACGAACGCGTCGGTAGCGCTTCGTGACCAACGGAATAGCGCAGTGAAAACGGAACAGCAGCAGCCACGTGGCAATGTCGATGGGCACGTTCGGGCGGACGAAGGCCCGGGTTTTGTAGATCGTACACGTCCCGACGACGACGCCGGCGACGACGACGACGACAACGATGACTGGAAATGTCGCGGTTCAGTTCAGCCACGTGATTTCATACGTAGCATTCGGCCTCGACCCGCTCATCGTTTTTCTGGCTCTTTTGGCTTATATTTTGTGTTCTCGTTCTTTTCTTCTCTTTCATCTATTTCTCTCTCTCTCTTTCTCTCTCTCTCTCTCTCTCTCTCTCTCTCATCCTTCTCTGATCTTCATCACTATGTAGCTTCTCCTTCTCGACGTCATCCATGGCGTTCCAACTCTCGGCGAACGTCCGAACTTGGGTATTCGAAGGTGTGACGAACGTGGAACGAACTACGAAGCAGCTAGAGGATCGCCATTCTCGTGCTCGCTCTACTTTCGGTCACGCTTTCCAGGTTAGCCGTTCATTCAAGCTTCTCTGTCTCTCTCTCTCCCTCTCTCTTTTTGTCGCGCAGCTGGGTCACATATTCTCTAACGTCACGAGAAGACAACCCTTTCGTACCGAATAAGCGTACGTGTAGAGAACGACTGGGGGATGGCCGGAGAGAACGTGAGGAACGTGGAAGAAGGAACCACGCGAGAGTACGATGAGAGAGAACGTGGACAGTCTGGAGAATGTAGGCAACTTTGGTTTAACGGTCACACTTTGTTCTTCAGTTAAAAAAGGCAAATGAGACCAAGGTCACATGATAGCGATGTATTTTTCTACATGGTAATCAATCATTAATAATGGAGATGCGAGAACGAAAGAATGGTGGAAGAAAAATACAATATTTGTTATCCAACCCATTTTGTTGTTTAGTTTAGAATGAAAAATATACAAAGGGCCGATAATAGACAGATACTCTTCTTCATCGTTATCAACCTTTCTTAAAGAGAGTTTGTTAATTCATTACGTACGTGCGAAATGGCATTAGAAATGATTAATTTTTGGAAGAGGACATTAAAGGCTAGAACTCCGAGAAAAAAAAATGATACCAGTATCTATTTATATAATTTATTCGATCTATGCTATATATGTAGATATGCTGTGGATAGGGGAATAAGCACTTTGTTGCCGGAAATGGAAAGCGACCATACTGATTCTCGACGTTATCTTGACGTCACAATACGAGGATAGAATGGTGAAAAAAGTGGAATTTTCGTTGAAGCAGAAATTTAGTCGTATTTTTTTAAGTCGTATTTTTCCTATATTAGAGTTTTGGTGAAAAAATTAGCTGGATTTGTCGTGAAATCATTATTTTAGGTATTCTTTATGGAAAAGAAGTACATGTCAGCTATAAAAAAGAATATCTTGGTCATAGTGAATATATTTTTGATGAAAACATTAATATCTAAGATATATCTTGGGATATATGAGAGGTCTATGAGGGATATAGGCGTAAAATATACATATGTATTCTTGTATTTTTCATATATTAAGCGACGAATCTTTATATATTGCAGATTTTTGTTTTTCTTCTACATATGTGCAATGGATCAAATTCGGGGAAATTTTTATTTTTTCAGTAAAAGAAGAATTGAAAAAAAAAAAAATGTTGTCTATTGAGAAGACAGGACACAGGCAAAGAATTAGAAATTGATAATTACCATCGGGATTTGCGGTGGATGCGGAACCGTGGTCTTCCGAAGCGGCGCTGCTTGGCGACGCGAGACCGGAACTCGAGGAATGAGGTCCCGATGAGCTCGAGGACGACGTCAGTCCAAGACCTAATTGTTCGGCAACCTCTACATGGTCCTGCTGATGAACGTAGTCAAATACGCTAGAACCCGTCATTTCAACCTGAAACATACAAGAAGTCATATTATAATATTTGAAATAAAATCAATGCAAGATTACTTGAATCGTTGAGAAATCGTTTCCAAGATTTCGCAACATTTGGCTCGATTCGTCACTCGAACAAGGAGAAACGTGTGACGCCCCGTAAGAATATGATGACGTAATATATATATACATATACATATATATATGTCCTCAGTCCGATCGACAGCGAGCCTTCTGGAAAATCGTATCGAGTCGTGTCTTGAATATCATGTCGAGGGTAATATATTACAGTTTGATCGGTCGAGGAGTGTCTCTTCATTGCGGTCGAAGAAGAGAGAGAGAGAGACAGAGAGAGAGAGAGAGAGATTGAGGCGCGACATGCTCTACGAAATTCGTAGCTGATGGCCTCGTGCATTGATTCCTCGAAGGTTCCACGGCGTGGCGCGTTTTAGTTCGCGATTGAAATTTTAAGTCGTTGTTGCTCGAATATTAGAGATTCGAATTATAGGAAGGCTGAAGTGGAGGTAAAACTGTTGGCTCGACGGTTAATCGACGCTCGTGGCCGCGTATTCGCTCGATCACGTACGCATTGGCGATTCGATATCGCAGAGAGCCACGTAGCGACAACAACGAAGAAGACATGCGTCGATAATTTATTCTCATGGGTGACCAGTAGCGAGTTTTTCGCGATTGCACGGCGACTTGTGTGTGTGTGTGTGTGTGTGTGTGTGTAGCTTCGCATGATTTCTGATTGTGGTCTATCTTCGTCGCTGAGTTACGCGACAGTAAGGTTGTGACCATCAACAAGACTTCTATGGCCGAGGAATCTTCGCCTATGTACAAGATATCCATGGTTCAATGCCGAAAGGCATATGAGTTTATGTTTGTACAGGCCCGATATACGCTCGTTTAGCATGAAGACATCGATATACTTATATGTTTATAGTGTGGATCCATTTTTAAATGCATTTTCTCGTGCAGGATGCAACCGACACATGCATGTCTCGGTATGTCATAAACATCAATCGAACGTGATAGAAACAGAAAATAAGATACACCTTGCTGTGCAAACAATTACATTTGAGAAGACACCCGCCCTCTGTAACCATAGTGTGAAAAACAAAAATGGCTTGGTTGTTACACAAGTTTCAGGGATGCAAAATGACCATAATTTTACGTTCCTGGTGAATGGTCATCAATACATCAAGAAGGTTTTGTTGGAAGGATCTAATATATTTGAACTTTACTTGCTGAGTTTTTCATAAAGAGTGATGCAAAGTCCCTACTTCGCATCCTTGTGAAATTCTAAGGTCGCTTGTGAACTGTCCGAACAAGAAATCAAGCATTACAAATGGGATGTCAATAATTTGTTTAATGATAAACCGAGGTAGTTTTGGCTTTACATGGACTACTTTCTACATTTCAAGAGAACGTTTCACAATATAAATTTTCAATGGATATAACAGGCACATATCACATCCATTGAACGATATAAATAATTTTATAGGAACTTTGAAACAGTAAGTGCCTGACGCGAATATGAATTATCTTTATATGAAATTTTTGAATGCAAATTGATCGTTATTTTTTTATTTTGCCACGTGACCGTCTCATTCACTGCGTCCTCCATTTTAAATCCTGTACCTCCATTTTGACATGATCTGACGGCCATTCTCTCCTTTGAGATAATTGATTCCGTCATTCTTTCAGAGCCAAATAATCGCCATCAAAAGTTGATTATTTACACTCCGTCAATGTCTCTCCGTCTAATGGTGAATCTGAGATGACCTCGCATATCGTGATCGTTTACCACGCAAAATGGCGACTCCTGTGCCTATACCACAAGTAAATAGCCAAGACCCAAGAGCCAAGTCCCAGACTGCATTCCCATTGGGTACAATTTTGTACCCCAAAAAGAACAAACTAACAGAAAACCAACTGCTCCCAATTTCATTTAATATACTTCACTCTGTCACAAAAGAAACGGGACTGTGTACTGTTGCTTCTATGTCGTGCTGAGCCCGCTAGCATTACCAGCGAAAGAAAATATAGCAAAGTAGCAGTTGCAGAAACGAGAGATCGACCGAGCTAGCAGTTTTACCCTGGAATATCCCCGAAGCACCCTATTGATTGCCCTCCGTGGCGGAGCCAAAAGCGAGAGCCGCGCAAGAGAGCGAGACGGAGAAAGAGAATGGCGAGTATTCGGTACCCCTGGACCCCCTGGCCGACCCATCTAAATCCAGCAGGAGCAGGAGCAGGAGCAGGAGCTTCCCTATTTATTTCTCTTATTTTCTCTTTTTTCCTCGGCTTTTATTTCTCTCTCGTTGTTGCTCATCTTCCTCCGCATATATCTTCCCATGCGCCCTCTTCCTTTCCCTCTTCGCGACTCTACGGTGCTTTTCTATCCATATATATACTATACTAGCCCGCTATATCTATTCATCTTTTCCTCTTCTGCCCATCCGTTCGTTTGTTTCGTCCCGTTCGCCTCGTGTCTCTCTTTCTCCCACTCGTTTAGCTGGTGGCACCCTCTTTCTCACTCCCGTTTTCCCGTCCACGAACAGCACCCCCCTCCCTCTTCCCTCCCGACGCCGACGGCCCTGCGGCATTAGGAATGGCGAACACGCCGCCGTGCAGAGGCTACGTGAGCGGCATGCTACCACCCCCGCCTCCGCTTCATAGCTGAGGCACCACTCCACCTCTTCCTCCTCCACCTCCCCTGTTTTCCCCTTTTCCTCACTAGCTCCCGCAGTGCCACCCCCGCGCTGCCGTCCACGCGTTCGTGCTTGGCTCTGTCGTGCCAGCAGCCACCACGAATCCAATATGGCCGCCCAACGCGCACACAAACTTCCTCTCTATCTCATCCATTTCCTCCCTTGACCTCATCTTTTCCCTTTTTCTGTCTTGCTAGATTTCTTCTCTTTTCCTATATTCAAGTAAGTCTCTCATGCTTTTTCGATACGTTTCGCTCTAGCTTTTCCTCGCCCTTCGGAGCACCGCTGGATCTTCTGGTATTTGTACTCTGGCTCGTGTACTCCGGTATTTATATTTTCTTGTTCTTTTATTCTTGTGTTCCTAGATTATGCTCGTTTCTCTTACAGTCACGGAGCTTCATCTTTGTAACTTCACCCCCTTCCCGCATGACCTTCTGCGGTAGGTGAGGCCCTCTATACGGTATTTTTTGTACTTTTCTCTAGTTTCGCCTCACCCAGACTTCGCTTTTTCATATATAACTTTCTCTTCCTCTTTTTTTCCTCTCTTCAACCACGTTTTTCCGTCTGGCTTTTTTTTTCATCTTTGCTCGCTCTCACTGCGAGAACCTTTCGGTATTTTCGTTTCGTATTGCATTTCTTTGCTCTGTCACACGTATTCTTGGTTCCTTGTGGGTACTCGCACGGTTTCTTTCCTCCTGTGTTATTTTCTCTCGGTCAGACGTCACGATAACAACGTCCATGTACGAGAAATAGGGTAGATGCATTTGTGTGGGTATTCATGTTTGCGTTTATGGAGAGTATATACATATATGTCTGTTTGTGTGTGTGTGTGTGCGTGTGTGTGTACTGTGTGATTCATGTGGTATCCTAAGTTCTCGCAGAGAAGATGCGCACACACGTATTTACGAGGACACATGGTAAAACTCACCTGTGAGAGACCGAGGTAAATGGAGACAGTCTCGGAAATGTACAGGAATCTTCCATCAGCTGCGACCGCCATCGCAAAACCGTCCAGTGACTTTAACACAGAAAGAACGACAAGAATATGTATTATATAGATACGAGAATGAGTTATTTGCGAGTAGTACGACTGTATATGTCTATTTTTCCGAGTTCAGAGAATATGAGTATAGGTCCCGTTTACGACTCACACCGAGTGCCACATCGGGGTCATCAAGAAGCTCGTGAATAGAGCGAAGAAGAGTGAGACTACCCTCTTCTCTACTTTACCTTTTAGAACCTTCCTCTTTTTTTTTTTTTAAGATGCAAGGACCAGCGAAACGAGAGTTATACGTTCGCCTTCAGTCTACCATTTCATCGTGTATAGGATTGTCAAGTTTTCATTTTCCTAATTCATTCACCGGAGCACATGATAAATAATACTGAAGAATCTCGAATGTGCAACGAACTGGTTATCAACTTTTTATGCATGCTATCATTTTTTTTTCTTTGGAACGATATAATATTTTGGTGACGAGTCGAGTGAATTTATATATTTTGTCTCAGCATTTGTGAGGTATCGTTATATTTTTTCTTTATTTGCGATTATGTGCATGTGGATGACACTTACCTGGAGAATGTGGGTGCCCTGATGTTGCTCGAACATGTCCTCGGCGAACGGCGTCGACGTTAGTCTCGACCTCTTTGTTCCTGCAAGCAGAAAAAAAAGCGACATGCTTTTGTTATTTTATAGCTCACGTCAATTACATGCCATGTTACGATGGCAGAAGTAAAAATATGATTTTTCTCAATGAGACAAAAAAAAAAGGAAATAGATCAATAGGAAAAGGGAGAGAGGGATTTTGTAAATATGAAATAGAAAATAAACTCTGCGCGGAGAAAATAAAACGGTGAGGATTGTATATTTTTCTTTTTCTCACTTCTTCTGGCATTATTGCACCCCCACCCAAGTTTACTGGTATGAAAGGGATGCTTTGAGGGTGTATATGTATTCTCTCGATCGTCGCTTGATTGACTCTTCTCGTGATGAATTCACTCATCCCCCTTTTTTCTCATAGATTCGATATGAATCACACCGTTAGAGCCAATGTGCCAGCAACCCCTTTCACCCCTTTGCCTTTCAAGCCCCTCTGTCCTATCTCGCTCTTTCTCTCTTTCTCTCTCTTTCTTTTGCTCTCCAATGGCACTCACCCCTCGTTTGGCAAACAAGACAGGCTCCTTCTTACGGTAATAATAATCCTCCCACCCGCGCGTTTCCACCCTTAATGAAAGACTTGGAAGAGACTCGATGAAACTTGCACGGGGCGCCTGTTAATCTGGTAAGTCCATCGGGATGAGGCGAATACACACACACACATATATATATATATATATATATATATATATATATACATATATTACTACCAGAGTACCATATATATTTCTTTCTATATGTATGCCATGCTGGACTATGCTGACCCTTAGTTGCTTCTTCTTTTTCTCTGTCTCTCTTTTTCTCATTTGCTTCGTCAACAAGTTTATTCTGATATTTCTGTGGCTTATGCCGAGAATAATCCCGGGGTATAATCCTATCGAACACCGGCAATTCTCCCTGACGAAGCTTTGTCCTCAGTTCGTATATTGGTTGGAAATTAAACGCCCAAAACTTCCCATCTGTATTCTGCAGTGCCGACACTTGCGGGTCAAGGAACTATGCTCATTCTTTCCATACAGTGGAGTGTTGTTGTACATTCATCCTTACATTGTTTGGAAAGTATTAAGAACAGAGGATTTTTTAGCACACAGCTGCTAACTTGAACTTTTCTTCGGCAAATAAAAATGATGAATATAAGTTCAGGGGATGCATGGAAATTTTTACTATAAGCACGAATAAATGGTTAATAGAAAAAAAAAGTAAAATACAAACGATGTTGAATTAACGGTTTCAAGAAAAAGGCTGTTTACTGTTTATCAATGCTCGATACATCCGGCGCTGCTTGTATAACGAAAAAAAGGTGACTGTGAGAGTTCGCTAGATACAACTGCCGTGTATGGGGATAAGGGAAGAAACGTTGTACTAATATTCGAGACTGGAACAAAACGTTCTGAAAGAGAGCGAGACTCGAGGGACCCCGTGAGAGGTTATCGGCGAAACGACGTAGGCTTACATCTATATATACGCGTGTTTTCCGTCGGTCAGCTGCCAAAAAGAGAGCCCCTCGGTAAATCTTCCCTTTTTCATACGAGACCGAACCCCATACGATCGCGTTCCCCAACTCCCATTTTGCCGCTGGTTATCACAATATTTTGATAAATACATGAGGCGTGTTTTATGTGCTCTCCTCGCGGCCATAACTCACGCGCGATATTTATTTTCCGAGGATAGAAAAAAAAAGAAATTGTCCATTGATAGTATACACCTGCTATAATTCGAGGATCAGGAAAAGTCCGAAAGCTTTTCACATCCCTATATGGAAAAATGTTATCACGTATAATTATTATTTTATACCCACTTGCATACTCTTTTTTTCCTACGTTTATACATATACTATTGATGCATATATTTCATCATTTATTTATTTTTATATCCAAATATTTAATTGTTTTTTCATATCGGTTAAGAAGAGAAACTTATCACTATAAAAAGATGTGTCACCTGGTCATGCTAACCCGAAAGCGTACTCTGAGGTTCTCTTCTTACATATATATAAGTATACTTATGTTTTATATCACGAGGAGTTTGTGCGAGGAAAATTAGAAAAAAAATCGCTATATCCATAAACGACAATATGTAGGATATTATACGTCTCACGGAAACTCTTATAGCTGCGGACAGCTCGCTATATTGTGTACCATTTATTTATTGTTATATCCGGATATTTAATCGTTTTCTTTCGTGTCGTTTAAGAAGTGAAACTTATGACTAAAAAGATATGTCGACTGGCCATGCTAACTCAAAAGCGTACCCTCAGGTGCTCTTCTTATATATATATATATATATATATATATATATATATATATGTATACTTCTGTTTTATATCACGAGAAGTTCGTGCGAGGAAAATTAAAAAAACTTCTCTATATAAGTAAACGATAATATGTAGGATATTATACGCCTCACGGGAATCCCCATAGCATACGGATGGCTCTCTATATATGTATCTTTGTCGTAGAGGTGTGAAAGCGATGCGAGGCGAAGAAAAAAAGTAATGAAATATAACGATCGCGTGAGTGTTAGTTTGTAGAGGGAGGGAGAGAGAGAGAGAGAGAGAGTCGGAGCAATCGGATGAGAAAAGCGTCTCGTATCTGGTGCGCGCGAAGCTATCTCGTAAAGTATATATCACATGCTCCCCCGGTTTTCCACACGCTGTATATAGCATAAGAGAAAAGCCACCCCCCGCCATACAGAGACAACAAATTCGGCTATTTTTCATTAAATCCCAGTCCCCGGAGTCCGAGAAAGCGAAAAGCTTGGGCGTGATATTACGTTATATTCCTCATATGCCACAACTCAGTCTTTTTCTTTATTTCTCTCGTCTTCTTTTATTTTTGTCACTTTGCTGCTACCCCTTCGTATATTTTGGTGGTAGAGGGCCATCACGATCGTGACAACGTTTTCCGCAGAAACCGAGTCATATCATCGTTGCAGATAGAGCCGCAGGCGTAGCGATGCTGTGACGTCACAATTCGAGAGAAATAGAAAGAAGAAGAAAAAGATGGAGAGAAATATGGGTCGTACGATTTACGAGATACCCCATTCCGCTTCTCCACCCCCTTCTCCATGGAGCTACCCCTGTAGTATTCGCTACATACGTAGATGTTTTTTTTTTTTTCATTCCATTTACGAAAATCGAGTATAGGTGACAAACACATCACTGACGCAACCCCTTTGATTTGTGAAAAATTGAGTATCGAATATTTGCACATCACGCTGGGATTTCAATCTTTTTCGTCGTTTGGCGTGAGAAATGTATATTTTTTTTGTGGCTGCCTATATATTTAACAATCCATAAACAAAAGTATAAGAATGGAATTATGTTTAATTTTTTTTTACAGTTTTCTGAGAACAAAAAAAAAATTGTTTAGTCTAGGTAAATTGTTCATTTTCATTTTATTTCAGATGACCAAAATTCATTTCAATCCAATAAAAATCTTACAAATTTTAATCATTATACGCAGTGATGAATATTTTTTTACTTGTCCTCAAATGAATAGTCGATCATGATCGATTATTAATTCATGAAGTATATCATCAAATAATTAATTTTACGATACATTCATAATTTTCTGTGCCCCCCGGTATTTAGTATGATCATTAATGATACGATATATTTCGACGTGTATTGAGACAAGCATACGATGATGCTATATATCGTGCTAATATCCAGTACAAATGATTGTGCAGGATGTCGGTTTTTGTTGCCAGGGTGTCAGTGAGTCCCGACGGGGTGTGAACACGTCTCTGTCTCTGTTACGCCATCACTTCTTCACCCTATGTCACTCACACCCCTAATATAGAGCCAATACTAATATCGGCGCGGAAGCATTACCATGCGTGTATTATTGGGAGAGACACGAATCGACCAGGCATCATTAATCCTGGCGATAATCGAGGACCATTTACTTATATCGTCGTATACCAGACGTTCTCATGGATAAGTTCGCATATATATGCGTTTATACAGGGGAATCTACGATAAAGATACAGGGAGAAGCATAGAAAAATGCCCGCGGGGCAACGTTATAGTCGTTAAATGACCGGCGGACGACTAATAATATTACACCCTAGTTCAGTTTTTCTCGGCTTGGTTTTCGGCCAGCAGCCTCGATCCTTTTCTCCCAACCCTCGGAAAAATAATACGATCTTGCTCATCGTCCATATACGGATATTATTTCGATACTTATTATTCCGTCTTGTCTGGAAGTGCCGAGCTGGACTCTGGCATACGAGATCAGGGAGAGAGAATGAGAGAAAGATCAGGGAGAGGGATGGACAGAAAAAGAAAGCAGCCACGATATCCGAGTGAAACGTTATATTGCCAGTCCCTGTGGGATAGAGCTTTTCCATTCCCGGATCCAATACTCGCGCTCTCGCAAACTCTTCTGCCGTTTCTCTCTCTCTCTCTCTCTCTCTCTCTCTCGTTTCGTGTACGAAGATTAATCGTTCTGGATCATAGAGCCACTGGGTGTTAGGAGAGCCGCTCACGTACGTATCTAGATTATTTATGCCCAGTTTCATATATTTATGTAGTATACACACACACATACATACAAACGTTGCATTCAACAGTATACTCTTTTGGCAATGCGCACGAATTTATTCAAGTTTCTTATGTTTTTCTCCCACGAATTATCATTCAATCGCATTGAATTATTTCTATCCCGTTATAATAGAAATTGTATGAAAAGTTAGAAGAATCGATTCGGCGATTTAAGTATATTCGTATTTTGACTTGTGGCTTGAAGAAGAGGGAGAGAGAGAGAGAGGGAGAGTCGCAGAGAGGTGTAGCAGGGTGGTGCGTACATTATGGATGTAAACCGCGTGAGTGTATACGCAGGGGGGTGAAAGCTACGCTATATAGTAACAAACGAGGGGTATAGGGACGCTACCGCGAACTTGTGCCAGCCGGTGATGCTTTCGCGCCCCACATTTATGTATGTATAGAATATATATCTGTAGTCCGAGACTTTACACTGGTTTACATTGATGGGCCATCAAACGCGCACTCCGGACCCCTCGAGAACCCATTTCCAGCGTGAATTTTCTCCCTCTCCTTGCGCGAAATTCACGTTTCATTCTATATGATTTGAAAGTTGCAAAACGTGCACACGATGAGCTTTTTGCCGGCAAATCATGTCACACTCTGTCATAATGTTCCACTAACTTCGTTTGCCCCTGTCGAGACAGTTTTGTCATGAAAAATGAGAATATTTTCACAAGATCTAGAATAACTATTGTAATCTATTATGGTAGCTCAGATTTTCCAATCAATAAATAATTCATAATATTTAGACTTAACTGAATATTCGTGCCTGTTTCACACCGAGGTAAACGCTGTTCGATTCCCGTGAAGTTTCTTTAAATAAATAGAAACTTTCAGTGAAATACATTTTGCCAATTTGCCAAAAAATTTCAATATTAAATTTTGTTTATTCCAATGGAACCCAAACCAATCAAAATTGGTTTGAAATTTACTCGATCCGAATCGAAAGCTGATTGTCTGCGATTCAAAGCGGATTTAAATGAAATAAATCCAGTATTTTCAGTTTTTAATCGAGTTAAAAGAGGTTTTTGTTGGTGCAAGATAAACCATCGATATTTCTTCGACTTTCCATCGTTTTACATTGATGGCCCCCAAACAGACACTGGGGACCCTTTGAGATACCATTTTCATCCCCCTCGAATTTCCAGAGAATTACATGACAATCGCGCTTAGGAATTTGTGCGAGGGATAATAATTTCTTGGTCTGTATATGCGATTCTACAATCCGTCGGCACTGCGGAGAATCAGCAGGCGCGGCACTCGCAACGCCGACGCCGTCGGTACACGTGGCATATGTTTCAGCCCCCTCCCATGCCCTTAACCCCATTCGCCCGACACGATTTTCCGGATTTTCCATGCACGCCCTCTTGTCTTTTCTCTCTATACTCGTTTTTTCCATCCAATTCTTTTTCCTCTCTACCTCCTTTTTTTTTTCTATTTTTGCTGTAGAACACAGAATCACCCCAATTTTCCGTCTGCCTGGTGCATGACTCGTGACAAAAATGATAAATTTGCGTTATTACATCCTGGAAAGTGTGGCAGGAGAAGGGAAATTTAGGATTCAAAAAGATGAAAAATACGTGCACCGTGAGAGTGAAGAAATTATTACGTTATAAAATATTAAAAGTCATTTTTGAGACTTTTTATATAAAAATTGGAAAGTTGATTCAATGAATGAAAAAATTACAATGAATATGTTCGTAAAGAAAGATTTTTTGTTAAATTTTACAATTGTTCGCAAAAATACTTCTTCGGTATCTACTTGAAAGTGTTAAACTTACAAGTTTATTGGCGACTTAAAAATATGAAAGAATGAATAATTCCTTTCTGCTGGTAGATTGCAGATGTACACAAGTAAATGCATGAATTTAATAATTTAATACACTTATTCCTCCATTTTCTATCATACAACATATATTCAGTGTTTGATTACGGTAATCGCATTGTAAAATTGAAATGAATCCAGGAGCAATTTATTCGAGCATTCTCGTTTCTCATTCATCGGATAGAATACAATTGAAAAAGTCTATATATGTATATAGATTTTATTTGCTGGATGCAAATAGGAAGATGCTAACGAGGCGTTGATTAGGGGTATTGGTGACGGTGATTCGTTTAAGCGCTGCTTAATTAGTCAGGTGTGTTTAGTTAATCCTCGTATTTCATTAGACGACTCGACTGGTTGAGTTGCCACAAAGGGGGGAGCCAAATTTTCGACAGTGGTGCTTCGTGAATACAGAAAGTAAGGAAGATACGAGAGAAAACAGTTTTGCACTAATATTATGTAACGTAAAATTGAAATGTACTTTATAGCGAGGGAATTCATGGCTCTCTTGTTGATGCTCGAATTTCGAGAACCCCTGCGGAGTCTTCATCACCCTATGCTTGACTTGGGCGATGTTCCCCCGTCGTTAACTAGCCGCCAACTACGTTAAACACTGGTTTAAACTCCCCTTCTATATTTTCATCCCCTATCTTCAAGTCCCTTACTCTCGGAGAATTATATACATGTATAATACCGGGAGTTTATTCTCAGAGAGCGCGGAGTGCATATATATATATTCTATACGCCTTGTTGAGGAAAAAGTTTGCCTTCGTTGATGATTCGCGTCGTCATCCCTTGCCGCTGAAACGAATCCTCTCCTTTCCCGCGGGTCGTGACCACTTCTGGCCTGTCCTTCTTGCAGACGGGGTTAATTCGCATTTACATAACCGTGGAAGAATCTTTTCGCATCCCTGGCAAGGGTGTACTTTTTTTTTTCTTCAGGGAATTAGCGTTTGACGGAAAAACAAGCTCTCGATTATGCTGGGCACTCTGTGTCATCGTCTTTCTCCCTGCTGTGGTCATATAAATAATTTTTTTCGTTGTAGAGTCGCTGCTGTTATATCGGGGGTAGCGCATTAAAGAAGCTTCAGAGTACAGAGAGAAACGGCCGAGGGGTTGAATTGAAGAGCGTACGCTCGTCTGGGTGGCTCTAACTCGATTTCGTTAGTTTAGTTACATTACATTGGCGCGGTCTGGTAATGCGAGGAGTGTGTACCACGGGAAGCTCGTGATTAGATTTACATGTGGGTATGTACGAGTATATAGTGTGGTGATGCAGAGGGTGGATATATGCCAGGGTTAGTTCTCGACATGTACATAAAGCCTTTATACAAGGCCCCGAATCGACCACATCCAATCCGCAAATATTAACCCAGAGCACAGTAGGTATAGTCTTTCCCTCTGATTTTCTGAAGGAAAAATTGATGCCTCGTGTGTATATTGTAGGAGTGAAGAAAAGATAGCGAAAAGGTCTTTCTTCACAATTGATTACTTCGACGAGGCTTCAAATTTACGTGCGGTTGTACAATCTTGGAAGTTAAATTCGCGTCTAAGAATTACAGCTTGACAGCAGGCTTATGTTTGTCTCAAAAATCTCTGGGAGAATTTCTTTCAAGTTCTTTCTCTGATCGATTGATAATCGATTATTAATCAATTTGGGTAAATTACGGGTAAGGTAACTTTGTCATATGATTGGCAGTCTTGCTCGAAAAGTCCAACAAACCGCTATTAAAAACTTTTCAGACACAATAGACATAAAAATCGAATATTAAATCACGGAAAAAAAAGATTCTAATAAATAAATGAAAATAAATAATTCAGCTGTGTCAAAATCATCAATGGATACCCATAGACGCAAATGTAAACTAAAAAAAAATATGATAATAAAGTCACGAAAGATTTGAGAATTCATAATGATTTATTAATTTTCGTCTCACAACAATCCTGTGAGATTTACTGATTAGCAAAATTTTTATTATGCCCGTTCTATTACGTTTATTAATAATCGTAAAAGAAGAGTACATTAATTGTTAATATGTTTTTCATCGATACAATAAACATTCGATCACTCATGAACTTACTCCATGTCATAAAAGTTTTATAGATGGGTTTAATTTTTAAATCAAGCAATTTTTTATTCTTGTAATGCAATTTCAATTTCTTGTAATACTTCTTGTAATTACTAATGTTAATACATTTGCTAATGTTTTCTTATTCTTCTGTAAAAAAAACACACACACACTCAGCAGTGTGTTAGAAGTGACCCCAAGGAAAATGAATTCGGTAAATACTTGAATGTTTACCGCGTGTATATTCAGTCCCTTTACTATCATATCAATTCGATCCAAGTTAATTTACCTTGTCTAGATGCAGCTTCTGGACATTTATTTTTCTACACGATAGTACAACATTAAATCTTGCTGATAATAAATCCCACAAGACCATTTTCATTTTGTTTGTGCTCTTGGCTTTTCGAGATTTATAAATTGCTCGCGAGACTGTATAACTTGTATTGTTATAATATTGTTCCAGTACGAAAGTTAATTCAAGTCGATCCAAGATTTTCTCAAGCGAGAGAGCTATTTCACATCGGACCAGAGAGATATCAGTGATGCTATCTGTTCGATTATTGGCGACAATTCTCCATTACTATGTATCGGGAGGGATCTCTAGCCGGTTGCGTGGTCACTCGCGAGTTTATAAGAGTATCACAGAGTACAATCTATCGCTGGTCCAAGCAGCCCTTCTCTTGTAATACTGTTTATGCTTTTCCTTGGATTCTCGCGCGTGTAGAAAGGGAAGGTAGGGGGTAGGAAGAGAAAAAGGAGAGATCGCCTGTGGTACAACCCTCGACGGGTCAAGACGAACAGAAAGCGAAAGAATGAGAGAGAGAGAGAGAGAGAGAGAGAGAGAGAGAGAGAGGCAGCGAACGGTCCGCAACCCCTCGAGCATCGCCGACTGGACCGAACGAAAATTATCGGCTTTCGTCGAGTCACCTTTTCCTCAACGTTCCTTCGCAATACCCTCGTCTCCCTCTTCCCCCCAAAAATACAGCTACTGAATTTATATAAGCCCCGAGGCGAAATAAAACGCCTCTTATATAAATAGACATCGCATATATACGCCGCACATACAAAAGGCTGGTTCCAGAATCAAGCCACTTCTTTTTTTTTATCACGTTGTTTTCGAAAGAAGATGAAAAACTAAGGCGAGAGAGAAAAGTCTCATCCCATAAAAAGCGTTTATCGAATTATCCGAATGTCTCGAAGTTATTATATCACGATAGCGTTTCTGTCAGGGCGATGTACAAGCGACACGTGTCTTGTGCAAAGACGTCACGCGCCACCGAGTATGCCATAGATCGAGGTCGTGGCGGAGAAGTCTCTCCTTTCAAGGGTGGAATTCATAACGGAGCTGGATGGGAAATCGGACCATGCTTGAATTTACGACGAGGAATTTCAACCCTCAGACGACCGTAGGACTTTATGAAGTTATTCGTATTACTGAACTCTGAGCTGCACTCAACTTTGAGGTCAATGAGTCTCGTACTCTGACTCATCCATCTTTCGTATATTTCTTACGATTTTTGCAGCCAACGTTTCGTTAATAATGATGGTAAAATCATGGGATACGATAAGTTTAGGGCGCATCCATCAGCGGGCACATCAGTAGCAGTGACACAATTTTCTTGAGATGATGGTTGAACTCGTGGTTGATCGAGCGTGTGTGCTTCTTGATTTATGTCAAAAGCACAAAAGGAAAATGTCTCGGAGAACAATTTGAGAAAACGTATTTTTTTACTTGAGCAATATTTGTGACGAAAAAAAAAGATTTAGATTGTGATCTGTCTAATGTGTTGCCTTAAAGCTTGTTGCAACAATTATAATTTTTGTGTAATAATATTTAGAAAAAAAAAAAAAAACGTTTCCCCATAAATATAATCATTTTTATGTTTCATGAGAAAAGGTTGAACGATGACCGTGGATTGAGAGGAACATTAGCAATAAAATATATATCTTGCCATTATGAAACAATGAATTCTAAAGGCAAGGTAAAATTCGCAAGCCTCGTCACTTTACGAGATCCTTTGGGAGAATATCGTCTGAGACTAAAAGTAGACAAGGGATAATCGAATTTTGTCACCAGTGTCTGGCACATCAGCTCTCGGGGTGTGAACTCGGAATACTGACCGCATCGATTCTCGAGGGATTTTTTCGATGGTTAACCGTTCTCTTCTATATATATGTATCACCATTCGAGCTAACGATTATTCGAATCCTGTTTCGTACTGACGATTCTATCTATAGAATTCCGATTGATCTCTATGAAAATAAGAAACTCCCCCTGGCATTTGCGTCGCTTTTGGCCGAGCCGCGATCTATCGCGACACATCGCCGACGCATTTATATATATATATATATATATATATATATATATATATATATATATATATATATATAGTAGCAGATAAAATTCTACTTCGGCGCACGTAGCGAATAAAAGCGGCGTGGTCATACGTCGAGAAAAAAAAGTTTATGTGTTCATGTCGTGTGTCCTCACTGTTATAGTTACACGAGGCGTCAAAACCGACATAAGGAGAAAGCGGTTCTCGGGAAGGTTGAAATTTCTTTTTATTTCTTTCGAAAGCGACTTACGGCGAATCTGCGTAAAAATTTGTATTAAATTCCTTGTTGTAAAAAAAATACTAGAAATATGTTCATGTACGAAAAATTATTTGGATGAGTTTTCATGATGCGAAAATTTCAAACAATATTGAATTTTTTTTTTGCATACTTACAAATTCAGAATATTTATTGATTAATAATTATTAATGTTCTTTTGGTAAAATAATCCACATCAGTTATTTCGATTGAATAAAGAACAATTCTTTGTCACGAATTACGGAAAATTTGTTGGCAAATTGTGGGGATGCGGTAAAAGTACGAGTGAGTTTTACTTCGTCGAACGCGTACAACCATCAACCACAGAAGGATAACCGAATTTGGTCCTTCGTGAATTCATGGAGAGCTCCGATGCTCGAGCGATTCTGGATTGACGGACGTTCTTGATGTATATAAATATATATATATATATATATATATACATGTACGTGGAGGACAATCAAGAAAATTCTTCCAGTGTGTTCAATTTCATCATTGCGACTGCCAGTCGTATTTCTTTCTTTCATTCTTTATTTCTCTCTCTCTCTCTCTATGTGCTCTCGACCTCGCCTGTCTATTCGTACATTCACTTGTTTTGTGGGCTTTTATGTGCACTATAGTCCCGACAGAATACACAGCGAGCACCGTCAGTAATTTCGTTAGAGACCTAACGTACGTCGCGTACTGTTCAGCTGTATAGCATGAACGTGCGATCAACGAAAATGGTCGTCGAACAGTCTTTGCCTCAGCACAATTCTTTTCTGTCTTCTAAGAATTACGGTTTTTCTTGATAGATAGAAAACGCTACGGTACGCGAGAGGGGGACAGTTGTACATTTATTATTCAAGACTAATCGAATCCGTGAGTCAAATTCTCTTCTTATCTCTAGACAATGCAGAATGCCAGTCATTTACTAACCGCCACTAGACAGTGGCAGAGAAACACATTTCTATGTTTGATTAATGAAAATTAAGAAAGTTCTGGAAGCCTCTAAAGATAACAAAAAATTCTAAAACAAGATGGACGATAAGCGACGCAGATTTTCCCGAAATCAATCCAAAAGTAATGGACGGAATTACAAAGTAGCGAATGCGCGGTTTTGATTAGTCTGTTTAGTCCTCGTCATGTAAAAATGATCAAATAAATTTTATTCTGATGCCCAGAAATGCTAAGTATATTGACAGAAAGATCAATAGATTTATTTTTTCCATGTGCAGCTAATGTCGATTCCTCAAATTGTCATAATCCACGATATATACTGAAAGATCTTCGAGGGTGCATCGATGGAATGGCACATAAAAATATACATTTAGAGGAATGAAAGAGTAATGAAAATTTCCAAATGACTCTAACAATGTTTATCGGCCATTTATCACCTACTCGGTATTTTTAACAAACTCTAAACCTCCTCTCAGTATTATATATCCAACATTTTTTCTGGCAGCGAAATCAATCACCTAAAGGATCTTCTCTGATGTTCGAGATTCTCAATTGGTAGCGAGAGCAGGTCACATCATATCGGATTATAATATACGTATCAGAGACTTGTCTCATTGTACACCGTACCAATCTAGGCGTCACATGTCTCTCGCAATAAAGTTATGCCTACGTGCTCAGAAAGTCATTTCGCTCCAAGTTGAAGTGATAGTTGTACACGTATAAGTCATATATGTATACGGATGTATGTTGTACGTACATATATATGTGTGTGTCTGTATATATATATATATATATATATATATATATATATATTTATATATGCATATATACGTACAGAGTTTGAATGCCGCGATGGTATGAGTGGTTATTGCGGAGACAAAGTTTCGAGAATACGTGTCGTCCCTGTTGATGATGATCGATGGGACACGAGATATATGGGAAGTATCAGGCGTCACTCATATCATTTATATATATATATATATAAGGATAAAATGATTTGACATATAGCATCAGGACAAGATCCTCTCCGCATAGTCACAAAAACAAAGTATAGAGTCATAAGAGAATGTACAACTTTTCTTCTTACCTGCTTTGACTATTTTATTAGACGGCGGATGGTCACGATTCCAGGGTGGATCCCCTCTACCGGAAAAGTCCCGTAACTTCAGGTAAGATATCGTCAGCCTTATGATCGAAGCTTTGTCGAGCTGCGTCGTTATGGCAGATGGCAGTGGTAACATTTTTGAGAGTTCGTAGAACTCGGTATTTTCTTTATTACGCCGTGATCTTGCCGCGTCTCTGCTCTTCTCCTTCCGCATCTCGAGTAAACTGCAACGACACGGATGATCCAAAACATTATGCAACATTCACAGAGCGCTTTAATGGATACGATAAGTTATCAGTATTTTTTTCATTCAATTCTACGTATTCTGTGATCTTTACATTATCGAGAACCCTTATTGACCGAGGAAAAATTATTTATTTCATGCAAAGACGTTGTTCCCTGATAGCTTCGACAAAAAACACGTTTCGGAGTATTTTTATGGAAATTTCAAAGTCTTCGCAAAACTAGCTGGTGGATTCGTGATCAGTCAGAAAACATTCGTCAGGCTTGGGATTGTTAAACAAAACTATTTTTTTTTCTCCTCAGTCAAATATAAGTTGGATTACTAAAATAACTAGTACTTTTCTTCTCAGTAGAGTAGCACACTTCTACTTTTTTATCATCTATTTCCTGACCAGCATTTAAATCATCAGGCTACGATTCGTTCAACAATGTTCATAGTTTTTTTTTTACGCGGATCATCGATTTTGGAAAATTTTAGCATAGCCTTGATCGATTTGCTTTCCGACATTTACAGAATTTTATCGTGGCCACAAAAATCTACTTGTAGCTTTTTGAAAAAATCAAACTGCCTAATCGCTCAAACATGAGTAAAATTATAACTACTTGCAATTTCAAAATTTTCACAATTTCGTTCCTATCCTCGGTCAAAAATCTTAAAGATTGTTTTTCTACGTTTTATTACGTTTTGAGATTATCCAACTGGGAGTTTTTTTACTAATCACGAGTAACACTGAAATTTTTGTGAAAAACTCACAATGACCATATGTCAAAAAACGTCAAAAAATGCCAATGACTCGATGATCGTCTATGATGAAAAGTTAAAAATTACAAATGATAAATCGTTTAAGATTAAATTGTCGCATATTGGTCTGAAGTTTTTTAAAAATTCATCCAATAAATTTCCATGAACTTTTATTTTACGAAAAAGCTTGGACGTTTTATTGCAACTACCAGTATGTATAATAACAAACATTATTAGTAATATGACGAATGTGTATGGATTGTAAAAGCCGCAAACTGGTTATCTGTTAACGCCACTGTGTTACACACACACACACTGTATAGTGGCGTGGCAGTTTGGTGAAATTGCTCGAGCGTGTGTGAGTAAATGTCTCGCAACCAACGCATATTCTTCATGGGTCGAGAACCGTTATATCCAAGAGCGATAGAGATAGGATATATACAGCTAGAGAGAGCTTAAATAGTATACATTATTCAGTCGCTATCAGGCGCGATGTTTACAGAAGCCGCGAGTGCGCGTTACGCGGTGGTAAACGCACCTCTTCGTGGCGCATTCGGTACCGCCCCCTCATTTCGCTCGATCGAGCAAACAGCGCCATCAGCAGTACACCCCCGTTGCTTCCGGTTTTACACTCACGTACTAATACAAATTACGTGCAGCGACGAATCGCCATTGAGCCAATGAAAGTAACGTAACCCGCATGCGTTTTAGTTTATATGCGGTTAAAAAATTTTCAAAGCCCCGCAATGCTTGCTTCGGATTATTCGGAGCATGTAGCCCAGCATGGGGGCCGTTCACCTTTCGTGCATATAAAGAAAATTATCGTTGACTCTAAATTCACAGATTTTGAGCTAATGCACTGAGAAAAACTACCGTTTTTTTCCCTATGTGGACAATCAGGAGTAAAAATGACTTAGTTCAAGTTACACAAATTTCATTTGAAAAACGTTTATTTTGTTTATAATGCAATGATTTAACTGTTGATAGTATCAATATAATTAGCAAATTTATATACGACCTTACTGAATATGAAAAAAAATTGGTTCCATTGAAAAAATCTTCAGTGAAATCCATTTTCCTGGGTATTTTTTAGAGCTCGATTCTCTTTAACCCTTGCTCGAACTGTCGCCATTTTTTTTTTTAATTTAGTCCGTGAAGGTTTCGTCAAAAAAACGTTCACGTACAAAAAAATTGCCGTTCCGATGTGACACAATGTATCACGAAAAGTTTAATGTTCCGGAAAAAAAAAAAGCTTTCCTCAATGATTTCTAGTATGATAATGAGATAATTATGTAGCAAAATTTGCCGGATGGTCTTTGGGGTGTGATTTTCGAAAGAAGCGTTGAATCTGGTGTATATACGGATGAGACACAGCGAGCGTTTCTTAGAATCGTCAGCTTACAAACCTCAAAATGAAATTCGAGTCTCGTAGAGGAGACAACCCTTCGAGCTAAAGTCAAGCGAGAGTAGAGAAGGAAAAAGCAAGTCAGACGTAGAATATAAGAGTAAAAAGAAGAAGAAGAAGAAGAAGAATTGTCGCACAGAGCCACGTACCGCGAAACGACACACTGCGGAGCCCTTCGTTTGTTCCGGGTACGAGACGCGCGCGGAAAAAGAGAACTGTGGTGTGAGGCTGATCTCTCGCGTCGTCTAAGTCGAGAGAGAAAAAGAGAGGGAAAGGGAGAAAATCGCATCGGCTTAACGCCGCGACCGTACAAAAACACAAAATTAAGCGACTAGTAGATGAAGGTATACATATATATATATATATATATATATATATATATATATATATGTATATAGTTTAGTATACCAGCGAAGAATACTCTGTCTCGGGCGATTAAACGGATCGTTTAAGCCGCGAGAGGGTTAAAAAGCAAGATGGCTTTTTATTGCTGCGAACGAAAGATCTCTCGCGCTGTTTACGCTCAACGACTGTAAAATGAGCGCAGAAGTAAGGAGACACCCTCGTACTCACGAACAACCCTTTAAACGTAAAACTGTGCACTTGATGCTATAACCAAAAAGACTTTTGTATCAGATACTCTCACTTTGCTTTGCGACACGCTTCAAATCCTAGGAGAGGACTCGTAAATAGTTTCGACCCTCGCTATTTTCCTGGCTCAAGTCTATGCGGTATCTTTCTTTGTTCCAAGCTATCATCGGGGGAAGAAGGGTCAGACTTTTTGAGACTTTAGAAGGGGTGAAAGATGCTACAAAGCCGCCCCTGAAAGCCTTTTGCGTGAGGAGAAGTATGTCTCGTAGTCCCGAAGGGCCAATATGACAGAAGTACAGCTAAGTTTATACCTTCGAAGAGACGGGACTGCCTCAGATCATCCGTTGGCGAAGGTCACCGCCTAGAGTTATCAAGAGAAAAGCGAATCAAGTGGAAAGTCGGGAAAAATTCCAAGAAACCAGCAAGACAACCCTCAAAATGATTAGTATCTGTCTGCACATTCAAACTTTAAATAACTTTGACCTGTTGAATATCAGGTCCATCTTTACGCGTGAAAATGAAATTGATACGATGGAAATATGCAATAAATAGAATAGTAAATTTTTTTTTGCCAACACGGGATTGTTTATGTTGTTTGAAAAATGATTGCGAGGCATACAGAATACCTCGCTAAATGTATTGACTTCTGGATCATTTTTGTTCAATTGAAATATCAACCAGAAGACCTGCAGAAGATTTGTCCAGATGGTAGAAAGCGAGTCGAGAAGCTGCACGACTCTTTTGCTTAATACAACACTGCATATGCTTGTATATGTGTACGACAAGTCGCCATTGTGACATTCCGCTGAATTGTTTGTACATGGAGAGGCTGCGCAACTGCAAAACTTATAGGTTCTAAAATCGATATATAGTTATAAGCAAAAAGTGCTCTTATTTCCACTCGTTCGTCTTTTCGCTCACACAGTGTAGAACGCTGAATATGGCGCCGGTTTGTCCCGCGAGTCCCCATAATACGATTAAGGGCGTGAAAGCGGGAGAAACGGGGGTGTATGATTGTGCTTTTACCCACAAGGTTTTTTAGTGCGTTCTCTCGCGACCGTCGTCGATTTATCCGAGATTTTCGGTATATACGTTGTACCACCCACAACAGCAGTAACCCTCGAAAGCCTTGGTGTTTATATGTGTGGCTGCGTGCAAGAGTGCCTTCTCCTATAACTGGCTGGCAATGTCCCCAGGGAGACGTTTCAATCGGGGCAAACTCGCCTCCACGTATTTATTCGCATACGCACGCACTTTTTCCACTTCGAGAAATCTAGCACAGGGTAATACCAATTTTCCCTCTACTGATCCTCTTCGGAATAATGTGACAATTAATCGGGAGACTTCAAATGTCCAGAAGTCTCAATTTTTACGTCCATCATCTCGGTGGATAATTTTTAAGGAGAGCAAAAGCGTTGTTATAATGCACCTATTTAGGTACATTTTAATTGAATTATATTTAAATATATTTTAATTCAATTAAGTTCTTGAACAATTTCTCGCTCACCTAACTTTATTGAACCCTTTACAGGATTCAGGCTTGCAATCATATTAACATTATACGTTCTCAGTAGGTGGACACATCGGAGCAAGCCATTTGCCGCTTAATCACCGAGCAGCGAACAAACGAAGTAGAAAATCTGCCATTTCACCGCATGCAGCTTGTTAAAAATATCGGAATATCGGGGCATCAATTTTTTTTCAAATCATTTAAAATGTGCCCTTTAAGAATTCGCAAGAATTTTCTATTAAAAAACATATAATTTTTTGAAAATAAAATGCAAATCAAGATATATTCGAGTTTCCGGAATTTTTTTTTTAACCCATATATTTTGGAGCTCTTCAATACCATCGACTTTTGAAGACGATGGGTCTGTTTCTCGATTCATTCTAGATCGATTGGAAAAAAAAATTAAAACCTGTTCATTTTAGCTGGAGATGCAATAAAAAATTTGAACGGAGTTCCGGGAACGCCAGTGTGTACACAGCATATACAAAAAAGAAACCTAGGTATTCACCTAGGGTCAAACATAAATCAATTATTTTACTCAATACGAAAAACCGTTTTATTCTATTTCTTATCTAATCATTTTGGTATATGCTGAATTTATAGTGAATTTTTTTCGCATCACAAATATTCATTTTTATTAATTGCATACTTTCGTGTCCTACGAGAAATTGATTGAAGTACTCTTAATAAAGAAATTCTTGCCTCATCCCCTTTTTTCGTGCAATATACTTAAGGAATTCCATCAATCCATTCTTATTTAATCGGGTGCACGAGAAAAGTGACAATGAGACGAGGAATCAAGAAGGAAAGAGTCGGGCGATTAAGTGAGTTTGAACCTTCCGGTGCTGATTGTGCAAAGATAAAAGAGACAGAGGCTTTTGGTGCGTCCACGTCACATATACATATACTTATATTATATATACGTTGGTGCAATATCACAGAAAGAGCAAAAGACTGAAAACAGCATCTTTCCTCTTCCCTCGAGAGCTTTCCGTGCCTGTCTTCATTGCCGAAGAGATCGACGAAAATAAAGAAGAGAGAGAGAGAGAGAGAGAGAAAGCGAAAACGAAGTGAGAATAAACGTAGTTTTTTCCGCAAGGAGTTTTCTCGATAGAGGATACCGTTCTCGCTTTATATCTCGATGCTCTTTTTTTTGGATCCCCTACGCTCCAATTCCGGACAAGAGAGAAAGAGATCGTTGCTCTCTGGCGTGCACACACACACACACACACACACACACGCATAAAAAGATCGACAAACGTCTGCAGACGTGTGAAAATAAAATTAAGCCGAACTTTTGGTCAAATTGGTTGAAATTGGGCGGTATAGTCGGACGTTGGCTGTTTTTGGTATTGCTGTGGGTTGAGTGCGTATGTGTACGAGGGCAAAGGCACACCAGGGTGAGAGAACCTTTGGGCCAAGTCTCGTGGGATTCTCGCCTCGTTGCCGAGAGATACTGTGGTCCCTGCTCGATGCTACACATTCGAATACGTAGACTACAGACATACAGCATGTGTAAGATCCACCCTCTCTTGAGGAAGAGACTAACACTATCCCTAATATATATACATATATATGTATATGTACACGGACGGAGCTATAGGAAAGATACGCAGGTATTCAATACATTGACGGAAGTGTAAATAGGAGAAGACTTGAAGGACAAGAGTGTACAGAAAAAGCGCCTTACTGATGTTACAGTGTCATCGCGTTTCTTCTCGGAGAAGAGCTTGCGAGAGAGGGGATCGAAAATCGTACCGGGGTGCGTGCAAGATCTGGCCAGCTAGCCCAGCACACATAGTTCGAATGCTCTTGAGGGTGGCAAGCGTTGAGTGCCGGGCATCAATAATTCAGCAGCGGACTATGACGAGGTTACCAATGTCCAACGGTTCTCGCATCTAGCTTGCGCTTTTTTTTTCTCTCCTTTCCTCATTCCTCCGTCTATATCGTCGGATCAAACGCACGGGCTCCGTGCTTGCATTTACACACACACTCTCTCTCTCTCTGTCTCGACTGTATATGAATCGTTCACGCTTTGGAGTCTTTCAACCCTCGTTGGGTTGCAGAGACAGTACAAAACGAAAAGTCCATGCTCAATAGCGATCTTTTCAAATGTTTATTTATTCGCTGCGTGCCCATCTGGATGTGTCAAGTGATCATTCAGTTAAAAGTACAATCTCAATTATATTTTCAATGTTCTCCGATATTACGCCAGTGGAGAGTCGTCTTGAATAAAAGCTCCCATATACATCCAACTATATAATATAGGACACGCTTCCGCGTGACTCTCGTTTCCTTTTCGAGATCTCATAGTCGCGAAGTCATAACTGGTCGAATTGCGCATCCGCACGTACGCACATATACTCATTCGCCAGAGTACTAACGGAGAATATATATCGTGATAGAGCCACATGATGGAAAGAGAGAGACACAGAGCGGGCAAGCCATACACACACACACACAAAGAGAGACGGAGGTGGGAGAGAGAATATAGTAGAAATTATAATGCATGTCGCGAGCATGGCTTCGTCGACTAATTCAATTAAACGATTCACTCGGCGCCCACGGGAGACGGGCAAAGGGGGGATGTCCGTGTGGGGCAACCGCGGGAGCAGAAGTAGCAAGCACCTGAGGGCACGTCCCTTTCCATTCGCTCGGCGTCAGGCCACGTATAGACAGCATATATATATATATACTGTACTGTACACCAAAATTGACTGTGGAGTAAACCATTGTAGGGATATATAGACTTGTCCATTTGACGTTGTGTGCTTATAAGGAGAGCGCCAAAGACGTGAATTCAAGGAGTAGCATCAAGGGAATGCAAACTCCTTCAACTCGCCTCATTTTGACTATCCAACTATATGTGTATATGTGTGTGTATAGCAAAAGCGGAGCTTACTACGACAAAACAGGGAAGTTTGAGACCGAGACGAAGGGCAGAGAGCATATAGAAAGGCTTCGTCCATCGTAGTCCCTAGAGAAAAGTCCCTAGAGGGCCGTAGTCCTCGAGCCTGCGTTACAATACAATGCTCCTAATGTTACGGGGGTGGGTTCGGGTTTCGACATAATATTCTTTCTCTCGCGGCCCTTCAGGTCCAGCTCTTACTCTCTTTCCGCATAGCTATCGGTTGGCCAACTCAGGGTGTGTACGCAATGTGTTTCCCATGCATTGACCATATAGAGAGACTCAAGAGCAAAAATGCCATGGACAGGGGCAACCCAAGTATTTTATAGTGTCGAAGCTTCTTACTGTACATGAGACGACAAAGGGGGAACTTTATTTCCGGTCAACATTGGCAGGTCGATGCGATAACGCTTTACGAGCCTTAACGAAGTTCCGGAGGGTCGCCTTATTCGTTGAGTTGCACTACTTGTTAGTTGCAGACGTCTCTTATATATACGAGTCTCGGAGGATTTTTTGTTGCTAAAATCTGCAAAATATGCAGGAAGATTGATAAAGAGTTGTGTGCCGAAAGCTTTTCGTTGATTTGGATTGCAGTATAATGTGAATCACGAGCCTTGGAAAGTTCGCCAACGTTTTTATAAAACGGTGAATACGAGCTCAAAGAATTGGAATCGTGAAATCTGAGGAGTAAGAATATGAGGAAAGAGTGGAGGAGGGTCAACTGGCTGGACTTAGTATTTTTACGTTATGGCGGAGAGGCAACACACGGGGGAAGAGAGGCCAGAACTCACGTCCGGTCACATCCGCCGGCGTAAATCATGACTGTGGCGACGGGTGTGTACCCAAAGCTCTCTTCACGCACACACACACACATACACGCAGGAGGACAGACAGTCAGACAGACACATGGTATACTCAGGAGAAATAGTGAAGCGAAAGGCATGAACGAAGAAAGAGGACGCGCGAGGGGGCCAACGAGGAGGGCAGGGTGGGTGCGGGGGAGGAGGCAGTCAAGAAGGGGGAAAGAGAACGCCGCGGCTCTCCCGATGACGCGTAGATAAGGGAGGGCTTCAAAGTCTACGTGCTTTGGCTTCCCGATGCGTTCTCCTCTCTGCGTCTCTGCGTCTTTCCCTCCCTCGTGCAACTGAAGGCCTGAGAACTTTCGGGTAAGCCGTATGCTCAACGGCAGATGACAACGGTTTATTACTTTTTTGATGTTTTATCGCATATATATGGAGAGTTCTGGTCGTTTCAAGGATAAGATAAAAAAAATTTAATCCATTTACTGTTGCCTATATACTTTTCCAATGAATGAAAAAATTGTATCTCCAGAGCTTTTTGACGAGATGCGAATGGGAAGACTTATTCATATCGTCAATGCATGGCCGATGGTGGGAGGGAGAGGAGCCATAATGTGTGAACCATCAGCAGTCGAATGGTTGGTGGTCACGTTCGTTGCTTCTCGTATCCGGACATTTTGGCATCTCAACTTCCGGGAACGTGAGGCCGTAACTCGCCCGCGTTTATCCTAGCACCTCCTTTCGAACTTCTCGTGGATCTAACACTATATATGCTATATACAGATATATGTAAGGCCATATAGTAATAATACGGCTCGTCAGCGGTCACTGATCCCTGCAGTGAAGACTCCAATGTGACACAGGTGCCATTTCTCTGAATGCGTTTGCCGACTTGTACGTTTATATGGGTGTCTTGTCCTTTTGAACTTTGAATAAAGGATATTATTATAGAGTCGTCCAAGAATACCCTCAGTAACAACGGCACACTCCTCCTTGTACATTTATACAGCATATTGTTTTACGACTTTGCTTTTCTCCGACACGAAATTCCTCTCAGTCCTTTGATGGGCTTCGATGATCTTGCGAACATTTTCCGCTATTACATAATGGCGTCACGT
Source organism: Dyspetes luteomarginatus (assembly GCA_963669185.1). Taxonomy (NCBI): domain Eukaryota; kingdom Metazoa; phylum Arthropoda; class Insecta; order Hymenoptera; family Ichneumonidae; genus Dyspetes; species Dyspetes luteomarginatus. Next base: position 17,717,920 of record OY769905.1, on the reverse strand, counting down.
AATGGCAAGATAGCCGTGCGGGCAACGACAAAAGGTAAATGGTCAGAGTTGATGCGAAGTGGTCCAAAAAGCAATACGAGTGGGGGAGGGCGGCGATCTGGAGAAAATGTGTAAAAGGGCGAGTGTGAGCCATCAGTGAGATGGGGAGAGAGTTGACCAGTCATCCCGCGAGATGAAGAGCCTTTTTCGACTCGCACAAATAGAAGAAGAAGCTAGCGTAAGAGAGGTGAAGAGGACAGAGGTGTTAGATGTATATATATATATATATATATATAGAGAGAGAGATAGAAGAGGTGTTGACGGCTCCCCGGGTTGCCCCGTCAGCGTCAGCGATCCTGTGATCGCATCAGGGTTTACGGCCGTGGCGTGACGTACTCATCTGCGCGAGACCTCCGACATCCCCGATGATGTCTCTGTGCGGCCAGCACGGGAACAGCCCTTACCTCTATCTCTCCCATACCCTATCACCATCTTCCCCATTATCCACTCGCCGTGACAGAGCTCTCCGGGGACCTTGTCGTGTATAACCCACCCCCATTCTCATTGGTTTTTCTTTACGCGCCACGTATATATGGCAAGTTTGGAGCGTGAGCTTTAGCACACTTCTCCCATCAACGTTTTCTCCGTCCCCCGAGCTTCGAATTCTCAATGACTTATATATTTGGCACGAGCCACTTTTTTTATGACTCTTCACTCGGACATTCGATGATTTGCAATGAAACTTTAGTTCTCTATACCATTAAAATGAATTTTTGATAAATTCCAAGCAATTGTTTCAATCACTTTCCTCTTGACCAGCGAACCTACTAAATGATCGTTTCAAAAATAAATCATGCACCTCGGCAGGTAAATCGCCATGTTGGAATAACGTGTTTAACCTTCACTTTGGACTTTAGAGTACGAGGCAAAAAAAAAGAAAAAAGAAAAACGATGAGAGATATGTCTGTCAGCTACTGGCGACAGTTGGCCTACAGGATGTCACAACGATCGTTAACTCACCAGCCACTGCGCACTATATGACTACTTTGCATTATATATACACATATATAAAGTTAGTGTATGTATATATATATATATACATTTGTCCACAATGTATATAGGTATATTCGTGTGCATATCTTATCTAAGCTAGTCGGTCTCTAAATTTTTATTTTTTCGTCTAAAAAGACCAAGAGAGAACGACAACTCATTCATGTTTCATCCTAATTCTAGGTAACCGCTTTGTGAGGGACATCCGCGGGACGTTTCAACGGCACGAGCTCAACCCGTTTTGCCGGATCATATATAAGCCTATGCGCCCGAGCCCGACTCTTTCTACTGCCAGTATAAAAAAGTTGGTACGGCTCTACTACGTTTTACGGAATCAAGGGGCGACGTGTGCGACGGGGTCGTAATCTACTCTTGACATCAAGAGCATGAACGACAGCGCGTGTGTGATGACAACTCGAATTAGTTTTCCTGAGGCATGGAAAGTCGAATGGGACATATGGAGTTTTTATGTATACAAAAGATATTTTGACAAACCACTTCAAAGACTCATCAAAACATACGATTATTGCCCAAGCTATGTTTTTCAGCTTGGGACATCGTGACATCGTAAAAAAAAAATGTTATTCCCATATTTTTTTAGTGACATAGATGTTGCTTGTGTGTATATATATATATATAGTGTACGCTGTACACCGAAAAATATGTCTATTTAAATGAAACAAATGATACTTAAACTTTATTTGAGAATGAAACTGGAATTATATATATTTCTTACGTACAGAATGCAGTCAAGTTTAACTTGTTTTGAAAACATTTTATTAATATTTTATTCATTTTAAACATGTTTTATTAAAACTTGATTTGCTTCGAACCAAATTTATTCAAATTTTATAGCTTTTCAACTCAATTTATTGAAATGAAATTTCAAACATAATTCATAAAAAAAATGTATCGAAGAAAATATGTCTGTTCAATTAAGATATATCTACGTTAATTAAAAATAAAATACATTTTTGGGTTGTAATTTTGTCAATTGTTCAATTATCTCTGATTAAAATAAAATTACGGAATTAAATCCTTGAGTTTTTCTCGATGTTAGATATACAATGAATTCATACTTTCGTCGAATTTCTTGAACGTAATACGTTTCTATCATTGGACGATGGTCGTTTTAAATACACGAATACATAGATACGGTAGACCGAAATGTAGATGTTATGTGTGTTGAAGTGTAATTTAACGAAAGGAATTCGCAGTCCAGAAAAGAGGGACGTGCGTCAGTCCCGGTAATAAAGCGTCTATATCGAGTGTTGATCGGGAGAATGGGTGAATAGCATTAAAGTCTCCGACAAAAGTGGCCCGAGGTGATTCGCAATGACAATGGAATTACCCGACAAATCTTCATATAATACAAGAATTCCTAACTTTAGCTCCTATAATACGTATCATTGTTTCAAACGTGCATCCTATCAAAATTTATAACTCTTAGAACAATAACAATAATAATAATAATGGCAATAAAATAATAATAATAATCTATGAATTATTGAAATAAGTATAAGTGAAACAACATGCCCTGGCTCGAGGAGAGGACTCTGATTCTGTTTGTACGGGACACAGAGGTCCGCCGGTACGAACCAGGAGTGGGTGAACGCGGGGTTGATGTTGAGGGCACCGGCGGCGCTCTGATGGGGTCCACCAACACCGACCCCGGCAACACCGACACCGACCGGGCTCTGCCGTTGAAAACCCCCGTAGTCCATGGCCACCTGATACGGCAACATCTTCCTTCACTTCCGTCTCGCAACCGTTTATATTTCAACTTGTTTTATTTATTTTAATGTTTCACTCGTTTGCTCTGTACGTTATTTTTTTTAAACAACCGTGATGATTCCACTCTTTTTTCGCGGATTCACTGACATGTACGCGTGCATATATATCACACTTTCACCGTCACCAAACGAAAACACCGAATACGACAACTTCGAACAGGTCATCGCATTGAACGACCGCACTCGTAGATCTCGTGGCACATGGGCCCAACGATCGTTCTATGAGTCCATGAATGATTTGAACTATTGATTGACACAACCGATAAACCCTCAAAAACTTATACCCAACCAAAATAAAACAGTCTATTTGGCGATAAAACCGTTTAAAAGACGTACAAATTCATTTCGTGTTAAAAAACGTTCCTCAATAATCAAGTCCCAATCCACAAAGTGCCTTTGTGATTTTTGAAGCTATCCAAGCACCATGAAAAACGGATAAAAGTTTGAAAAAAATCACACAAAAATGAAAATAAAAGATGAGACCAAAACGAAACGAGGTGAAGAAAGATGACACGGGAAACGAGCGCGTGGACACGCAGCACAACACGCGGCGAGTCGACGCGCCGGCTGAACGGGGATGGTTGTTCGTCTCTCTGTTGGTGTCTGTCCGTCTCTGCGTGGTACGTGCGGGTGACTACAGAACGGGGAACTGGTACGAGCCGGGCTTTTGCCGTGTCGCCCCGATCGCGAGAGGGAGAGAGAGAGAGATCCACGCGAGAATCCCAGAGTACAGCCACAGGCAGCGCACATTTTCGAGGGTTCACTCTCCTACCACGAGTGCAACGGAGAGAAAGCGACACAAATAGAGACAGAGATAGAAGGAATGAGAGAGACAAAGAGAGGGATAAAAAATCGTACCAAGAAGAGCGGGAAACGCACGCGCGCGCCTCCAACCGGGCGTTTCCAAGAGAATGAATGCTCCGCCCACGATGACCAATGAGATTCATGGGATTGGTGAACGCCCACGCGATACGTAAAAATTCACGGGTAGGGCTCAGGCATGATTAGCCCGTTATCACCGCAGTTTCGCGGTCAGCATTCGAACTCACGAGTCATGTTTGACTCCGCCCTAAGCTCCGAAGAGTTCTCTCTCGCCAGTATCCCCTGCAGTTTTGTAAACATGCGAGCCGAGCAAAAGGCGGATACGCCCACGGTGTGTCGCGGATACCACGCGGTGTCTCGGATCGAAGGAGGGATAGGTGAGGAACAGACGGCGATGGATGAAGAGATATCCAAGGAAATGGGGATATCAGAGGGAAAGATGAGGATAAACTTGTGAGAGAAGTACAGCGGACGTACCACGTCCAACGTTCCCTCTTTACTGGTATGTTGATGTACTTTTGCATTATCTCTGTCTGTTTCTTTTTTTTTATTGTGCGAAGATAACGAGATCCATTTTCCCACAGATATATCATGCTGGTCGCGACCCAAGAGCAGCTGATATTCAAGAGGTGGATGCTGATAGATGTTGGTCCGTTTATCTCAGGCTTGCTCGAATACATCGTGCAAATTTTGGCACCGTTAGGTCGTCATCTCAAGCTAAAGTATATTTCACGATTTTTATTTTGTACCGATAGGAAATAGGGAAATACGGCTTTGTTACCGATTGAGCCTATCGAGGCTAGGATCCAGACTGTTTTACATTGCCATAATATACAACGGTCTTCTAAGATGGTTCGGAGATTTCGAGCTAAAGAGTTTCCAACTACTAATCAATTATTTTACTTAATTGTCAATTTAAGAGGTCAACCTCTTAAAATTATACTACGAATGGCCACGTGCGCTAAAGCGCCCGACCGGAAGCTGGGTCACGCTGAAGCGCTCTCGTCCAGCAAGCATTTTCGTATCTTTGACTACAAAATTGTTCATTGTAATTTGTTCTTGTTTAGTCGTTCATCACCGATTTATTATTCCTGGGCTGCTGATGGTCTTGCAATTTTATCCGTCCCTTTCCTTCTTATCGTGAACTCTGACACATGAATAAACTTCATATCGATTTTTCTTCATTGATAAATATAATATCAATATCAACATCAACCATGCTCTATTTTCCTAACTCTTCTCTTTCTACTTTGTGCTTTGGTATCTATTCCCTTCCCCCTTGCTACATTTTTCACTGTACTGTCATTCTCTTTTCTCGCTCGATTATTCCTGTGTGATTATTTAATTTCCTTCTGACATAATAATGTCTTATCTTTGTATTCCCAGCCTCTTTCATTCTTCAAGGCAATGTGAAATCCTCTCTCGGACGGTAACAAAAACAGCAAGTCATCTCTTTGGAAGGTGCATGCTGATTTTGGAAGCGCAAATTTCGAATGCAATCGTCTACGAATTCCAATATCTTATTGTCTCAATATGCCGGGAATAAAATCATTTCGAAAATTGTAACTATATTTCTCTCTCACTTATGGACAGTTTATCTCACCTTCAATGACATCATACTTCATCCTATCAATTCACTTTATCAAAAAATTCTATGGTCGAATCAAACGTATGGTTGGGAATGCATAGGTGAAGCATCCTTTACCTTTTTTTTTGTAATTTCTATATTCAAAAAAATTTACTTTTTCATTCTTACACGTTTCTCTCAATGTTAATTGTTGCCCGTACGGTTGCAAGTCTTCACATCATTATGGGTAAAACATCAACACACAAACTCAAAATTTCGATATGCGATTCTATCAACTTTGTAGAAGGCCGAGGTCCGACCATCCCGGGCACAATTGAATATATATATAGCAGTTTTGCAATTCTTTGCGAGGCATTCGAGGCTCATCGAAACGTCCGACTAGCGTGATATTGCAAGATGCATATGAACAGAGGGCGTTCTTTCAATCACCATGTGATCACGTGACACCGTTTCGATTCAGTCGCTGCTTTGTGCCGATTATATAATGACCGTGTTTATTGCACACACCTTTTCTTTTTCTTTCAATACTAATTCTTTGTATACATCTAACACTGAAGAATATGAATGCTAATTATCGATTGAGCATTTCAATAATCAATCATTAAAAATCATTTTAGGATAAAATATTCGTCGTTCTTTTATATTGACTGGTAATTTTTTTTTTAAATTATTCATAATCATTTTGATGAAAAATTATTTAAAATGAGTTTTCATTAAAATTAAAGTCGATCTCTGGCCCAAATTGATAAGAATCGTGCTAATTAATGAATATACTTTGCATAGAGCATGCTAATTGCACGACTGCGATTGTTCGCCAACACACCACCACAGAGTAGTGAACGCTTAATGAAACCCAGAGAGAACGCAAACGAGAACTTCGAGTGAGTTCGCATTTCGTGACCCAGCATTCTACATAACTGAGATATATATATATATATATATATATATATATATAGAGTGCGATGTCTACGTACTCTCTGCTGCTGGTTCACGATGAAGCAACCCGGGCACCGCTAACTCTCCTATCTACCACGAGGATCGATCTTAATGCGAATCTGGTTGCGCGCCGTGCGCGAGGGAAAGTTATTCCATGCCTAGAGATTAGCCTCTCCTGCCCCTTTTATACCCTCTCCTGTACTGCTACTGTACTCGTTGCTGGGATGCTGTGAGTCCGGACCGCATAATCCCTGAGAGCTTAGAGCACTTCCGTCTGTTTTTGTGAGATCATTAATTTATGGTCCTGTTGTGGTCAGCGAGAGGAAGAATAAAGTATACATATGAGACCCTCGAATGAGTCAATTTGTCGCAATTAAAAGTCGGGCTGTTAGGAATGATTATTTACAGCTAAACAATGTTAATGAAGCGTCATATGTTTTAGGGAAATATTTTGTTTTAATATACATAAGGTTTTATTTCATTTTAATATTGTCGCATTCACTCATTTAATAAATCATTGAGTTTTTTTTCAAAGCAACCAAGTTTTTTCAACTCAAATGAAATTAATTTAAACGAAATAATTCTAATTTTCTAGAGATACAGGAGTTTTTTGTTGTGCTTACTGAGAGCATTTAATCCATTTCGACAATTCTACCAGGAGAGCACGAAATTAATGGACGTATATATAACTACGAACTGGAGAATGGTCTGACCAATACAACTAATGGCTCAAATCACAAGGTACGCCGCTAAAAACGATCTTGAATTGTATGTCAAACGATATAATATATATGTATATATATATATATATATATATATATATATATATATATATATCAACAGGGTTGGTTTAATAACTAATTAAGGAGTTATGACTACACGCACATTACGCCGCAACGCAACGTGCATAGAAGCGATAAAATCAAGTACAACGGATTATTATTGACAGCATAAACTCTGCAATTGCCACTGTAAAGCATCTACAAATGCTTTCATTATTTATTCCTGCCTTCATTTTATCCATAGCGATGTGAAACCGCCATATATAGTGTCCCCCCCAACGCTATATCTCGCACAAAATTTATTCCCACAGTGCGTTGAGATTTCAGAAAAAAGAATCTTACTAACAGCACAATCGATGGACAAAGTTCGAAGCATTTCGGATTTTAGTCGCGAGAGTTACGCACTTGTGAAAAAAAAAAAACGGATTCCCGTTAGCGTTACCAACCAATCCAGGATTTTCCAAATTTCTTTGAAAGTTTATCGTATTTTTTGTTAAGTGTATCCTATGATTTATTGATGCATCAATGATGAATTGTTATTGTTATTTTTTTGGATATGGGGGATGTTTATTTGTTGTCAAAAGTCAAAGATTCGACGTTTCGATGTGTTGCGCATGTGCACACTTGATCAAGTTGACGGGACAACTTCGTACAAGTCCCCTGGGGTCGACTTTGCTACGTCTTTCGCTCCGTGTCAACGCTGAGAGAGCGCAGCACACACGGCGCAACATGCAGCGTGTAGTATAGCTATATATATATACCCGGTCGTGTCTTCTTCGTATATACTTGGCATGCATCCCCCAGTACCAAGGAATCCTTATTGTATCGTTGCACGTGAGAGTAATGCACAAATATGAACTCGGGAGCTCTCAGTTCCTATACTCACGCATCTCTCTATCTCTCTCTCTCCCTCTCTCTCTCTCTCTTTCCTCTCTCTCTTCCCTCTCTCTCTGTGAGCTGATGGCCCGAACCTCCATCAGCACTCACGTTCCCGTATCCCTTTGCCAGGCTGCCTATATAGCTCGCAGAGAGTTCATCCCCGACTTCTCATCCCGATGAGTCCCGTACCTCGGTGGAGCGCATGCAGCGATAACTTTGTCGTAGCTCATCATAACTATCATATATATATATGAATGGCGCAATCTGTAACTATAAATATATATAGTGTACCATGTACGAAGGAATATAGTGATGCGGAGTTATTGCGGTGAAGCTGACCGTTTTCTTATTTCGTCTGTCCAGGATAATTGGTAGATTCGTCAGATGACCAATCTCGGGAACAAAGTTGCAAAACTTCGATTGCTTCTGAAACAAATCGCTTGATTGCGAATGCAACGACACCAGCAACAGCAATAATAATAATAATAATAATAATAATGTTCACTCTTAGAATAAGGAAAGTTATGAAAACTCCACTAATGGAGCGGATAGCAATAAACGTGATGATACATTTTTTAAATTACATTTATGAAAAAATCGTTACTTTCCTTCCTCATATAGAGCTTTGTTTGAATGAAAAAAAAATTACCATTGAAGAAAAATCGATCGAATCCTTCAGATTTTATGAAATTTTGAATTTTTCGAAATCGACTGACTTCTTACTCTTGTTGCCTCAAATTAATTTTCACCTATCGATATTGAACTTTCACTGTAAATGAAGCAACGTTTATGGTATATAGATTGACCCTTCATGTTATGGAATTTTGAAGTCTGAACATTTTGTAAATCGATCAAATTGAAACAAATCTAACTATCTGACTAAGGGCAAAAATGAGTATATCGAAAATTTGCACATTGCTTCCTCATCATTTTCATTTATATTTAAATACAAAGCTTCTTCTATGTGGAAGCCAAAATCGTGAAAAGTGCTTATCTTCATAGAAGGTGCTTTGGGAATGAGGGAAAATTAGGAGGGATGAATCCGCAAATTTCCATTTTCAGGTTTATTTAAAGTGCTGCAGCGCTTTCACAAACTTATCGCATGGGGTAGGTTTGAACAAACGTCACAGATTGGACAATCGTTTGAAAATATTTGAGATTATAGATGGAGACATATATAGTTAAAAATGATGAAATGATTGATTTTAAAATTCATTGAAGATACGAAAGTTTGATTGAATTGATAAAAAGTATATTAGCCTGAGAGTCAAATTTTCAAATCGGTGAACTTAAAGTATCGACATGATATACATGAATGTTTACACGTTTAAAAGGCAGATTTAAAAGGCGGATTCATCACCTTCGCAAAGTTGCCACTATACAGAGTCATAAATACATCGACAAGTATATACTCATTCTATATACTTGTCGATGTATTTATGACTCTGTATATAGTGGCAACTTTGCGAAGGTGATGAATCCAATACTCTTATTTCTGAAATGTATATTTACGTATTGTTAATCACGAAGCTTCGTCGTCAAGAACAACGTGCAGAAATATCTTTTAAAGTTACGAGAAGAACGTCGATAAAGCTTTTTCCGTCTATATATGTATACGGGAGAAATGAGATAATTCGTAGGCAGAGAGCGAGTTCGCGTTCGCTCGCCTATCGGCGCATACATGAGAGTTCCGAAGGATTTGTATAACTCGCGTATCAAGCACTTCATGAGACGGTAACGACGAAGACGACGACGGTGATTCGAGTTCTAACGGAGTTTTTAGGATTGAGAAAAGAACGTTAGTAGTGAAACTTTCGAATAGAAATTTTATTAGTGTCATAGATCAGAAATAGTGTCTATCATAAAGAGTCCCGTTAACTAATTTCCGTATTATAATTTTCGTATATAATTAATTTTCGATATATATAATAATACGAAAATATAATTTTCGTATTATTGTTCTTGAGTTCATACTGCAGGACGATTCAAATAGAGATTTATAAAACGTTTCTATCAATAATGGTAACTCAGAGGTTATATTTGCTCTAGTGAATATGAGACCCAGCATATAAGGTCCGTTTGACATTTTAATTAATTCTCCACATGTACAAGAGATGATTGATCAATGATAAATAAAATTTGTTTGATATCAATAATATTTAATTTATAAGGTCAACTCTATAGCATATTTCCCATACGGTTGTTATATTTTTTATTAACCCTTTAAATCATTTCATTGGCAATAATATCAGGTACGTGGAAAATCGATAAACTGTTACGAATAAAATATGATAATCGGGATCGATATGAATAATGTGATCAAGGCTGTTTTGTATATTCTTGAGGAATTATTGTTTCGCTTCGCAGATAGCTAAGAGTCAACTCGGGCGATCTGTATCTCACCCCTTTCTAAAAAGGCAAACAGCGATGTATCAGCGCTCTCTCCGGGATAAAACGTCGTTGGCCACGACTCTACTGTCTCCCCACACCTTCTTCCCATCGGCTTAAATAAGGGTCCCATAAAATCCTCCCCCGCGAAAGCGATAAGAGTTATCTCCATTCTCTAATTGAAAGTTAATTGGTCCGGGACGGTTAGCGAGCCGCCGGAGGACACGCGATGTGCTGTGCGTTGGCTATAGGTGTGTAGAGCTGGGACCTCCGCCATGTTACCTTTGCTAATTCCACCGTCATCATTGCCATATACCTATAGATATACCTACAGTTCCTTCTGCACGCGTTGCTGCCTAGGGCGGCAATTTAGGTACAAGAGTGTACCTAGAATAATGAGACAATGTCCTATCTCGTACGAGGTCCCGCTACAACATACATATATAGACTTATATATATTATATGGTATGTTCGATGCTAACTCGATCAACGGTGGCATCATGATCCATCTCTGATCTGATCAGTTACGTTTCATATATTACTTACTTTTATGCCTTCGTAATCAAGTGCAATTTATTTTTTTAAATTATTCAAGTTATTCAATATATTTTTTAAAGATTATTAAAACTAAAGCATCTACGACAAATGATCATCGTTTCAGGACCTCTCTTTTGCGAGTAAAACCAATTTTATGGATAAAAAAATCCTTTGGATAAATTGTTGTCAGGAATCGTATTTTTAATGGAACAGTAGAGATTATCGATGAAAATATAAAAGGGAAATAATGAAATGGATTAGAAAATACTTTTTAAATAGTTTCAAACGATTATTTTGTTTTCTAATTTTATTTTTAGCAGTGGTATCTATTGTCCTATGTGCGTATACAGATTACAGGGTAGATCGAGGTATGAGGATCGAGGGGTATGAAAGAGCATAGAAGAGAGAGACTATAAGAATTTCCCGCGGGTTACATACGTATTATCCGGCAATGGGGTATCTGTTTCTGTTTCAGGGGAGGTTTCCACGTGCGCGTAATAAAGTGGCTCTCTGTTACTTGGCGCTAATCCTCCTCCACTGCGGACTCTCTCGCTGTGCAGTCACGAAAGCGCACAATGTCACGTAGTATCAGTAGTATCGGGGTGGGAGGGAGAGAGAGAGAGAACGAGAGTTGCTCGCAAGAGAGCATACCGCCCGTTACGTATATAAGGGTACGAAGACCTATATATATATATATTATACATACATACATTCATAGATCGCTATCAGCGTCAGGGATATATATATACTCTCGAAACAGCCCACCGGTTAAACACGAACGTTTTCTCAGCTCCACAAATCTTCCAGTCGAGACGACGGGGAAGAGGAGTAAATGAAAGAAAAAATAAGTATAGAACCAAAAAGTGGTGGGACGAAAAATGTAAAGAGCGTAGAAAAGATTGTGGAGGAGGGCGACGTGTGGGTGGTGAGGGCTGGTTCCTGGCACGTACCGATAGCATTTTCCTTGTATACGTATGGGTGCTGGTAATGGTAAGACAGAAAAGTTTCGAGTTGACTCTCTCGTGGAATGCGAATAAAACACGAGCCCTCTGTTCAAGTTACCCCCCTGCTATACACCTCGTCATGTAGGCGTATACGGCCTCCTGTAATTTTTCAAATTGCATCTCGCAGTCATTCATCCCCTCGGTGTGTTGGGTCCTTTGCGGGACGGTGGAGTATTGAAAATCCTGCCGAGCCTATAGATACATATGTATGTATTACGTGTACGTTTGAGTAAAATCCGACAAGCGCGAGAACTAGTATGTGTATATGGAGAAACGGAAACAGCCTTCAGAGCCTCCGCTCGGATTCTCACCCCTCGACAACTGTAATATGGCTACAGAGAGCATCGCCAAAATCCATATATATATATAGACTGACGACAAGGCTGATGCAGAGAGGACGACGCGGGGTGGCTGCTAACGAGAAACGAAGTTATCCGAGGGCTTTATAGTAGACCATGAACACAGATATTAAGTATAGAGTCGAAACACAATAATAATAATCAAGGACGATTCGGATTTTATTGTCGATGATTATTACATACAGTGGAGATGGTCGCATATATACGTATACAAGGTGAGAGAAAGCGCGAGATGAAATTAAGCGAGAGGCAGAGAGAAAGCGAGGAGAGAATAAGAGCCGCACCGACGAGTGGCAACGATAAATAATAACAAGCGAATGAATAATCGTCCTGTGGCGCGAAATAAATGGAGGTAAAAAAAATTTGGCCCCAGATAGCGCTTTCGCGGGGCTAGAGAACTGTTAGTCGCAGAGGAAAAGTCAGAGAGGGTGAGAGGAAAAGAAGAGAGTTGCCGGGAAAAGATAAGCCTTGGCCTGGTCGCGTGAAATATTTTTCGGCCTGTGTGTCTCCCCATCGGAGCGTGGCCACAGCCAGCAGTCACCACCACGACGCGTTTCGCATAAATCAAGACCACCTTGGCACTCTAGCGGGTACCTTTCTACAATAATTACTACACTCGTTTACCCTAATTATATACTTGAGAGATTAAAAAATAAAATAATTGATTGTAGTATTTTAAAGAGGGTTGCGAATCTTTAATCACTTGTACAATTTCTATTTATTCATTTTTTTTTACTCTGCAAAGCTTTGTTCAAAGCCATTGCATCCAGTCAAAGAATATAAATTTTTATTCCGAAAAGTTTAGCAAAAAATCGTCATTGAAGGAAACGAGAATATTATGATTATTTAATTAATTATTTCTTTTGATTACACGATCTTCTTTAAATTCAAAAAAATACTATTACTTTTAGATCTAATATTGAAAGTTTAAACAATGCGATGCAAATCGGATAGACCGAAAAAATAATCGATATATTATTTTTGTTTGCCAGAATAGACGAATGATGAATTCGAAAAGTAATTAAAGATTTTCAATCAGGATTTCAACCATGAACGATTGTTTTATATGGTATGATGAAAAAGCATAAGCCACGCACGTACCGCATATTCGGCAGACTCGCTGATTGAAACGTCACTGTGCATCAATTGGAGGGTGAGTGAGCAGCAGCGAACTCTGTACCAATCCGCCCGAATATATTTGCACTATATATGTAGTGCGGTATAGCGTAGTGTAGTATAGTGGATTCCAGGAGAGTTTGGACACCGCAGGAGAGATGGGACAGCTTCATAAATCTCACGTTGGCGTTTGGTATCGAAAAAGCCCTTTTCAGGATATTTTCATTATTTTAATATAAAAGTATGGAAAAAATTGCAGTGGCCTCGATTGTATAGAGTGCCTGTATACGTTATAGAAATAATAGGCCCACCGGGAATCTGATTTTGAGCACAAAAATTACCTTACAAGCTTGGTAAAGGACCGAACCACTTTGTTGGCAAAAAAAAAAAAAATTGGCAAGATCCGTTGATGAATAATGTTCCATAACTTAGTTTTATACAAAGTATAAAAAGTTCAACATTTAATTGAATAAACAAGAGCCAAAATAATGTTTTTTTAACAAGAAAATGGAAAGTTGTATCTTTTCTATGACTGGCTAGGAATTTTGCAGACATTGACAATTAGCTATTATTCTCCGTAGCTAATGGGAGGCTATAGAGTCCTGTTGGAAAAACCCTTAGAGGGCATCGAAGCAGCTAGAATTGCGAAAAAATTACAACACATGAAGAAAAAGTATCCCATCGACTCTGGACTTTTAACGTGTGTATACCTATAGTAGTGTAATAAATGATAGTATAATATAAAAGTGAAGTCTGTGCTAGCTATGCTATTTTTTGTATCATATATACAGCAATGTTGTGTGCATCCACAGCTTGCACTCAGCCGGAGAGTAGATAATTCACTTTGCGGACGAGAAACGTGCGCACGTACAAACCGCGTGATTCGCAGGACTGCTCTGTCGGGCGGGGGCTGGAGGTGTACACAGGGTCGGCCTCGTCGTTCCATTTGCTCTATCTTTTGCTCTCTCACACGTCGACCACGAGTGCGCAAGGTGGCACGATCGATCCCTGCTTCCACCAGTGAGAAAAAATAACGCAAGGGATGTACGCAAACGAAAAAAAAAAAAAAAAAAGAAAATGCGATGCACCGACTGTGAGGGAGTGTAGATTTTTTTTAGTTGCTATTTCTTTCCAAGCAAATGTCCCTTGTGGGGATAACGAGCGAGTCCCTTTTTTCCATCGTTTATTCCCCTTCCCGACATTTTTTTAGCTGCTCTCACCCTCGCCCTTACACTTTGGGAGTATCATTGCGAGCCTTCTATTATAATTAGGGTTCTTTTTCTTCAATTATTCGCTGTCATCGTCGGAAGATTAGTGGGTTTTGTGTGTGGAGCTCGCGATACTCGGCAGACGGTTCTATTCCGTGGCAGATATTGGCGTAATACGTTTTTTTTTTTCGTCATTTCTCCTTCTTATTACCTAGGATGGAAAAAGAAACGCAGCGGTTATGCGTGAATCGCTACGGGTGCAAAGAAGGTGGAGTTACGATTCATACAACGGCTTCTCCCATTCTCTTTCTCTTTCTCTTTCTCTCTGTGTGGATAGAAATATTAGGAGGTCTGTTCCCCAGTGTCATGCAACATGCTTTCCAGGACTTTTAGCATATAACGTCATGTCTTTTCTAGGCCACAGAGACACTTTCCGCCTAAACGCTATTTTATTAATCGTCGATCACGATTAAAAATGAGAATTTGCTTCCCTCCGGTCATTGCCAACTTTGTTTCGGTCGTGTCAGGACTTAATCGAGGGGGGAAATCCGTTATCACTTTTTTTCTTCTATCCTTCATTGTTTGCAAAATAATTGTCCAATCATTGGTGCAAAACTTTTTTTGGCAGAGTTCAATGTCCCGATTTTACGCTCGGAAAATTGTTCAATACGTTTAGTCATTAATGAAAAATGCATAAACATAAAATATAAAGACAATTGCAATTTAACACCTTGCTGACCGGTCACGAGTACACTCGAATTTCTATGTTCGAAGCCGGTCAACAAGAGGTTAAGGTACACTTTCATGATTTTAATAAAAGTTTCATCGCAATAGCACACTCGTTAAATGAATAATAGATTTGCTGCTGTACATGAGAAAATTTTAAAGACGTAAAATATTTGCATTTTGCAATATTATTTTTTAACCTGTATTTTTTGAGTTAGTTATTGACATTTCCAAAAATAATTGCATGATTTGTAAAGTTCGTAGTAATAAAATAGTCACGCTTAATTCAATCCGATCGTTGTCAAGTTGCGTTTAAGTATTTGCTAAACCATCACGGTCACGTGTATGTTTCTTTCATGATGAGCATAATGCCATTCGGTGCGATGTTTGAATAGTAGATGAAATATTGTATAGACATCATGCATGGGCGGGTCGTTGACAGGCCTGGATTAGCTGGGTATTAGTGCGAGCGTGGATAATCCAGCTGCGGTGAAACGAACGCGTTTCTTGTCGATGCATCTGTGAATATATGACACACATGGTGTGTATATATAGGTATAACTTCCGTTACACTCTCATGTCTGGAGCGTGTAAACTCGAGAGATTCGAGTATGCATTCGCGGTCCGCGAACCAATTCATAGCGTATGCACGCAAGAGAGCAGTCTAATTGGAATGCCGCCTGTCTCTTGCGTTACACGTTTGAGCCAAGCTCGTAGAAAATGCAGGTGTTTACAATATATATATATATATATCACGGTTTGACCGTGCAGCATTCAGAATAAACGAACAATCGAGCTGTCGATTTACGAGCCCCTCGCTCTTTCGACCTGCCTATATATATATTTGCGCAAAGTGTCTCGTTCATAGCGCCGGGAATAGCGAGAGAACAGACATGACTCCTCTATTCGTCTCGTTCACTTGCGCTTCGTCTGTAAAAAACGAAGCGTGCTCCGAACTCCACCGTACGAGTCACACGCATAGCTTATAGACACGATGGGCTGCAAATTCTTCTACGAATTCAAACGAGGAAGTCTCCTGACACACGCTCCTCTGACCGTCTTCAACGTTTCGCATTCTTGCTCAAATACGTGATGAAATTTTCGTCATCGAACTCTTCAATTCAGGTTTTTCGTGTCAATGATTCGATATCATTGGTTTAGTCGTATATTGTGTATAATTATCGCAGTACAATGAACAGCGTATATTATCTTACAATTAAACTCCGAGGATTAACTTATCATATTTAATTTTTACCGAGAAAAACGTTTCGATTTGCATAAAGTTTATTTGCATCGGAAAAATTAATTGGCTTTGCTCACGTTTTAGGTCATTTATAATAAAAAGAATATATGCAAACGAGAGAAAAACTTTTTCAATACAAATCATGTTTCGTACGATTAAAATGAGAAGTTATATTCATTTACAAGCAAAACTTTTTTATGCTTGATTCATTGAATTGAACACTTTTCCGAGTGGCAGATGGATGCAGATAATCATGAATTGGTCAAAGATTTTTCCAGCTAGGGAGTCTCGCTGATGTCTTGATTAGTAGTATCTCGGCGATGTGCGACGTCCATATCAGAGCCCCGAATTTTTTTCGATCTGTGGATACAATAGGGGATGCGATTTTCTCTGAAAATCTGGCCAATCGGTCGATGATTCTCTAGCTCTGCGTCACAGTTGATTAGACTCTATTTACCGTGGCTCGATCGCGTTTATACAACGCTGTGTTACACTCTCACTCATTTCATCTCCGTTTTGTATATATTTTTCGAATCGTTCGATCTCACTCGCAAAGCCGACCCTCTTGGCCCTGTCGCTCGAGCGAGCGCTTTCAGCCCCCCGTTTGCGGCCAATCAACCGCCATACATTGGGGACGACACACGCGTCTTCGGCCTCCGGCGTTCAACTAAACTTGGCCTCCGGGCTCTCTTTTTCACCCGTAAATTCACACACGCGCACACATGAGATGAAAATACTGTGTTATGTATGGAGAAAAAAACGGGGATAAAATGGGACAATAAAAGAAAAAAAAAAAAAAAACAATTCGCACGATTCATAAAGTAGAACTACTTGCATAAAAACACGTTTTTTGGGTTAAAAACGATGAGCCCAAACTCATGTGACAACAAGCCTAAATCAGCAAAATGTTTACAAAGCCATCACAATTTACATTAATGTTAACTTTTTCAGTTTGTGAAGAGTCCATGCAATACAGAACTCTTGAAAAATCATTCTATCTAATCGGAAATTGTCCGCTGATTCTGAATGACGCTAACTTTTTCTGTCCAACACCAAAAAATAAAAAGTGTGAATCTGAAGAAATTGAAAAATTACCCCTTTTTGCGTCAAGTGAAGGTGCAAAGCATCCAAGTTACAAAATATAACCTTGTAATATATGTAAATATATAGGGCACGAGAGACGTTCGAAAACAAAAAAAAAGTGGGTATTTCGAGGCTCTGAGAGAGAGAGAGAGAGAGGGGCGAAAGACGGAATAACGGAGTTAGAGGCACCCTACATCGACGGAGCAATCAAATCGCACCCCCGTTTTTGCACCAGTACATACATAATAGTCTTGATCGGAGCTGGAGAAGAGCCCACTGCTCCGGAAAGTCGGAACTAGCTCTACAGGCATTTTCGACGAACTCTAAAATCGAATAACGCCTATTTAAAATAACAATACGCCCCGTGTGCACGGGGTTCGGGGGTTAAACATTGTTTCGTCTCGGGCGTGGGCGAGAGACAGACAGAACAGAAGCCCAGTCAGACTCGTGGACGACGAGCGAAAAAGGGGGTGACAGAGACCACCCCCTTCTTGTAACTTTGGCGCACTCAATCCTCACACTCACCCTCTTTCTGGGAGCTTTTGGATTACCATACTGGATCGGGTTACGAAAATTTGGTTATCCAACGTCGCGGCTATGTACACCCTGGTATTCTCTCTCCCATGTATATTACAAAGTAGATACATGGTTCAGCGTCCCTTGTTCATAGTACCATTACAAGAGAACCCTTTAATATATTAATCAGTGATAGACGGAGGAGAATAATGCAATTTAAGGGAACGAATAGGTTCGGATTTGTTTTAGAGCTTTGCTTAGATCGTCACGTCGTTGGAATGGACTGTGATTATAAATAATTATTTTATCGTCAAATGAATTAAATTTATACGCTGTGATGATAATCATCGAGAAAAATTGAATAATCTTATTTCAATGAATTATAAGTAAAATATTTTATTCGCCAATCGCCAATCGTAATTTACATTTGTGGCGAAATAAATTGAAGTAAGATAAATAAATTTTAAATATTGTTAATCTTGCGAGTTCTTTTTTTTTTGTGAATCTCCGAAGCAGGGCAGTGTAGGATTAAACTTTTTTTACAGCTCGATTACACAGGTTTACATTGGGTGAAAATATATATAGCTCGATGATGGAGCATTTTTGCAGTTTTCTCGTTCGGGGGTCTCAGGATACGAAAGCTCTAACCGTAGCATTTCGAGGATGCTTTACGCAAGCGACCCCGGGGGGATTCCCCGGGGACTGAGAGGAATGGGAGAGGCAGAGTAGTTTTATCGCCTTCAGTTCGACGCTGTGCCCTGGCGAAGAATCTCAATGAGTATTAAATGTGGGTCAACAGCTGATCGGTCGGATCGATGCGGATAAGCGTATTCATTTCTAACGCCCAGCATAATCGATGAGCTCCCCCTGAAAATTCAACATCATTAAAATTCGGGACTTAAAAAAAAATTATGTATATTTTCGTTGACGATTCAACAAACGAGAAGAATTCTACGTATGAAAAGAAAAGGGGAAAACTGGATCATCCATTTGATGAAGTCAAAGTCGAGATCCACGAAAAAAATCGATTGATGACTGCGTGAAATCGCATCGTTGCATAAAAATAAAATAGGATGAATGGTGAAACTCTGTCGCGGTGAGAAAAGAGCATCAAGCAGGGGTGAAAGAGGGAGAGGAAAGTGGTCCAATGTGGTGTGAAATAGCCAATCGCTCACGCTCCTCTCCAACAGCAGAGAGAAGGAACAGATTCGAGAGTCAAGACAGTTTGCCCATGCTTGGGCTTCTCGCCTCACTGGTCATCCGGACTCTGAGGGATCTCTCTCTCACTCTCTCTCTTTCTCTCACTGTCTCTCTCTCTCTGTCTGTTTCTCTCTATGTCTGTCTCTTATTTCCTATATCGTGATTCGCCATCGCGAGGATAAAACAAAAGAAAATGAGGCTTAGGAGGGGATACGACCGAATCGAAATACAAGGAAACATAAAAGACGGAGTGGTATAGCGGTATTGAAATTCATTCGATAAATCGTGATGCAATAAATCGATGCTGGAATCCAAGTAAATGGCGCGTCACACGCACTTTTTACAATTCAAATGCCAGTTTGTTTCATTTGCAGGATACTTCCGCGTTTTTTTTTTAATTCACGTCAGCCGGATTGTTTCATATCCGTATCATTTTTCTGATCTCTTGAATATCATTTGCATTTCGATTTTTATAGGCGCCTCAGTGCGATTCGAATGATTTTTCTTTTAATTAAAAATTCAATAAACGAATATCCTGTGGACCTGTGGAAACTCAAAATGCGAGTCGTTGGAACAAATGTCTCGCTCGATGCCCAAAAACCGAATGGTTTGCTAGACTGTATCAGGCTACGAGCAACCCGCGCATTTGACTCTCCCTCCCTTTTCAATGCTGGCTGGTGTGCGAGCAAAACCAAAAGCATTAGCATGCGGCCCGGCGAGCCTACATATTTTGGGGAGTTGACGCGCGGAATACCAATATTACGCTTTGACATTCCAATAAAACGCGGCTGATTTGTTTACGAGCATGTCCGTCGAGCTGCCTCTCTCTGCCCCTGCCCGGCCTGTCCACGCATTTGTGCTCTCCCATGATTTTCACTCGCTGTCGCGTATATATAAAAAAAAAAAAATGCAACAGCGTTGACGACTAATAAAATCTTTACTTCATGTACTGGCAACGCAACTGCTTACATAAAAAATACTGTAAAGAAGATATTCATAAACACTGTCGACTTTTGATTCCTGAAAAGAAAAAGTAACAAAAAGTTTTCTTCTCGTTGACAAGTAAGATGAATTTACCAATGGATAAACAATTAAAACAATTTTTTTGTATTATGATTTTCATTTTTACTTGTAAAGTCATTGGGGACAAACTCAAAAACATATGCGCAAACATTAAACTGGCAAAAAATATCTTGAAGAGAAAGAAAAATATTTCAATATAATTGTTAATATTTTTTTCGACAAAATAATAATATACTGATGGCTGGTCACTGAGTGACAAACTCACGGCACGATTATCATTATCATTTTCTTTTTTCGTCCAGATCTCAGTGACAAGCATTCACTCGAACAAGTCGTTTCGAATTTCTCGGAGGAAGTCGCGGGAGAGGGTCGTGTCCTGTATGGCAAAAGTCAAACGGGCCTCCACGGGGAAAGAGAACGAAGAGAGGGCGCGAGCGGTAATAATTTTCGTCCTCGTGAGTATAACGGATCGCCCTCGGGTCCGGGCAAACTAGAGATGAGATCATCATGGAAAGATAATTGTTAAGTTATGATTTTTAGCGCGGAACTTTCTCGTAGGGCTAAATCTTCTCGACCGTTGTAGAAAAGAATTTAAGTTGAAGGATAAATTTGAAGAATAAATTAAAAAATTGTTTTCCGGCAGTGATTTTTTTTTATTTATTTTTTAAATTTTATTAGGGTGTTTGGGTGCCACTTTAGTCAAGTTTCAATGAGAGCTTGATAACATTTTATTGGGTAATCTGATAAAATAATATCCAATTATTCTTTTTTCTGCAATTCATCTATCATTAACTTTATAATGATATTAATTTTTATTGTTGGTGAATTTTTTTCAACTATCGCCATTTTCGAAATGTCTTTAAAATAGCGGTGAAAAAAGTTTTAGATAATGGTCGGGAATGTTTGCGACTATAATTCTGTCCCTTTGGAACGTGTTTTATTGAGGATCGGCGGGAGAAGAAAAAAAGAGAGAACCGCAAACACAAGATCGGAACGCGTCTCGGGTGTCGGGAGTGATGAGACGTCCATTAGCATTGCGGTAGGACCGAGAAAGACGATCCGCAGAATGTCGAGGCAGCAAGAGCGTTACAAACCCGCCAAACAGGAAATCGGAAATTGCATGCATAAAGTTCTGTGTGTTATCCACAGCAGCAGTTACAGCAGCAGTTACAGCAGCAGCCGTTTCTAATATCGTTGGGAGGTGGAGAATTTGCGCGCATTATATACTACATTATTTTATACATATATACACGTTGGTATGTGGGATCATGAGAGAGAGAGAGAGAGAGAGAGAGATTGGTCGCGCAATCCGCGGCGTCTCTCGTTATATCGTTCACTGGAGCGTCCAGCCACAAAACCGCATGGTCCGACAGAGCAAAAGTGCAGATGTTGCATTAGAAAAATCCTTCGACTTTCTCGCCAACATGCTTCATCTCAATACTCCGCGTGGAGTTGGCAAAGGTGCCTGATTGCTTCTATTTCTTCCTCGATTGAGTGTAAAAATTGTAATTTCTCTTTAAAATATGGCAAGTCAAGGATTTTTAGTAAATTTCGTCTGTATATTACGTCGAGTAATTTTCTGGTCCGAAGGACCTTTACCGCAGATTTCAAGGATTTAGAGAAAACAATGAGAGAGAGAGAGAGAGAGAGAGAGAGTAAGGAAAAGGAGAGAATATCTCGTTTTGGGCGTATAGGTACCAGCAAAATGACAATTGCCGATCTCTCGTCTTTTGTTTGCATCCCTAAAGAAAATTGGAGGACCTTGCGCGCGCCTCGAGGACAGGTAGGACATCTCGTGATGTAGCGCACGAGTCCTAGGCTCGTACCTACTGCTCCACTTGGACCGGCACGGGGTCCACGAAATCTCGGGTCCCGATCTTGTTTTTCTTCACGTCGTCCTCGCGTTATGTCTCTCTCCCGAGAGAGAGAGAGAGAGAGAGTGACTCTCTCTCTGTCTCGCAACAATCCGCCGCAGGACATAGATACGATTCTCGTATAACGGTAAGCGTTGTCCGACGATATATTACCTCGGACTTTTCGTGTCACGTCGTAACGTCTCTTTCCGTATCCGAGATCTACTTGACCGTATAAAGATTTCATCTTCACCCCCTTTTTTTCGGCTAACTGTACAAAAAACATTCCGTTTCTGTGGGGAACTTTGCGACAATGCGACAAATACAACAACAACAACGATGGCCATTGAATGACAAAGTATTAAAATAAACTTTGATGTAAAATTACTAATTACAATTGAATTGAATAATTAAATTATTAGATCGCATTTATTAAATAACCAATTGACTTGAATTAAATAACTTCATTGAATTTATATGCCAGTAAATGAAATAAAAACTTTTTATCGACATTAATATTATTTTTAGATAATAATTCCCGGATGTTGTGCTAAAAAATTATTCTCAATGATTTTCTTTACAATATCCTGGTTCATGAACTCTACGAGACCAAAATTCCCAATGATTCCAAGCATCAAACTATAGTCTTTGTCACGTGCCATAACGTCTCTCTTTCCGCAGTTAAAAATCTTCCCTGATAGATTTTTTAATGTTCATCCATCCCTTTTGATGAGAATAACTGTACCCGTACAAGCCTCGAAGGTTGATAGAGGAGAGTGAGAGTGCTTGTATCTGCCTCTCGTAACATGTTCAGTTTTATGGATCTGCCTGCGTGATCACGCCGGCACTTGTTTACATCCTGCCAAGCTGAAATCCTCGCTGCTACCCTTTCTTTCTTGCTTTCTATCGCCTTTTACCTTTTCGACCAGTGGCAAGCCTCGATCTTGGCTACTGGATCGAGAAAGAGCCTGTATCCGGAGACGGCATGAAAACTCGAAACATCACACAATAACGACCCAAAGACAATTTTCGATGCTAAAGATAATACAGCCGAGTTTCAAGGTGGACATCACCAACCATAAAGTTGTGACCTGTCACCTCACTCGTTTGTCGCCCATATAGCTTTATTTCGATATATCTGCTCAAACGTGTCCCCTGACTTATCGTTACCGGTCCATGGAAGATAGAAATCCGCACCTTACTCTCTCTCTTTCTCTCTCGCCACAGGACATCTCACTTTTCTCCGGCGGAGAAAAGTTTTTCAGCCATTTCTCATTATCTCATTTCACGTTCTTCGACGATCTTCTGTCATAGGTCTCCTTTATCGTCAAAAGACGTAATATACTGTTTTTCCTCGATTTTTCTTCCTCTCTATTGTTTCCTCTTCTATTCGACGAAACTTTCTTTTGTTTTCTTTCTTTCTAAGAACACTTCCATATCGATTTCTTGTTCGATCTTTTTTTTTTTTTCGTTTCAACCCAAAGCCCAAGCCAAGCCAAGTGAAGAATTGTAGTGAAGTTATTGGTTTTTTTTTTTTTCTTTTTTTTTCGACTTCCAATAGTGCTAATGTTCATTTCATTTCAAGACCGAGGGAATAAGTGGTGCAATTTGACAAAGACTATTTATTTTCTTTACACGCGAGAACCACGTAGCTTTTGTCTAGGGAGAGCGTAAGGAGAGGAAAGGAAAATAAAGCATGCGAGTGAGAGAAAAAGAAAGAAAAAGGGGTTCGAATGATTCGATTCGTTTCCCTTCGCTTCGAGAGATCTTCCCCCATGGCATGATGACGACGAGCGGAGATCTCCCCTTCCCCGCTGTGAACCCAAAAAGCTGCCGAGAACAGAAGACAGGAGAAGAACGCTCTCCGAGGATTTGGAACGCGTCAAGGTATCCTGCACTCTGGATACAGTTAGTTGAGGGACTTGTGTAGTGGCATGCAAGAAAATACGAGGGCGAGGGTCCTGCTGGCCAAGGCCGTTCACTAATTTGAACGAATAGCCGAACTCCCTTCTTATATTCCGTCCTATATTCCCTTTTGAACTGTTTCGACATATTTTCGCGGACCAGCTCACCCGCAACTAACATCAACACTCGATATATACGGTACGTCATTTGCAAGATCATAGCTGCCAGACTTTGAGCACCCAAAAAGATCATGCATTTTTCAGTCATTGAATGAATAGAAAATTATTTTATAAAAAAATTATTCCGAGTCATTATTATCGAAAAATAAAACTTGTATCATTTTTTAAATAACAAAAGTTCGTATCCTCGTTCTTATACGTTGAATATTAATATTTTTTAAGTGAATTATTCGTAGTCGTTTGACTCGAAAGATGTTCATCTCTGGGTTCAAATTTGATTTTAAAAAACTATAAAATCGGTCCATAACGAGTCTTCTCTCTTCAATTACCATGAGTAATTGTTGAACTACTACTAAGCAATTAAATCACCATGAATATATCCTTATGAGTGTTGAAGACAATCCGAACCATTCGGGTAAAATTTTTGTCGTTTACATAATGTATAAAAGTTTATTCTTATAAAAAAGTACATAATAAATAATAATAATAATTGCATTTTTTCAAATTAGACTCTCATTTGAACACTCGATGAAAAATCGAAAGCCACTTTTATCCTCATCTTCGCACTGATGGACTCTCCTGTGGATAAGAAGGAAGAAAATGAAAAATGGACCCTTCAGCAGTGGTTGAATTTTGCACGGGCACGTTTTCGACGCAAAGTTTGCCGATGTCCATGGTTATCAGGATGAAAAGGAAGAAAATAAAACAAAATATGGATGAGTCAAGAAAGAGATGGATAGAGAGTGACGTCTGAAGCTGCTGCTGCTGCTTTCGGTTGCAGATCGGACTGGCGATCAGGGATCAGCGTGGAGCATAGCAGCGTCGTGTCCGGACTATTGGAATATACATATATATATATATATATATATATGTATATAGTTCGGGAAACATACGAAGCAGCTGTATATTTATCATGTAAGCGGGCAATTTAGGAACGATCATTTTTCACGGGGTGACTTGACTTTGGCTCGCTCGCGCGCGCTAGGGGTGTATGAGTGGCAGGAGGTGGTGGAGGGTGGAGGGTCTTTTGGTGGGCCATATATAACGGGGATGAGGCAAGCTGTTAGGAAGGGAGGGGTTGGGATAGGGGTGGTGTTATTGGCCGGCGGCTACAAGCGAGAGAAAACGGACATCACCCCTCCGAAAAGCGACCTTCTTCTTCTTCTTCCTCATTCTTCCCCTTTCTTTCTTATATCCTTGCCCGTCTCTCTGCCAACTGACTGATGGTCTTTCGTGTCTTTTCTGGCGCGCTCTCGCGAGATTCCTCTCGGTTTCGCGCGCGCTTGGGTGCGCGACGCTTCATCCATACGTGACCCGATTCACTCTTTGCTGCACTCTATATGCTGATGAGACTATGATAGCATCACACACGGAAAATTTTCCATCCAGGCGTCAGAGTCACGCGAACAAATTGCACGTTTTTTGCCACAAAGATACACAATAGTTGTGCAATTATTTTCTCCATTTGTGGAAAACTTGCTCTGGATCGATGATGTATAATTGTCATGAAATATAATTGATCTGGGAGTCTGGATTTCAAGGAGAAAAAATATATATATATATATATATATTTCACTTGCTTTTTATTCTCGGGTGAAAATGTTAATGAGTCTGTAAACGACACAACTTTCGAAAAGTACCGCAATTAAGGATATCACATTGAGATGAGGAACTAGGCCCGTGCCGGCACTTTGGGGAACCCCCTACTCTCTCGAACGAGTATCTGCAAAAAGGGTCTTCGAGGACAGGATGGTAAAAGCTCTATATAAGCGGTGTATATATATATATATATATATATATATATATACATATACATACATATATATACGCATGTATACAGTATAAAAGTGAGAAAACGAGCGGACATCCCCGTCGGGCAGACGGATAAAAGACCTCTTCTTCCTCCCCGTCGCATCGTATTCGGGGCACAAAGTGTACAGGCGAGAGGGGAACGAAAAGTATACAGACAGGGAGAAAAAGAAAGAGAGAGAATAACGGCCTGTTAAAGATAAGGAAATGAGGTGTCGCTCGCGACCCTGTGCGGCTCAGAAGAAGAAGAAGGTGAAGATGGAGAGAGAGAGAGAGAAGGTAAAACATGAGCGCCACGTCCGGGAAAGGGCTCGACACATCTCTCGTGGCGATTTACACAAGGAAAGAGTCAAAAGGAGAGCGTTCCTTTTTTCTCTTTCACGTTCGAGCGTTATAGCACCCCTTGGGGATTTGCCAGGATCGTCCGCCCCTCCTTTTTTTAGCTGTCACGGAAATTTCGTAGCGGCGAAGAGAGCGTTCGCGCCCTTCTGACTGGCTTTTACGAATACCTTTACACTCGGACGAGTCTTCTTCTTTCGTCTTGCTGGACCCTCGCTGCTGTAGGGAGTGAGAAAGAGCCGATAGATATCCTTTTCTCTTTTTCTTTTTCCTCTGAGCGACGGAATAACTTGGCTATTCGTCGGTCGAGCGTATCATGAACTATCCGAAAGAGTGACTCTGTCATTCTTTGATCGGTTTTGACAAAAATTCCTTGGGTCCAATTCAGAGTGATCGAAACAATTTTTATAATAATACGATAAATGTCATGATAAATTCTACATATATACTGAAGGTGATGAGTTTAAACCAACTAGTCACCATTCAGATTTAAAAAAAATGTTAGAAATGATTTTATGATGAAAATAATATTTTAGGATATACAAAAAGCGCAAAAAAAAGTATCGATAGATTATATTTTTCATAACGCTCTCCGTGTGTCATAATTTTCATGTGAATTAAAAATATATTTATATAAAAACATCGATTGGAAAAGATTCAATGGAATAATGAGAAATTGGAATCAGAGAAATTGCAGCTATCATTGTATGTAGATGTACACGATAGCCTTGTACAGTTTATGTTCGGATGAGAGGAGAGTTTTGGGTCGTCGCGGGTTTCGTAAGTCAGTATGGAGAGGTCGACGTTAACCGGGCGAATTCTTATCTCTCTCTCTCTCTCTCTCTCTCGGGGGCGTAGTAGTAAATATAACTACTGGGGAAAAGGGTCCGATGGGAGGGAGACAGATAACATTGCACCGCGAACGATCTAATCTCGCGGCTGATTTAACTCGCTTCATAATTCTACAGACCTAATCTCAAATCCCACGATGGGCTCTCGTATTAAGCATGCGTTCTACTAGCTGTAATACATATATAACGCATGTGTAGAGGTATACAGAACACACACAACCCTTTGATACGATTCTGGCTCGCAGAACCGAAAATTTGCATATACATTTAATTAGGCGAGTCGAGAGAGAGAGAGAGAGAGAGAGAGAGCATGGGTTGTATTATATGATGTTATATAATATTATGGTATAATGAGAATCCCATGCAGTATATTGCGTATACATTTTCGTTCACTCCTGATTACGACTCTTACTCAGAATTGCAAATCTTTAATTACATCTATACACTCCATCATTTGATTAATTCTATTATAATTAATATTATTATCATTTTAGATGATATTATTTCAATATTTTTCGCTCGTACTTTTCTTAACTTTGCCCTTTGTTCCAATGTTAAAAAAATTAAAAAATTAACTTGGAAAAAAAAAACTTATACGAATAATGAATTTTCTCAAACTCTCCACTTTTTTTTACCATTTTTTTCAACCATTCAGAATTCATATATTATTATTATTTTCTTGTACTGGATGCAATAAGTTTGAAAAATCTTGGCTGGATGTAATAAACATATAAACTTCATATAGAGTCCCGGATATTACCTGCTTCGTGACGAAATTCTTCACCGAGAAGATATCTCGGATCATATAGAAGAGCTCTCTCAAGAGTAAGGGTGTTGTTTCGCCAAGCACTCTTTAGGGGTGCCAGCGACGAACCCTAATAATTAACCCTTCACCACAATAACTTTCCGGTCTCTGGTGCTACTCTCACATCCGCCCTTTCGCTTATGTCAACTGATGTGCTAACAGGGATAACTCTATGGGGATGTTTCTACGCGTCTATAGTTTTTCCTTGAACGCGTCCCAAAATTGACATGATAATTAATTATAGGACAATTTTTCACACGGCAATTTCATTCGACTCAGGAAAATAGAGAAAGCTTAACCGTTAACGAGAAAAAACGCAGCCTCGTCTCATCGAAGTTGTTTCGATCTATTTTTGGTGACATTCTCATTTACGTCGGGGAAAAATAACGCAAGAGCTTTATACACACGCGGGGTTGTCTGCGGATTATCGTTACAATGTCATTAGGTTGGAGCGAAATTAGGTGTCGTTCTGTGGTTAATAAGACGCCGGATATCCCGGGGATTTTGAGATCTTCTTGTGTTCTGGTCACACGAGCAGCTCGAGAAAACGTGGACGGAAAAATATTCTTTATATATATATATATATATATATATATATATATATATATATATGTATGTATATGCAGTGTATATACATATAAATACATAGAGGATACAGCGTGTGCGAGATTGTACGAGCGAGCAGCACCTTAAAGCCAGCAATCATGTTGCATAATACTCCCATTAGATAACATAATCGAAAGTGGATTTATGGCAGGCCATCGTGCTCTCTGTCGGGACGAAGGGGAAAAGACTGGAGGCATAAGGCGACATCCCCTTATGCCCGCACTCCGCGACACCGCGACCCGATCGCATCTCAAACCCTCCAGGCTTCAAGTTCTCCGTCTCTTTTGCTTGCCTACGAATTCGACGACGGAGCAAACCGCCACTACGACTGTTCGTCGTTTATTCTTCGATGTGATGGATATGACACGAGATGGTCTCGAGAATCCTTCGAAAATTCCGAAATTCATGTACGTCTGAATCGTTGATAAGCCCTGTAGAAAAAAAAATACGATTCTTCCTCATTCAAAAAGGGAGAAAGGTCAGAAATAATCCGTGGCTTGTTTTTTGGATCATTTACTGCGTTTAGTGAAAATTGGATCAAGAATTTATTTAGAAATTTATAAACATAGAATTAATGTTTTTGACTAATTATAAGATTATAGAATAAACATCGCGATCTGAGCGACTAAATTCGATTAAATTTGTTTGTGATGGCCAATTCATTGCTCTTGGTATATTAGTCTCTTTATCACTCCCGCCTTACTCAATTAAATATTTCTCCGCCAAACACTTTCTAGCTGATGACGAAATTTTTTGACAAAACAGCCCAGTCTTGGTTGGCTGCTTCATCAAATTTATTTGATTAGCCGTGCAATGGCGTGTGACTATTGGACTATTCTCTATATAGAGAATGCTAAAGAGAGATGCGATGCTGGGCAATTTGCACTGGCTTGATTAGCAGTTGACGTTGGCTATTGTGGTCTCCACAAACGTCGGTAAATACCCGTATTACGTGTCGCGGGGACGCGCTTTCCGCGCGCATCATTGGCATTCGCACACGCGCGTAGTGCGGTGTATATGCGAGGACGGAGGCGCTCTCGTTGCGGACTGGCCCAGTTGTCAACTTCTCTCGTTGGACGCTTGTCCATTCGAATGCAAATTGAATAGAACTCCCGGACTCTGAAGAGCGAAAGCGCGACGTTGAATACAATTCGCGAATTCGTGGGAATGAGAGGGGGATGCATAAAAAAATAATTTCCCAACGAAACAATTTTGAATAATTATTCTCGAAAGGAAAAGTTTAATATTCGTTGGTGATGAAAATAATTGCTCCGAATTATTTTATCATAAATTGTCTTGTAATATATTTTTAAGGATAATTACTATAATTACTTTCTTATCAAATGATTTAAAATAATTTATTTTATTCCAATAATGACTTGCTTACCTTTCGAGTGGGAAAATAGAACTAAAATTTTATTCCCTCTTTTTTTTTTCTCCTTCAACCTCTAATTCCAATTCTTATCCGCATTCCCGCAACTACTCTTTACCTGCTATACGCGCTCACCAAGAGCTCTGATCGTAAAGAAACCTATCGTACTTTCTCACGTAGACACTACGGAACTGGGAGTAGAAAAGTTTTATCGATTTCAAGCTATTTACTTTTTCTCATTCAACCCTTATTTTCTGTGGGTGCAAAACTTTACTGGTCCGTTCGAATTACGACGAAAATAAACAAAGCGATTTGTGCGAAATAATGGAAATGAGATTTATGTACATTTTAGTTTTGTGGAAATTTTTGGAGAAGACATTTTTATTCTGAAATAATAGCTCTGCTCCCATACTGACTGTCAAAGGGACAAATGTTGAGCCACAGTTTCCTTTGAGCAATTTTCGGTTTCATGGCCGCAAAGTGTCGCTATATCGAGGACTTCTCGTGTACAATACACGCGGGACAATTGTTCCTTCTCCCTCTTTTAAAATCCACAACGACAGAGAGAGAGAGAGAGAGAGGTTCACAAAACAGATGCACCCCCGTGGCTCTAGCACCGCGAAATAGCTTTTTAAACTTCGCAGCCATCCACCTCCCTCGCTCGCATCAGTTCGAGAAGCCGCGAGTTGATATGAGAGAGGATGTAGCGAGAGAAAAAGAGAGAGATCCCCCTGAAACCCTCCCCATCTGCCACTGAACGTTTCTGATCCTGGCAGTAACAGTCTTAAACGACCATTACATATTTTCCAGCCGATTTCCCGCGACAAACCACCCCCTGAGTAAAAGAGCTCACTTTACAGGAGAACGAGTGAGAGCGATACCGTATAAAATTTTCTAGTGCAAGTATATTCCTCTTGTCCTTTTTTCCCCTCTCTCTTCCTCTTTCGCTCAAGTACAAAGTGGCGAATATTTATGAGAAAGCTTCACGTGATATTCAAGCCCCAGTTACAGTCAAATCATATATATATATATATATATATATATATACATAAAAGTTTCGCGATTTACTTTATGTACTCGAAACCCTAGAAATGCATAACATATTCGGAACTTTTTCCAAGGGGATTGATGGATCACGATATGATGTTACAGGTGCGCGATAAATCGAAGATTTCAAACGAATATCCATATATATGCTGTAAGAGCATGAGGGAACAAGGGGATGAGTCTCGAGATGTTTATTTGCACATAATTGTTGAGACACGTGACTGATGTGTATATGGATAATTCTTTAAAAGTAATAACGAGATTTTCCTCGAACTCATCACGACTCTCAACCATGCAACCACTCCTTGTCGTTGTCTCGAGTATCATTTCTATGTGCCTTCTAGACGAGAATATCGTCACCGTTATATTCACCACTTGAAGAATTGCAGCGACAATTTTTAGCAGATTTTGTTTCAAGTGCGTGAAGAATATTCTTTGAGTATTTGTCTTAATTAAGCGTTTGATATCGAGTAGGACAGACATTTGTGGGTAATGCAAACTTGAAAAAAATCTGGAAAATGTTTTAAGCAGACTTTTCTATGACTTTTTACCATTCAACGATTTCTTCCAATAGTTATCAATAAATATAGTAAAACTTGATAATCACTAATTAAATAAGAATAATAATGATTAAAAAAATACGAAAATAAATGGGAATGACATGGCTGAGTTACTGATGGGACATCATTCTATGGATCGATTTCGCGTGATAAGGCAAACAGATTCATTGACAATTTATATATTGGGACATTGTTCGCTGTGTACCAAGGACCGAAAATAGGGACAATCCTCGACTAAAATTCTGACTACCTGTCCGAAGATTTTTCATTAATTTCATCATTTTTCAAAGTGACAAAAAATCCATCCAGTGCTATTGAAAAAATGCCCCATTGATTATGAAACTATAAATTTTTTTGAAAACTGTAAATTCTCAGCATTAAATCTGTCACACTTATTTGAACTTACTTCGAGTGGTACTTACTTTTTCGAGTCATTCTAATATTACGTTTTTTATTTATTTATTATTTACGTTTATCTCTTCCCATCTCACATTTTATTCAAATTCTGTTAATCTCTTACTCAACCAGGCTTCTCCTCACGCTTTATCATCATGGGATGATATTTTTTTCCACTGTATCATCTCTTGCTATCTCATGTGACTCGTTATCTCGGCAGTTCCGTATGAAAGATTTCGACAATCGTCATTATATCGATTGTCAAATGCCTCGTTTTTTTCCCATCGAGCACGTTTCCCTAAGATCATCCAGCCCCAACCCTTCGCGAAGTGTATCACGTGATGGAGCGAGAGAAAGATGTATCTAGGAGTTCCTGATGCAGGGTGGTGTCTGCAGGGGTGTTCGTGCCGTGAAACTCGAATGGACGAGAGGCACGCACGTGGCTTGCAAGAGAGAACTATATAAGCGAGCAGGTAAGACGTTCCAGCTCGTGCGAGTTCAGTTATGAATGAAAACGATGAATGGAACGTACACACACACACACATATATATATATATATATATATATATATATATATGTACATATACATATATATAGCGTAGACGAACGTGTTTGCCAGCAGCGGCGCGTGTGTGCTCTGCTCTCTTTGTTCCGCCCGTTCGACAGAAAGCCGACAACAGGTACCCCCTTGACACCGATGAGCCAGAATGAAAGCAATAGCCATGCTCGAAGCGGCAATTCTCCCCACTGAGATCACTCTCTATCTCACCCTACATTCGACCATTTTTCTGATAGGGTCAGGACTTTTCAATTATTTTACTGGTGAAACTTAGCATTGGGAGGGCGATACAGGATGGATATATTTTTTACCGCATATACGGGCTCGACGAATTATTGTGCTTATAAAAGCGATGAATAAGGGAATGAGAGAAATACGAGAGGTTACTGACTGTTCACAAGTGAAGGGACAAATAAAATAGCATGAGGAAAAAGAGGGGAGCAACAGAGAGAGAGAGAGAGAGAGAGAGAGGGGGGGGGGAGAGAGAGAGCGTGAGGGGGAGAGAGAGAGAGAGAGAGAGAAAAAGAGCGTGAGGGGGAGTAAAAGAGACGGACTGACAGTGTACGACACTGCCAGGCAAGCGCATGCAAGGGACGTCTCTCCCTTCGACAAAGAAATCGTTGATTGAATGCATGATTGCTTCCGGTATTTATACGAATTTTTACGAGAGCCTCGTGCGATACCCCGATGGAATAATTCAAGCTTTTGCCTGTCACCATAAAGCAAGCATGCAACGAAGACATTGACGAAAAAAAAGGTGACGGAGTGAGAGAGAAAAAAATGTTTTGTCCTATGCGAAGATTCACTGAAATAAATCGATATTTGCATGCTCATGTAATCGAGATATAAAAAGAAAAGCAACGAGTTTTTCTCGGAAAATTCATTGAAGTACATCGATATTTGCATCCTCACGTAATCGAGATATGTTCATGAATTGTAATTTTTTGTTGTCTCTCTGTTTTACTTATTGTTATTGTTGACCATGTTTATACGTCGTAAAAGAGGAAACGAGCACAATCCAGGGTATGGGAATGTACGAGTTTTGTACTACTCTGTTGATACCACGAATATATATCACCTCGTTGGCCTCCATACATTACCTTAATGCTTTACTACTTTGCATTCTACTTTGACCTTATTTTTTTTCCCGCTTGCGTTATTCGATCAGCGTTAGTTTAGTGAAAGAAAAATTGCCATATGAAAAATTAGTGAGAACAATAATTTTTTTTTTTTCTAAATTCCGACAACTCTAATATAAAATAATCTATGACATCATGGAAATGAGAAGAAAATCTAAATCTACAACAACTCGACAAAATGCTGCATCTTGTCAACGATACGATATATATATATGGTAATTGAGTGTAGTAGAAAACTGTTTTATTTCTCTGGTAAAGAGAGAACACTGACATACCGACGTGAGGTTTGAGCAAATCAGGAGTTCCCTTTTCTTCCGCATGATGGCCGAGATTCAAAGTGCTCGGGTGATTTGTCAGAACTTCCGATAAACTAATCTTGAAATAATTATTATTTTTTACTCTATTCTATAAATTTCATACACTTTCACTCATGCGATGTATTTGAAAAAAATTAAATCATGAGTAGGGTGAGTGCACCAGTAAATGGACTGACCCCAGTGAATGAACACTTCACGCGAAGTATATCTGTATATAGTGATTTTAACACGAGTGTTCATTCACTGGAGACTGTCCATTCACTGGTACACTCACCCTAGTCTTATTATTATTATTCCCTCATACAGATAATTATTTGAGAAATTGGCTAAACAGTCTCACTTTTTTAAATCATTAACAAAGTTTATTGATTAGGAGACATTTTTCGCAATTGATGGTAAATCCAGGTGAGTTGAGGTAAACGCCAAGTTCCGGTGAATTGGGTAACAAAAGCCCTGCATACGCTGGTGGTGAGAGAGGGCTTGCGTATAATCCGCGCTAATTGAGTGCGGATAGGGCTCGTTGACGTCTCCCTCATTACACCGCAGGAGGCAAAAAGAGGAGGAAAAGGTGGAGACAGATGGGGAAGGAAGCTCGAGAACTTGGGTCAGATGGAGAGAGAGAGAGAGATAGAGTGAAATGAAGAAAGCGACGCGACCGCACAATGATTCGCAACAAACTTGACTCGCGAACCGCCGTCACGTTTTACCAAAAGTCTGTATAGCGATGTTTTCTGGCCAGAATTTTGTGGACAGTCACGAATTCATGGAGAATTAAATCGTTCACCGCAGCCACAGCAAAGAAAAAAGAAGCCTCAAACACGCCCTACTATTTGGGGTGGGGGTGGGGGTGGGGGTGGGGGGGGGGGGTTAGCATGAGGGCAAATTTGCTCGAGAGAGGAAAAATCGAGGGATTTGGCGAGGAAAAGTCTCTTTGAAAGGAGGTAGCGAACCGGGGGTGGCTTTGGGAAAAAAATCCGGGGCACAAAAATATGAATAGATTATCGACGCAAATGATAGAGGGAAACAGAGAGAGAGAGAGAGAGGGGGGGGGGGGGAAGGGGGTGTCGTTGTGGATGCTGCGAGAGGAATGGTGAGGTGGGACGGGGGGGGGGGTTGGTTTTGAGTCACCATAGAGCGTTAGCTAGCTCGAGGAGGGAATATGGCTGGAAAGCCCGACAAAAGCTCTTCGGGCTCCTTAAGGCTTTTCTTATTAAGTTCACATTTTTTCGCAAAGTGGCGCGGAGGCTCGAGCGCACTTGGAATACCAATGAGACGCCAAAGTCTGGGGGTACACCAGTAAAGCGGGCGACGTCCTCTCTCTCTCTCTCTCTCTCCCTTTTCCTCGTGTACTCAATGTCGTACAAGAATATCTCGGTGGCGATGGAAGCTCTCCGATGCCTTTAATGAGGAATCAAGATTCGACGCTGCGGACTTTGGGCAGCGTGAGGGAATTTAACGTAAATCGGAAGTGATACTATCCCGACACCAAAGGGAGTGGATAAAGGGGGTTTCTCTGAAGTTCTATAAAAGGGGACACAAACGGTGCTCTGTTAGGGGGTGTAATGGTTAATTGCCAAGGCAATTAACCATTCAAGAGTTTGATGATCAAAATTGTTTTCTGGTTGATATAACGCTTGAAGAACGAATAATAGTACGATAAGTCTACAAAGTTTGTGACAGTCGACATCACCAGGAAAATGAAATTTCATGAACATCGAGAAGAATGAACGTGTAGTATGAACGAAAAGCCATTAAAAATGATTTCATGATGTGATTTCCAACGTTATCTGAATAGTCAGCTTATCCGGGATAATCATTCTTTCATGAATATCAGTATTTTTTTTATCAATTTTAGTAATCGATCATAGCTATTTTAGAGAGCGTCATGCGCTGGTTTTTCATTTAAATGATGACCATCTTTGCTTTTCCCACACTATATATCGCGAATTGGATGTGAAGATCTTTCATTCTATATGGTAATAAATCGTAATGAAAAAGACACATGGAAACTTTTGCATCATTAAGATTAGATACGTGCATATATATATATATATCTCGACTGGTATTTTGGAATAATGCCAGAGAGTTCATGAAAAATCTTAGCGCAGACGGAGTCATGGAGAGTAGAGAGGTGGTACGATCGAGAGAGAGAGAGAGAGAGAAAGAGGGTGGTAAGCGAACAAGTCGAGGAAACGGTCGACAAGTCTAAGGGACACCAGCTGGCGGTGTCTTGTCGAAAGCATTAATCATCCAAGTATCTAAATGACGGGATTCCGATGTATTACCATATAAATGACATCATATTTCTGGTCAGGTTTCCCCAGTTTGTCGGTAGCGCCCTGTTCTACTCCACTCTCTCTCTCTCTCTCTCTCTCTCTCTCTTTCTCTTGCGTGATGTATGGAGGACGACATATTGGCGGAGCCACCCACCTACTACATCACCCCTATCGCATCGAGCTCGCTCGCTCCTTATTTCGGACTCTGCTCGATCTCTGCTTGTATATCTCGTCGAGCCGGCTCTCACTATCGGCTTTTGCCATCGTATATTGAACCTAAACGATAACAGGAAAAATCGTGTATGTTTCGTAAACACGGTGTGATTCTATTCTGCTTGCGTTTCCTTTCACAAACGCCGAGAGTATTCTTAGTTTTCCGCCAAATACTATAATTAACCCGGCGGGGAATAATGATTGGTGATACAATTTGTTGATACGTATTATTAACGATTTTCGTATTAAAAAAATACAAATTTCTTGACACTGAAAAAAAAAAGATTCATTTTAATCATGTTTATCACGAACTAGAATTTATTCAACAGCACTGAGAGACGACCGACAGATAGAACGCTCAGTGGTTAGAAATAACGATAAATTGTCTTCCTGCGAATTGATAGAGACTAAATTTTGATTTCGGAACATTTGAAAGTTTCACAAAATTCTAACCAGCCTCGACATTGCTCAATTTCCACTCGCGTCCGCGGAAATTCTATATAGTGATCAAGAGACTCTATATCGTGATGCGTTTCGTGTTTGTGCATGGGGTCTGATTGATATTACTTGCACGCCACCCGCAATGAGACCTTCCGTATGCATGGCTTTCCGAGTTAGAAATAACGATAAATTGTCTTCCTGCGAATTGATAGAGACTAAATTTTGATTTCGGGACATTTGAAAGTTTCACAAAATTCTAACCAGCCTCGACATTGCTCAATTTCCACTGGCGTCCGCGGAAATCCTATATAGTGATCAAGAGACTCTATATCGTGATGCGTTTCGTGTTTGTGCATGGGGTCTGATTGATATTACTTGCACGCCACCCGCAATGAGACCTTCCGTATACATGGCTTTCCGAGAGATCTACAATTTGTAAATGAGAGAGGCCCGATAGATAGAACGTTGATTCTCGTTATTGAAGCTCATGCGCACTCTACGTGTATTACACACACCGACAAACGATGAGTGTTATTCGATAGAGATTATTATTTGATGAAACGTGTGCCAGGACACGCTGCACAGGTGTTTCGTTTCAAGCCTTGCTCGTACGTATTTCTATATAGAGATGAGACTTTGCGAGACCTAAAACTCCGAGTATACGAGTTTTGTGTCTGTTGGCAGCTTGGAATGGACTACATATGTAATTCTGATAATTTCAATGCTTAGAGAAACTACGCGATGAGAAAATCACACACACACACAGACACACGCAGGATATAAAACTAATGCGCGGTATATTCCATCTTCGAATCTCGTGCTGAATCGCGCGTACACGTGTTCAAGTGCTCATCTCGTATTCATACGAGGAAATTCAAAAGAATATTATTTCCCAGGTGAAATCACTTCCAAGTACTATATATAGCTTGAGACTCTTAGAATTGTAAAATCTAATTAATAATTGCATTTCATGTATGTGCCATCATATATTACTCGTGCTCATTAAAAAAAATTATTTCCTAGATTAGAAAAATATTACTTAAACTGCAATAAAACGTAACTGGAATCCAATAACTATTCATTTATTTTTATAATAAGCGCAAATCAATCAAAAAGTATTTGCAGCGTATAATATTTATTTTTAAATCATTCACAAAAATCGAAAATATTAACTTGTTTCGAATAATACAGAATAATTATTAGAATAACTAATGAAAATAAAGGTTAACGACGTTTTCTTTTCTTCATAAATTGCAGAAACAAATATAAAAAATGTTTTCGCAACAAAAATGAATGCAACGCATTCTGTCTGGAATAAAAATGTCTCTGTACTTTTGAAACATTCATTGTTCGATGTCCGGTGTATATTTTTTTCGGGAAAATATATGAGTGATAACGGGACAACGGAGGATTCGTATATCTCTGGAACATTTTCTTCGACCACCGATCGCAAACTTTGGTGGAATCTGCTCACAACATTGATTTATTCATCGCGTGTTCCGAATTATACACCGCTCTGTATTACGTCCAACCTTATCTTATATTGGACTATCTCTTAACGCGGAACCGTTCGTTAAATCAAAATATGTATGACCGAGTAATAAGATAAACACGATGTTTCACAATTCTCATGATCTACGCGATCAAACGCTTAAAAAAATCTAAATCAATCGAATTTCTCCATGATGTTTTGAATCGTTGATACACGGGTGGAAAGAGATACATATCCATGCATATATGGTCATGGATCACACACACACACACATATATATATATATATATATATATACATATATATATAACCAAGCAACGCACGCGTGTATAGTCAGGCTCCTATATTATATCAAGGATCGTTCTCCCGTCTATATTGTATATATGTGTAGGTACCGCAAGCCGAGTGAGTCGGGCCAAGCGGTCTCGCGGGTATATTTCAATTATTAGAGGGAATTACTCGGAGCGTCCATCATCTTCTACACTTATTTTCTGTTCACGACCACCAAGAGGCCGCGCGCCGCATTCGCAAGCCCTGCGTTTCTCTTTCTATATATCCCTCGTGTTTTCTCGGAGAGAAGTGGAGAGAGAGAGAGAAAGAGAGAGAGAGAGAGAGAGAGAGAGAGAGAGAGAGAGAGAGAGAGAGAAAGGAAGAAGAAGAAGAAGAAGAAGAGAATGCTCTGTGAGACCTATAAGCCCCGACCAGAGAGAGCATGAGCAAAACTCTTTTCTCTATGGGGTCCCTCGCTTTTGCTCGCCTCGCTTGGGCTCTCCATCGAGATGATCCTACGAGAGAGGTTATGTACTGGGGGAGAAAGGGAGAGAGAGAGAGAGGGAGAAGCTTCAGCAGGCATCATCAGAGCGCATCATCAGAGCGGTGAGAAAATAGCCTTCAATTGTGATTACAGGGGCGGCGAGAGAGGGTTCGCCTCGGCGGATCGAGAGACTCTCAGTTCTCTCTCTCTCTCTCTCTCTTCATACGATCTTTTTGTCCTGTTCGTTCATTCCTATATGTGATGCTTTCTCTGTTCGATGTCCAGACACCGTCCGAACGGTGTCCACCAGCATCCGTTTGTCTCTCGTTCGTGTTTGTAGCCAACTGCATCGTATACAGCATATATATATGTATATATATATATATATATATATATATATATATGCTGTATACACATACACACGTAACCCCGACAACGATTCGATTTTCTCTCACACCGCCGAAGCGGCGAACGATTGAAACTTTTAAGTAATTTGTACGATTCGCCGGCTCGTTGTCGGAATTCTCGGCGTGTATGACCGCTGTATATAGTAATATTATACTCATGCGCGCACCCTGTAAGAATTCGAAGCATCACCAAGAATATACATATTTTTTTTCAACGAAATTGCAACCCTTATTTATATTTATTTTATTCCAATATAGATTTATTTTGTATCCAATAAAATTCATTTAAAAAAAGTATCTGAAAATATTTTAATAAATTAATAATAATAATATATGAGACTCTTTATCTTTATTAGGTGATATCCATTTATATTTCGTTTCTTTGTGTGTATTAACATGAAAATTTATATAAATAGTGTAAAACTGTAATACTCACTAACATGTGTAAATCATACCAGTCTCGAGATATCAGACGATTCGCTTACCTGTAACAGAAACGAGACATGAAACATTAAAAAATTGATCGAATTATGTGTGATTTAATGAGACGGAAGTGTCTCCTGTCATATTTCAAGGGATACTTGAGCCCACGGGAGATATCCCTGGGAAATATATATACGAGAAAAGGTGCACTCGCACCCCCTATCTCTATATAGCTGATGCCTCTAACCTAATCGTGTAATGCGCGGGGGCGACTTCTGTGACTTTTGAAGGGGGTTGAGAAAAAGGGTGCGTCGTCTCTCTTGTCTCTCCATGTGTATGTGTAGCGACGGAGCCTTTTCTCGAGCCGGCCCACCCGACATGAGACACACGCCGGGAGGCCTTCATTACGAAATCACTCCCACGAGAGTCATCTTGTCACATCTTCCTGGCTTCTCGCTCCGTTATACTTATAACTTTTGGGGTGTATCGTTTCGTATCTCTCGGGAAAGCGCAATGCCGGGGGAAAGACTGCAGAAGAAGTGTGGCAATGTCGAGAGACAATACTTTCTTATATAGGCTGGTATATCGCGTACACTCGAATTCTTGTAGCGAATCATTTTATTCATGTCCATAAATATACTATCTACGTAGGTGGGACGTATAGATATATATATATATATACATATATATATATATATATATATGTTCCGATATACTTTGCACGCATTTGGAAAATGAATGTCAGGTATATTATCCGAGTCTCATAACTTCCATAGCATCAATTATAGATTGAGGTGTAATCAAGATTAGTAATGGAATTATAAATATAAAATAAGATCAATATGATAATAATTGTTGAGACAGTTGATGAAATGAATAATAAATAATTCTTGACGTTTTT
Source organism: Dyspetes luteomarginatus (assembly GCA_963669185.1). NCBI lineage: Eukaryota > Metazoa > Arthropoda > Insecta > Hymenoptera > Ichneumonidae > Dyspetes > Dyspetes luteomarginatus. The sequence continues at coordinate 17,677,043 of OY769905.1, read as the reverse complement.
TCAACTCTCCCATATGATGTGTAAGAAAAATCGTGAGAAAACATTTAAAAAAAATGCCAGGTAAAATTTTACGCTGGTCATGGTAATTTGTGTATGGCAATTAGGATTAAGTATAATGTTGACGTTGATACAATTTTCTCTTATGTCGCCCGTGTATTTAGCTGCGTGAATTGTAAGATTTCGCGTGTACGAAACAACCGAGAGTCATCGCGTTGAGTACTGTAAGGATTTTAGAACGAGGATTTAACGTGGCCTTTATGATAACGCAAAGCTACGACAAAACAACGTTAACCCCTTTGCATTTTGGCCCCTTTGCACTAACGGGGGTTATACAACGGTGAGGGGCTCGGGCATCTTCCACTCTCAGAGTTAAACGCCAAGTTTTCACTAATGTTTCTTGTTCCGACCACCCTAATGTTTTGCTTAATCCGTAACACCGAATGGGCCCGGGGCGAAAGAGCCCGCGCCTTGTTTTCTCTCCGCGTTACCTGACACATTCTACGTCTCTTTGGGCTTTACTTCTCGCGGGTATAACGGTATTTGGATGAAGCAGAGTTTTCGCATCCTTCCGGGCACCCTCTCGAGACTCCCGAGACTGTACAACACCACGAATTTTACCGAGTTCACCATATACTGTACATAAAACTTGTATATATATATTTATATATATATATATAGTTATATCGATGCGAGTTTACAAAGAGTCTCAAAGCCATACTGGCTTTATTAATCGTAACTTAGCCTCGAGCTAAACGAGTACGAGAGCTATGAAAAAAGTGTATATATCCATCGGAGTACCAACACTCCTGTCGACGACACCCTTGGCTTAAACTTTTTAAAGCCCATAAAGGCAGTGCAACGAGTCAATAAAGGCGAAAAAGAGTTCATTCGGAGTTTCAGTATTCTCTGAAATGCCCATCATTCGAATAAAAAAAAGCATTTGAAACGATTCAACGACAAAATAATGATAAATAATTGCTAAAAAAAAGAAAATTACAAGTTTTTTCAATGAATTGTTAATTGTTTTCGATTATTAAACTTTTATCACGGATACTGATATTTAAAAACGATTCACCATAATGATTCTCCTGGAATATTATTTCTAGTGATTTTTCATTCGAATGCCATCGAGATGCACGAATTGCATTTTTTTTTTTTAATACTACGGAAGACAGAAGATACGTTGCCTCACTGTGGTCAGGAAAATTGAGAAGGCAAAAAGTATTTTTCGCGTATGTGGGAGAGTCGGATAGGAGCAGAGAGTCTAAGAGAGCGGAGAATACACGAGAGTGAATCGTTTCGTGGTACTGGGATAAATAAAGATAGACGGTAGAACTATGCACACGGAGAGTGGAGAGTAGCTGAGTGCGAGCCCCCGCGGTCGGGACCGCAGGAAATTTGCAATTTGCATTTAGCGAGTGGAGAGGTATATGCGAGAGCCGGAGACGAAGCGGAGCAGATAGCAAGCTAGCTCAGCTAGCATCAGCAAAAGAAGCAAAAGCCAGATCGGGCGCAGAGCAAAAGACGAGGGCACGCGCGCTTGCGTTAGCGCGTGCGCCCACCTACGATACTCTTGCCCTCGCTCTATTTTTTGTTTTCTCTTTTATATCTTGATTGTATTTTTTTTTTTCTACATATTTAGTGTCTGACGTGCCTCAGAAAAAATCCATTTAACTGAAATAATATTGTCATAATTATAAGGACTTGTACAGTAGCCTCAACTTAAAATATATGAGTTTGTTTATAATATTTGGCTCGATTGATAATAATTAGTGGCCGTGGGATTATTCCTGGCAAAATTATAATAATATATAGCGATGGACGAAAAGACAATAAAGTTGTCCGAAATTTTATTTCAAAAGACGCTGATTATGAACAGACGGAAAAGTTTTGGATGAGGTATAAAATTCGAGGATCTATAAAAGATCGAGGATGAATTTGAATTTTTTCAATCGATTGAATCGGTCATTACAGGTTCATATTTTTTGCAAAAAAATGTCCCTACTTGCATGAATTTGATATAACAATCAAACAACAGTGTGGGAAGAGCGCACAAGAGCAAACTAAAATAGATTTTCGTTGAAAATTTGAATTTTTGACTCCTATGAGTAATCCCTAAATCTTTTTTCCCACGTTGCACCTTTGGCGAAAAGTTTATTTTGTAAACTGGAACAAATTTTTTCGGTGAGACTTGAAAAAAAAAGAGCTCAAAATTTAGTCACTCTGATGTATTGTTAAAACATTTTCATTGATTGAAAAATAAACTCATCATATATCTAAATCGGTCAAAATTCATTACCCACTAATAAAATTTGTTTGATTAAAAGGAGTAACTTTTTTTAAATGCCCATACAAATTTATCAATTAATATGCAGCTTGAGTGATGCGGTTTTTCACGCGGTTAATGATCTGTGGGTTTGGGTCACATCTCGCAACCGACAGGATAACGCGCGTGAGATAAATTAATTACAGTCGGATATGCGTGTTTCTCGAGCACTGGACGATAAACAAGTGATATGATGGGACCATAATGAAACCACGATAACTTCGATAATATTATGCTGATATTTTTATTTTTCTCTCGCGCAGAGTCCTCATATCTTTCTATGGTTCGACAATCACGTGCGCGACCAACGATATTGCTGTTTTGCTGAAGATAATGCTCGTTCGCTCCCATCGAGACCCATGGATCGAACGTACACAGGTGAATGACCAAACTCTATGAATTACGTTACATCCCTCTTTTTCTATATTAACCTCTAAAGGACGAAACGTTCACGGAGATATAAATATGATGAAATTATTAAATTAACTCTGTTCGCCTCAGTGTCCAAACGACACGTATTCTTGAAGATGTGAGAGTGATTATGAAGCGAATGAATTCGATGTACTATCGACACAACTATAACGTATACTGCAATATTACTAGCACTTTTAGCGATCGTTATTAATAGCAAGGATCGTTTAACGTCCGTTCCTCTATGATGATCATGATATATCTATATATATATATATAGTATATTTATTAGTTGATGGATCCGGAGGTGATCCTAATGCTCACGGCTTATCGTGTGGCGCGTTAAGTACGTAGGTATATAACGTGAGCTATCCACGTGCTCGGTCGCGCAGCCTCTTTAACTCTTCGTTGCCCTCGAGTTTAACGTATTGCGCATATATACCGCACTGTGCAACGATATATATATATATATATATCCATGCAAATATGCACACTTATACGAGCCAAGAGATTAAGCGGCAAAGCGCATTTTGTGCAGGTCATAGAACACCGAGAGCACGATAAAACAGAACACGAGCCGTACACACGGGGTTATTAATTGTTAAACAATGATCGTTAATCATCATACAAGAGCGAGAAAGATGATATAAATAAATGATGAGTCCGTGAGAGATGTTTAATATGCACATGCACGGTTGATCGTCGTACAGAAAGTGCGCGCATCAGGCACTTCAGCGACTCGGTAATTGCGCACACGCTCTATAATATACACGTGTGTACTATATATATATATATATATATTAGTCTATAGTTACGCCAGACTCGATCCTATATCCAATAGATTCAGTATTCAATAGTGTTATTTATGCACGCGTTATATGATGCGAAGACTCGTCATTATGTTCAACAGCGAGAGAGAGAGAGAGAGAGAGAGAGAGAGAGAGAGAGAATTTTCCTTCTTGTTGATCGAAGAGCCATAGCAGAAAGAGAAAGATAGCGAGGAGCGAGAACATTGATTAATGGATTCACCTATTAATATTCATCCCTCTAATCATCCTTCGTAAATTTTCCGGTAACGAGATGAGTCCAAGCCGTAATTATATATTCGCTCCGGTAACATATTATCCTTCATTTGTTCGCTTGCTCATTATTGCATTTTGACTTTCTTCACTCGAGATAATTCAGTTTACTCATTAAGATTCATTAATTATTAATTTTCCGGAAAATTTAATATAAAATTTTCGTTTTACACATACAACATATGTGAATTATTCGATTTTATATTATTATTTATACTTTTTATGTAAACGACAAATTTCCTTGTTCATTTTTTATGTACATGTGACGAGATACTTTGTGTCTTGTGAAGAAAAAAAAAACGTAAAAAAAAAAAAGCAACTCTCTTTTTCGAGCACCTCTCGAAGTGTGTATGATGGAGAGCTCTCATCATCACTTCTTCGCTCTCTCGTTTTCCCCTCGCTGTAACGTGACATCATTCTCATCTCATATCGCGCCTATACGTCTCCTAATACTCCATGACAGCTATACAGCTCTCGCTACCCCTCTCGTCGCCCCCTCGGGCAAGAGGTTGGCTCGCAACCAATATTAGTATAGTTGAATAAACGTAATTAATGGCAAAGAGCAGGCATAGCAAGAAAAAGCAACGAGACACCAGGCTGGTTGAACGCGTGTATCATCGACTCGCCAGACGGCCGGGTAGCCACAGGCACGCACGCACGTACTTTTACTACTGCAGTCTTATGTGTGCGTCCCGGTGTGTTCAGAGTCACTCATTTGCTTGGATTTTGCGCTGATGGGACACTGATGAAGATCCGCGAACGCGCTCTCTTCCAACTATGGTCGAGAGCGAGGAGCATCTCATTGCCACAGGTGGTTTTCATCAAATTGAGCAAACACGCACTTACAAATGGCCGCTTATCGGGACTATGAAAACAAAAAAAACGAATTCATACTGCCAATAATTTAGTTAGAAATTTTTTCTAGAATGTCATTAACAGCTAATGTATCGAAGTATCCAGCGCCGGTTTTACAAGTGGCGCAATTTTGGTTTGATGAGTTAATTCTGTGTGCCAGGGTTGCGGTCTTGGTCCCAGGTACTATTTTAGCCATACAAGTCCAGTATTCTGCCATCAGGTATGCTAAAATTTGACCATTGGGGAAAGCTCATGCTACGAGACTGGCGTCGAAGTGCGAGTCAATCGTCAATGTTCGCGGCTGTTTATCGTAATATAACAGCCAGAACCAGAGAAAAAGTAATCAATAAAATTATGCTTTTATCGAAGTATTCACACACGTTATTCCGAGTAAAAATTTTATCAGGGTGAAAATCGTTCCTGAACAGGTGTGTGAGAATAAAAGATCTGGTCCAAGACAACCTTCTAAAAACGTCAAACGGTCAACCACTGAGACAAGGGTGGACAATAGATTTTGATCTATTGCCTAAAATCTTTTTCTCATTTATATGTGGATAAGTACTCGACAGATTATAGGATATTCTAAAAAAATATACCAGACTCGCGGTAACGACAGGATAGGCATCTGTACGTGAGTACAAACAGGAGAGTCAATGGTACGAGATTCCCCAGACCCTTAAGACGCGATGCCAGTCATTCAATACACGTCTGATGCAGTGTGGGAGCAGGGAGACAGGAAGAGAGTATATTATGATCTGAAGACCGCAAGCATATCCAATGCTGTTTATACTACAGATAGTCTTTCGTCGGGAAAGACTCGTCACTATGTAGACTTGATTGATGACGAGAGAGCAGAAAGAGTATCGCGCGTCGTTATATTTCCCACATACGTTTTGCTCGGACTTGTTGCCGTCGTTTTCTTCACATGCCCACATGCACACATACACACACACACACACACATACATACATATATATATATATTGTATATATATGCCTATATATATATACCATAAATATATACATATATATATACCATAAACATATATGTATATATTTATGGTATACAATTTCGCGCGAAAGGGACCGCTATCTTTCGATACAATGCAACCATTTATGACTTGGGAAACGAAGAGAAGACACACACGTGACAAGATGAGAATTGAGACTGTGCGCAAACCCCCGATAATGAGACATCCTATCGACGATGCGTTCAGATTACATATACGTCTGACACAATGAGATGAATCCGAGTACACACCAGGGATCGATGTATCATTGATATGAGAAACAATTGAAAGTCATTTTCTAGAAAAAAATATTTGTCCATGATTATTCTAAAAAAAGAATTAATACAATTTTTTTATTCCAATGTTAATTATTCAAAAATTTTCCAAAACAAATGCTCACAGTTACGATGCATAAAATCATTGTAACGAATTATCATCCAAACATCGGTGATTCATCGGTAATTTGAAGGGGCAAGTAATCAAATACTGGTATACGATAGCAAATCGATCTCTGTGAAAAATTGTTATTTTGGTACTGACGATGAGAGCTGTGAATACGTGTGAGAACTTTGTGTCGTTTTTCGTTCTCTCTCTCTCTCTCTCTCTCTCTCCTTCCTTCTCACCTGCATATAGTAAATGATAAATGGGAATGAATCACGTATGCGACTTTACGATACACATACTACACACTAACATATATATATATATATATATATATATAGATCGACACACTCTATTGCCATATATACATGAATGAATGAAAGCATTACAGCATATCAGTATATGCTCAAAATATCCTCTTCGCATGAGGAACGTGTGTTCTCTGCCTACTATACAGAGGACCTTACTGCTTTCTATTTCCCACGCGATTACTTCGCAAAGTTGGTGTGGCGCGAGCGATCATGAGATCACTTCTGGTGTGTGTGTGTGTGTGCGAGTGCTATGAGGGCGCTCGGGAGAACTCTCGTGGATGAGAAATTCATTTCTGACTGTCTCCCGCGTCGCCCGGTCGGTCGTTATCTCGTCTGTCGATCGACACACACACATACACACATACAGACCTCACACGAACAAGTGAATAACACTGAGTTCTCAATTTTTCATCTTTCTCAGTCGCATTTACCGTTTCGCAATGTAACGGAGACCATGATATTATTACTCTTCGCTTATTGCTCGAGCAGATACCACACCGGGATATGTAGAATAGGGAGCTCTCACCTGACGACGGGCAACCTAATGACGATAATGATGATGAGCATATTGTACATATGGAAAATAAAAAGTTCCAAGGAATGCTGAAATTCGATCAAGCGCGAAGGTGTATGAAAATTTCGAAGATCCTGAGACTGCCAAGAGAAATTTAATGGATGTATCATCGAAAGTAACGCAATTTATTCAAATTGAAGAAAAATTATTTTATTTAAATAAAATATAATATATATATGTATATATATACTTGACCAATATCTTAAGCTTATCCGTCCATTTTTAGATTAATTTTAGTTTCGAAAAACCCCATTTGTCTCGAATAAAATGTATTATGTTTTGATAATATTTACTATTTTATAGAAAAAATCGAGGCATTATATGATTTTAAAGACCTTGATGATAAGCTTTGCTTTGAAATTTGAATATATACGCTGGATGGGGGAGAATGAGTAAAATGGGTTTTATGTAATTTTGACCGGAACGCGAGGTTTAGATCGTAAAACCGGAAGGTCCAGGAAAAGGGCAAGCGAGTATCGCGCAGGTGGCACCGTTAAATGTATATCAGAGTCTACAGCACCAGAGGGTTATTAATAATGGCGTAATCAATTAAAAGCTCTCTCTCTCTCTCTCTCTCTCTTCTCTAGTTACGGAGTCGAACGACAGAAAGTAAGCCCTCTGGTCGAAAACTGTATTACAGCATCCAAAGGTCTCATGGGTCGTTTGGGAAGGGGCACGTATATACATGAATGCTCTCAACGTTTAGACGACGGTGCCGTGACGAGAGGTGCTTCGGTCTCGCACTCTCGTAAAACTCATCTGTGGTCATCCGCACCACCACCGCGACATATCGTCTCTGAGACATTATATAGCTCCTCTTTACATCGAAAAGGGCAGCGCGTGTCCAAAGACTGAAGAGATGCAATATTTTTCATGAAAATTCATCGATAAATTCGACCAAGCCAGAAAGTGAGCAATCAAGGAAGTTTGAATGAGCGCACTTTGTTTTTGTTCGATTGAATTAAAAATCGTTTTGGGCAGGTTGCAAATGATGCGATTACCATTCAAATAACAAGGATGCGTGCTTTAATCGATGGGATTAAATTTCGTTCAATTCAAACAGATTAATATATCCGTTGGTCTGGATGCAGGGTCGAAGACCTGCGAGAGCAGAAAACGACTAATATCCTTAGACGGGGGTGTACGCGGGGAGAAAAGACAGTGAAATAGTAGAGTGTACAGGTAATATAAGGATGAAGCTGAAGAAAGTGTACAGGTGTATGCGTGTGTGTTGCTGGCCGAAGGACGAAGGTCGACAGATGAGAAAAGGCGAAGCTTCGAACCGATGACTCTGTGGGAGAGAACAGGAGAGATTCTCCTTGTAGCAAGCGGAGCGTATACCGGGAAAGCAGCAGGAGCCCCTTAAGGTATAGGATGCTTCTTGCTTCTTCTTGCGATACGTATAGAGCTACCTTGACGACCTGAAAGACTCATCCTTCTCTGTATACATGTATATATATATATATATATATATATATATATATATATATTGCACCGTTTGAGTCCATGTGTTTGTGCCTCGCGATCTCGGCCTCCTACGAGTTGAAGAATGAACTTCTCGATACGTGAGTTGACTTTCGCGCGATGAAAACGAGAGACGATCAAGCAAGATCGACAGAGAAAATCCCCAACGTCAATACCCCGATCATTTAATCGCATTTAATCCCTCGTAGAGAGAGAGGGAGAGAGAGAGAGAGAGAGAGAGAGAGAGAGGATGCATCGTTAAATCATTTAAACACGTTTTGCCGAGAGACTTCATGATCCTGGAATGAAATTTTCGCGGATCTCTATCAGAGAGACACAAAGAGAGAGAGAGAGAGAGGGAGAGTCGCGCAGGTGGTGGAGGCGAGCGAAAACCGAAACTACGTGGTATATGAGATAGTGCATTATGCGATGTAAGGTCCGGTTTTTTTTTTTTTTACTTCTGTGTATGATGAAACACACAGAAGGGATCGCGGTGACCCGAGAATAAATACACACGCACAGTCGTACTGCGTGAAGTAATACGAGATCGAGCAGCATCCAAAGATTCTATCTCAATGCCCCTGACGTCTACGTTATGGAGTGTCACATACGCTGAATTCACCAGGCAATGACCGGACACCAGTAGAACGATTAGTCTGGTGAAAGATATTCGTAATTGATAGAATTTTCATACTGACCAGTATCAATTAGTTCTTATTTAAGCTTATTGTTAGATATTGTCTGACTTTGTCGGTGGAGCTGTTTTTACTTCGAATTTTTTTGTTTATTAAGAAATAGAATATTAAGTCGCATGTGAAGTGATTTTGTGGATTTGCTGTCATCCTTGCAGTATACGATTATTTTAATTAGACAATTACGATTTTTATAATCAGTCAATTTCACAGGGTTGTTGCGGAATGCAAATAAAAAGCATCACAAGTTCTAAAACAGTTTTCTTTACATTTCCTAATTTTTTATTGCTCAATCGTCTATACATATCAGTCTATTCTCATTGCATATAAATCATAAATCATTTTCTCCATGTAAATTTCATTAAACTGCCATTTAATTGCGTTTATACAATAAATGAATTGATAATCGACTGAATCATTTCCTATTGAATTCCTCGATCTGTAATACGTGGACGAAATTTTACATTTGATCAATTATTTTCAAGGATTAAAAATCATCAGGTAGGGAGCAAATTGATTCTGTTTGTACTGGTGGGAAGCTGGGACAGGATGTAATCATAGAAATTACAATAACGGTACGACGAGGAAATGCGAAGCTCACGCGCTTTGTCTATACATATATATATAGAATACTTTAGTCCACCATGTACTGCGAATCATCCGGAAAGTCATACAGATATAGCATGTACACATACAAGAGAAACGTTTGCCAATTCCGTACTCGCGTTGCATTAAAGCCTCGGGGCACGTGCTACGAATGGCCGGTTATTACGCACGAGAATTAGGCGCCTACTTGGATATCAGCGAGAGCCGCGCAACAGCAGATCGGCTATATATTCTCAAAGCTCTTCTGCTCTTTGCATATACGAGGCGTTCACATTTGCAGTCCTCTAAGAGCGAAAAATGATCCACGCACTCTCGTACATGCTTCGTAAACTCGTTAAAATTCACGGAACAAAATGATAAAACGTATTATGAGAATTTTATTATAAAAATTTTGTTAAAACGAAATTAAAGTAAAAGACCATTAATTATTTATTCAATCGATCCGATGGAAATGAAATTTGAATTGTTGAAAACCAAAGTACCCGAATGTTGTCGTAAAAAACCCCGAAACGCACGTCTGTTTTATTATTTCTTTTTCCCTTGTACAATTTGTATTTTTTCCTGGCTCTCCATATCTCCTTCTATGAAGCCGAAGATTATATCGAGTCCTAATACGATATAAAGAGAACCGTGCGAATATTTTTTATTTGTAAAAAATAATAATAAACTCAACAATACACGATGAGCTAATATCGTAAAGTTGCAGCTGATTTATGCCAGAAACGGGGAGGTGGATATTACACCGGGAAAACATCCCCTTCGGCACCACTTTTCGTAAGAGGACGCGGCGCAATTACACAGAAAATGATCAGCTCGAGTTCTTGTTGAACAAAAGGGAATAAAAATTTATTTTTGGCACAGTTTTGTGTGTGTGTGTGTGTGTGTGTGTGTGTGTGTGTGTGTGTGTGTGTGTGTGTGTGTGAGTGCGGGTTGGTGAAAGATTCGCACGTGGGTATCTGTGCGAAGTAAAACTTTTTGAGTGATCTCTCTTGGTTATGGTGCAGCTCGAAAAAGCGCAAACGAGGAAGGACGATGTTTCCCGGCAGTTTGAGAGGTGACGGCTCGCATCTTTTGGTCGCATCTTTTCTTTTTCATTTCTGTTCTTTTTTTTTTTCTTACTCAAGTCGGGAGCGCGATGTGGCATGTGTGCGAGTGCGGACAAACATCGAGAGAAACACGCCCCACGGGAACACAAACGGTTGAGTATAAGCCGACGACGACGACGACGACGACAACGACGACGACGACGACTAAGATGACGACGACGACGACGACGACGACGATGAGACGAGAACGTTGCAAGACGTCAAGAGACAGACTCATGTTTGTTCGTGTGAGTGTGTGAGTCCTCTCATGGTTTTGTGTCATCTCGCGGCCCGCGGGACAACGAGAGATATACTTACTGCTCCGGGAGACAAAAAGACTGCGAGAGACGAGATGGAAGGAAAGGTCCAGGGGATATGCGAAAAAACAAGAGGAAAAGAGTTCGTTACACTCGGGTGAGGCAGTTTGCGGCATGAGAGGACAAAAGGATAATAGTATAATAATCCCTAACGCTAGTTACATGTGGACTTATACGTGCATACGTTTTTTTTTTCCAAACAAACGGACTAATTAAAGAGAAATACGCTGATTTTACCAAAATTTATTTGACGTGTGAAAAAATCCATTCGGACCAAAAGTAAAAATTGTACAAATGACAATTGGATGAACAACGATTAGAAATAATTTTGTTTAATATATTGCCTGTATGAAATGTATTTAAATTTATATAAATCTGCATAGTAGTATAATAATACCCAACGCTAGTTACATGTACATTTATACGTGCATACGTTTTTTTTTTCAAACGAACGAACTAATTAAACAGAAATACGCTGATTTTAACAAAATTTATTTGACGTGTGAAAAAATCTATTCGGACCAAAAGTAAAAATTGTACAAATGACAATTGGATGAACAACGATTAGAAATAATTTTGTTTAATATATTGCCTGTATGAAATGTATTTAAATTTATATAAATCTGCATAGTAGTATAATAACACCTAACGCTAGTTACATGTACATTTATACGTGTATATGTATTTTTTTTCCAAACGAACGAACTAATTAAACAGAAATACGCTGATTTTAACAAAATTTATTTGACGTGTGAAAAAATCCATTCGGACCAAAAGTAAAAATTGTACAAATGACAATTGGATGAACAACGATTAGAAATAATTTTGTTTAATATATTGCCTGTGTGAAATGTATTTAAATTTATATAAATCTGCATAGTAGTATAATAATACCTAACGCTAGTTACATGTACATTTATACGTACATATGAAATTTTTGAACTAACTATATGTACGCTGTGCGAGAGAATTTCGTGGCTTAAGCTCGTATATGGGGCCATTTGAACTAAAAAACATTAAACATAATTTTTTCACAAAACAACTCAATGTGTTAAAATAAATTATTCATACTCATTAAAAATTAATAATTATTTGAAATTACTTTGTAGATTTTTTCAACAAATCAAATAAATTATAAAAAACGACAAAAAAGAGGTTTCAAAGTTATATTTTCCACGTATAGGATATAAATATATTATTATGTCAACTCGTCGATGAGATCTTAGTCGTGTATTACCCAAATATATAAACCATTTGGAACTTCAACATTGGTAGAAACAGCAGAGTGACCAGAGAGCACTCTCACCATCCGATCGGACGTCTTCGAGAGCATACTCAGATCCTCTCGAGTATCACAAATATTGACCTCTCTCTCCCGTTCTCTACCTGTATGGAGCGGCGCGTTTCGTAAAAACGGTACTCGGGCATATACGGAGCGACAAAGCGAAAAATGAAGCATATGTTAGGGGCGACAGTAGCGAGAAAGCAGAGGGAAGTGGACCAAAAGGTATCTGAAGTTGAAAATCCTGAGCTTCGGTGACACATACTTTTATCATTTTATCAAACAGTTTTTTCCAACACTCATGGGACAAGTAATAGATTCGTTTAATTCAAGCTGAATTTATTCAAATAAAATATCATTTAGATGAACAAAACAAAAATTATTCGAATATAAAAAAATGTTATGTATAAAATAAAATTTATTTATTTCACATACAATCCATTTATTTGATTGCATTTATTTTGAATAAATGTCGTTTGACCGAACGATAATTTGTTAAAAATAAAAATACCCTCTTTTCTCGTTACCCTCACCCTCCACTCTACCACTAATTTTTAAGGACTCAACGAGAGAGTACAGTCTGAAATTATCATGGTACATTGCACACAGTTGAGCACCGTAGATAAACATTCAACCGTATGATAAGTAGCTTTGGTCATTTTTATCAAAGTATCCGCTCATTATATCCCTCGTGAGTCGTGAGATACACGTCGAGAGACGTAGAAAAATATATAAACCCTGGACACCGAGCAGGACACACAACGTTCGTATACGTACACGTGTTCGAGTCGAGACTCTTTGGCAGATATAACGGAGTGAAAAAAATGCCCGCTTAGAAGGCACAATCTTGCCTGCCTTTTTGCTATACGAGAGTAATACACGATAAGAGCGTGCTCGCTGCCTCGCTGGCAACACGAATTCTCTCATATATGATATCGTGCCTCTTGCTGTGTCCAGAGAATTTTTATAGCGCAGACTTCGCGGTTTTTGCTCCCCCAGATGCAACATATATTAACGGAGGATAGATATACACCTCACACCTTTGCGATTTTCTCAGTTGATGTAAATAACTACTCGTGCATACAGAGTTTGCATACATATATGTATACATATACACGTGCAGTGTACAATAAAATTGTGAAATTCATGGCTCTTGTATGTTTCATCTGGAATGGCCCATACATATTTATAGTGTCTACTCTGACTGAAGTTTCGCTGCCTGCTTACATTGATATACGAGATAACGCTCTCTGCAGAACCAAACAGCGAGGGCCTCGTTCTTACTGTTTCCGTCATTTACGGAGAGTGCTCGACGAGGAGGGAGCTCAAGGGTCAGGGATTCCCGGCATATGAGAGCGCTCAACGCAAAAGTGAGATCTTAGACGGGCAAAAATAGATTATAATCTTTTGATTATCTCGTATTCGAATTATTTTGATAGTGAGGATTAGTATTCAGTAATTACCATATACTATATATATATATATTGTATGTAGCAACAAACAGACATTTTCTCTCACAATAAAGATTGCTGTCCCTATACGAAATATTAAATATACTGCAGAATAGTTTATTTCTAGTATTCTCCAGCATCCATTTTTTCCAATGTAAAGTGAATCTCCATCGCTGATGGAGTGTCGGGAGTTCCTTTTTCTAGCTTCGATATGACAAACTTTTTCGACTCATGAACCGCCCGGTTTACCACGAAAAAGAGCAGGAAAATAGATTATAAGCTTTTGATTATTTTGTATTTAAACTATTTTAATAGTAAAGGTCAATATTCAGTAATTACCATGTACTGTATATATTGTATGTAGCAACAAACAGACATTTTCTCTCACAATAAAGATTGCTGTCTCTATACGAAATATAGAAAAAGAGCAGGAAAATAGATTATAAGCTTTTGATTATGTCGTATTTAAACTATTTTAATAGTAAAAGTTAATATTCAGTAATTACCATGTACTGTATACATTGTATGTAGCAACAAACAGACATTTTTTCTCACAATAAAGATTGCTGTCCCTATACGAAATATTCAATATACTGCAGAATAGTTTATTTCTAGTATTCTCCAGCATCCATTTTTTCCAATGTAAAGTGAATCTCCATCGCTGATGGAGTGTCGGGAGTTCCTTTTTCTAGCTTCGATATGACAAACTTTTTCGACTCATGAACCGCCCGGTTTACCACGAAAAAGAGCAGGAAAATAGATTATAAGCTTTTGATTATCTCGTATTTAAACTATTTTAATAGTAAAGGTCAATATTCAATAATTACCATGTACTGTATATATTGTATGTAGCAACAAACAGACATTTTCTCTCACAATAAAGATTGCTGTCTCTATACGAAATATAGAAAAAGAGCAGGAAAATAGATTATAAGCTTTTGATTATGTCGTATTTAAACTATTTTAATAGTAAAAGTTAATATTCAGTAATTACCATGTACTGTATATATTGTATGTAGCAACAAACAGACATTTTTTCTCACAATAAAGATTGCTGTCCCTATACGAAATATTCAATATACTGCAGAATAGTTTATTTCTAGTATTCTCCAGCATCCATTTTTTCCAATGTAAAGTGAATCTCCATCGCTGATGGAGTGTAGGGAGTTCCTTTTTCTAGCTTCGATATGACAAACTTTTTCGACTCATGAACCGCCCGGTTTACCACGAAAAAGAGCAGGAAAATAGATTATAAGCTTTTGATTATCTCGTATTTAAACTATTTTAATAGTAAAGGTCAATATTCAATAATTACCATGTACTGTATATATTGTATGTAGCAACAAACAGACATTTTTTCTCACAATAAAGATTGCTGTCCCTATACGAAATATTCAATATACTGCAGAATAGTTTATTTCTAGTATTCTCCAGCATCCATTTTTTCCAATGTAAAGTGAATCTCCATCGCTGATGGAGTGTCGGGAATTCCTTTTTCTAGCTTGGATACGACGCAAACTTTTTCGACTGACGAAACCACTCGTTTTACCACGAAAAAGAGCGGCTTCTCCTTCGCAATCTTTTATCGTGCGATCACAAACTTCTCACGAGTGAGAAAGAGAAAGATTTGTCTCTGGCGTTTTCGCTAGATGTGCGACGAATGAGCTAGAAGAATGCCGAAAATAGTTCCTCTCGCTCAACTGTCGCGAAGCGTTGAAAGTCTCTCTCTCTCTCTCTCTCTCTCTCTCTCTCGCAGTTTCTTGCATATTGTATGAATATTTAGCGATGTCTCGAGTGTCATCTTGCGTTGTGTGTGTTGGCTATATAACCCAAAATAGACGGAGAAAACTTCCCGGAACATTATGCGTGTGTGTGAGACACACACGCACAATGTTCCGGGACTGGCCGCGCGACCGAGCGCAACGTTTGATCATTCGTAATCTTTTTTTTATTAACACGTACTTTTTCTCTCTCTCTTTCTCTCTCGCGGTCTCGAAAGAGTTGTGTCTCGAGCGACAGAGGGGTTTATGAGAACACATGGACTCGTACGGTCGAGAGGAAAGAGAATAAAGTTAACTGACCGTTACCTGCAGTGGACACGATATGATAAGAGCCGTCCGAGAGATGACCGCTCTGGAAGGAGCCAAAACTTCGTGGAAACGTTCTCTCTGATGCGCGGCGGCTAGTCATCTTTTGATCGTTCCTTTTTTTCTTAATTCATGCATCATCGCCACTCGGTGATTTTTTGAAGTTGGTCTATTTCTTATTCTCAATTTTATGCAAAATGTTACATTCAATTATAATATAATTAATATATATGTTGAATTATGTTGAAAGACGAATATATCACAAGCAAAATAAAAAAATGATGAAGAAGTTTATTTCATTTTTTTTATTTAGTTTTCGATATCATTAATTTAAATATCCGAATGAAACCGAGTGGCATATCGACTGCGTGACTCTAAAATTTTGTATAGCACACAGCGACCGGAAGGAAAAATGGAATCGCGCTACTTCACGCGTGTATCGAACTCTGTGCCGTGAATCTTCGGATGAGTCGTGGCGCAGAGGGGGTCGTCCGACCTTTGAACGCGGCGTTAAATCAACACCACTGCGTGGTACAGAGAGCAACTACTCTCGCGCCCGATCTGACCGAGAGAGCCACGGTCCAAGCAATTATTTGCTTCTAGATTTATGAGTCTGCGAAGCGTGTATGATCGAGAGAACAACACAAGCGAAAAAGAGACTCGCGTCCAGGAGATGAACAGCAGGAGCAGCAGCAGCAGCAGCAGCGAGAAAAGGGAAGAGTGAGTTCATTCCACTCTACTCTCTCACTTTACTAACATTTATTATATATGCATATATATATATATATATGCATACGCTTTATACACCTTGCGCTCTCTTAACTCTGTTCTCTTCTTTTCTCACCCTCTCGTATTACTTCGCCATATGGCTATTTCTCTCGCGCGAATATTATACACCATCAACCATCAGGTGTGTCTACACATGCACGTTTTGCCAAGAATCACTTTGCGCATCGTAATTACAGACTCTTCCCCTAGGGCCGATCTCTCAATAACTCAAACGAACGATTATCGATAGCGAAGTTATAACTTTTCTCTCTACATTTTTCTGCATTCTACATCTCTCGCACAGTTCGACTATTCTGTTTATACTTGTCTTATATACTCAGACAGTGAATCATAAGATGTATTATGAAAAATTGTGGACGATCATTATTGTATTTTTTTTCCAAACGAATGGACTAATTAAACAGAAATAGGCTGATCTTAACAAAATTTATTTGACATGTGAAAAAATCTATTCGGACCAAAAGTAAAAATTGTACAAATGACAATTGGATAAACAACGGTTAGAAATAATTTTGTTTAATATATTGCCTGTGTGAAATGTATTTAAATTTATATAAATCTGCATAGCAGTATAATAATACCTAACGCTTGTTACATGTACATGTATACGTGTATACGTATTTTTTTTTCAAACGAACCGACTAACTAAACAGAAATACGCTGATCTTAACAAAATTTATTTGACGTGTGAAAAAATCTATTCGGACCAAAAGTAAAAATTATACAAATGACAATTGGATAAACAACGGTTAGAAATAATTTTGTTTAATATATTGCCTGTGTGAAATGTATTTAAATTTATATAAATCTGCATAGCAGTATAATAATACCTAACGCTAGTTACATGTACATTTATACGTGTATACGTATTTTTTTTTCAAACGAACCGACTAACTAAACAGAAATACGCTGATCTTAACAAAATTTATTTTACGTGTGAAAAAATCTATTCGGACCAAAAGTGAAAATTGTACAAATGACAATTGGATAAACAACGGTTAGAAATAATTTTGTTTAATATATTGCCCGTATGAAATGTATTTAAATTTAATAAATCTGCATGGTGCTTTTTCTCGGGCTATTAACGCCCCCTGCCGATTTTCTTTCTTCGTGCAATTCTCGGGGACCAATCGGAAGTGCATAACGTGCGCGACGTGTCCAGGCAATTACACACAGGCGGTAGAGGAAAGAACAAAAAAAAAGATAGAGGCTGCTGAAACTTCCTCTCGTTTCTCGTCGGGGATATCTCGCCTCCTTTATGTTTATCCCATGTTGGCGGCGTGTTCTTTCTCGCCCTTTCCGATTCACTGAAATCCAGCATAGGTGGAGGGGCGGTCGTGGTGGGGGTGGGGGGGGAGCATGCACATTACATCAGGAGCACCACCGAGGATCAGAAGAGATCGAGGGATATACCGGTTTGACCTCGGATATATTCGCTCTCCAGTCGCTTTTGCAACACACGACGATGATGCACGCTTTTTATATTCTCTCACAGGTGTGTGCTACGAGAAGAGCCAACGAGATATATTTTCTCGCTTGCAGCCCCGGCAAAATCCTCCCTCGATTATTACGACGCCCCGGTAATGCCGAATCGTGTTCACTCTAGAGCTCTCGATCGCAGTGGGTGAGAGAGGGAGAGCGAGAAAGAGAAAGAGAGAGAGAGAGGGAGGGAGGGAGGGAGGAAGCGAAATGTATATAAAGAGTTACGCGTGGGGGTAATAATGCGCATACAATGGGAAATTGATTGGATTTAAGTACTTTCGCGCGCCATCGCAGCACGTACGTATGTAGCGGAGAGTGGGGGGCAGCTGGAACACTTCTTGCATTTTTCCAATTTTCGGTATGAAGGTGCACGATCGATCGTTAAACAACGACTGGTTCATGAACTGTGATCCTTTACCTTGAAAATGCCTCGGTAATTCATCCCCGTAGCCATACTGGTTTGGCGGCAACACCTTGTTGAAGTCAGTCATGTCGCTGCTGCAATTGCGCCCATTACTGAGAGTAATTGCGACAATGGATGAGGATATTTGCAATACCTTAAAAAATCAGGTTTGATCAGCTACATGAGCTATCTTTCCACTGTATTCTCGTATTTATACAATGAACTACTGTCGAAATAAACTCGTAGTTGTATTCTGACTTTTTTTGACTTTTGCTTAATGCTTATTGAAAAAAATAATAAAGTTTAAGTTTTTGCCAGTAGAGAAATCCAGTGAATTTATTCATCATAAGAGAATAAGAATGAAAATAAGTTCCAAACCGAAGGGACATAAAATGAGAATAAGTCCAGAGGCAAAAGCAACTAGACGGAGCGAGTTGGTTAAACCCAAACCCAAGACAATGAGAATAATCGTATTTATTAAACTTAAGTGAATGAGAACGAGCCAAAAGTAACA
The DNA here is from genome assembly GCA_963669185.1 of Dyspetes luteomarginatus. Classification (NCBI taxonomy): domain Eukaryota; kingdom Metazoa; phylum Arthropoda; class Insecta; order Hymenoptera; family Ichneumonidae; genus Dyspetes; species Dyspetes luteomarginatus. Next base: position 17,657,925 of record OY769905.1, on the reverse strand, counting down.
GGCAACGACAAATTCAAGAGGATGGGAACTAGCTGCGATCCTAAATCGAGGCCGATTCTGATACTTATCGTTTTCGTTATTTAGTGCTTTTTGAAAACGCTGAGAGTAAGACTTAAGTGCCTCCGATTTGGTCTATCGCGATATAGTCATTTTTGTAGTCGAGAAATCACTTTTCGAATGACCAAAGTCGAGTGTAAAGGGATAGTATTGGTATGGGAAGATTTGTAAAAATGGGTGGTCCGATTTTTTAAGCAAACTGCTTGGAAGCAAATGCCGAGACGTTTTAGTAAACCACCTAATTTTTGGTCGAAATAACAATATGGTTTGATTCCCTCTATCAATGCATTATATCCTGCTGGACCCTCTCCATAGTACTTTTCTCAAAAACTGAAGACTGAAGATTCGCGATTAAAAACGTGTTTTTTTTCCCCAGTGGTACTCGAATAAGCTCAGCTTGGAAAATGAGAAAAATGGAAAAGGTTGATCAAGCTGAAAGCTTGAAGAAGAAAAAAAGCTTCGACGAGCGTTTGCTTCTCGTTTCATTCGAAAAGAGAGAGGTACGTCATGATCAAAGATGGATACAACTCCAGTGGATATAAGGAGGAAAAAAGTTAGCGGCTGTCTGCATACCCAGCGAAGGCAAGAAAGAAACTCGCCAAGACAGATGCAGTCCATTCGGGGTATTATTCAACGAGAGACGTTTTACTATAGCGTTTATACATATATACATACATATATATATATATATATATATATACATATATAGTAAAGGGTGGCCTCTGCGCGAACGATATGATGGATTTGTACCAATTACTCTCGGTACGTCAAACGATCGCTTGGCTCTCTCTCCTTCTCCTCCTCTCTCTCTCTCTGTCGCTTTCTTCGCTTCTCATTATGCATCAAGCTTGATGCTGCGTGCCTAGCGTGCTACGCATCCACCATTATATATATATATATATATATATTTATATGTGCGTATACATCGCGTATTTATACATCTCTTATTCTCTTTCTTTTGCTACGAGAGAAAAATCTCATCGCGGTCCATGAATTCTTACATCTGGTAAACATTGTGCAGAACTAAATCAATCGCGATCCTCGATCAGTCGATCGATCGAACGATAGAGATTATAATCGATCATACATGTATCTTTATGAAAAATTAGCTCTTCTCTTCTCAGAGACGTTTTACAAAATAAAAAAATAAATAGTATTTTCATGAATGCTGTGAAATGTGCACAAGCATGTGACTAAAGTATACAGAATAAGCTTTGTTTATTTTAATAAGTCAATAGAAATGAGAAGATTTTCATGTCCAAAAAACCCGTGCTTATCGAAAACGATAACATGTGGCTGACGAAAAAGGGGTTAAAGGGTGAAATAAATGAGAAACACATCACTGACTCGAAAGTATTCATGGTGGAAAAAAAAAAGGGAGTCAGGTAAGATTCGTCCTTCCTTGAGCGATAAATAAGATGAGGGGGAAGAAAAAAATGTGGACGGAGTAAGAAAGAGAGAATGTATGTGGAGAAAGTGCCAGGGGTGAGGCATAAGCTCCAAGTTATGGAGGAGGAAGTTTTTACGGTGTTTTTATGTCGCGCCGCGGCGGTGGTGGCGTAGCCGTAGAAACGCGTGAGCGTCTCTTGGCGAGTCGTTGCGAGAGCTTTTTGCGCGCGAGAAAACTAGATCGACCCCTTGTCTCCTTTCTTTTTCTCGTTCTCCTAGCACACATACCACCCTCCGAAAAAAATTTTCTCGCTCTTACTCATTGCGAAGCTGTCGCATCGCTTAAACAAATTAAAGAATCGTCCGGCACCGGGCGCGCCATCCGGTTTATGAGCCCTTCTCCGGGCACAATAGGAATCCCTGAATCTTTAATAACATTTCTCCGGAGAATAAGTAGTCTCGGAGAAAAAAAAGAGAAAAATTGCTAGTGGGATGAAAAGAAAGAGATGTGTATATATAGATTTGTACGAGAAAAAAATAAATTTATATTCAATACAAATTAAGTTCGTTCGATCAATTAGTATTGAATTCCGTTGTATTAATAAATGTAAACAGTAACGAATAAATAAAATTGTAATTCTAACAATTATTGTACGTGGGAGTAAATTGCAATGAGAGCAGATAAAAATTGGCACAAGTGTGCTATTTAATTTAGTCAAGATAATTCTCGTTCTAAATAAATAAAATTTTATCAGGAAAAATTTATATGCGAGATTCTCTCACATGCATTTATAATTACGTTCACTCTATGCTAGCAAGTATTTTATCGATAGTATGCTGCACGATATTACATACCTATATATCTATATTTGAATATATACCCGTAACATGCAGACAGAAGGAAACTCTTTCGATCGTGACTCACACACGAATCCAATAATATATAATGTCGCTCACGAGAGATTCCGCGGTTTCGAAATTTTTCCTGAAATATCAACGAGAGAGAAAGAGAGAGATAGAGAGAGAGGGAGAGAGTGTGAGAGAGCGAGAGAGAGAGAGAGAGGGAGAGGGAGAGGGAGCTCGTTAAATTGGAATTGTCAATGCTGCGAGGAGTCCAAAGAGAGAGTGAGAGAGAACTCGAACGATTTATACAGAGGAGTAGAGGGCGCGTGTCGCGTGCGACTCGTTAGTCCGGACGCGCGCGGTTAAACGGCCATGACGCTAATGGTCCAGCATCGGCGCAGTATATGTATATAGTCTTTACTACGTTCTGCTCTGCTTGTTACCAACACACATATATTATGCCAACACACACACACACACACACACATAAACGGAGAGAACAGAGGACCACAGGTCGCACGCTTGACACGGCAAATTATTTCCCCGAGACGAGACACGTTCGCGGAAAACGTAATCGACAAATCCTCGTTGTCCACGGCAATCTACGTTGTGTACATGTAAATCTGTACATACATATGAGCGTATAAAGTTACGACAGAAAAAGAGATAGATTAATGAACCATCGGGTCATTATTAATTGACACTCTAATTTAAACGCGTTTATCGATCTAATGGACGTGACATTAATTATTCTCCGCACCCATACGTACATATATACTTGGAAGGTATATTATAGTATAATTACGTGACCGCGTATATAAGAATAAGTTGGACTGCCACCAGCCGCAGATTGCGAGAATTTCAGGCCGGCAGGGAGAGGGATTATAATACAAACGTAAGATCTCTCGAGTTCGATAGCGAATTAGAAATCACGTAGGAGCAATTACCGCATCTAATCGTGGAATAATCGGTAATTATTCGAGGATGGTGTAGGTGACCCAAGAATACCGGGGAAACTATATATATGTGTATTACTATCTCGTAGAATCGAGAGAGACAGAGAGAGAGAGAGAGAGAGAAAGAGAGAGAGAGAGGCTGCATTAGAGTTAGAGTCTCTCTCGGCTGATTCATCAGCGAGCGAGCGGTACGAGCCCTTCGGGGCTGGAGTTTTAGGGGCAAGGGAGAAAGACGGCGAAAACGCGGACTCTGATGGTGTTTTGGCTTACGTCCTTTCCGGCCCCCGCTCCATAGCCTCTTATTGCTCCCCAAGTGGCCGCAAAACGAAGTTTGATCAAATTCTACTGCTCGGGCATAAAACTGACCGTCCAGCAACCCTGGTGCTCTGGTCCAAAGGGGAGAGGGAGGTTATGGGCCCGATAAATGATTCATCCAAGACGCGATACGATGCGATAAGACGAGAGGAGCCTCTCCTACTGCCCACTATGATCTTTTTTTTTTCCTTTTTTATCTTTTATACTGTATTTGGCGTATCGGTGAAACGACAAGGAGAGATACTGATGGTGGTGCAGGTGGACTTTAAGGTAAACATGAACTCAAAGCATATATTGCTGTAAATGTGAGTCTAGACTCGATCGATGTATAAGATATGTATATATACATATATACGACTGGCATTATGACGGTAGTGTGGGATGGAAAATACATTTAAATGTGAATGTGTGCGTTCCGTATCCTAGTGTGCTAAGCAGCCTAAGGATCATCATCGTTCGAGCCCTTTTACGAGCGAGCGTCTTCATCGCCCTACTCGAAGAGAGGGAGAGAGAAATTCTCTCTCTCTCTCTCTCTCTCTCTCTCTCTCTCTAGCTATATGAACATCGTCGCTGGCTTGAATGTTGCGGCCCGCACTTACGCTAAGCCGGAAAAGCCACAAGAGCGGTCATGACGAAACCACAAGAAAGAGGAAAAGGATCTCAGCTGTAGCAACCTTCCAATGTACAGAAACTTCATTTCAACACTTTTTTGCACAATCGATCGTTAATTAATCGACACGTGGTATTCAAGTGTCTATTGGTAAACCTTTATAATACGCACTAATGATAAAAAATAGCTGAGAATTTATATCTGCCATTTTCGTAAATCACGAAGTAGATCAACGATACAAAAACAAACTGTAGATCTCGCAGATCCCATTTTGATCTGTATATATGTATATATATATATATCATTACGTGATATGAAAAATACGATGCTGGTTCTCGCAACTTTGGTACCCCACACACTTGTATCCCATAAAGCGAGTAAAGATTCACTCGATCTCCGCGAGTGAGCTAGAAGAAAAAGGAGATACCAGTGACCGTAAAGTATATAACCGGAGGAGAAAAAATGTGGTCGTTCTGGTGAGGCACATATAGCCATCAAGAAAGAGCAAGTCCGAATCGAGCAGTCTTTCTCGTATATTGTATATGGCGAACCGTGTGGGCAGTTTATTACGCGCGGGTGGCTCGTGGATATTGTTTTCAATAACGTGGGGCATCAATCAGACTTTGCTGCTCTGGGCAGAGAGAGAGAGCGGGAGAGAGAGAGAGACATATGCATCGTATGTAATAGAAATAACGTTCAAGAGCTACTGTGTTTTTCCTTGCAGCTATTTCCACCATCGGTATACGAGATATATCGATCGTTTGCCATCAAAGAGGCATATACAAGCTATGCTTACACATACTTGTTACGCCCTTTCAGCTTCAGGGCATCGATATATGGAGACATTCTGTGTGAACGGTCATCGAGAGTTCTGCGGCGCGCGGTCGACAGAATCGCCGAGATCTCCCGCGGGAAACGACCACGCAAGATGTCCGGAATGCGGTGACCTCTGGTCATCGTCGGGGGAAGCCAGGATTACCGAACTGACCATCTCCTTTGCATAACGATGCCGGCTGGACTCGTCTCTGCTGCATATATATATGTATATCCTCATCTCCCCCTTTTACTGGTCTGTATATATATATATATATATATATATATTCGCCCTCTCCTACTCTGTCGCGTCCCCGAACAAACATTGCACCCTGCCCGATCAAGTACTCTCTCGGTCCCTCCTGATGTGTTCTATGGCACTGGCACGACCATAGGAGACGCCCGAACAATCCGATTGCTCGCAACGATGGACCAGCATTCAAGCGATCGTACCAGAGCTTTCCCACAACTATGGACAATAACGAAGATACCCCCATGTGAGACCTTCTGGATAATATACTTGACCGTCCCATATATATACATAGTATTCCGAGTTCAAGCTTACGATGTCCTTTAGATTGACCATTTTGCCGAAACTTTACCATCTGGATCTGGTCGAGTGAATTTCATACATAAGAATCGTCCACTCGGACCGACATATGTGGATCAGGATTCAATTCTATATCGCCACAGGATACGCGCCAAAAGACGCAAAAAATAAAGAAGAAAGTGGATGGAAAATGGGACAGAGAGAAGAATCTTGGAAAACAAAATTTCTGGACCTTTTTACATAAATTTTCAAAGTCTTCAGGGCCTTTTTCGATATTTTGAAATACAATTTTTTTGATCGTTTTTGCTTAATGAGAATGTGCAAGAAATTCAATGAAAAAAGAATCGCTACTTTCCAGCTTTAGCTCTAGGCTTTTTTAAAAATACAAAACTCTTATCTGATTAAAGGACAAAGAAAATTCAACCGCGTGAAATGGACAAAAGGAAAGAAGAATTAGTTTAATTGTTCGTGCTTGATCGGTATCTAAGAAAATTGTCTGAGAAATTAGAGAGAACATGAGAGATGGCGCTGTCTTCTCGACATTCTCCCTTCCTGCATACGCTTTCTTTGCATCTCTCGTTATGTCCACGCGCAATTGTCAATTTAAATGTCAAAGGAAATTGTTTGATTATTTATTATGCAAATTTGTCACATGGGGCGTCGACGTTGGAGACTTTGAAGACTCTTTCAATGTATACGATGTAGAATACTCAACGGTGAGAAGATCTACATGCACTCCAAAAGAGAGGGGGAGAGAGAGAGAGAGAGAGAGAGAACGGAGAAGACTTGCAAGGGATTCGCTTTAACTAAGAGTAGACCGCGGGGATAATTTTGCCACGTTAATTGGATCAAGAAGTCGGATTGGGGCGATGAAGAGAGAGTAGAAGGAGATTTTCCTCCTTCGATTCGAGTTCGTCTCCTCCCGTCGTTGTCCCCACGGCGTGCAGCGCCACCACAAGACTCAGAGTGGGATTCCGCAGAGGCTCGAGTTTAATTACGTTCGTGGGGGCTCGCCCGTCTCGCAATAACCGGGGACACTTTCCGTATCGTGTACGATTATATTCGACACTCCTCCTCCCCCCCCCCCCCCCCCCCCACCTCCCTTTCTGGGTTATGAGATACAGATTGAGTAAATAAGGGTGGATGACGCGAGGTGACGAACTGCCTCAACACGAGGGGGTGAAAGTAAAACACGAAGGAGGATAAAACGAAAGAGGGAGAGAGAGAGAGAGAGAGAGAAAAGCAAAATACGATTGAGGAAGATTTTCGCACCCTTTCGTCAATCAAATTATGAATTTATAAGCCTCCTATTGTATTACAACACAAACTGTGTATTCTTATAATTTGTTTGAGAAATTTGTTGAAGGCTCATCAGTCTCTTCCCTTCTGTTGTTTGTCTTGTGTGCTACGATAAGGGAGGATAAATATCTTGTGCAATATCCTACTATATATTATCGTCACTCGACTATATGCGTACCTTGCAGCGTGAAATTATTATAAAAGTGAGAACATGCAGCGAGAAAACGAATTAATATTATAATGAAGTTGGGGAGACGATATTTCGATATCGTAAACCTTGTAGAATAGCCAAGGCAGTTTTAGCGATGGAGGATGCTGTCCTATGAATATTCATGTATCAGTTAGATCGGAAGAGAAATAGACTGGTTTTCGAAGCAATTCTATATAAGGCGTCTTTTATCGAACGTTTATTACAGAGATGTAGCCTACTTTTTAAAATAATTATTTATCATAGCAACAATTATCTATTATTTTGTTGATGAGATCTTGCAATCGAATATTTTCATATAATACATAATACAGAACAATCCAGTTTTGTTCCAGTACAAGTAGTCATAAAAAAAAAAAACAAAATGGTGTCAAACTACTTAAACGAGTGATTGACCATTAAAATGTTGTTATTTCTCGCTCTATGTTCTATGTGATACTTATTTCTCCACATTTTTTTCTTTCGGTACATTCTCGTATTATTCTTCGAGTCCTGGAGACGTATTTAGGGGTGGAGAGCGCCATATCTACTACCTACCCCGTTCCCATGTTTCCCTTTAACCCTAGACTGAAGAGGTCGCTCGTCTATTCTCTGTCTTTCCCATCTCATATTCGGCGTTCACTGACGGTAGGGAGAATCACCGAGCCCATGAGGCACTCTCACCAATCTGCTGCCGCTGCTGCTGTCGCCGGCGTCGTCGTAGCATTTGCATACATAAGCTATTAAGCAGCTCTTTTCATTTCCTCCCGTTTACGACAGTTTAGTTAGAATAATGTTTTACAAGATTGCCGCGCGAACAATTCAACCCCAACCCTTTCTTCCACCCTGATATTCTACATATAAATATACACATATATCTATTCACGACCTTCTCTCGATCTTCTCTGCTTCCTCAACGATTATTTCTTGATGCCTTCTGATTAATGCTCTCCTCTCCGTTTTATCATCACCGTTCCGCTTTGGCACTTTGCCACTTCTGAGCTTTTTTTATTCCCATCGGAGAATCATTCACGCATTCTCATTTTTCTTTGTCCCGTTAAAAATTCCTCTACTGATATTTCTCCTTTTCGCAAAAGAGGTTCTTTTATGATGTTTCCTTATTTTGCTCGTTTAGTCTTCTCCGTCTTTAAAAGAGGTGAAAACGCGATTTATATTACAAGTTGCAATATAAAAGGTATAAAAGGAATCGTGGGACGCGGAACGAACTAATCACCTGCCTTACAACGAGACGACGAGAAATCCCGAGAGAGCGATAGAGAGAGCCAGAGAGAGAGAGAGAAAAGGAGAGAAGGTTTCATGATCGGTGTCGCGTACAAACGAGAAAATGTAACTCTCGTATAGTCATTCCTTTTTTTTTCTCTCGCTCTCGCGCGTTGTTGCAATATCGCGTGCGTTGTATTGATTTACATGGCACGATTGAAAGTATCATAATGGCGATACGGCCGGTCTGTTACACCCTACGTGATCGTTGCGATGCCTCGAGTCACCGTCACCAGCAAAAGCGTGTATTGTACATACATATGTACGCTTATATTTGTATGTACTTGGCAGACTTCACACTGTTTCTCTGTTAGAAAAGGGATATTGGCAACGGGTTGCGCGCACTTATTTTTTTTTTCCACTCGAAACGCGAGCGCCAATTCCAATTAACATTCATGCAAATCAGTCAAGTAAAACGCGGAAGTCATCGCTTCAATAACTATTATTCACATTATCGTCCCAAACAAACTCGGGAGTTTTTATTTTCTCCACTCTGAGAAGAACACGTTTGCCGTTTTTCAATGCATGTTTTTTTTTTATGAGAAGCATCGATGCTCTTGGATATAGAGAGGACATTTTTATAAATAAAAAAAAAGACAAAAAAAGAAACAGAAATAAATCATTTGACAAATGATCGAATTACAAAGTGTTTTACAATACCTCAAATAGTTTGCACAAATTTCAAAGAACAAATTTAACTATGAACGATTGGAAAAGATAAATTTGTCGTCATCACTGCTGAATATTTACCATAATCATACGTATTGTGAAAATTGTTATCATTTGGCAAAAAAGTGGTTATACCAATCATATGGATGATTTAAAAAGACCAAGAATAATGTTAGGTGGAATTATTGAAATTGGTCTGTCTGCGGTACCCAGGTGGACCAAAACCATGGAATGCTGGAGGAGCAGCTCTCAGAAATGGAGACGCAGACAGACGAAGAAATAGCATGCAGATATACATACGCATATATATAGTACAAATCGTGGGTTACATACGGTGAGGGAGGCGTGTATACTATCGAGCAAAGAGAAGTCCAATAAAATATTTACAAGTCGCTCTTAATATTTCAGTGACGCAGCCGCGTGTATTGCGTTATTTATGGGCCGTTGCTTATGAATAACCGACCCCTCTACATTCGTAACGTTATTCGGCTCTCTCTCTCTCTCTCTCTTTCTCACTTTCTCTCTCACTTTCTGGCTTTCTTTTTCGCCCTAAGTGGGATTTATGTACCTCTGCAGTTTCTTTCGGTGTCTCGTTTGCAAAAAGTCCCATATATATACGCTCACACCCTGTCGCGTGCAGACACCGTATACACGTGCACTTTTTTTCGCGCTGAAAGTGATTTTCATGTCTTCTAAATCGATCCGTCGCCAATAAAACAAAAACAAAAAAATCCCGAGAGTTTTATAGTTTTTTATAAATTTTTCATTTGTCCAGAAATCATATAAAATTATATAAAAGAAAAATAAAACTCCCTCAAAGTTGATTGCTGCCCTTAAGTTACAAAACTCAATTTTAGTCTTTCTTCATTAAATGCTGATACATACTCTGGGAGCCGGATAAACCGGCGCCGCCAAATGGGAAGAGAGAGAAGGAATTCGTCAATCCTAAATTATTAACTTACAAAAAATTTCACTTTGCCCAAAAATAGATTAAAATGAATTTTATTTAGTATGAAAGCGTGTAAAATTTAACTTATTCAAATAAATTTCGTTCATTTCGATTAAAGTCGATTTGAGTACAATAAAACCGTTTCTCTGATCGCAATGGGAACGTAAACTGTCTGTGAGTCAATGAAAATAACACGTTGATTCCCTCGAGATGAAGAAGAAAAACGTACATACATCGAACACACGAGATATTACACGCCGCGGTGAAATTATTCCTTCAATTAATTAATGCCCCCCAATCGCTGTCGTACATCAAGTTCGGTAATTAAACGAGTAATTATAGAATCTCGAGGCGTGGCTCAGGGGCTGCCTCCAATGTGTGTATCACGCAGCTATATATATAGGTATATATACAATATATACAATATATATAGGGCAGTCTCAAGGCATTTTATAGAGAGAGAGAGAGAGAGAGAGAGAGAGAGCACACTTTCTCCGGCTATGAGACTGTGCTCGGAGATCCGAACATAAATATGAGCCGGCGCGAATTAAAGAACCACCCCCTACTCTCTGACCCCCCCGTATTTAACGCAACATTTTTAATTACTCCGAAACGTCTGCTATTTTTTCTTTTTGTTCATTCTCGCTTGCGCCCTTTTTTCTCGTCTTCGCACATTCTACTAGAGGGACACCTCTGTTTTGGTATATATATCCTTTGCGAAGGGTGTATGTGTGTGTCTGTGTGCGTGTGCGTCTTATACCGTGTTAATTAAACGAAACCGTTTCGCGCTTTCTCTCTTATTCTCTCGCTCCTTATTTCAGCCCCTTTACCCCCGAGAAATCGTTTCCGTACAGGGGCGGGTGGAGGGGCTGGGGAGAAACGACTCCGCCTCATTTTTTCCCCTTTTTACTTCGAACCTTGTGCCGGAGAGAATGAATGTATAAGAATTGGAGATTCGAAGACGTTCGATTACACCGGGGTCACGAGTTCGTTGAGCGAACAAAAAAAAAATCCATTGGGGATGAAAAATCGGCAGATGAATTGTGCGAAACATTTTTTTTTCATTTAAAGACACAGCAGCTCGTTGTCTTGATTGAATGTTCAATAATCGAAAATAAGCCAATATATGAAAGTTTTGATAAACAAGTCAGGTAATTTCGAGATTATTAGAGTCACCGAAATTCTGGAATTTCTCTTAAGAAATTCTCTCGTACATAAATATTCAATTGTCTTTTGTCATATTGGAACTAAAAATAGTTTTGCCACCGTTTGCGGCACAGCGCTCGAGGACTGAAGCAGCGTGCATGTGACAAACAAAAGAGAACAAATAAAAAAGGCAACGAAGAGAAATGCAACTTCGACGGTATATTAGCTACTATGCTCTGTGCATGAAAAATTCCAGGGTCGAATTTCCATATATTAGCATGTCCATGTAGAAGAGCGCATTTCCTTATCAATGGTGAGCGAATGGTCTCGGGACACTTCAGGAGAAAGAGGCGCCTCCTCTCTTTCTTCTCTTTCTCGCTGTTTCAACTTGGGAGAGAACGCGACCAAAACGCATTATTTGTTTCTACCGTGCGTATGTATATGTATATGGAACCGATGCGCTTCTCATCGTCCTCCACATTTCGTTCTTGTCGTGTATAGAATCTCTCTCTCTCTCTCTCTCTCTCTTTTGTCCTCGTTTATTTTTCTCATCGTCCACCCCGCTTTTCTTTTGCTTCTCACAACCGCGCGAGCTACCGAAATAAATCCTTTTCACTTATCGCCCTGTTATCTGGCTGCCCTGGCATCGCGCGCGTCTCGTAATTTATGACGTGACGCGTGAGCGTATATACGAGCACCAAGGCGGCACTCATTAATTTTCGCGTTCTCGCGAGAGAGAAAGCGAGCTCGTGAAAGGGCCTCGGGGCGATTCTCTCGCGAAGCAGCATCGACTTAGCGTGCATATTTAACTAACATAAGTATAACAGTGACAGGACACTCGCGGAAGAAAATCTCCGAGATTTTGCAGCGAGAAAAGCTGATTTATTAGTTTGAAATAAAATTTATTTCAAATAAATCTTATTTAATTTCAATAAATAACATTGAATTGAAATAAATTTTATTTAATTTCCATACAACATGCAAATCAATGAAAATAAAATTCTTTTGTTTCACATAGCAAAGGGTCGTAAGATATATTTTATTACTGCAAGTTTTTTCCTCCTGATTTTTCCGTCTCCCCACAACCAATTCAACATTTAACGAACGAAACTAAATTAGATACTTTTTCCAATCGCAAGAGCCTCTCACAGAGTATACAGAATTTTATACTATCTGTATCACTCTACTATGCATATAATTTGCGTGTCGTAAGGATCCGGACGATAAACCCGATTCGCGAGCCACGGGAGTATCCGCGAAGGAGAGGAAAAAAATAAAAAACAACCAAGAAAGAAAGAAAGAAAGAAAGAAAGGAAAAGATGCTGCCGCGGTAGAACGAATCTCGGGCGGGGGTGCGCGTGCACGCGAGCGTCGCTCCCAATAGAGTCACCCCTACGTAAGGAATAGCTCTGGGGGATGCGCTCTAGAGCTATTCTTTTTTTTTTGTTCTTCTCGCGCGGTGCCACGAATCGAAATGATTATTATGGGTGTGTATTGGGAGCCGCACACAACCTTCCACGATAAAATATATACTCGCCGCGCATACTGAGTGCTCAATCGTTCGTCAAATTTGGAGTACGCCCTCTCTCCCATATCTTCCACTATACCTACATATACATATATATATATATATATATATACAATAAGTTGAAGGAACGATCGATGCATCGATTCGCGAACATAAACGGATGGAGACCTCATGCAATCATTTTTTTTTTTTTTGCAAGCTTCGACTTCTTGTTTTTATTAGCTGGAACATCAATTAAAATTGATTTGTTGAGAAAGATGGAAGAGTATGATAACTCATACTTTGTGTAACACAAATATTATATTTCAATATATATACAACGTATTTATATATATAAGAATCGAAGAGTCACCGGGCGACGTACGATCGCGGAAATATATTAATTATTCATGCCTCGGAATATAACGTGTGTGTGTGATGTGTGCAATCGTAACACCGAGAAAGTAAAATCTCTGAATCACGACCCCCAACGACGTGTGGCCGGGACGAGAGAGCGGCATGTGTATGTATGTGTGCGAGTGTGTCCGTTTCTGTTTCTGTGTGTGTATTTCAAGAGATCGCTTCGTGTATTATCTCCATACATACGCCGTACATGCAACGATATATATATATATATATATATATATATATATATATATATATATATATACTCACTCATGATCGCAAAAATATATATATACAGCTCACTCGTGATCGCAAAGCAAGAAGATGTGTGCAACCGAGAGTATTTTAATAACCATTAATCTCTCGAGGGGCCGCAGAGTACGAAAGGCCGCGATTGCGCCCAGGGCGGTGGAGCATGAAAACGAAGGAATCGCGTCGATAAGACAGCTGGTATGTCTACAAGGCTACCCAGAGATGACTCGAACACTCTCGCGTGTGTGTTTTTCTCTAATAACACCCTCGCAGCCTCATCCGATGGATAGTAATAAAGTGAGTGTGATTGTGAGGAGACTCAAATATCGGGGGGTCTCTCGATTTTCCAGCCACGATTTTTCTTCCTCCTTTTGCTCACTTGGCACTTGAAACGAATGAAAGTGGCAGAACATTGGAAGGATATTTTTCAATGACGTTCTTAATGAAATTTCTTCTCTTTCGGGGGGCTATGGAAAGTACTCGTATATTATATGTAATGTATGGGATGGATGAGCAGAAAAAGGTGGCAGTTCGTACAGCCTTATGATCCTCGATCGCGTTCACTCGTTCCGGTCTTTGAGTGTCCACTGGGAAAAGCATAGCAGCTCTTGCCAATTAAAGTCACTTTAATGTATGCATCGAGTTTGCGTGCTCTTGTCGCTACATCACGGTGTATAAGGAGAAGACGCGATAGTGTAGTAAGAGGGCCGACTCACGACGTTTCAAGATGAAATACTATAACTATATATTGCGATACGGGAAAACTTGATGGAGGGAAAGAGGGTAACTCTCGAAATCCCCGAGTGTCAATTCTCAGAGCAATCTACCGATGCAGATTAGTGTACCCGCTCCCGATTTTCTCACCCTGATCTGGATTTTACATTGGGGTTGCTTGCTATACGAATCCGATAGAGCCTATATTTCAGCTTTATCGCTAATATAAATCGTTCGACATCGACAGCGATCAGCAATGAGGTAAAAAAACACGTCTCACTTTTAATTCTTTGATCACTGAAAAAATTACTGGTGCTGTTGGAGGGTTCTTTTTTTTTTACTGTACGACGAATCAAATTAGCCCAATTGAAAGCTAGACCGAGTGAAAAAGGATTAATTATAGAAATTTAACTGGAATAAAAAAGGAAAAAATAACTTGCATTGAATTTTGAATTAAATTTTGTCTCATGGGTAGAATTTTTTTCGCTGCTCTATTCGAAATTATTATTTAAATTTATTTAAATAATGTTAATATAATTACGTTATCCGATAATTTGAGTTTAATCAAATTGACCAAAAGTGAAGAGAAACGAGTACGAAAAACTGGAGGTATGAAAGAATCTCCTATGAATGAAAATAAGGTACAAAGTCGAGTGTCGATATCTGTCGAGAGTTTACCGCAAGACACGAGCACCTGCGCCTCTCCCTTCCCTTATCTACTTATATATAGCATATAACCGGCATTTTCCGCAGCATATTCGTTCAACGACAACCATAATAGTTGATTGTCTTCGACATATCCCAATTTTTTCACGAGCATTACCCTCGCAACGACCAATGGCAAATATTATCGAATCGTTTTACCAAATCGGTTGGATCGTTAGAGAAAAAAGAAGAAGTAAGTATGAAAAATAGAGGGAGAGCTAAAAAGCTTCAACCATATTACATATATATATATATACATAATCTACACGTTCTCGTGGACTTTTGTATGAAAATTTTTCGTCCCCCGAACGAGAAAACGTTCGATGAAAACTTTGAGCAAAGTCTCCCTCATCCTGGCAAAGTTCACAAGT
This sequence comes from Dyspetes luteomarginatus, assembly GCA_963669185.1. Classification (NCBI taxonomy): domain Eukaryota; kingdom Metazoa; phylum Arthropoda; class Insecta; order Hymenoptera; family Ichneumonidae; genus Dyspetes; species Dyspetes luteomarginatus. Next base: position 17,642,907 of record OY769905.1, on the reverse strand, counting down.
CTCGATTGCTCTTTACATCGCAACTATGGAGACTTAAAAAGTTCCCAGAACTCAAGCTTTTGTGCCATCACCGACCGAAAGTCCCCTATAATTTGGAGGGATCAAGCCCCAAAGTTGTCCGAGAATATTTTGTAAATTAAAAAAAAATGCACCAGAAATTAAACACACTTTCTAACGAATGGACGTGACTCGTATGAAAACTATTAAAAATTATTTTCCAATAATATAATTATAAGTAATATCCTTCAAATGTATTCATTTTTATACGAAAAGAATGGATAAAAATAAATTTAAAAATATACCTAATTATTATTAATTTCCAAAATAATTGATTGTCACTTTTTTCATAATTAAACGATTTTTGATTAATTTTTTTTTTTCAACTCGAATAGAGTTTATTGTTGTTCTGAAATGATCCTTTAGCTGGACAAAAAGGTTTGTACGAACTCCAAGGAAGCTTGAAGCTGAAATCACTAAAAAATACAATTCCTTAGCGGTTTAATGTAAAGAGACAAGTATTAACCTTCTGCTTTTTTTTTTGTGAAATCGCGGGGAGTAGCTCGATTCGACATGGGGAATCAGAGCCATACGTAGTTCTCGGCAACTTCTCTCGCCTCCCTGACCGCAGTCAGGGGGTAAATTGAAGCTTCGAGAGGGAGAGGGAGAGAGAGAGTCCGAATAGGGGTTGAAAACAGTCTCTCGCCCCTTGACCGACGATCATAACTCACTAATCCGCGCTCTGCCAGTATACAGCAGCTTGGCGTCGATGAAAAATGTAAAAATCCGAGAAATGAGAGAGAAAAAAAAGCGCAAGGACACGAGGCACCCGAGATCCAGGCTCCCGTGACAGTTCAATACATTTTAAATGCGTTCCGGCGCATTTGCGGAAAAGAGCCCGCGATAAGGGAAAAGCCTATGAGAGAAAAAGAGGGGTTGAATGAGACAGAAGAAGAGAAAGTTGTGCCCCCGCAATATGGCCCCGTTATTTATCGTCAGATTTATGGAACAAGCTAGTAGTCCTTTGAGAAACCGAGAAAACATCCCCTAAAAAAAAAAGAAAAAAATGTAGCGAAACGAAGAAACGCATGTATTTCAGTTTCATTATTGATGCTTTGTGAACGTATATCGAGAGAGCGGGAAAAGAGTCCCAGGACAGATGAGACCCCGCACGAATCCACGAACCAATCGCGCGTCCCCCTCCACCATTTATATACAGGAAATTTTTGCGTCCTCACAACGTTCCCCCGGGAATATAAAATCCCATATGATTTTGTCTCTTCTCGTCCTAAACAACCACTTTTATGAAATACTGGAAAAACACATCGATCCCTCTCACTCGCTCTGTGTGTTTTGTGTGTTGCCGATTTAGGAACCCCTGAAGATTCTTGAGAAGCGATTTTACATTTTTACTGTTCTTTATCCGCGATTCTTATCCCTTCAAATTTTAGAGTCGAGGGAGAAAAAAGAGGAGTTATTTTATCTTGATCTTCGGTCATGATGAACTATATTATATTATTGTAATGATTATTATAGAAGAATTGGGGTGTTTCGGCATTTTGAACTGCTTATAGAATTGAACATCTGATTATTCTAACAACATCCTTTTAAATATCGAAATTTAATCGGTATACATAATTTTTTCATCTGCTGCGGTAGCCCTTCATGCAAACTTTCTGTATCAGATACAAAAGTAATAATTAACATCGCAAAATACACATAAAATTTTTAAAAAACTACGATAATAAAGAAATTATTATGGAAATTACTTTTTATGCCGTTTCTTCAACCAAATCGACGATTTTTGGTTAAATATATTATTTTGTAAGTGACGAAACTTTTTTACAGTTCGATAACAATTGAACTTGGATATTGATTTCGTACCTGGTTGATTTGCAAACGAAAGAAAGTTTTATTTCCATTACCATAAACAGTGAGACCGATCAACTTATGATTGTAAGCAACTCAAAATTAATCGATGATTTCTTTTTCGAAAAGGAGAATTTATGAATGAAAATATTAAGAGAATTTTTAACAAAAGTGTACGTCAACATTACTCATTGTCAGTAAAAAATACTGCACATTTTCGTACAGGAGTATGTTAAGTTATTTTTCTATCGCTTCAATGCTACGAGAGTAACCACTAAAATCCTGACTTTACTTTAAAGTCAAACGCACAACAATCTTTTTTTTTAGACCGAGGTAAAAAAAAATCGTAGACAGGAAAAGATCGTTATTGAAAAGAGTATGAGCGCCAAAATAATGAATCAATGGATTCTAAAAGTATTATATTCCTTGTCAGTGTCTTAAGTATTATAGCAGCTGTGGAAATGAGAAAAAGACCTTTTGGAAGTGTGCTTATCCCGAGTCAACGTGCTACGGGTCGCGGAGATTCCGTTGAATTAATCCCCTTTTGGTTGTCGGTGAAGGGTGCCGAGTAGATCTCAATATACTCGGCTTATCTGATCTCGGATTTGTGGTGTGTGTGCTATGGCTGAATCTGTCTCGTCTTTTTCGCCCATAGTCATTCCCACTCTATAGCTTTTTGGGTCTGCTTAGAGCATCAACAGAAGAACAGCATTATTTTTCCCCTTCCCCTTTGGAGACTGTAAGATGGTAGTAAAGGGTGGGGACGATCAGTTCGATACGATAATCGAGATAAAAGTCCACGAGAGTATGAACTTGGGATTCTCGGAGCTTTTTCCAGCTATCAAAATAAAGATCACATGTTTGAAGTGAAAATCCAATTTTTTTTTTAAATCACACTAGCCGAGCTTGGAAATTTTGGCAAGCTCGGAACTTCAAAAAAAAAAAAAAAAAACAAAAACGGTGTCATGAAAAATATTTTTCCAAAATGGAAATTTAATGTATAATAGTGATTATTCAATTAATCGGGGACAAAATGCGAGGAGAGGGGACGATCTCGAGACGAGAGAATCGAAATTGAGGGCTGCGAAGGAAGGAAAACATACTCGCGTAATCCTGCGATAAGGCCCGGAGCGTTTATATTATACGGTAAACTTCTAATCAATTTCCTCTACGAGAGCTCAAAGAGCTTCAATCTTGCGTTTGGCTGTGTACACGATACCGTGGTAGACTCTGATGGTAAAAGAGCTCGGTGAACGCTGTCACGCATCTCTTTCTCTGTTCTATGTATTTTTTGTATTCGTACCATCTATATATCGATCGTTCAAGAGAATAGTTTTTTTTTGTTAGCCCTCAACTAGCCCGAAATAGAAAAAAGATAATAATAATAAGAATGAAAAAAAAAAGAAAAAAAATCGGAACGGAGGCTCCGCCTTCGTAATCAGGGCAATGAATTAGTTCAGGCCACATTTTTTGCTTCGCGCTCTACCGCCGCGTTACAAATTTCTCCGCTGCATATATATTCTCATCCATTCAAATTCAACGTGTCACCCCTTTTTTTCCTTTTCCCAGCCGAAAGTTAAAAAGACGAATTGTGGGTATGTATAGTTATAGAAATAAACAGCGTCTTGTGCGGTGATGGTTTCTCTTTCTCACTCGCACTCTATATTATACACTTGACTCCGATTCTCGTTCTCTATTAGAGCTACGTTTTCATCGATTCACGCATAATGGACCACGAGAGAGCGACAAATGGTCTCGGAGCTCCAGTTCGGAATATAATGGAATAGAAGCAGCGCAATAGATGTAGAACGGGACGAAGGGCCGACGTTGGAATATGCGGGAGTGTAAGAACGAAAAAATAAAAAAATAAAAAAACCGAAAGAGAAAAAAGCATCTTGATGTGCTAGGGCACGACTGCTCACTAAGCCAAATTCTGGAGCTTGAGCGAGAGAGAGAGAGAGAGAGAGAGAGAGAGAGAGAGATCGGTAGCGGAGAATGAACATCACAATGCTAGCTCTCGCTTCGGAGGGGACAAGGAAAAACCTGCGTGGAATGCTTTTATACGCGCGGGCTTCACTATGAGAGATTCTTTCGGGTGCAACGAGAGAGAGAGAGAGAGAGAGAGAGAACGATTTAAAACGCTTTTTGAAAGGGCCAGAACCCTATGGAGAACGTATAAGATCGATAAGATTTCATTCATCCCTGATTCATTTGTGGAAATACATTTTTTTTCGCGTAAGAATGACAAACGCATGAAGAAAATTTGTGATTTATTTGATGTGCATAAAGCTGGTCCGAATTGAAGACAATTTATACGGGAGTTGAATAAGATATACTGAGGCAAAATATTAGGAATTATCACTGCGAGGAATTGCGTAAGTTATTTAGATTTTCTTTGAATCAAAATGAGATGTATGTAACAATAAAAATAAATCCTTTTTCATATCAGTGCATTTTTTAATGAGAAATGAATTTATTCATGTGTATATACGAGAAAGCTTTGATCATCTTTTTTAGTTAGAATTAATCGACACTTTTGAAAATCTGGGGAAGTATAAAATGACCTGGTATTTTTTTTTTTTTTTCGATCAATCCGGAGATGATACCGAAAAAAAAATCATCAGTATACGGATTTGGAATATCACGAGGGAGGCAAATGAATTGTTGAAGACGTGCATCGAGGTCGTTGACCTCGAAGAGGCGGGCGTGAAGACAAGAGAGACGTGAGCTCGCGTCGCTACGGGCCCTTCTTGTTCATCTTCAAAGTGGCCCGGAGTTGTTCCGAAGAAGAAAAAAAAAAGGAACGTGTACGAAACTCTTGCGGCGATGCCGCAGAGAGGCTCGGCCACTCATTCGGAAAACAAAAGCACTCATACCTTCACTTTTTGTCTCTTTCTCGGTCCTTCCTGGCACGCATTATCATACAACGGGCGACAGAGAGCTCAAAGAGCGGTATATATTATATCCACTCTCCGAGCCAAATAGTACCTACTCAAAATTTTTCGAGGAGGTATACAAGGGTCTCCTTTTCTCTCTCGTCGAGTTTACACGAGGCACTCGTCGCTGCACACTCTCACCCATAATCACTATCTCTCAACGGGCATTTGAGATGCAATCCGAGAACATTATTAAAATTTATACAATTTTTACGCTGCAGACAAAGAATGCGTTCACTTGCGTCTTTGAATTCATATTTTCAACCCTTTCAATATTAATATTAATATTTTCCACGTACCAAACCAAAATTTCTTTCAACCCAAATCACTTGTAAATAGATAAAAATTATTCGCCAAATTGACTTGATCGGAATTGATCAATAAAAATAGAATTTTCCCTGACACAAATGAAATTTATTTGAATGAGATAAATGAATAATTTTTATTGTCGTATCTGCTGGTAGTACAAATCAGGGAATATTGGCTAAAATATATACTCTAATAGGATTATAAAAAATGAAATCTATAGTGCCATAGCCAGTGATTGGAGGTCGTTGATGCCTGAGAGAGTTACTGTGTACGATGTGAGAGAGGTAAATTACAGTCGTGCCAAGGGTCATCATCGAAGCGAGGGATGGAAGTATATACGAGAGAGGCGAGGGAATTATGGGGATGAGAGAAAACACAGATAATTGGCATCATTATCCTAGCGATGGCGATGTAACGATTATATTTGTCTACCTCGCGAGAGCAAGAGGAAGAGAGATCAGCATCGACGGAAGAGGACCAGGAGGAAGAGGAGAAAGAGAGACTATTATGAATTTCGTCTCATTTACATTCTTAATAGAATTATTATTGGGTGAAGCGCCAGGACGCCCAGGACTTGGCCCAATTATACTCGAATGTAATAACGCTACCCAAAAAATATATACATATATAAACACATGTGCAATATATGCCACAAACTTTTCACGTCGTGAACAAAATGGTTCTCTAACTTTTAGCTTGAATCTAAAAGAGGGATGAGAATCTTTCTCTGTCTCTTTTTCCCTCTACTGCAATCTCGGCTGCGTCTCGCGAAACGTTATTATATTTTCGCGATACGCACTTTCAGCGAAATCATAGAGTAGCTTGTTCTCCTCGTCCTTGTCGTTCTCCTCGTCGTCGTCATCGTCGTCGGTAAACTTGAGCTAGAAGCATCTCTCATAAGGAGAACGAGGGGTATACGAGAGAGAAAACCAGCCAAGAAGCCTCGTTGTGTTTCTTGCTCTCTCTCTCTCTCTCTTTCTCTTGTTTCGGTTCGTCTCGACGGACAAAAAGTTAATCGTCGTGTGGCGCAATAATTACTTTAGATAGAATCCCTCTGGCTGCATTGGGAGCTTGGATGCTGCAGCACACATGAACGGACACACACAAACACACATGAGGCGATGCATCTTCTTAACTCTTGGTGCATGCGAGGGTTTCGATGGTTCGTTTATATAGATATGACATGTCTATAGTGAGGAGAGAAAGAGAAAGAGAGAGAGAGAAATAGAGAGAGAGAGAGAGAGCAAAGAGGAAAAAGAAGAAGATCACGGAGCTAAACCGAACAGGCAAGTAAATTTGCAGTAATTCCCAGTGTGGTAAAATAAGTAAGCATGTAAAGTATCATTCGACATGCACGATATGTACTGTGGTATAATTGTAATCACGGTGCGAGCGTACCTTTCGAAAGCGTAGTGCCTGTCCTCAAATCTGCAACACATAAACATAGGGCTTCGTATAACTATGACACAGAAAAAGGAACAAGAAAAGCTCCCTCTCGTGGTGCTTATAGAACATTCACGTTTATTCTGTTTTTTTTGTTTTTTTTTCTATCACGTAACACAGAAAAGATTCACGAATATTTTTCATTTACGGTCGATATATATATATATATTGAGAGTTGGGCAGTACTTCTTGGATACTTTAAGCACATTACGTGGCTTAAGAAATTTTTGATTATTACAAATGGGCATATATCGATGATACTCTATAAAATTTGAGAAAGGCAACTCTATCGAAATTAATAATTTTTGAAAATCATTGTCAATCCACATGGTCGTTTGATAATGATAGAGAACTTTCATGAAGATACTTCAAGGAAAATTACTTTAGATACTAAAATAATGGATTCCTCAAGTACTTTTTGTACTTTTTACTAAAAGACCTCTCATTGTTAGTAGTTTTCTATCTTGTCTTTTAACTACTTTTTCAACTATGATCTTGAAATACTTTTATGTTTTCTCTGCACAGCTCGGACATGTATAAGGAATTAATATAGCAACAGAGGATGGTGTAGAAAAATAAAGGGAGAGAATAATAAGAATAAGAGAACTGCGAAAATGATTTGGTTCGAAGGAGGGGAAAGAGCGCTAGGACCGGAGTAGACGCGGGTCGTTACAAACTCACAGGTAGTTATCCTACCTTTGGCCACTACCTCTATGCTATGGTTTATAGGCAAGGATCATCTCCAAGCGAGAGAGAGAGAGAGAGAGAGAGAGGCGAAAGAAGAGAGGGGAGGAGGATTGAGTGAGCGTAGGTCGGCGGATAGGCCTAATTTCCGAGACCCCGCACTTATGCCCCCGCGAATCAACTTTTCCAAAGTCTAATAAGCAATTTCGCGATGTGCCGAGGGAATTACGTCGAAATTGGGCGAGCCAGAAAGAGAGCCAAATCTATCTCTCTCTCCCTCTCTCCCTCTCTTTCTCTTCTGCTCTGTCGGTTTCGTCGACGAGACCCACGAACGAGACTTTTGCTCTCTCGCATTTTTAGCTGCACATTTCATCTTGTTTCCCTCATCGTTGCACTAAACTGACCCTATAATGCTTGAATCCTATAATTTTTGCCATTGCAGATCGTTTTTTGGCAACAACAATAATTGCGTAGACAAAAAAGGCATGAAAAATTGTGATTGATTTACAATGAAAAAATTGTTAAGGTTAAAAAACATTTCGATTTTTTTCCGACTAATTTAAAAAAAAACTTCTTTGGCTAGAAATCTGCATATACGTTATGAGTGACATAACTGTAATGATGTATTATATAAATTACGCTGCAGCGAGATATCGGTATAAAAAAATCGTTCTTATATTCCTTAAAAAAAACGCTTATATATATGTATATATCGTATACTTTCGAAGAATCTTCAAAGAGTTGGTGTTTTTTTTACGCTTTAAGGGTGTGCTTGGGGCACGGCTCGCTAAAAACATCGGTAACGACGTCATAATGACGTACTTCGCGCAACGATAAATTCTCGGTGAGCGGCGTTCACATCGGACTTTGATCGACTATAAAACGAGATTCATTCGGTTTTTCGGCGGAGAAAGAGAGACGAGGATGGATATGAGAAAGAAGATAAAGAGTGAAGGGTACACACTCATGTATATCGTAAGGGATATGTATGTGGTCCCCTAATCGAACCCTCTCGTGTATTCCTCGCTTCGTCATTGCAGGAGATAGAGAGAGATAGAGAAGGGGTTAAGGGGAAGAGAGAGGGGGTGATTCGTGAGGCTGGAGTTTTTCCAGTGCCACCGGGCGAGTCTCCACTACGCGGTCCGGAATGCCGATCTGACCCAATAAAAACCTCACCAAATATCTACCGTTCGTTCCTCGCCGCGCGTTCCCCAATCTCGCCGACTCTGTCTCTTCCATTCTCTCTTTCCCTCTCTCTTTCTCTCTTACTCCTTCAGGACTTTGCGAGCACTAATGAAAATGCCCATTGCTGCGAGCTTTGGGTTTTGCGTTGGGTTTGGAGCCACATCCCGATCATAGCGTCTAACTCTCGAATCTTCTACTCCAATCACCATTTTCTTTCGCGCTCTTCAACTCGTTCTGTGCCTCGAAGATGAATTTTAAAAAAAATACTGTACTACTATATACAGAATAAACATGCCGGTTTTGGCCATCTTCAGTGCCAATTTCGACTAACATTCTCGAAAGACAAAAATCCAAATGTATACATTTTAATCGAAAAACCAGAGTGATTAATTTTGCAGGCTTGTTTTGCGATGGCCTTTATGCAAAATTACCATCATTGCGACGATTCAAAGATTATTTGCATTGCAGGCGGGTGACGTGTCCCTGTGGACACCCACAATTTCATATTGCGATAATTTTGTATAAAATATATTTCTAAATGGACATCACGAGTCATGAGATGTCACAGTAAAATGCACAAACTTGCCTTTTGACCTGTGGACAGTCGGAAGTAATGAATGAAAAGGAATAATAGATGAAAATTGTCACAATCGATACAGTGACCAAAATCATTGCATCGAGTCTCGTAATTTCTTTGGTTATTTTTATTCATTAATTTCGGCACAAAATGACTTTCATAATTAAAAATGGAATAATTTTTGTTTTTAACAATTTGACTTCAATACCCCGAGAACTTTAGTCGATTTTTGCTTGCAACGCACAATAAGTGAGTAAGAATATTACGACGTATGGGAGAAGAAAAAATATGTTGACTAGATAATAGCCTCCCATCTTACTCGTGGCACACACTAGAGCGAGCATCTCGTTAATAGAGCCCAGGCTGATTTAATTTCCCGCTACGGCAATTGACGTATACATCAGTCGGGCAATTCTCACACGCAGTACGACGCTCTCGTTCAAGACCCTGCCACGACAATTTTAATACTGTTGAGTAGCCGGAAGGTACAGCATTAAAATAATAATAATAAAAACAGCACATGTTATTAATTTTAATTTTTTTATAATTTTCACGGAGGTGATTTTCATTGAATATTAATGATCGATAAATATTTCTATTTATTGATTTATTTATTAATTTAGGAACGAGATGAATTTCTTTGTAACTTCCTTTTATCTTTACCGATTGATAAGTAGCAGGATTATAATCTCGAGAGATACTTTTGAGTCAAACGTATTCCAAATTCATCATTATATATAAATATATAGATTGTTTTTTCTACAGGAGACCGTGCTGGAAGTACGTCGCGTTTCGATTTCGGAAGCGGTCAAGCGCAGGACGGAAGAGTAGCCCAGAGAAAGAGGGAAGGGATGCTGTGGCTCTGAAAACGTCTGTTATGCTCTTTTCGTCGCCGCGAGCCACGAAACTCTTCGCACGTATCTCTCGCGGCGGTCAACGTGGCCAGCAGCAGGTTGAACGTGACCCAGCTGCTCTCCGATATTCCGGGGGGCTGGATGCTGCTAGCTAACTAGCTGTTGAAGGCGTCGAAGCTTATAACTCTAAGGGGGAATCCCTTCTTGCTGCTCTCCGTGACGTCACGGCTATCCGCGGTGTGCGGGATTCTCGACGCGTTCCAAAGATATATATATATATATATATATATATATATATATATATAGACGTACTGAGAGATGTTGTACACGTTTACGCGAGCGGCAACCAAATGGACACGGTCTTTATATATATATATATATATATATATATATATATATATGTAATACCTGGCTCGTGTGATCCTCCGCACGATCGCCAAAAGTCTCGCAGCGCGTGGAGATACGCGACCGCGTGCTCTGCTACTCCAACACAATCATTCCTTCCTTCCTTCCTTCCATAACTATATATATATTAGCACATTGGGGGAGGATCAGAGAGCTCTCGCGCTCCGGACTCGTTAAGAATTCCGCTCGGTCGTGCTGGCAGCCGTTTGCGTATAAATTCGGCGAGAGAAAGGTAAGCGGAAGGGGACCAAGCGTGGCATTCGCGCAGTAGTATGGCACGTGTGCCCTGAAGCAAGCACGTTCTTCTAATCCGCACGCCTGGATGACCGACGAATCTCACTCCACCCCCGCTACTCCTGATCAACTCTCTCTCTCTCTCTCTCTCTCCGTCTGACATTCTCTTCTCCTTCTCTCTCTCTCTCTCTCTATGTTTCCTGATCTCTATTCTATTGCCTCGCTCTGATTCACCCAGCTTCACCTCCAATCGACCTGATCTTGTCTGCTGATTGACGATTCCAATGCGGATTACGTTTTGATGACAGTATAAGAGTGAGAAAATCTAATTTATCTGACTAGAAGGAAGCTTGTTTAAATTAATAAAAATTAATTCGTCCATTTATCCAAGCTTTGTAAATTGGTTGATCGAAAAAATATTCATAAAAATTTCATAGCAACTGAAAATGGTGGCACAACCTTTTTAAATAATTTAACGAAGCTGTGAGAATAATATGAATCTTCTCAGATTCAAATGAAATGATAATTTTAATAGAAATGTTAACGTCTCGGAAATGCTAGATATATATATATATATATATACTCGTTATGGGATTATCGCAAATATATTATCAAAGTTCTCTCGTTGTATCTGTACTTCTATATGATATTTTTGCTTGCACGCAAGAGAGCTCATACTTCTCTTAGGCATTTCGGGGTGCACAGTGTGAGTACGCGTGTCTACGTCCCTGTAGACTCGATGCGTATGTACATTCTTCCGAGTGTATATGCATCGAGTAGTAGTAAGACACCATTAAATCATCGGGGAATAATAATTCTCCCCCTTGCGGATATCGGTTTAACTTACGGCGTGATAATTCACACGAGAGTGGATATTATATCCGAATATCTCGGGAGGAGTTTTAATCCTTTCTTTGTATATACAAATATATATATTCCAATATATATACATACATATATATATATATATATATATATATATTGGCCGGCGAGACTGCATTGCTGCACTTGTGGCGAGAAAGTATTTGCAGTTGAAGATTTGTGGCAACTTTTGCTCGCGCGCTCTCAGCGAAGCTGCGCAACCCCCTGCGGCTATACTTATGTGCGAGCTCGAAATATATATACACAGACCCGCCTTTTCTCTCGCTCAGGTCCCTCATGTCAAAAAATTCGAAATCTAATGACGACTATTTCCCATCTACGAGATTCAACCCCCCTGCGAATTATTTCCTTCAACGATATAAACCAAAGCAAACAATTTAATTGAAAATTCATAAGTATTTTTAAGCTAAAATTCATACACAAGTCAGTTGATTATTCTAATGAAATAAATGAAAATAATTATTTATTATAAAATAATCATTGTCAAAAAAAAAAATCTTTATCCAGAATAATTATTCGAATGGTCAAATAGGTTTTAATTAGAATTGTTGGTCTATTCGATTTTAGTGAAGGCAGCGGCCTCGTCCGTTTCTCATTTAAACGAAAATTGTATGAATAAAAAACGGGGCTGATAAGATTGTGGCCACTGTAGCCGTTTATCGTCACTGTTGCAGCGGAAAATGGATTGGTCACGGCGTATACGCTGGCTGAGAGAGTCCTGTCCACTACGATCGCGATGAACCGAGAAAATCGTTCAACAATAGCTCAACGAACGAGAGTATATAGGGCGGAAGGAAAAAAACTAAACAAAAGACGCTAAAAATGGAAGAAAAACCCGGTTGGCCAGTGAGAAAAAGAGACAAGACTCAGATGTTGCGATCCGAGTGAAAGGTGATGAAATACACGAGAGAAAGATGCACGTGCGAGAGAGGAAAAGGTGAGTTACTATTGACGAGGTCTCTGGCATAATCCTCGTTCCATGCGACTACAGCAAATCTTCTCTCTCTCTCTCTTTCTTTGTCTCGTTGTCCCTCGTATAATATCCGTTCTTGTGTTTTTCCAACTTTTATTTATCGCGACCAGTTGAATATTCAGTCAGACATCACGCTGGGGAGGGGCAGAGGGGAAGAACTTCTTTATTATAGTCGGAGAGGGGGGCACAGGTCTCAAGAGACAGAAGAGAGAAGTTTTACTGTAGAGAAGAAAGATGCCTCGTTTAGTCTCCACAGGCGAGCGAAAGACAATCGCGATACTTGTATCTATATATATATATATATATATATACATATATATTTCAGCATGAAAATAACCGAGACGAGCACTTGCACGCTGAAAAGTGCCACTTACAGAAGTGCATGGAGAGTCCGCGAGAAGTCGACGAAGACGAAACATTGAATATGTGACCGAATGCATGCACAGAGGTCTCCAATGTGCACATCAATGGAAATGTATCTCCTCTCTCTCTTTCTCTCCTCTTTCTCTCTCTTGCTTGCTTGCCGACTGTCTGACTATCTTTGTCACTTTCAAGTCGAGCCGGTGAAGAGTACAATGCACCACAACGGCGAGGAATGCATTAATATTAATATCGAAGTCGACGCGATCATCATCGACGCGGTTCCTTCCGAGAGTCGTTGTCATGTCGGTTCAAACCAGACGCAACATTTCCAGATACGAATCCTTGCAATTTTTCTATCAATTTCCGTCATTATAATATGACGATCGAGGCTTCTGATTAAAGTTATATAAAAGTCTCCGCGACACGAGACTTAGAATTTTTTTCACAAATGGTCGATATGAACGTTTAGAAGAAATGAGATTGCGTAAAATGCTGGCAGGTTATTTGAGTTTGCTTTTTTTGCAAAACGAAAAATCGAGAAAATTTCGTGCTGATTTACAAAATTAATGGTCCAGCTTATAGAAAAAATATGAAAAGGGTGCACGAAAAATCAAATAAATCAAGCCACGCTACAAAGTTTAAATGATTATGATGTACATGAGCTCCAAGTAAAGTTGCAACTTTATCGAGAACCAAAGCTCTAGCCATTTTCGTAAATCAATATTTTCTTTTTATTTTCTCGTAAATTCAAAAACTTTGACCAAAAGTGTATTTTTTCTTCTGGGAAAATAACGTTCAATCACTGGTGGGTCTCGGGTGGTCAACAATTGGAGGCGTGACAAGAACTTTTAGCTTTTGTAATATACATAAAGATAGACAGACGAAAATTTGCCCGAGAAGTTGTATATGGAAATTGCCAGGAGAGAATTGCCGGGTGGGCTGGAGGGCGAGAGGCTATTGCATTATATGCGAATTAAAATTCTTATATAAATTTTACGGGGACAAGGGCAAGAGCGTGTAAGATGGAACGAAAAGAGAGTGAGAGTGGAGCTCAAGCGAGAAAGACCGGTCCAGAAGTACGACGCTGCACGTAATGGTTTAATTCGCACGAATTAGCATACTTTAACGACTCGAGAGTGAAGCGACGAGAATGGGCGAGAGTGGAACGAAACGAACGAGTGAGTCTCGCAGCCTGGAAGTTGCAGATCTTTGACTATTTACGACTGAATTGTATATATACTTTTATATACATAAAAGGCTTCATCGAAGGCCGATGGATATGATGAGCCAGTACGGAAGAGCACACTCGCGTAATTGTAATCACACTAAATACGAATTAATTGAGACATTTCTATGTCATTCTGTGAGTCAGGCACATGCGTGAATATACAAAAGATAGAATCGCTCTCCTGTCTCCATTGGGAGAAACGTATTTACGTTATTTTCACATATTATTATTAAGTCGAATCTAATTTTAAATAACGAACTTTTTAAATGTTCATTTTCAACGGGATGTCCATAATAACCAGAAAATTAAGACTCTTCAATCTAGGCTAACTTCTTCTTAAACACAAAAATAATTTCCAAGTCCACAGAGAGAAGCTGCGAGGAAAAGACCGCAGAGAAAATGTGCGACGGGGAGAGGAAATTTTGTAAAAATAAAAGGTGCGAGGCTGAAATAGACGGAGAAGAAGCAGAAGAAGGTAAGAGAACCCTCGTCGAAGGGCTTAGACACGATCAGAAACCGGAGCATGGGGGGGGGGGAGGGGTTAGAAAAGCCGGCGATATACATAGTCTGGAAAGTGGGAAGCGAGAGAAAGGGCTTTCGTTCTCGTCCCGGCCGCGCTTAGGTTCGAGTTGACCTCGTCGGGTAATAAGAATAAATGTGATTCTATTACGGGTTCAATTGTTACGACGCTGGATAGGCCCGCTTCAAAGTGCCGAGAGAGAGAGAGAGAGAGAGAGAAAACACAGAAAAAAAACGTGCACCAGAGCGAGATGGGAAGTAAGAAGGAGCGTGTATGTGGGAGAGAAAAGGAACAGGATGGCCAGCCGATCACACAGAGCCGATAGGATCGCGCCCAGCGAAAAAGCAGCCACTTCTATACTCTCGCGAAATCGTTTTATACCGGACTTCTCTCGCTACGCTGCTGCGACGCTGCATGCATCCACACTCCTTTTCTCCGCTCTCTCTCTCTCTCTCTCTCTCTCTCTCTCTATGGCTTCTCCTCTGCTTTCTTATACCAGCATCGGCATCAAAGTATACCTATATCTATACAAACCGTAAACGACGATTACGATCTTTCGCTGGATACGTATATATAACGCGAGAACGATTATCGAGAAATGAGCCCCCCTGACCCCACCCCCTCCCCCTTGCCAACGAAATATTCTCTCTCGTATTTTCGACGGACCTTCATATATGTATACTTACATATTCTCATCTTCATCCCCCCTCTTGTGATCTATCGCTATAATATCGATATAAGACTAATTAAGTTCTATCAATCATTATACCCCGCCCCCCCCCCCAACCCGCCGTTTTTTGTCCTCTCGACGATTACACTTCACTCTTCTTGCTCATCATCTGATAAAAAGTCTCTTTTAACCTCACATACATAATAAAAAAATGGGGTGCAACAAAAAATTGCGTTTTAAAAAATTTACGAGAATTTTATGCTCTGCTTTTGAATTTCATTTAATGCGGATCTTTTTTAAATTCATTTTGGATTTTTTTTTTTTAACTTTATGCATGATATATATTTTTATTTGATTTTCGAATCTCCTGAATTAAAGCCTTGCATAGCAGCAATCTTTGGTGTTGCGTGAGCAAAACGTTCTCGCGCCGCGAAATAATTTGCTTAGAACGAGGGCCAATAAAGGATCGTGTAACGTCATCGCTCGGTAACGTGAGTGCGGCAGTTGAGAAAAAAAAGACTGTAGCCAATATTATATGCGTATATATATATATATATATATATATATATATATATATATATATATATGAGATTTTTTGGTCGGTGCTGAGCCGAAAGAAAAGGGGTGTCATTGCGCTACAAGTAATTCGGAACTGCCCCCGGGGTTAACGTGGCGCGAAAACTCGGAGCGGCGTGACTCTCCCCTGTTCTCTCGTCGTCACGAGCGCAAGACGGTGCATTCGCACGTTCATGCCTCCGTGAAAATACACAACCGCGACATCGACAACAAGAGAGAGAGGGAGAGAAGCAAACGATTGTTAACGAACCAAGAAGTATTTCAACAATCTGTGGTTCGTAGCCTTTTTTCATAAATAATAACAATATAAAAAATAGCGAAAAAAAGATCGACAATACGATGATGCAGTCGACAAATATTCTTCAGAGAATTGATGTATCCTAAAATATTTAAACAAATATTTATGTATCAAAATTTTATGATTGAGATTTTTGTATATTTGACATGCAAAATACCATTTTCATGTGAAATTGTATTCTTGCGGTATTTGAGAACTATTGTGAAGAAGACACTAATGAAAGCTTCCAGAGAATTTAGATAAACGGAAGAAGAAAAATATGCTTGTGGAATCGAGAGAGAGACAAGAGGAGAGAGAGAGAGAGAGAAAGAGAGAGAGAGAGAGAGGGAGAAGCAAACGATTGTTAACAAACCGAGAAGTATTTCAACAATCCGTGGTTCGTAGCCTTTTTTCATAAATAATAACAATATAAAAAATAGCGAAAAAAAGATCGACAATACGATGATGCAGTCGACAAAAATTCTTCAGAGAATTGATGTATCCCAAAATATTTAAACAAATATTTATGTACCAAAATTTTATGATTGAGATTTTTGTATATTTGACATGCAAAATACCATTTCCATGTGAAATTGTATTCTTGCGGTATTTGAGAACTATTGTGAAGAAGACACTAATGAAAGCTTCGAGAGAATTTAGATAAACGGAAGAAGAAAAATATGCTTATGTAATCGAGAGAGAGAGAGAGAGAGAGAGAGAGGGAGAGATTTCGGTACTCACCGAGCGTTGACAGAAGTCGGGTTGCCCACGTCGTCCATTGACGGTTTCCTAGAATGAAACCACGAATGTAATTCGTTATTGCTCGCCTGCAGCTGCATTATCGCGGGATGGGCGTTATACGCAGTGTACAGATTTTGCGGCGTTGTTTGCCACATTCTGCTGTAACTTTGCACGTCCATGTCAGAGCACTTCTCTCTCTCTCTCTCTCTTGAGATTCTCTTCCCTTCACTTCTATCAATTAATTCAATAACCCAAAACTGTCTCCGTTTTTTTCTTTAATAAATAATTATAGTTCGTTCAATCATCTACAACGAATCAGTTTCACTTATATTAGTGATATTATCATCAAGATTTTTTGATGATAATACGAATCTTGACGAAGAAAATTATCTTTAAACTGTTTTCATGGTCCTACTGATCCTACATATCAGCACTATATTTCCTCAATAAATATTTCTCAGTAGCCTCAAAACGCAAAACGAACAAACAAGAGGCATGAAAAAAAAATAACTTTTGACGAAATTTTGACGCGTAAATGAGCTAAGCGTAAGCTACTTCAGCTTTGACAGATTTTTCAGCCAGTATATCGCGTTCGTCAGACACGCACGAGTGTCATCGAGAGTGTTGGCGGTCGAGTCGCGTGCTAGCCTCGTGCTCTCGCTTTCCACCCCCTCATGAGAACAAGTCGTGATCATCCCCACTACTCATCTACCCCCTGAGCTGTTCCTTTTTGGGTTGTGCGCGGGCGCGCCCGAATTTCCCGCTGCTGGGCTGTTCTATATGAGAGAATTCTCGAGTTGAAACAGCATCTCGGCACAAGCGAGATCGCTGAAGCTCTGGTGGCGCTTTGGGGGATTCCCCCCCCCCCCCCAACCTCCCACCTCCTCTGCCATACGAAACGCGTGAGCGTTACGCAAAAAGCGCCGAACATCTCAGCACACGAAAAGCAGTATATGCTCTATATACACGCATGGAAAGGAAGATGCTTCATCTTCATTTGCGTCGGGATATCCCTCGCACTCGGGTAACCCCCATGGCGCCAATAAAACTCTGAGTGTCCCACTGCCTCGACATCCCCTTGTATTTCCTTGTTTTATATCGCTCTTTTATCCTCCCAACCCTGCAAAATCCGAAAGGTCGGATTCGGTGGTATTTACGAATTAAGGAATTCGAATCTTAGCTAATTCGTTTAGTCCGCATCGAGGTTGATTTTGCGAAAAAGAGAGAGAATACGATGATAAGTATATATATATCTAATATATAAAATCACCATATCAACGCTTGGCAAAGTCTTATTTCTGCCGACATTTGTCTACATACCCGTTTGAATGCTTTTCCCAAACAAGAAAGAATTCTACATATATAGTGGTTGCATACATAATAATTTGATTTGAGCGTTTGATTGTTACGTCATCGTCTCCGGGTACTAGTAGGCGCACCCAAAGACGCCAATACCAGCTAGCCGGAAACTGAACATGTTTTAAGGAGAGATTGGATTAGCTCTTGTTCTTTATATCGTAAAGAATGGTGCATCTTGATAAAATTTCATTTTTTCGCGGCGTGTCGGTTTAACGACTGCCCAACTCGCCCCAATATAAATGAAGCGTCAGATATGATTTGTTTTTTTTATGAAAAACTTAAGAGTAAATTATAATTTTTTGCGATTACAGTATATATTAGCTTGAAAGAATTATTAATAAATTACGAAAATCTTGTTTTTATATTATAAACGAAAAAGTTGAGATTATGCAGAAAAATTCTTATTGAAATTCACGAATTTTCAAAAAATTGGAATACGTATAATTTGCGAATATGCAAAGGTAACGTGAAACCTTAGCCATCGGATTCTGTTACATCTCTTCTGCCTTCTGATTATCTTGCATAAATACTAAAATATCGATGCATGTCTTTCGGAAACGAAATAACGTGAATGTGAAATTAATCGAATGACTGGAAAGTAATTGAGATTCTGTTACACCTTGAGAGTGTAATAGAAAAATGCTTAATGACCGTATAATCGATTATCTCATGAAATGAAACTGGTTCAGATATAAAAAATTTGTCGTCAACTTAATGCATGAGACATTTTTTCCGGCATTAATAGGAAAAATCTATTGCCAATAGAACATTGTAATTTGACTACCAATCAATCACTGACTACCACCAAAAACATAAAACAATTAGAAAATTCGAGCTTTACAGAAATATCGAGACTCGGGCTAATGATCTGGTCGTATACTTTGGTACAGATGGAAAAAAAAAGTTAAGTTCTGTGTAGCCAGAGTAGCAGGCCAATGAGCGTATGTGTTACGATGTAGTGTCGTTACACAAGAGTTCGCGTAACGCCTTAACCGGGAACTAGCTCGAGACTTAGGGATCACGTTCTGTATCGAGTCTTTGTGGCTCACCAGATCCACACGATATTACCTTTTATGATTCCTTTTTTTTTTTTGTGGTCTACTCGACTTGAAGTCTTTGCCTGAATACACGGAGAAGCTGACCTATCTATTAATACCAATAATCCATTATTCGATACGAGGGGCATCGTTCTGAGTGAAAAAAAAAATTGTAAATACTTTTATGCAAAAATAATTATAAATAATATTTATCCCAAAATAATGAAGAATATTTTCAAAGATTCATTATTTCATGATAAATTATTTATATTTTTTGCATAATCAACAATAATTCGAGATAATTATAATTTTATTATGAACCTTCGGAGTTCTGAAATATTTATTCATAATTATATCCTCCCCATAATTATTGTCAATCGTTCTTCTTTCCAACGATGACCATCTCTGTCCACTCGATAGCAAAGGATCTCGCGGTAACTTCTTTGTCTCCCGCAGTGATCGGTTCACGGTGCGGGCGGGCCTCTTTTGATTCGCGAGCACGAGCGCGCGCGTACAACCTACCGGTGTGTAATAAGCGTATACCTCTCTCAAGACCTCTTCCACAAACGTCTCTCGCGAGGCGGTCAATCGTCGTTAACTCGTTCGGCGTACCGCGGCGGCTCGCGGACGGATCGTCGTCTTCGTCGTTGTCCTTCTCGTTGTGATCAGTATATAGTAAGGAGGTATACGTACAGAGAAAGAGAGAGAGAGAGAGAGAGAGAGAGAGAGAGAGAGAGAGAGAGAGAAAGAGAGAGAGAGAGAGAGAGAGAGAGAGAGCGAGAGAGCGAGAGAGAGAGTGGGGGAGAGAGAGGGGGGGGGAGAGAGAGACAGTCAAGTACATCAGCTCTCCTGCAGGATCTCGAGATGGCTCGAGAGAAGACCGCCCTTCTATATATGGTCGATGATGGAAATAAAAGGGCCGATCCCTGTGAGCAGACACTTAGATTAATAGTCAATCCGTACTAATTGCGAGTCGTTCCTGGAGGGGCAGGAGGGGGGGGGGGGGGGGGTGCAGAGAAAACGCGAATGGATCGCACTGCACGATCGTTGGCTTGGTCAAAGGGTGTTGGGGCGGGGGGAGGTACACGGATATATATATGAAGGTTTATTGCTGTGTGTACGAATCGACCTAACGTCTTCCGTGTATAAAAGCTCTTCTTATCTTTATTTCTTTTTCCCTACCGCGTCTTCTTCAAGATCTTTTTCTCTATATCTGTCTCTCTCCTTCCGATATGGCCCCATAGGACTAAAACAGAGGCAAGGCAGAGAAAGAGAGAGAGAGAGAGAGTCTTGCGAGCCTCTCTGTTGTATGCCCCTTCATCAAAGTTCCACTACCGATTAATCGACTCCGCGTCGCATCTCTCGAACTTACATTCTTCGTTTCTTTGGTAGCGCCCGCGCCTGCGTTCGCCGCGTACATCTCAGAGAAAGAGTTTGCTTCTCTCTCTCTCTCTCTCTCTTTTCTGCTGCCTGGCTTACACACGCGCGAACGCTTATACATTATTCCCTGCCTCTTTCGTTCTCTCGCGTTTACTGTCCTCTGTCTTTGTAGCCTTCTCTCTCTCTCTCTCTCTCGAGAGAGAGAGAGAGAGAGAGAGAGAAAAGCCTCTCTGTGTGTGCTCTTATGTAGTGAACCGATGTTCATCGTGTCTCCCCGGGGGATTCGTGAGAGATGCTTGTGCACACTTTTGGACTCATTGACGTGTATGCGTATGCGATATTGCTCCTTACAACCGATTAATGCGTGGGAAGAATCAACTTGAGATTTTTGTGAATTATATGTCAACGATTGCGATCAAAGAAAAATCAAAGGGAAAATATTGAATTTTCATTGTTGATAGAATTTTTCTTCCGATCAAAAATAATATGGTAATTACAAATGTAATTATATATTATATACATTTAATATAATGGATCCGTCACTTAAAATTGGTCACAGCCTCCCAAGGGCTGATCAAAAGTTGATCTCCCCCTAAACCAAAAATAGCTTCGCGTTGGAGTGAGACTATGGTTAATGAAAAGGTATGTGCTATCTACACAGTCAATCTCTAAAGACCAATATGTTAATATACGCACGATACTTGTTAGACGATAAGGAGACCGCGAAACGGAATAATTGATTAAATCTCTGTATATCTACTATATGCTTATTGATTAAGTACGCGTATATTATTTGATTTCTTCCTCTATTATTGATGTACATTGACAATAAAGAGATGAGAAAATAGTAGAGAGGGAGGGAAACTAGATATCACATATTTACAAAATAAGCGCTTGCGCGCAGACGTCATCTGGGATAACGTGCTACATAGATCTACTGGCCACTGGAAGGTGTGTATATATATATACAGTGAGGGGAAATTGAAGTGGGACGATGTGTTTTTTGGCGATTTCAGCGAAACTTGAACCGATTTCGAAAAACTAAAAAAGTACTTCCGAGGTAATTTAATTATCGTCCGAATGAAACTAGTTTCATTAAGATCGGATGCGAATTGACCTGGTGCGAAGGTATGGCACGAGCACGTGTAAACCGAGGCTATGCGACCACGCGAAACTACCCCCAGAATTGATATTGACGTCGTTGAAAGTCCCTTAACGATGGGTACCAGTCAAAAGGGCAGCTCGTGGCGATCAAAAAAGTCCCCTAAAAAAAATCCGTTGGCCTACTCCAGAAGGAGCTACAGTCCAGGAAGCGATTCTCGGTTTTTGGGGACGTTATCGGTGATTAAGCGAAAACGAGTCAATGGAATCGATTGAAACTTGTTTTGTAATCATATTTTGTAGTACCCTTACACCTTAAGTGATTTTTTATTATGAAATCTGCTCCTGTCGATGAAATCCAGGTATTACGAGGTTACATTTTCTCATGAATCAACATTTTTCGTATTGAAGCACTTTAGTGACAATATTATACCCTGGTGCATGATAAAGAGGAAGCTTTAACGATTAAAATGGGTATGCTATTTTTTTAGGCATCATTTTGCAGTGGCCAAAAAAAATATATAAAAAATAAAAGTAAAACATTAGAAAATATTTTTATGTACAAAATAAGTCATTTAAATCCATTTTTTCACTGTTCTCGCAGTATTTCTAATCATCAGCAATATCAGAAAAGAAGAAAATATCTTGTATATCTAAATTGAATGGTAGCAGCACGTCGTGTCGAGATCTCGATGGTCGGTCGATTCTCGGCGTTTATAAGTCGTCAAGAGATGCTGACGAGTCTCTATCTCTCTTTCGCTTCAGGGCTCGTGCATGGAGACTCGTCCTTCATTCCACTGCCATTTTCGGAAAAGTAGCATTTTACTCTCTGCTCGTAGGATATCTCAGCAAACGAATGATCACTACCGATGCGAAGAGAGAGAGAGAGAGAGAGAGAGAAAGCCAAGATCCACAACGAGCAAGAGGGATAAAATGAGATAAAGAAGAATTAAAAAAAACGACACGCCAAGAAGCTTCACATAATCGCTGACCAATGCTCGGCTCGCGTCGACTCGTCGCAAAAAATTATTTGTCAATTAAAATTATACGTGCCCCGACATTATCGCGTCCCGATGCTCTCGTGAGCTCAGATCTTCATGTACCGCGCGTCAATCCCTCATCTCGCGAATGTCACCGAGATCATTCTCCTTTGCCTTGGCTCAGGTTGCCCTGTGTATTATTAACATTTTGCTTCTGCTCGTATATAGTATATATTTCTATATAAACGACCAATGAAAGCCAATGACGGATGGATAGTGTCTTATGACGGGTAAAAATGCGTTTGGACCTCGAGGCTCATCACCTCGCGTGTACGGATCGCGACAAAAAAGTTCACCCTTATTCGTGATGCGGTTAACGAGGACAAGAAACGCTTTGTGGGGTGCCGCGCAATTGGCTCGAGAGGGTTGCAAGGAGCAATCGACAAATACACAATTATTCTTTTATTGAAAAAAATAAACACTGTAATTACATGTTACTATGTTAATCATCTATTTGATAATTAAGAATGCCAAGGAAGACTGATAATAAGGAAAACAGCCGATGAGATTTTGACAAATTTTCCATTGCAAATAAGTGGAAAACCACTACTGCCATTGATATAAATGAGCAATAGCAATAACGATGTTTAGTCAATACGCCATTTTTATTACCAATCTGGACTGCATATCACACCATACGTTTAACATTTTAATTATGATTAAGGTAATCCGCGTTACTGATCGAGCTGCCATGAGTGCGAAAGACATAAATGCTGATTCTATCGTCTTAGTTTCATCAAAAAACGGTTGACTTTTCAAGCAAAATATATATGAGAACAGTAAACTGTGGAATCAGTGTGAACCCAGTTCAATGTTCTTTTCTTTTGTCCCAATAATTGACCATCTCAGAGAAAATTGGAGTACAGTTTTTACTATCGACTGAGTTGCACATCGGCTCAAGAGGATATAAATAAATGTACACGAATCCAAGGTGAAAAAGTTATACGAAGGAAAAAGTACTGGGTACTGAGTAATCATTCATCACATAATAAATAGAGTGTAAAAATATGGGCCATACCGGTATAATGATTTCTCTTTCAAAATACCAAAAGGTTTTTTTGTTAAAACTCGCAGGGAATAAATTCATTGAGATATCCTGTCTAAATTCTGTTCGACTGCTAATTGCTGGACCGTTTAGCCTAACATTATATCGAGAGAGAATATATCGTATACAGACACGAGAAGGGATCTAATCGTTTGTGAACTGAGTAATATCGTCAGGGTCGAGTCGTCCACAAGAGGAATTCCCCCAGCAATGGAGAATCGACGTTAATAACGAGTAAGGGAGTTGGTCGAGACTTCCATCTCTTAGCTCTCATCTCGCGAGTCTTTCGCATTCGGAACGCTCGTCGGTTAGAAGAAGGCGTCGAAGAGGAAGACCAGGGGAAGGATTCTCTCGCTGCTGGTGCTGTTTATGGCTCCTCATAACGCCCCATAAATCAGCGGGTATTCCCTCCTCGCAATGATTGCCAACATTTCCACGCTGCAAATAACCAGAGCGCGCGTATGTCCCCGGAGAAGAAACCCCATGATGGCAAACGGAAGCAGAGGAGGAACATCGAAGGAGCGTAGAACAGACTAACGGACTATTCTCTTTTGGCTAATACGCTCTGCTCATAGCCCGAGGATTAACCCCACACTATAGATATAGCCTCGATATGCTCGCAAAACTTTTGTTTCTCGCTCTAGGAACACCACAAATTATATTATCTCTCATTAGTTCTATAGCGTAAACTCATAAATTGACGTATTGGCAATTAGCCAATTAGTTTTATGATTAAAAGCCTGTTCTTGATTACCTCAAGATATGATCATATGTGTGAAAGAACGAATGAAAAATGAGGCATCTGTCTCATGGATGATATTGAACATCGATTGGTGAAGTTTTCGCACGTAATCATGGGAACAACATCCATTTGAAACCCACCAAAGATATGTTGATTGAATAAAACTTTTATTGACATAGTAATAATGGTGGAATTTTCTCGCTCTAGGACTACCACAAATTATATTATCTCTCATTAGTTCTATAGCGTAAACTCATAAATTGACGTATTGGCAATTAGCCAATTAGTTTTATGATTAAAAGCCTGTTCTTGATTACCTCAAGATATGATCATATGTGTGAAAGAACGAATGAAAAATGAGGCATCTGTCTCATGGATGATATTGAACATCGATTGGTGAAGTTTTCGCACGTAATCATGGGAACAACATCCATTTGAAACCCACCAAAGATATTTTGATTGAATAAAACTTTTATTGACATAGTAATAATGGTGGAATTTTCTCGCTCTAGGACTACCACAAATTATATTATCTCTCATTAGTTCTAGAGCGTAAACTCATAAATTGACGTATTGGCAATTAGCCAATTAGTTTTATGATTAAAAGCCTGTTCTTGATAACGTCAAGATATGATCATATGTGTGAAAGAACGAATAAAAAATGAGGCGTCTGTCTCATGGATGATACTGAACATCGATTCGTGAAATTTTCGCACATAATCATAGGAACAACATCCATTCGAAACCCACCAAAGATATTTTGATTGAATAAAACTTTTATTGACATAGTAATAATGGTGGAATTTTCTCGCTCTAGGACTACCACAAATTATATTATCTCTCATTAGTTCTATAGCGTAAACTCATAAATTGACGTATTGGCAATTAGCCAATTAGTTTTATGATTAAAAGCCTGTTCTTGATTACCTCAAGATATGATCATATGTGTGAAAGAACGAATGAAAAATGAGGCATCTGTCTCATGGATGATATTGAACATCGATTGGTGAAGTTTTCGCACGTAATCATGGGAACAACATCCATTTGAAACCCACCAAAGATATTTAGATTGAATAAAACTTTTATTGACGTAGTAATAATGGTGGAATTTTCTCGCTCTAGGACTACCACAAATTATATTATCTCTCATTAGTTCTATAGCGTAAACTCATAAATTGACGTATTGGCAATTAGCCAATTAGTTTTATGATTAAAAGCCTGTTCTTGATTACGTCAAGATATGATCATATGTGTGAAAGAACGAATAAAAAATGAGGCGTCTGTCTCATGGATGATACTGAACATCGATTAGTGAAGTTTTCGCACATAATCATAGGAACAACATCCATTTGAAACCCGCCAAAGATATTTTGATTGAATAAAACTTTTATTGACATAGTAATAATGGTGGAATTTTCTCGCTCTAGGACTACCACAAATTATATTATCTTTCATTAGTTCTATAGCATAAACTCATAAATTGACGTATTAGCAATTAGCCAATTAGTTTTATGATTAAAAGCCTGTTCTTGATTACCTCAAGATATGATCACATGTATGAAAGAACGAATGAAAAATGAGGCATCTGTCTCATGGATGATACTGAACATCGATTAGTGAAGTTTTCGCACATAATCATAGGAACAACATCCATTCGAAACCCACAAAAGATATTTTGATTGAATAAAACTTTTATTGACGTAGTAATCATAGTGGAATTTGTAACTTTTGGCTACAAGTCGTAAGGTCGTTTTTAATTCAATTAGAATATGTTTACGTAACGATCGATTTCGTAAAACTTTAACCTGGATTTGCATCATGAGAGTGGATGGAACGAATACAAAGGCAGCGAAAGGAAACGTGGTCCTACTCTCGTAGCGCATATATATATATATGTATAAAAAATTTGTACGACCGTGTGTGCTCTCTGACTCAGGGGTTCTGTTTTCATTCAACCGGTGGCACGATCTTCGGGTCGGGGGTTTTCTCGCCCACTCATTCGTTCATTCATACACCGCGGTAGAGCGAGGTGCGCACGCGATTTGAATCGATAAGCAAACCTCTCGTCTCTCGGAGGCAAAAGGATCTCCGCACCTCGACCTTCATCTCTTCTCGTTTCCTCCTTTCCTCTCACGCTTCCTACTTTGCTATATATAACTATATATGTATAACACACACACACACACACACACAGCACAAGCCTCTCTGATACTCTCGTCTCTCAGTTCTTCATTCTCGGTCCGAGGCTGTGCACGCATCACCGCGAGAAGAGAGCTCGTGCTCGCGACTATTACACCTCGGGGCAACGGGGCACGCGCGTGGAACGTGCCCCCTGGTGTGTACAGCTCACGAACGATCTTTGAAGATCCTCCTTGTCTCACTCGTCCAGCCTCACCGTCATCATTATCGTCGTATTTTTAGACCACAATATCGACTATGACGATATAATTCAAGAGAGATTCAAAACCATTTGGACAAAAGATTATTTACAAAAAAAGAAAATTCTCAACAAACCAATCATCAATTGAGTGTAAAAATGATGGATCTGTTATAAATAAGGTAAAGTTGCTCATCCCCGACATTGCCTACTTAGTCTCACTATCATTCCTACCTTGAAAATATATTATTTTTTTTCGCGATTATCAGTTGTTTATCGACTCTCCTTTTTGCTCGGTCTCTTTTTAAGCACTGCCGTTTTTTCGATCCTCGACGAACTTGGTTCTTCTGGAGTTCACAAGGCATCGCAGGAGCTGAGATTTCGGCTAAATTACCAGTGTAGATCCACCTCGGAGTGCCTGAGGTGTTGTCTTAGCCATTCAGAGAATGTGAGCCGAGACTGGCTGCATTTCACAGTAGCTAGTTGGAGACTGACTGCATTTCAGACTGATTACAGCAGCGGAAGTGTTTAAGCCCCCAGAAAAGAAATTTCAGAGCAGTTAAGGTCACCGAATGGCTATATTTTTAAACGATTAGGGTCCTCTATAGCGGTTAAAGGCTTGGAGGGGCTAACAGTCCAGAGTGCCAAAATTTTGGGGCTACTAAGGTTCCAGATTGGTTAAAGGCCCAACGATGATTGTTAGGCTGTGGCTACGGCCTCGGAGTATCACTTTATGAATTGTTAAGTTTAATATAACTATTAACTGTCTCCAAAGAAAATATTTCACGCTAATATCTACCTACCTACGTATCTACCTATTTTTTATCCGAAATATTTTATCGTTTGGTTCAGATATAATTTAAAATGCCTGGTAGGAGTATAACTTTGTAATAATTTTCGAGCTATATCAGGTCTAAACTATTTACACAAATGGAATATCACAAAACATCGTTCGCTATTGAGTTTGAAGAGAATCACTAAAACCGTTTAGTTTATAAAACAATTTGAAAATTTGATCTAACTTCAAATTATTAATACATTTTCTACTAAATCGATACCCAACAACGATTTACACTAAATTTAGGACAAATTTATAGAGGCATCCCAGCGTTTATATAAAATTTGAAATCGGTTGGAAAATATAAACTAATATGAAGTTCAAGAAACTCTTCGTGTATTTGTATGTGCCACCTGAAATAAGGGGTGGAAAAATTTCAAATTAAAATTTGCTCATTTCTTTCTTTACACTGTTCATCCACTTTTGACGCTTTCTGTCCGAGGAAGTCAAATTTGAGAAAAAGGCACTTTTGCTCGTAAAGAAGGCTTTGGAAGTAGAGGAAATGTATATATACGAGAAAGGAATGTGCAAATGTCAATTTGCAGCTTTTTTCAATTGGAATGTTCTCCATCCCTGACCAGGAACACCGAGAAAACCGAAAAATCAGAACAGTCGACGAGTCACGAGGACTACGACCGCGAGTAGTCGCGACAGCTACAGACGGATGAAAAGGCGGACAGGGGATGCTGTGCGCGCTCATTACGTCGGATGTGCGCGAGGAATGCACACACGCCGCGGCACGGGCTCTCCTCCCCTTCTGGTCACTCACTCGCATCTTCTGCCTCTCCTTTAGCACAAGATACAATAAATATATATAGCATCAGATGACTCTCGGTTGGTTTTCAAAGCCAAAGAGTAAAAGGCAGACGAACGAGAGGAACTCTGTGCGTCGTGAGTGAAACGAAAAGCATCGCAGGGCCAATGAAACACGAAACGCAAAGATGCGACAACAATGCCCGAGGTAGTAACGACATCCAGTTAAATCGGCTGTGGGCCTTGCCCAAAAAAAAAAAAAAAAATACATTCATATACGTACCCTCGCTTGCTGGCCTGTGTGCGGTTGTTTAAATCCCAATAAGAGACGAGAGAGCGTGTCTTTTCCGTCTTTTCATCAATCCTTTTCTCTGTTCCATCTTTCTCTACCTGAGAGTATCGCGATGATAATAAGTTAGTAGGCAATTAACTCATATATAATGTATATAAACCGAAGCTCATATTAAGGAAGTGCAATGTTGATAGTGTCAATTGATGCGAGAGTTATTAATTACTCCAACACTCTCATCACAGCTTCTCCTAATGAACTCGCGTGGTTTGTAGTTATAATTGCTCTGAGCGCCTCAGAATGCGAAAGACTTTTCAAGCCGCCATTTATTATTAATCCCACTCGTCTCTTCGTACACCCTGTCAATATTTCGACTCGCTATTTTTTTCGATCTTTCTTTCATAGCATTTGCGATTTTCCATTGAGCAAAGAGGAAGGAAATAACGCGGTGACGAAGAAGGCGAGGAGTTTGGTCAACGCGCGAGCGGAGTTGATTTATACCCGTGGATAAAGAAACCCCCGTCCCCTTGCCGCAGTTCTTGATGTTTTTTCGTCCCCCGCGTACGGACCTCTCATTGCTCCTTCTCTTCTCCCGATGCTCACAGAGAGAGGAGAGCGTCAGAGCGGACGAAGAAACGCTCTCTCGCGGTCGCTGTACTCACTTTGAACAATGGAATTGCGTCGGGACGTCAATCTTCCACTATCAATCACCTCGCTTTTGCTCTCTGTCGCGGCGAGCAGATCTTTTATATACGTATATATATATATATATATATATGTAGATCCTATATAATAATATAGATATATATAGGTCCTATGTAGCATTATACTGTATATATATAATCGCGCTCTCGGTTTTAACCGCGTCCATCGGAACAGCGTAATTCAACCCACCAAGCGGGGCAAAGCACCCCAGCAAAATCAGCTTCCCTCTTTTGCCGCTACTCTGCTCTTGAAATTCTCTGGACTCTTGCAATTGAGTTCGCCCCTGGCAATCATATATATGCGTTTTTGTCCTATTTTCATTTATGCCTAATAGCTTTATCGACGATCAACATTTTATTGATTTGCCGCTTGACAGCGCATAGAACTTCTTGCGAATAAATATCGAATCACCCCATCAAGGTTGCAACGGAGAACAAAAATCAAGACCCCGATTTTAACATCGTGACTTGAGTTTTATTGTAAATATTGCGTTATGCATCATGAATTTTTTTAATCCTTTGATATTCGTGAATTATTGATTATTGTATGTAAGCCTTTTTATAAGTTAATTTTCACAAGTTTGTCACAATCTCCAGCAGAGCGTTATACGATGTTAAAGATAGAGTGCATTCAATTGTCGTATTTGTATACATTGACGATGTATGATTACGCAAATTTTTGTCTTACCTGTCTGTCCAGCAGAGCGCATCGTCGCGAAACCTGCGAACAGAAAATAATATACAGGTCATTTTGATATGTATGTCAGTTTTTTTTTTTTTTTTTTTTTAATCAAAGCGTCATACAGGGAAAATAAAGCCGAGAGAGGACGAAAAAACTGTTGACGCGTTTGACTGACGGTTATTCTAGGCACTGTTATGTTACCTTAGCCTATAGAAATGCAATAAAAAATCGCAGTAAAAAAAATTGACTCGAACTCGACGACGCGTAAATGCGCAACGTGAGGAGAGCCCTCGAAACGTTCATATTGCTAATTCGTTGCGGTCTCGCGGAACCTCCAACGTACACGAGGCGCTCCGGTCCCTCTCAGACCGTTTATATGCTCCACAAAGGTATATATGTATATATATATATATATATATATATATATATATATATATATTTAAACACGTGCGCTTCAAGCAGCGAGATGGTCCCCTTGGCTGCAAAGCCCGTGTCGCGGCTTACAGGAAAAAGCTTTTATATGAAAGCTTCGACGATGAATAAGATCGTCGTCGTAAATTGTCCGGGAGAGCCTAATCTCGCGGTTGGTTGAGTGCGGGCAACTGTAAGAAGGACAGAGACGTTTTTTTTTCTCACTTTTACACCCCTCTAAGCTACTCCAGCATCCCTGAAATTCAATAGTTCGAATAGAGGTGCAAAAAAAAAATACCGCAAAAAACTATTAATAAATAATGAACGAAACATTTTTCTTCGATGTCAATTATGGCTGTACTATGATAATATGGCAGGGTGTATTTTTTGTTGGTAAATTATTATAAAATAATAATTCCTTAATTAATAATTGCAAATGTGATATGAATAAAACACGAATCCCATATTATCTGTTTTATATAATTCATATTTCCGTTTTTCACGAACTTCAAAGGCTGTAAAAAATGTAGCATCCTCGCAATAAATATTGCTGAAGGGTGATTATTAAAAAGAATGTGATGGATGCAAATATCATGACAGGATATAATTTTAATGAAGTCATAAATTGAAATCTGTCTGATTCCCTGACATTCCAGAATCGGTATTGCCCCTTCCTAACGCCTACGCGAGACAGATATAACCGCGTTATAGCGCATAGGTATGTATAGAGCTTCGTGATCTTGCAAGGAATTAAGTATAGAATGAGAATGAGCGAGAGGAGTGCGAGATACCGTCTGTATATTGTATGTACGGGGTGCCAAATCGATCAGTATATATATAGTGGCGGGTTCCTTACGGAGTGCACGGGTAGAGCGATAGTAGGTTCTTGGTTATGGGGAACTGTCAACGGGACATGATTTAAAGCCAAATATTACGACAGGAAAAGGCATTCCATCGAGCTCGGCGGAGCTCGTTGCCGAGTATTCAGTTCTCTCTTTCTCCCTCTCTCTCTCTCTCTGTTTCTCACTCTGTCAACCTAGCACGATGAAAGCCAGTATGCGGCTTTTTCCACCTAGAATATCCCCAACGGATTCTCTCATCTGACTCTCGGTTCCGCTGGATAGAGGGTGAGAAAGAGACGATGCGAGCGAGGGGTGAGTTCACATACGAGACTCTTCTCACTCCCTTTCTCACCCAACAGCAGCGGCAGCAGCAGCACCTAAAATTATATATATATATATATACACATATATGGGAGGACTCACATCGTTTGTTTCATTCGGCGATGCATCGGCCCGCGGTTTATTACCGAAATGCCGAAATGGCTTCGGGTCTCTCGTGGCGGAACATTGATTTAATGCGGGAGTAATTGGTCCCACGGTCGCAGCCGTCCAACTACCGCTGGACACCCGACGTCTCTATGAGTTCTCAACGCTTACTATATATATATATATATATACCCCAGAGAGAGAGTTGGGCTCTTGAGTAATGTCAGTAGCACACGGTAAGGAAATAATTCCGTAAAATGCGATAATTTATAATCAATTTTTTTTGACAAAAAGTTATACAAATTTATTTGTATAATTATGATAAGTCAAATGATGATTTATCGATTTATCGATTCATCGATTAAAAGTTCTATAAAATGACATGGAAATCCGATCATCTCGATTTCACTTCGGAAGAGTACAATCCTGTACACCAAAATTACCAAAAGACTATAGGAATAAACTCGACGAACTCAATCTCCTTTACGAACAGTGTGGGATGAGCATCAAATCTACACGTTCTCCCGTTATTGCCAGTTTTATTGCTTTCGACCGCACACATACAAGCTCCCACATCCCCTTCGACACTCGTATCGAACTTTCTCGCTCTCTCTCATTCATATAATGCGCGATCTTAGGATGCTTATTAAACTTTGACGTTCTCCGTAGCTCAGCACGAAGCAAATCACCCTTCTCGCATTTCTCCCTTTCTCCCTCCCTCTCTCTCTCTCTCTCTCTCGCTCTCTAGCCAACCAACTGCCCTTCTAAACGAGCCTGTACAGTTCAGAGAGTGAGTTCGTTCTGGTCTGTGGCCGACCGCACGGGCCATTATCAATTATTAATCACCCCACGCGAGACTTACAAATAAGTACCGAGTTGGCGTATATATATAGGTCCGAGTTGAACTGAAAATCAAATCGAAATTGAATACGAGACTGTCGATTTATATCGATATCCCAATAATTAGTCGCAATCACGATCGCGATCCAGCAGGTGGATCGATTACACACCTGAACTCTCAAGGGACACATTGATTAATGTCTGTTACATGCCTCACATGATGTTTTTTTTATTCTTGTATGCAAAACGTGAGTTCCTGTTTCAACGGCATCGGTAACCATACTACAGCCCACAAGAGATACAGCCGAGCGAGAAGTCTTGTTATTATTGTTATCATTATTATAGTTAGACCGAAGAATTATACCGGCGGTAGTTTGTGAAAACACCTCAGTCATAGCGTTTCTCGCGGGATCGCGTGCAGCAAATTGAAGGGTTCTCCACGTGAGGCTCTCCAATTCGCACGGCAAAAGAAGAGCTGCTAATATTGTAGCGAGACCATACATCTCCATCAAGGTGTTGATTATTCTCGAGGGAATCATACATTTAGTTACAACAAAAAATAATACGTTCTTGTAATTGATAATCGTATATATATATATATATATATATATATATATGGGTGATTGTCGACAATTGATGCTTTTTTCGCATCATTTTATTGATCCACCGTCTTTCATATCCTCATATGTGGCTTGAAAGACAGAAAATGTGCAGGAAGAGAAAGAGGGAGAGACATGAAATTTCATAATACAAAAGATAAGGGGAGGTAAAATGTATATATACCAAAAACGGTCGTGTCTACAAGTAGTCATAACAGTATATACTATATACCGTGAAACCGGGAACACACGTTTGGCATCACACATATGGCGCTGGGGCACGGCTTGTTAGTTCTCTCGCCGATCACGTCGTCCCCCGGTGTAAAGTTTAACTTTGGAGAAACGCGCGCCGGCTGTACGGAATGTGTTCGCGTGCTATCCGCTCACCGATGTCGTCACTATATGTATACCGGGAGCTACGAAGTTCACTAGAGCTTTTTCGATCGGGGAGCGCCTCGATGGCCAAAAGTCGAAGATGTAGAAGATAGGAGAGATCGTGCACAAACGACTTTGTGATCGAAAATGAAAAGAGAGGGAGGGTCATATTGATCTCGAAGAGTGAGAGTATTTGAGAAAGAGGCGTAAAACGTATTGGTTGAAAGAGGGATAAATGTAATGGCCAAAAAGAAGATTAACATATTAGCCAAACCATAATTAAAAAAATCCTTGGCTAAAATGGGATTAAATTGTTGTGTGTCAAAAGTCGAAGATATAGAAGATAGGAGAGATCGTGCACAAACGACTTTGTGATCGGAAATGAAAAGAGAGGGAGGGTCATATTGATCTCGAAGAGTGAGAGTATTTGAGAAAGAGGCGTAAAACGTATTGGTTCAAAGAGGGATAAATGTAATGGCCAAAAAGAAGATCAACATATTAGCCAAAAAATAATTTAAAAAATCCCTGGCTAAAATGGAATTAATTTGTTGAGTGTCAAAAGTCGAAGATATAGAAGATAGGAGAGATCGTGCACAAACGACTTTGTGATCGGAAATGAAAAGAGAGGGAGGGTCATATTGATCTCGAAGAGTGAGAGTATTTGAGAAAGAGGCGTAAAACGTATTGGTTGAAAGAGGGATAAATGTAATGGCCAAAAAGAAGATCAACATATTAGCCAAAAAATAATTTAAAAAATCCCTGGCTAAAATGGAATTAATTTGTTGAGTGTCAAAAGTCGAAGATGTACGAGATAGGAGAGATCGTGCACAAACGAAATTGAAATATTGGTCAAAAAGAGAAACAAATATTGAAACATTCGCTAAAAAGACATATAAATATTGATAGAATGATTAAAATATCGCCGACGTGGGATATCCTACCACTGGTCAAAGAAGCTTTTTTCTCAGGTCAAAAGGATAAACAGAAAAATCGGCATAAATAATCAAATTATTGATAGGTGATTGATTGACATCTCGATAAGGGGATCGTCATTAGAAGGTCCTCTTGAGGTGTCACTCTAGTGTTTTTAGTTCGTCTGAATTTTCAAAGGAAAAGTTGCGCTTTTTTTCTCCTTCTGCCGCTTGTAACTGGACTAACCGATGTATCGGTATAACAAGTATGCCTTTTTCCCGAGAGAGAGAGAGAGAGAGAGAGAGAGAGAGAGACAGGGACAGAGAGACAGAGAGAGATGCGAAACGAAAAGCTCGACGTAACGTAAAGAGAACCGCGTGGGCTGGCACCCCTCGTAAGTCATGCTTCGGCAAACTTCATTCCTACTTTGAAGTCTACTCCGAGACTGTCGTCGTCGTCATCGGGGAGTCGCTAGGCGAGAGAGATTTATTGAGTGCTCAGATAGAGGGAGAGAAACAAGATCAGCTGTTACACACGCACACCGCATCAAGAGTTTTGAGAGATTTACGCTTTTTTTTATACGTTATGCTAAGTATTCTAAGATTGACACTGAATAAATTTATGGAACCATTTCGTACATGTTTGTTTTGTGTTGATCTTCAAAAAGATATTTATTACGGTCACGAGCGTCTGATTATAATTCTTTTTATCTGATTTTAAGACTCTCCCATCACCGAGAGAAAAGATTTATTTGCATCGAGTTCATTAAGCGGAGATTTTTCTGTAACAGAATCAATTTCCTTATCTACAAAAAGAACAACATTTATTAAAATAAAATATTGATTTAATTTTTCACTTTGACCAGGCCAATTTTCATCGGACAAAACTAGATTCGAATGAATCTTTTTTCTTGGTATATTTTCTATTGAATGAAAAAAAAAATGAGATGTAAAAGACGAGGATGAGGTAGGTTTTTTTCATCGCCCGTTGGTAGCGAGGAATTCGTTTATCATCTCCCCCGTCCTGTCGCAAAACGCGAGCGTTCTTCTCATCGTCTCTCTCTCTCTCTCTCTCTCTCTCTCTCTCTCTCTCTCTCTCTCTCTCTCTTACCTGATTTCTCGTCGAGCGAGGAAAAAACGTTTCGGAGAGAGGATTCTCTCTCTTTCTCTCTCTTGCTTGACGCGGCGGTCACTGATCTTCCTTCGAAGTCTCTACCGAACGGCTTGAGGCTACTCTCTGTCTCTTCTCTTTGCCAACATCACTTTGATACTGACTTTTCGCTATCTCTCTTTCTCTCTGGAGGCTGCTTTGGCCTCTGTGTGGCATAGCTGGCGCATTATCACATACGTTAAGTTTTTTCCCTCGCGCCCCTCCCCCTCGTCCTCGTGTATATCGAGACCGCGAGGAGCAGCGGGCGCTCATGCCAACAGCCGAAAAACGAAACCGATCGATCGGCAGCGGTTCCTACACACGCGGGCTCTTAGATTTCTTTTACTCGCGATCTTTCTGAATTCTCTCTCCCGTTCCCTCTATCTCTTTTTACATACCGTTCGATGCGCATCTAGAGAGACGATGCACACTCTCGACACATTCACATTTACCTAGCAAAATAGTTTGTCGGTTAAGAATAATAATAATTATTATTATTATAATTATAGCAATGATAATAATAATAATAATAATAATAATAATAGTATTGTAATGTGAAAAAGATGTATATAACGAGTAAATGCATAGGTATTCGTGGGGGAAACGAGTTTCTGCTTTTACCAGCGTTTTCCGGAATAATCATCTGACAGATTAAAGCTTTCTTGTTGATGTAAGGAGAACATATTGAGAGGAGAGTATATCCTCTCGTCAACCATATATAAGACTCGTGCGTTCCTCGATAACTCTTGGCAGAGGAGCGACAATGGACGTACGTGCGTATACCTACCGCGTAATGTGATTCTGAGTTATATATATATATATATTTAAACGTGTACCACATGCGGAACAGAGAGAGTTTCTCCCGGTAGTTGTTGACGTAATTGGTATCGAAGCAAAAGAACGCAGTAGAAATTAATCGATCCGACGAACGAATCCCAAGAATTCAAGTCTATTATATGTAAGTATGGTACACATATACTTTTATAACCCTAACTCGAAGTTAAATCGTCCCATGTTACCATTTCCAAGCTTCATATTGGTGTTTATCTCGACTTTTTATTCGACACACATTTTTCGTTGGTTAAGTTCAAGCTGTTTTCAAGGGGAAAGGGAGGCCGTGAGAAATGACCACGCAGTTGGGCAAATGCACGTTTAGATTTCATTATACGAGACGATTTTGGGGATAGATTGACGTCGACGTAGGAAAATCCAAGTTACTCGCATCAATCGTTGACAGTCACATATATATTGGGCTAGCCCAACGCGGGAATAAGAATGGGGGTGGAGGGGTAAAGAAATAAGTGCCCCGATCGGCGGGAAACCGATCGGCACGATCCATCCTGAAAAGCTTATGGAGAATGGACTGTGTTGAGATTCTCTCTCTCTCTCTCTCTCTCTCTCTCTCTTTCATTTTCTTTCTCTCTCTTTCTCTGGTGTATTCCTCCCCCGGTCATTTCATTCTTATTCCAAGCGACAATCATGGTTAACGTCACTGCGGGAAAACCTGTGGGGCACGCTTTTCAATTACCGTAGAGAGAGAGCCGGAAAAGAAACGACGACTCCAAAGAGACGTATACGATCCGTAAAGTAAATGATGGGGCTGGTAATCCGTATAAAGGTTTTCAAGAGAGCCCACATGACGAGATGATGCTCTCTCTATCTCTGTCTGTACCTCTATGAGGCTTTTATACTCATACATCTTCGCGCAGGGAGGAGGCAAGCTCTGATCGCTCCCTCTGTGCAAAAAGTTGCAGTGCGAATGCGCGTGTAAGTATCGTTCACGACATTGTTTTCCGTTTGAGTGAGCTCCGGGGACATTTCCTCCACTTAATATACTCCCGCTTAAACCATCTTTTACCTTCCACTCTCTCCCCCTTTCTTTCTCTCTATCTCTATCTCTCTCTATTTCCATGCATGCTTATATGAGTATCAAGCAAATCCACGAGAGGATACAAATAATTGAAATGCCCATTTTATACACATTTTAATAATCGAGACTCATCGCTATGCACGAGTAAATCGAAGAGGAGGATGATCAGCTGCTGGAGACAATCACATAGATAGAGGACTGCCTACTGCTAGAAAACCGTTTTAAAAGTGATATAAAACCGGTATCTTATTTTTTTTATCACATCCCGACATCAATTTTTTACTTGTAAAAAATTCTTGACATGCCCAAACACTCACTCCTTATATTATAAAAAATAGAAACTCTTGCGAATCCATGCAAGTGTGTATGAGATACCGAGTACTTACAGTACGAAAAGTGGTCACGTGCGACTCTGCTTGACCACCAGGACAGCGAATATGCTAAAAGTATTGAGCGAGAGAAATTTATCCAAAATTTTAATGGATAAATCTCATTTGCGAATTATCCGATATTAGTATTTTGGACCGCAGAAATCACTCATTAATTTCTGTACAAAAACTTATCAATTTTTTTAACACTCAAATAAATTTTTTTCCGATCAAATAATTCTCATTCGAATTGCATAAATCAATTTTTATTACTGTTGACAATTAATCGAACCATTTCAAAGTGACTCAAATTATTTCAAATTCGATTGCTCCATCGTCAATTTTGTGCATTCGAATCTCTAGTACAAAAATCGAGGTATTAATATCGATTATTGCTACTCAGCGATGCTCAATTGTACGAATGAAGGAGAAAAAACGAAGGAAAAAAAAGAATTTATCACCGTGACACGAGGCAGGTGGAAAAAGGAGGAATAAGAGGCGGCGCGTATACATTAAAAGCTCTCGGACGCGCGAAGATCGCGAGATACATTAAATATATATATGAAAGAGAGAGATATCCCGAAATGGAAGCGAATTCGCGGAACGATTTTATACTCTCTGAGTATACTTGTATATATCGGACGTTCCAATTATTAAACAAAAAGGGTTGTGCTCGGGCTGGTTAAAGGAAAAGGGAGGCGGGGCTATCTGGCCAGTAAGAATCTGTAGCATTGAAGTTTTATATACTGTGAATCGAGAGCGAATATGAGAGAAACTGGCATAGAGAATGAGAAAGAGAAAGAGAGAAATAAACACGAATGCGAACATCAGTAACGAAGAAAAAGAAGAAGAAGAAAAAGAAGGCGGGAGAGGAGATTCCCGAGAACGTTGATCCGGCGATGACGGGAATGTCATTCGACCGGTGAGGACGAATAAATCTGAGGTGAGACACGACCTTAAATGGAAAGTCGATCTCTTTCTCTCTCTTCCTCATGCGAATGGACCTCTCATCTCTCGCTGTGTGATCGAATCCCCGCGTTGATCACCCGCACGAATCACGATTATTCCGATCACACAGCAAAATCTCCTCTTTCACTTCTCTTTCCGTCGTTTTGTATTCAAAACGATCTCTGCTGGCGTGATTAGGCACTGAGTTCTCATCAGTTCGAAACGACCAAATATACTCATGACCGAACCAACTTTCTTTTTGTTCTATTTTTTTTTTTTTTTTCGAGAAATGTCAGATTCAATGATAAGAGAATTGATCAGTCAAAACTACTATAATAAATAAATAAATGATTTTCTTTTCGAGTTTGCATCGAACGCCCCGTACAATATAGTTATTATTGAGTACATTGAGTGTGCACTCGACAAATTGGACAATAAATTTAATTTGGCCAATGTATATATTTTATTATTTTCATCGAGGACTACGCGAGTCTACGCGAATGCCCTCGCTGTTTTGTGCGGGGTTAAAAAAAGCTGTGAATAAAATAAAATAATAATTGTACTAGGAAAAAAGTACTGATATATATATATATATATGTGTGTATATAAGCGTAAAAGGATGTATAATGTGCATGCATCGGCACATATAGGGTGTTGTAGTGTATATATGTTGGTAGAGACCGGCGCAAAACGGATAAGTGGAAACTATTACGGGTGACGGGTGGAATTTAATATTAAAGTTTGTAATATATGGCCCGAGGCCGTAGGGGAATCGATCAGAAGTTAACAAGTCGCCGGACTTTACGGCTTGACGCGCGACACAACGCAACCGACCAAACGACGAGAGTTGCGGCTATTATATACAAGGTAAAGGGGGGAAATATGGACCACCAAAAAAATTCATCCCGCGAGAATCTATACTCTGTGTTGAAATTGCGTGCTATTTATTTGGAAAAACACGATCTATACAGCCCAAAGAACCAAATGTTTTTGTATAGCTTTTTTTTTTCAAATTAACATTCCAGTGGTTCGTCGCAACGTATTTTTTTTGGCTGGTAAAATACAGCATTTGAGTGAGTTTATGTGGACTGCCCTTTCATATACTTAAGATGGTTCGGAGGCCCTGCAGTAATCCATATCACCAACATAAGGATCGTCCATATTACATTAAAGTCATGGAGAAATGATCTAGGCTGCCTTTTATTAACCACTGCGACTACGAGGAACGAGCTACACCATTTTGTAGACTACACTTTGTACATTTTGTAAAAAAACACGATCTATACAGCCCAAAGAACCAAATGTTTTTTTATAGCTTTTTTTTCAAATTAATATTCCAGTGGTTCGTCGCAACGTACTTTTTTGGCTGGTAAAATACAGCATTTGAGTTAGTTTAAGTGGACTGCCCTTTCATATACTTAAGATGGTTCGGAGGCCCTGCAGTAATCCATATCACCAACATAAGGATCGTCCATATTACATTAAAGTCATGGAGAAATGATCTAGGCTGCCTTTTATTAACCACTGCGACTACGAGGAACGAGCTACACCATTTTGTAGACTACACTTTGTACATTTTGTAGAAAAACACGATCTATACAGCCCAAAGAACCAAATGTTTTTGTATAGCTTTTTTTTTCAAATTAATATTCCAGTGGTTCGTCAGACCGTATTTTTTTGGCTGGTAAAATACAGAATTTGAGTGAGTTTATGTGGACTACCCTTTCATATACTTAAGATGGTTCGAAGGCCCTGCAGTAATCCATATCACCAACATAAGGATCGTCCATATTACATTAAAGTCATGGAGAAATGATCTAGGCTGCCTTTTATTAACCACTGCGACTACGAGGAACGAGCTACACCATTTTGTAGACTAACATCGCTGCTTTGTACTAACACCACAATGGGAAACCAGAGCAAAGGTTTAGCTAACGTGGAAAATTAAATTATTTCGGCAATTATGATTTGAAACTGCCAAAAAATTAAGGCATGTAAATTTTGTGAATCGCGAAAGGTCTAAGGTTCGCAATATCGGCCTTCTGTTGCTAGTTGAAAAAAAAAAGTATTAATATTTTTCTCGGTGACGCATATCTGTAAAAAAAACTGCTGGTCCATCATAAGTGTCCTGGGCCATATTTCCCACCTTTGCCCTATTCTCGCGTGACACATGGACGCAACACGAGTCCATTCTCTCATTGCCCTCTCTCTCTCTCTCTCTCTCTCTTCACACACACTCTTTCTCCGACTATACTAGTCGTGGGTTTGTTGCACCGCTCGAATCGACGTCGTCACTGTAGGATATATAAGCAAGCACCCTTTGATTTTTTTCTTCTCACTCACTTGGCGATCTGTCTGATACGAATGGGTATTAATCACTGTATACAGATCTATATACATACATAGTGTATATAAGGCGTGAATGACCCGTGCAGGCGCCTATAATCAGACAGATAGGACACTGCGTCGATACGATCTAAGAACAAACTATACGTGTCTCAGAACTCTTTTGACTCTTTCTCACCTAATTAGTTCTCCAATCGTTACAGTCTCCTAGAGGTATATGTACCAAATCCAAACAACAGTATATATATATATATATATATATATATGTGTGTGTGTGTGTGTGTGTGTGTGTATTCGCTGTTGTCTCAACAACCGGGGGTTATCACGATAGGTGTCGAGTATTTTTTCACCGACAAACTTTTTCATTTCGTGAGGATTTTTGGGGTCCTGCTCAAGAAGCTCTGATAGCCTGGCTCTGTATACAGCTTCTGTTGGATGGGGAGAAAGAAGATCGGAAAGTTGAAAACAAAAAAAAAAGAAAAACGTTAAAAAAAAAACGCTGGGATAAGGGAAGGCGCGTGAGTTTCGCGGTATGGGAGAAAAACACGAGATTTCAATTAAAGAGACAAGCTTAGTAATGAGGTGAGCTGGATTTATTGGCTTGGAGGAGAGCGAGCCCCTGGCGCCGTAGTGTCTCCGCGTACCTGCAGCTCCTCTTTCTCTGTTTCTCTGGCACATTTATATATACGTATATATATATCTATGCATCTCACGCCCTCCATGTCTCACACTGGACCACTTCCCCTGTCTGCCACTTCTGGCGGGCCGTCGGCGCGTGTGGAGCCGCTAATAAAACGGCAACAACCCATCCACCAACCCTACGATAGACATAGAATCCGCGTGAGGATTTTTAGCTAGCGGCGAACTCATTTACATGTTCCGTGAAAAACCGACCAATTGTTCGATTCTTCCTTTGTCTTCTAGTACAGAGAGACTCTTTGAAAAAAAGTGTTAAATTCTAGATAAATTTCTCGATTTTTCGATTAAGTCTAATCATATACGAATTATATAATGAACGTAGCATAATGTCCTATGATTTATTTTTTTCAGCAAACGATGTAATGCGAGTAATTTAAATTATTATTATTATTTCGCAATAGGGAGAAGAAACGATTGCAGTTTTTGAAATTTGTAATTTTGATTTTCTGGTCAATCTCAACTGTCTATCTTTTATTAATTATTAATTCAATACTTTATTGATCTTCGTATAAATTGGTCTCTTCTCAAATGACGATCATTAATCGATTCCAGATATCTAACTTTTTTTTCCCAAACGTATATATTGATTACAGCGATGCCCTTAAGTTAAAAGGGCGTATCGGATGCGTATAAACGTAAATTATATGCCTGTTTCGCGCTAGACCATCGATATAGGTGCATTTTTTTAATATCATACGTATCCCCCTTTCCATTTGTACGAAAAATATCATCTTGACCCAAGTGGTTCGCCCTTGGCACAGCAGATATAATATACATATATATATATATATATATAGACAAGTGCATACATGAAATATTCTAGAGTGTACCGACACATCAGGTACTGTACGACGTACGAACAGTAGAAAGCCCAGAGAGAACTCTGCTTCACTTTGGCCGCGATAAAACGATCGGGGCTTGCTCAATGATCCAACAAAAGAGAGAACAGAGAGAGAGAGAGAGAGAGAGAAGGAAGAGGAAAAAATACAATTACGGGCGTCGAATCGCTCGTCCAGTACTTTGCTTCAATGTGTATATCGCCTTTTACCCTCCGAGACGATTCACCGGGGCCGTTAACGCACCGGACCCACTCGTATCGTATACGCGTTTTTCTTGAGATCGCGAGTGCCACAGAGTTGATCTCCTCGTCCGTATATGTATACGCGTGTATCTGTGTATTCGTATATATACAGAGAACTTATCGAGAAAGAGTATAACAACCGACTCCACCGCGACAATTCTGTGGGATATTAAGCTCACATCGTTCTCTGGAACTGGAGCTATTCGCTATTTATGAATAGCTCGAATAGAATTGTAGTGTCTCTTTTATCATCAGTCACATCAATTCCAAGAAACGTTCAATTTAATTTTTTTTAATAGAAATAATCGTAAGATTTTAGTATTTAGGAAAATGTTCCTATATACCAATAAAACCAATGAATAGAGCGAACAAAATAATATTTTTTAATAACGCTATTCAATGTCTGAAAAACATTCTGAGAACTTAACAATACACGAAATTCTATACTTTTCAATAAACGCTCAAAAAAATATTTAATTAATTAGTCACTCAATTTCCAACTGATTTCGTCGTTTTCACACATTTAATTTGTTCCTTTCCAGTAAAGAAAAAACTACAAAGACAATTTTTTTTATAAATTTCATCCCTCAATTTCTCATCCATACAAACAGTAAATTGAGATATGAAATTTTGTTTTGAAGGAGATCCCGAGGTAAAGGACCGGTAGTTCCTCGTTTCCAATCTTGGCTGACGCGCACAGTTTTATATCTCTCTCGCTATTTCTCTCTCGGACTTCTATTATCGTTATATTGCTACTGTAACGCAACTTCTATACGCAAATGGTGCGTGTTATATATATGTATATATTCTCGCACGGCAATGTTCCGTTCTAGTATGTTAATGGGCAACCATAAATTTTACTCTTCCATGCCAGCACAGCGAGAGGAGCACTCGTCGAGTGGTTATAACACGTAGGACGTCGCACATCCGATGACGAATTACAAAAGGTGATACCTACATACATATTATATACACTATGCGACGTACATACGTGTATATGTACATATATGTAGACATATATATATATATATATATGGTATAGAGCAAGAAAACGAGGTTACAGACTGATCTACGTACATGGAACGTAATTGTGTCGTCACTTTCGCGACAGAGTTAATATATATGAATGTAACACTGAGCATTGTAATATTTTAGAGACGTCGTTATTATTCGTAAAAAACAACACAATAATTCACGAATGTCTTTGGCTATATAGCAATGACTCAGAGGCCGTGAATAAAAAATGGGAATCAACCGTGTACATACGGCGAAAAAAATTCATTCATTTATATAGAAATTATATTATATAGAATATTATATAGAATAGAATAATTAAATGTTAAATTTGAAATATAATTCATATAAAATAAAATGTACTTCATTTGAATAAAACGATTTTGCGAAAGATTAATCCGTGTTTCTCAATGAAATTAATGTACCAAATATAAAGCAGCTTCAATAAATATTTATGCGTTATCGCATAAAAATTTATATATAACAATAAAGCCTTGTGATTATCTACGGTATATTTGCCTCTCTCTCTCTCTCTCTCTCTCATTATGAGACCGT
Source organism: Dyspetes luteomarginatus (assembly GCA_963669185.1). Classification (NCBI taxonomy): domain Eukaryota; kingdom Metazoa; phylum Arthropoda; class Insecta; order Hymenoptera; family Ichneumonidae; genus Dyspetes; species Dyspetes luteomarginatus. Next base: position 17,598,402 of record OY769905.1, on the reverse strand, counting down.
GTTTGATCTTTTTTTTTGCTCCTCCAAACACTTTTTATTTATTCAGAGCATCAGTTCGCCAAAAATATCAATGGATCCATAAACGATCAAATTATATACATACATTGAGAGATACGTTAAGGACTCTGCTTTGCCGCTACCGCACCGTAACGAGAATAGCGAGAGATCAGAAGAGAGAGAGAAGAATCAGAAGAGAGAGAGAGATAGAGAGAGAGAGAGAGCGAGAAAGTAAATACCGTCACAAGAGTTCATCGGTATCAGCGGGAGAGTCGCGGTGTCTTATATATGTGGTATTACGTGGCGCTTCCATTTCGAGTCGAGCGCCCGCGGTTTTCGTATGCTGGTGCTCTTTCTCTCTTTCTGCAGCAACCCGGATCCCACCGGTGCGCATCGATTAACGAGCTTCTTATCTCGTTCGAGAATTTTTATCGTTCGAGTTATGGCTCAAGTATATCGGCTTGAACGTTGCCAGCAGCAGCAGAAATGAACTGAAGAAGCGGAGGAGAAGCAACAGAAGCCAACCAGCAAAACAGAAGCAAGAAAGAAGCGGTAAAGAGTCTTCGAGGACTCTCTCATGGATCGTCTCTCTTTGCCAGAGAGAATCAGAGAGAGAGAGAGAGAGAGAGAGAGGGAGAGGAGAGGAAAAGGGAAGGAAAGAGACTCTTTCAAAGATCCTTACGAGCGATCGAGCTCGCGGCAGCAGCTCGAACTCAGAGAGAGGGCCCTCTTCGACGAGACGATAAAAACAAGGGAACGATACGAATCACCGCGCTCGGTAGCTCGAGAAAAGGGAGAAGGCACTACTACGATTAGCTTCGGGCTACTGCGGGGCGCGCTGTACCACTTGCTTGTTTCCCCTCTCTCCATGGCCCTGCGCGCGATCACGAAAGAACGCGCGTTATATCGTGTAATTTTTATCGAATCTCGCCTGTACGATCTAAAAATGTCATGGTAATTGTCCAATCGATTTTACCAACGGCAGCTACAGTGAGAGGACATTTTTTTTCAACGTCACAACGTTCAGACTTATATGTGGAGCAATACGTACGGAAATGGAGGACACTTTTTGCAAAATATAAATGTGCAATTTATGTTTGAGACACACGCACTGCTTTCATTAAATAATTGTTTTATTCACTCAGCTGTATGTAGGTCAAAGATATTATAATAATGTAAAAACGAATCTATATATAATAATAAAATAGAAGCTGGCCTGTTAGGTTGGTTTTCGGTGCCCCCTGTAAGTTCCCTATGAGTATTTTTTCGAGTACCACTGTTTGAGGTCATGGTAAGTATCTGTATGACTCCTGGTGTGAGAATTTGAAACTATTATCTGCTTTAATGTACATGTCGGTTCGTGTGAGTGTCTGTGTACGAGAACATGTGGGTTTGTGTGAACGTCCGAGTGAGTGTACATGTGGGTTTGTGTGAATGTCCGTGTGTGTTTGCAGCCGGACTCGCATGGGTATTATTATATAGTAGAATATGTGTGACCAAAGTCACTGAAAAACGCACAAACATTCACACATTCACACGCACATTGAGGGTGCGAAATACCCCTACCACCCCAGATTACAGTTTTAATTATAATTGTCACTTGAATTTTACTGCCCGATAGGGCGCTCCACTTTGGGCTACTGAAAGCAGAAACTACAAAAATTGCAGTACCAATTACGAGTACTTGAAATAAAAATACCTTGCACACGGAGTACAAAGTACGAGTACTTTATATAGTTTATTAGATAGCAGATTATGTGTGACCGATGTCACTGAAAAACGCACAAACATTCACACATTTAATCGAGTACACAATTGAATACTCATACACGAATCTCGCATAGACTTTGTGAGGGTGCGAAATACCCCTACCACCCCAGATTATAGTTTTAATTATAATTGTCACTTGAATTTTACTGCCCGCTAGGGCGCTCCACTTTGGGCTACTGAAAGCAGAAACTACAAAAATTGCAGTACCAATTACGAGTACTTGAAATAAAAATACCTTGCACACGGAGTACAAAGTACGAGTACTTTATATAGTTTATTAGATAGCAGAATATGTGTGACCAAAGTCACTGAAAAACGCACAAACATTCACACATTTAATCGAGTACACAAACGAATACTCATACACGAATCTCGCATAGGCTTTGTGAGGGTGCGAAATACCCCTACCACCCCAGATTATAGTTTTAATTATAATTGTCACTTGAATTTTACTACCCGCTAGGGTGCTCCACTTTGGGCTACTGAAAGCAGAAACTACAAAAATTGCAGTACCAATTACGAGTACTTGAAATAAAAATACCTTGCACACGGAGTACAAAGTACGAGTACTTTATATAGTTTATTAGATAGCAGAATATGTGTGACCAAAGTCACTGAAAAACGCACAAACATTCACACATTTAATCGAGTACACAAACGAATACTCATACACGAATCTCGCATAGACTTTGTGAGGGTGCGAAATACCCCTACGACCCCAGATTATAGTTTTAATTATAATTGTCACTTGAATTTTACTACCCGCTAGGGTGCTCCACTTTGGGCTACTGGAAGCTGAAACTACAAAAATTGCAGTACCAATTACGAGTACTTGAAATAAAAATACCTTGCACACGGAGTACAAAGTACGAGTACTTTATATATTGTTTATTTATATCGTATATTTTTATTTTTATTCTTGCAACGTGTCAATGCATATGGTCACACTGATCAGTGAAGTAGCTCGAGTACCGAATACAAAAAAGCTATCAAACTTTGGCTGCATCGCATTAAAACAACATGAATTGCGTCGTGTATTAAAAAAATAGTACAGAGCATAATTATCTAAAATAAACAAACCATCAAGAGCATAAAATGCCTCCAAGTAAAGTATAAATGACCGCTTGCCTCATTACAAAAGCAAATGATCCCTTTCGGTCGTTAGAAAGCACATATAAGCCAAGCCCAACTGTGCCAGCAATCGACTGACTTGCCGCACCGGCAAAACGAGCGTGAGATTCGACAGATCAAGATATATTTCGGTATGAAACAAAATGTGAAAGACCATTCGATGGTGGAGCGACAAGGCGGATGTCGAGTAAATAAGAAGGAGATCTCGACGATCGATATGTGTCGAGTTGGATCACACAAAAGTGACGCGTTCGGGATCTATATATACAATATATATCTATATATATATATATAAATGTAGTGGAGCATCGATTATATGGAGGGAGGAAAAGATTTGGCGAGAGGAGAAGGCAACGTCGAGATCGAGAGCTATACTGTGTATATATATATATATATATATATATGTATATACGGGCCATAAATTTGTGCGTGCGGTATCCCGTCGCGAAACGTACGTGGCTCTCGTGCGAAACTCCGCGGCAACGGTCGATCGTTCGAACGCGCCACACGGCGACGAGATCGCGGCAGCTACATCGGCAGAGACGCGTTTCGTTTTTTTGCCATGAGGCAACTTGACTGGTCCCCATCCCTCCCCCTTCTCTGCTCTTTCTCCTCAACCGTTTTCTGTTCTCTTTGCACGGGTTTGTTCGCCCCCCCCCCCCGATCGCCCACCCGATCACCGTGCGCCGTTCCCTGAAGGGTTGATAATTCGTCGATTAAATTGGAAACGGCGAAGCTAATTGTGCCGCTCGCGTGTATTATTCATAGCATACGGCGTCGACGCACAGGCTTCTCCGGAGAAATCGTCGCTGTACTTCGTAGCTCCACACGGTATAAAAATCTTCTGTACGAGCGTGAGTAAACTCTCGTGTGAAATTTTGTATCGGTGCGTCATACAAGCTTTGGTTTCGAGATATTTCGCTTTGGGAATGAAAGAATGAGATATAAGGCAAATAAAGAGAGAAAGAGAAGAGGCCGAAAGAGGATTTGGGAGTTCTTCATTACCAAAGCAATCAATCCGATCAGAGACAAATGGAGCGAATTTACGATTTTTCAGAGATTGGGTTTCATAAAAATCCGTACAGATTTGTGAATAATTTTCTGAGAAGTTGAATGAAGGATAATTTATGATGATTGCATCATGTACGTATATACCAATGCGAGTGGAAAAATTATTTATATTGACACAAAAGGATACAAACAGGCCCAAAAAGGTGTTTGGTTGATTGAAAAAAAATAATGAACGGAATTGTGATTAAAAATACATTTTGTTTTATGTTCGTGGAAACATGATATAAAATTGAGTAGTATAAAAATTGTTAGCGAACGATCGAAACTGGTTAAATAAGTTACTGGGAATTTACTGGAAAGTTACCAGGACTCGTCGTTTATACTTGAAATAATTGGCTCAGTTTATCCAATTAGGGAGAACGGCCGAGCTCGATTTTTCCTTCAGCTTCTTGATTAGCAGCGAAATTTAATTAGCTTAATTGTCGAAGTAATTGAATTACCTTTATTTATTAAGCCTTCTTCGTAAGCAGATGACTATATATTCGTTTATCAATAAATGTCATTCTGTGTCTGCGTAGAGATTTTTTAATAAACAAATGGAACGAATTTGCCAAAATCTCGTCAAATATACTGACTTTTGAATTATATTCTTGGATAAAAGAATAAACTTATCCGGCTATTGATAAATGCATCGTTACTAATATTCTTCTGTCACAATGACAGAGAATTTCTGTTATATAAGCCAAGTCAATTGATAGTCCTTTTAAAGCTTAAATGAATCATTTTTTTCCCAAAATTCTTTGTCACCAGACTGAACCACTAGCGACTTACACGAGCAAAATTGTGCCCAAGTCGAGAAATCCAAAAAAAGTGAGTGAGTGAGTGAGAGACGAGCAACAGGGGCGAAACGAAAGATTTACAATAGCTGCCGCATAATGAGTAAAATCATCAGCGGCTCGCTTGGCATAACGGAGCACAGTCAACGTCTTGGTCGTTCTGATGTTTGTCAAGCGGGCGGCAATACTACTAAGAACTCCTTACGACGTTATATATACTACCATATTCCACGGAAATCCCGAGGACAACCGTCAAATCACACCAGCAATTTTTTTTTCTCCACTTTATTTATTCTTATTTCGCTACCTAACTCATCGTCATATTTTCGAGCATCCGAGAATTTTCACTTCCGGCTGAAAAAAAATAACTATGTGGATATTCCAATCTTTGCAGAAATAACTTTTGGGTACTCCGAGTGTAAATCAACTCGATGAAACTCTGATTCTGAGTAAAAGAAATAGCAGTCAAAGGTTCATCGCTGAGTTGCAGCAGAGGCGAGAGAGCAAAGAGATGCTGCTTGAGCGACACACAAAACGTGGAAGCTTCGGGACGTTTAATCGTCGCGGTGCTTCTCTGGTGACGAGTGCCGCCCACGCAACCACTTGACCTCCCAACGCCCCCGTATCGCTCATTTAACCTTATAAACTCGACTAAACTCGAGTTTACCCGGCGCTATATATATATATATATATATGGCCATGTAATGTTGCTCTGGTCCACTGTCCTCTTATCTCGGCAGAAGTCTCCGCGCTTCAAACCATATATATATATATTGTACATGTATATAACCACCAGCCCATTCATCGTATTCACCATTCTCGTCTGTCTCTCTCTCTCTCTCTCTCTCTCTCTCTCTCTCTCTCTCTCTCGCTCATATTTGTTCTCGAGGTTCATACACCGTATATAACTTGAGCCAACGATACAATCCCAGGATAAATAGGTCAAGATATATTCAATAGAATTTTTCCAAATAGAATATTAACCCTTAAATATTCATTAAATATATGCATATGTGATAAAAAGTTAGATTCAATCTAAATTAATTGAATCGTGATTTATTCATTATACCGAAGAGAAGCGTGCACTGCCAAGTTTCGAGGTCATTCAAAGTTCCGGACGTAAGGTTGCTAAAAGACTCTCGAGACCGGAAGTTCCAAAATAACGAAGAAAACTCTTTGACAAATGGTACATGAAGGCCCAATCAGGATTTTCGGCGACTTTTACTCAATAAACTATTATTTAAATACGTGCTACACAAATTTGACATACTACGTAATCAAACAATTATTTATTCCAGGCTCGGGGCTGTAAGGATTTCCCGATGTATGAATTTTTTAAATCCCCAACCTGATTCGGCTGATGTTTTCTTTTTTTTCTAATTTCAACATCAACGGTCGTGCAAATCCCAAAGCCTGTACATGAGCTATTTTTTAATTCACAGAAATCGAAAAAATGCTTTTTCTTAACCACCTTAATAGGTCTTTCGAATACCTTCGTGAATTATAACAAAGATCAAAATGCTTATAATTGAAAAAAAAATTAAGTGGCCTCGAAACACTAACACATCCCGTGATAAATATATTTTTCGGAGAGATTCAATATAAATATATTTGCTATTTGAATATTAACCGATCAATTATTTGGATACGCTAAAAGAAAAAAATTGTCTCAAGAAAAATTGACGTCGTAATCGCGTGATTTGTCCCGACAACATATTTCACCCTTAAGTCGCTCTCCACCGGTGAGCTAGAGCGCAACGAAAAAAAATGATACATGCCTGTGTTTGTATTCCATATGATATACGACGACCGGCTGATGCTCGATGCAACTTGGCTACATAGTTATAATATATATGCTACTAGTACTATACAGGCGTTGGCCCCCAGCGATATTCGCGCGTGCTCCACCACAGTAGGCAGATATAACGCGTGTTCCCGAGACCGCTCGACCTGTCCCATCTCATTATTATCTTCCTCTCTCTGAGTTACGACGTTTTTATATTTATCGGAGATTTTCTCTCTCTCTCTCTCTCTCTCTCTCTCACCTCCCCTCTCTGCCTTTCTTTATCTCTCGCTCCTCACTTATATGCCCTCTTATAGTTATGATGCACGGTTTCCTCGTATCAAGCACGCAAAATTCTTCGAGCCTTGACGCGCTTCCACCTCCACAAATAAAACAGACACTTTGGTAATTCGCTCCTGCTCATGCGGCAACGAATTAATAAAAAAAAACCTCGAAGAATTAAAGAACATTCGGCTTGATTCGCTTCTACTAAATGATTGAAGAAAAAACGGCATGAAAACAAAAATTGTCTTAACCATTCGAGAAAATTTCATTTGACACGGTTTCTCGAATCCCGAATGAAGAGTTTGAGATTCATGGATATCAAAATTCTCGTCACGAAAGGTGTCACAGCAAGGAGAAAGTGGAATTTGGATCGCGTTAGCGAAGAAAAATCTTGAAATATGTCTCAAAAAATAAATAAAAAAAACAAATGAACAAAACGAATGAATAAAAAAAACCCCGAAGAATTAAAGAACATTCGGCTCGATTCGCTTCTACTAAATGATTGAAGAAAAAACGGCATGAAAAAAAAAATTGTCTTAACCATTCGAGAAAATTTCATTTGACACGGTTTCATGTGAAATGCGGTTTTCTCGAATCCCGAATGAAGAGTTTGATATTCATGGATATCAAAATTCTCGTCACCAAAGGTGTCACAGCAAGGAGAAAGTGGAATTTGGATCGCGTTAGCGAAGAAAAATCTTGAAATATGTCTCAAGAAATGAATAAAAAAAACGAATGAACAAAACGAATGAATAAAAAAACCTCGAAGAATTAAAGAACATTCGGCTCGATTCGCTTCTACTAAATGATTGAAGAAAAAACGGCATGAAAAAAAAAATTGTCTTAACCATTCGAGAAAATTTCATTTGACACGGTTTCATGTGAAATGCGGTTTTCTCGAATACCGAATGAAGAGTCTGAGATTCATGGATATCAAAATTCTCGTCACCAAAGGTGTCACAGCAAGGAGAAAGTGGAATTTGGATCGTGTTAGCGAAGAAAAATCTTGAAATATATCTCAAGAAATATGAAAGAAAAGAGTGAGCAAATTTGGGGCGGATTATATGATTATGCATGCCGCAAAGGGCACTCGATGTATTTTTCTTTGATACGTCACCGACCAACCCCTCTTGAAGATATGAAAGAATCTCTTCGTGGTTTTGCAGAATCGAGATTTGAATAAAAGTATCGGCGTTTCGAGTCATAGGAGAGAGAAAAAGAGAGAGAGAGAGAGAGAGAGGTGTCGTTCCTCCGTTTCTTCTGGTTTTCCCTGACTCATTTTTGTCCCACTTGGGAGGGGGGGTGGGTGAATTCCTCGAACTGTCTTTGTCGCTACTTCTGCTCTTTACAACCTTACTCTCGTCGTCTCATTAAATATGTATAGGCTCTATCGAGCCCCCCTCGTTCTTATTTTCAACAGTGCGGCGACGCCACCCTCTCGATAATAGAACCTTGTGAATCATTACACGAGACAATATGCTTATAATTTTGTCATCGTCGATTCTTCCACATTGTCAAAACATTCACAAATACATCGAGTTTGATTTTCATGTGCCTGCAAAGGGCAAAGATTTTATTTGTATCGATGCTAATGAAAAGAAATCAAATGGTGCGGGGAAAGGAGCTGGAAATAAGTGCTTTGCGTATAATTTCTCACCAAGGGGTGTGAGAGAGTCGAACAAGATTCACGAAAGACGACAATCTTGCACCCCCTCCCCACGAATGGATATTAATTGCCCGGGAGAAAAAAAAAGGCGTTATACTGCCGTCCTGGGACAAATCCATTTTAAAGACTCTGCCGAGTTCTCCAGTGTCGTGATTCTTTATTAAGATGAAGCACCATAGAAACAGCAGCTCACTGCTTATATATGTATGAATCTATGTATATACATATAGCACAGAGGCCAGTGGAAAACAGAAAGAGAGAGTGAGAGAGAACTCTCTTCGGGACTTTCATTTCTTGCACGGAACAAATGGCTCGCGAGTTATCACCCCGCGAATACGCGAGAAAGAGCCCTCTCCATTTAAAAAATGTAAATTCGTTAATGCGAGTAGTCGCAAGGGCGGTGTAGCGGAGAGCAAGCGAGAAAAGGGAAAAAGAACTGGGGTGAAAAAAAATTCGGATTGGCTCGTGGTCGCGAACGGGCAAAGAGGGCGCGAGAAAATTTGTTCGCACTCTGTATATCGCACTCGGTACAAGAAAAAAAAAAAGCTCACCCTTGTTCTAGCTTAGACTCAGTGGCTCGGCAATCCTATTACCTGCTACTATTATCCAATACAGAGAGACGAAAAAAAAATCAAATAAAGTATGCTAAGTTAGGCTCCGAAGGCTTTGGGGAGTAAAAAGTCCTTTGAGGGGTTGTGGCAGCGTTTTTTTTGCTCTCTCTCTCTCTCTCTTTCTCTTTCTCTCAAGCTTTCTTTCTTTGAGATAATTTTCCCCCTTGGTCAGAGAAGCTGAACCTTCTCTCAATAAGGACTACGAGGACACCCTCGACTCATTAAATCGTGCCAAGAAGTCATCGCGAAGGGAGTCGAGTTATTCAGTTTGCCGAGAACATCGATAGCGCTAACTCGATCGTAAGAGAGTTTGCCATCCTTGACTCTGGTAAACCCGTTTTAACATTTTCCAACTGACTTTTGCGGATCACATCGAGGGTAATTAACTTTTCTTTCGTTTCAAGGGAATTCCATGCTCGCGAAGCGTGTCTCGTGGAAGTATACCGAGAGAGAGAGGGAGAGAGTGAGAGAGAGAGAGAGAGAGAGGGCTTGGCTCACGTATAATCTCTTGTGATGGTATTCAATTTTCTCAGCTATACGTGCACGTTTCTCGTGTCTGTAACTAGGAACGATTTAACACGCGAAACGCGTGAAAAACAGCTTTGTTGAGAGACGAACGCGTGTTGCGATTGTTTCATTGTTGCACAAGAGACTAGATGGAATTTTTCTTTCGTCTAAATATATATATGGGGCATTCCAAGCCATATGGACAGGGCCGTGAACCTCACACTTTTTTTTCTTCCTCTCAGCAAGTTATAGGGCAATAAAAGAAACAGTCCAGACGAATTTTCAGATTAAAAAAACAATTGCAATTGCCAACGAAAAAATTATAATGAATATTGTTTAAGATTATCCATCGTTGCGAAATGTTCACGTCAATGGCTTTGTTGAAACAACAAATTATCCAAGCTAAATAAACGCGTGATATAAGTGCAAATTTATTTTTAAATATATTTTTCTTAATTCCCGTATTTTATAGTCGAGAAACTATTTCCATTTCAGAAGAAGAATAATAAAGATCTCGATAATGGACACTATAATAAGGAAACCATTTTGAATAGATTTTTGTATCAACTTCTGTGATACCAGCCACACCAATTTTTCTCTATATCTCAAAATTGTTGTAAAGTATTTTTTGTCTTTGCCTTGTCCTTGAAAACACTAAATGGAAGAAAAAAAAAGTGATACGGGTCATAGCCCTAGCTACTTGGTCTAGAATGTCCCATACGTATCGATACAATGAATATTAAAGAAGTTTTACACGTGGCCGTTTTAAAACGAGAAGTCGAGATAGGCAAAAAGATATTGGGTATCGTTTCTTATTGTCTATGGGGCATAGAAAACCCATTTGATAAACCACGAAGTAGATTTGATCTCGCGTTAGACACGGTGTTAGATACAATTTGTTTTTTTTTCCTTTGGTTTTTTTTTTTTATCTTTTTCATGCCCTCTCACGACTTGGATCGTTTCGTCGATCGACACGCTTGTTTTCTTGAGGAAACGCGAGAGCTGCGATCTCTGCTTCGAAAAATACTCGATAAGTCTCTTGTCTGCACACACACACACGTGTGTGTGTGCTTATATATGTGTGTATTTGACGGGGTTAAGAGAGTTCTCGTCGAGTGTTATTCCGGGAATGGATATTTTAGCATTTCATCCTTCGAGAGTTAAAAGAAACAAAAGATGATGATGAGACGAGATGAGGCAGAGTGCACTGATCCACCAGGATCGATCGAGTTGCTGACGAGTCTATTCGCACCGGTCGCGATGTCTCTCGCGACTCTTGGAATACAAAACGAGCTTCGCGGCCCTCCCAAACTCTTTCTCGAGGCACACACTGTTTTGAGAAATCGGTCCAAGTTCTGCCTCCCTCTCTCTCTCTCTCTCTCTCTCTCTCTTTCTCTGTTGCTTCTCTTTCTTCGTCTCTTCACAGAAACACCTATGGAGCGCGTCTCAATCGATTTCACGAGAGAATCAGGCGATTCCAGGTCGCTTCTCATATATCTATATACATGATGGAAGATCATCACGAAGCGAGAAGAAAGAGGAGCTGGAAAAGAAGCTCAAAAGAAGAGTTCGAAGAGAGCATCGCGCGGCTCGTCGTCGCGTTTACCACAAGAGTCGATCGACGTTTTTTTTTTTTTCCTTATGTTTTTTCTTCATCGAACGAGAGAGGCAACGAATCTCGGCACGCGCGATTCCGATCCCCGAAAACATCGAGCTCACCTCTCGCCGCTTAGAGAATAAGAAGAATCTTTTCGCCGCCGCCGTTTCGCTACGAAAGTTTCACTGCGAGCCAAAACACACGAGAATGAGCGAGATAAGAGACGCAAGAAAAAATCTATCGAGAAGAGACAGGAGGGAGAGAATAAAATTTATATACATATATATATATATATAATGATGTTGGCTGTGGTACGAGCAAGGGAGAGAGAGAGAGAGAGAGAGAGAGAGAGGGAGGAAAAAAGTCGTCTCGAGCAAAGAAGACAATACACGTTCCATTCCCCGCCCCCGCTGCAACTTTTTATTTTTCTTCGTCTTCATCTTGTTATTCTTTTTCTCATATCCCTCTATGATGCTACACGCGCGATCCTTTTGCTACAACCGTTTTTCAAAGTAATTAAGCCAGGCATTAAATCACTCCCCCGAGGCCCCAAGAATCGACGTCGGTCGCGATCTCATCGGCGTGTCTCCTACTAATTAATAGATTTCGATCCGGCCGGCATGGCTCCCTGATCGGCGCAAAATCGGGATGAGAGCTCAAAATTTCTCATCCCCGTCAATCTCTTGTGTTTTATACTATATAATAATATATATCGTGCGGATACTCGAAAAAAAAAAGTCGTATATGATAAAGATCCGATGGAATTATTCGCGATAGCACGTTAATTACCCCACTGAGATGCTGCAGACTCGTCTCTGTCACGTGTATGCTTTATTCAAAATGTACTCTCGTCCCGGGGGAAATTGAGAGTGAGCGTTAATTAATCGTGCAAAAGGGGGAGATCAAACGACATGTGCTCGAATGATTGATACGAGTAATTTTAATCAACTACTGTATGAAAGATCACACAATATACTTTGATTTCTTCGTTCGCAGTTATCAACAGAGACCCGTCAATCTGTTTATAACGCTTATCGTGGAAAATTCATCAGAATTTGAGGATGCCTGACAGCCTCTTACTGAAAAGTTAGCTGGAATAAAAATTGATCAAAAGTCATGAATTTTTAATTCACTTTTGTAAAGACTTTGTCTTGTTCTTCTGAAGTTTTAAGGTCATTGGCAGATCATTTTTGTCAGCACAGTCGTTTTAAGACGTTGAGCACGGAGCCCAATTCTGCTTTCCGTTCAGGCGACCGTCAGTCCCCATGGACTGATGCCGAGCTTAACGTGTTAAAGATCCTCGGGGCGGACAATTTCAATGAGAAATAAAATATTCTCCAACAAAATCACAAGAAATCAACGAAATGAGAGATACTTCATCATGGAAAGAAAAAAAAAAACGTTGGTAAGAAATGTATTGGCACGCCAAATTTTTCGAAGGGTTCTGCGGATAATAATGGAAAATGTGATTAGCAAAATAAACGATGATCAATATTTCGTAAACGAACGAAGCTTTATTTTTCAAACCTAGAATATTATGCAGTGTCCAACTCTAATGTAATGAAGTTTCTTTTTATGAAAGAAAGAAGATCAAATGAATATAAAAAAAAAACGCAAACATTGAAGTTTGAAACGAAGTGTCTTCCAAAAATGTTCTTTCTTGGACAAACTCGCTTTTTAACGTCGAGTACTGTTCGAAGAAATGTACGGTTTACAATTCTTGCCACGTTCGCAACACGTTGTTCCAGCAAAACCCAACAACATTCATAACCTTAACAGAGATTTAAAACCACGAAAAAATGATTTTTAGTTCGGCCCTATTTTCCAAATAAGTGGAATACCTCAACGATGAAAAAAAGCTTCTATTACGTATATCATAAGCTTTAGTGGGGAATGCACTTTTGTATTGGGTTACGTATGAAGAATAATACGCGAAAGAGGATGCAAAGATTATCGCGCGCTCACAGGAGACCCCGAAAGCCCCAAGCCGATTGTATAATACGAAGAAGAAGCAGCAGCAGAAGAAGAAGAAGAAGAGGCAGCAGCAGAAGAAGAAGAAGAAGCAGCAGCCGAAGAAGAAGAACAAGCAGCAGAAGAAGAAGAGTCAGAAGAGGCGGGGTGGGGGGCGTCCGCGGCAGAGTTTCGGCAGGCTATAATCAATTCTGATTGCAGTCAGGGATCGCGGCAGCGGCGGCAGAAGCGCGCGATCCACTCCCCGATAGCGGAGAAAAAAGTTTAAGGGGTAAAAAGAGAGGGAGAGGAGGGCTCTGCCCAACTACCGGAGGCCCGCGGCCCCCGACCAGCATCTCGCACTCATTCTCTCGCATCCCTGCTGCCTCTCACTTCTTCACATTTCGATCCACTGGGCCCTCTCGTCGACGTAGTACACGCATCAAACTCGAAACGCTAAAGTAGAGACGAGAGTAACGAATGCGAGAAGAAAGTTTTGACTCCTCGTGACACGACCAGGACAAAAAGTTCCAAGTCAAATTCACGATATCACCCTCAATTCTCTTTACGTTGGACAAAAATTTCTTCATGAAATTCTTATTCTCAATTGTCCTTCCCTTCTTCTTTCTCCCAGTCTGATTCAGCTCTGCCTTTTCCACTTGTGAATCGCCAGACAATGTCGTTCAATTTTGGCACACACGAAAACATCTCCAAAAAATTGTAGACGCAATTATTGGAATTTGAAATTTTCTATTTCAAAGCGGCCCCTGGGGCCTTCATTGATGATCTCTCGCTTGGGCCCAAAAACAGCAACAGCTGGGTGTTTGTTCGGTAGCCATGTGGATGTACCCGCACCGATGACTCTCGATCCGTTTTGAAGAACGACGGAAGAATGCATCCATCCACGAACCCTTTCCTTCTTGGTCGTTTCTTCTCTCGTCTCTTTGCCCGACGTATCTCTACTGCACGCGGTTAAAGTCTTTCGCTGAGGCACACTGAATGCATCCATCGAGGAACCAGCGAGAGAGAGAGAGAGAGAGAGAGAGAGAGAGAGAGAGAGAGAGAGAGAGAGAGAGAGAGAGGGAGAGAGAGAGAGAGAGAGAGAGAGGGAGAGAGAGAGAGAGAGAGGGAGGGAGCGAGGCAAAGAACGTTAAGAGTAAGCGAGCAAAAGCTAGGGAGCCTGCAGGCCTTGATCCACCGCGCGCGCGTTCGCTTCTTACGATCCCTTATATCCGCGCGTCCGGCCCCATTAGTAGTCGGCTGGCCCATCATTCAATAACGCTCTCGATGCTTGCTCTCTGCTCGCTCTGTTGCTGCTCTCTCTGCTGTCGACGTTGAAGCTCTTCGCTCGTCAGTGAGCTCACTCGCTCACTCGCTTGTTCATTCTCCGATACCTATACCGGGTGTCCAGTAGCAAACGACATATATATCCCTCGATTCACGACGAATCTCTGTCGTTCTCTCGACTCACACTGAGTCTATCCAGAGACCAAATGAATAGCCAGAAAAAAACACAAGTATTGCTTCTTGGTTGAAAAATTGGTGAGGACAAAGCGCGAAATGAGAGAATATGAGTTCGAGAAGCTTTTTGAGTACCGCGAGTAAATTTTCGGGAATGCAATAAAGATGAAGGAAGAAGAGAAAGAAACGAAAAAAAAAAGTGAAAGAAATCGAGTAGATGCCGTGTTTCTGCGCCCCCAGAGAGGATCAACGATTCGGTCGTAACAATTACCCGTACCCCCCTATTTTACCCCCCGAACGCGAAAACGTTTCGGGATTTCTCTTCGATAAAGCTGCCCCGAGGGTCCAGCGTGTCGCGCGCGGTATGTTCTGCATACATTAATGCGTAACGAGAACGTTCGTGCTCGCCGTTGTGCGAATATTGCCAAGAAAAAAATTGGCCATACGCACGATGGACCGAGGAAAGGGATGAGAGAAGAGACCCCTCGGTGAGTCGTGGCGAATGGGAGGACGAGAGAGAGAGAGAGAGAGAGAGAGAAACAAGAGGAACGAACGAGGCGAGCGGGACGAATGCCGGGTTATTAGGCCTCGTACGTTTCCGTCATTAAAGCGATACGATAGAGCCCCGAGTGCACAGACGCAGAGACACGACGATTCACCGATGAGCGGTAATAAAAACAAATGAGTGAGTAACTTTTTTGGACACTGTCCACGTGGCCCTTCTCACAATTTCTTTCGCCAATTCTACTCGCGAGAGTTAACTCGCTCATTTTGTGCTTATATATAATAGATTAGACAGAGAGGAGATCAATCGTCAGTTTTATTGAGAGTATAAGCTCTGCTGCGATCTGAGTCTGGACTGTTTGCTTCTGATGGCTAGAAAAATGTTTAAATCAAGATATCATTGTCACATCATCGTGCCATCCTGATTAAGAGTGTACACCGTGTCTGCTAGGCCGCGAGGTCTCTGTCTGTTGATCTCGCCGTCACTCTACGTTCAGCCCGGACGTCCACGCAGACTGGTATCTCCTAAAGCGTTTGAACAATTTTCTTTCAACTCGAGAGTCATTCTCGCTATACGCCGGCTCAAATTATCGCGGCGCTGGCTCAGAAATAACTCCTGGAACGCACATGCGACTCGTTAAAAACTCACCTGTGGAATTATCGTGGAAAATTTCGTCGCTCGTGCAACGATTGGTGGTCGTTTTGATGAAATAGTCGATATATATATAACTCTTATCGTCGCGGTGCGTTGATTTTCTCCATTTTAAAAGTTGTTGAATTACGTACGAGGAAAATGGACGCGACGAATTACGTCGCCGTTCACTTTTTTTTTTTTTTTATCGAACACTGTAATCAACATTTTTCTTAAATTCTTCCGGAATTACGGAGCTTTAACGATTTTTTACTTTACACAATTTGATAAACAAGGATTTCGAGATTAAAGGAAAAATCGATCTATCATTGATGATAAACTCGACGGTATCATTTTTTAACTCTTTATCATTTATTGGGCATTTAATGATTTTCATTTTCAACATTATATGATACACGATATAGCTAAAAGGTTAAGTCGAAAATTTTTTGTACAAAGAAAATGGACCTGAGAACGGATTCTGATGTTAGAGTACGTCACACTTGTTCCAATTTTTCATTGTTCTGACAATGGAGAAAATCATGAGAGCTGCACTGAACGTTTATTCTTTAAGCTTTTTTAGAATTTTTGAATATCCACTCTTTCAATATTTCAAGAATATTTATTCGTAACTTGTCGAAAAATTCATCAATACATATAGACTCGAATGAAATTTGCAACGATTTCATTCAAATGTTAATTTTCGTTGTCATCCATCATCATGTCCATGAAACAAGAGGTCATCGCAAAGTGAGTAAAAAAGACTTAAGATATCGAGTCATAATGCATTAGAAATACTTCTCAGCAAATCGACAATGAAAAGCAACATAAAATGGACGCTTGATATTACCCGACCCTTTGATAATTGCTCATGATATTTATTATTGAAGAATTGAAATTGCCTAAATCGATGATGAAATATTACAACGTGATAAGCATTTAAAGCACTTAAATATTCACTAATTAACATTCCAATATTCCCTGACACAAATCGAATCGATGAATTCGAGTCATCTTGATTTTATACAACCTCATTATTTATTTTTTTAATACATCGCGTTGGTTTTTACGACCATATCGTTTATTTTATTCGATAAATAATGAATTTTAACTTCATCTCATGCTTATCTTTGTCAACGCAAAGTCCATACACACTTAGTCCATAGTTCATACATAGTTTTTTTTAGTTCGTAAAATTTCCACAATGGGAAAGCTCGTTTCAGCTGGTAAAACGTTCGCGTGTCAAGAGAAGGCGCAGCTAGTCTGTTTAGCGATTTCTCGCGTGCTTCACCCTCATCCGCACGTGCTTCTTGAGACAGCACTGGCACATATTTTTTCTTGTCTCTCGTCATATTTCCTCTCTCCATCATTCAATGACGAATAAATCGTTGAATAGACGCGTGATATTCCAGTGTGCCATTGGCCACTCTCGTAGACTTTTTTTAAAATCATATTGGCGTTCTGTAGAAAAGGGGAAAAAGTGCGCGGTGCGAAGACACTAGAGAATTGACTGACGAGGGTACTTGTACCCCACGGGGCAGCAACAAGTGGTATTCGGCAAGCTGCCTGTCCTGTCGCGGCCGATGTTGTCTCAGCGACGCGACAGACGTAAAGCCAGCACGGTTACGCACTCTGTCGACTCTGGTCAATATCGATAATCAAAGTACGAAGAATTCTCTCGTTCTATCTCGCTATCGCGTTAACCAAGACTCGCAGAATCTTTCGAGGACTCTTTCGGAAATCTCATTCGAGATTTTTCTCGTAACACACGATATGTCTCGAGCATCTTCTGGATGGCCATAAATAAGAGAGAATAAATGAATATTCAGGGGATCATCTACTCGACTATCTTTCGACGATCTGCTAACTATTTTTCGGTTATTATATAACGTATCGGAAAAAACGTAAGATATTTATAGTAAGGAAGTATAGAAAAAGTTTTGCGAAACGAGAAGTTTTCTCCAACAGGAGACGCCACTGTTGAGAAATCTTCGAAAATTAGCATATATTATCTAGATTAGCTTGCCCATGGCCCATTTTGTTTTCTTAAATAATCAAAAATTCAGGGTATATTCCTAAGTTCACTCCGAAAACTTCAGCCTGCCGTAAGGACGTTACCGTTGGCACTTCGAGCTAAGAACCGCATCAAATAGCATTGAATAAGCTGAAATGTTTTGAAACGGTCAAGCTTCTGGGAATTAATTCAGGAACGATATAGGGACGCCATCTAGGGGGAACGATTTAGGGACGCTTTATTAGCGATAGTCGATATGCCACGCGGTCGGCACGGGGCTCGGCCGCGGTCAGTACTTGGATCGGTGACACCGATTACCCGTGAACTTTCTGGTACATTAAATTACTGCGCTGGAGGTCATTTTTTTGAGGCTATGATTTTCACGACTGAGCTTATTTGTACGAACATCAGATATTATTTAAAAATATAACTCCATCGGTCATTGGTACGGATGATCCGCAATTATTTCCTCTTAACCGGGTAGAATTGTGATGCGGTAGAAAATAAAACGGTTGTGGGTACAATCTGGAGGGGGGGAGGTACATACAATGATACAGATGAGATATGAATATATGAATACGAAGTGACGGCTACATGGGACTGAAGGCTACAATGCCGATACATACGAAATAATATTATCGGTGTTAGGGTGCATGATGCATGGCAAGACGATTATTCTCAAAATTTTTTTTCATATATTACACGAAAAGGAGAAAAAATCAAATTAGTGAATTATTGGTTTGCCATAAGTCTGTAATCTGGGAGTCAGGAAGTTTAGGCGTATTTAATAATTTTTCTATTCTGTTTTTCTAGAATAATGTATCCTGAGCATATATAAGTCACTTTTTTGAAAAAATCTATGAAAAATTCACTACTGTTAAATTTTGCTGCGATGTATTGTAAATTCACCAAGATGTCGACCGTGGCACCCGAACGCCATCATCATCGATAAATTTACTATCTTGGCTGGTGTTTTCTACCAGACCCTTCTCTTCGTCTTTCGTACGTGTTTTTCCAACAGGTACGGAGGTGGTGAAATGGACCGAATCGAGGTGACGATTCGAAACCCCAATAACCCCAAAAAGAAGAAAAAGAAGATGATGAAGAAGAAGAAGAAGAAGTCTGTCTAATAGAAGTCGCCTCTATATATATATATATATAGAACTGCTAGTTAATTGCTGGGTTTTTTTCCCCCAACAATTTTCTAGTCCCAAACGTTATATACTCAGAAAGAGCTGTATGGTTGAACAATTGTCCACGCACACTAACGAAGAAGATGTAGTGAAAAATCATCACTCTGATTAGACGATGACGGATAAAAAAATAATCTGTTTCAAATCACAGAATGAGAGTTTGACACTCCAAGGTGAGACAATTGACGAAATCTCTATCAGAGATCCAGAGTTCGTTGCTCGAATAAGGCGAGAGATGATTCACGAAAACGACACAGCAAGCGAGACACAGTAGAGCAAAATATTGTAAAGTGTGGCTGTGGTCAGAGACCTTTTTCGAGCGAGACAAAGACGTAACGTATACAGGAAGAGTGAAATATATATATATATATATATATGTGTGTGTGTGTGTGTGTGTGTGCGTGTGTGTGTGTATATATATGTGTGTATATATATATATATATATATAGAGGTAGGGAAGCACGAGACGCATGCACACGCGGTTCTTGGATAATTGATAGCGGAATGCTAATAACCCGGACGAGCTAGGAATTATAATAGGTTTCTTGCTGGTCTTGTGTCCGTCGAGCTGCTGCTGTTACTGCCGTCGCCGCCGGCGGCTTCTGACTTCGGTTCCGACGCTCTCGGCGTTCTCGTGCTGAATCGTTACTTCGCTCTCTTGATCGTCTTCGTCGTCGTCGTCGTCGTCGTCGTCGTCGTCGTCGTCGTCGTCATCGTCATCGCCGTCTTCATCGTCGTTGCATCACCAACTGCAGTCGATCCGCGTACCGCGATTCGTTAATCCCTGTCATCGAGAACGCGCCGATCGATTAATCGGTTCAACGGTTTGCACTTCATCTTTTAGCACAGACTGCATAACGCGATAAAGAAATTGATCGTATATTATCCAGCAAGCGTCGAAATTATGAAAATTGCACTAGGTGTCGATATTAATTTTGTTAATTTTATTTGCAATTGATTTAGCTCGAGAACAGTTTGATTGGATTAGTATCAATCTATTTTTACTATTCAGGTTTAGTCGAACTGAGGCACCTAAGGATTTTTAAGCTCGATGTAACGCTCAATATTTATCTACCAAGGGCGTTAACAAGAAATTTGGTGAATATATTTTATTGATGTCGGAATCAAAGTTTTTTATTAACCAGACTACGAGCTACAGCTTATTTTACGATCTGTCAAATTTCGTACATCAAGATGACAACTGAAGTTATTCACAACAGAGCTATTGACTCTCAGCCTTGTGCAGCAGCCAATCAAAAAACATATAAAGCAACAAGAATACTTTATCGATTTTAGGTCATCCTTCCTTTGATGTAGGACTAGATTTTTGTTTCATTCGAATATTCAAATCAGTTTTATTTCGATTGAATAAATTAGCTTATTCTTAATAACGCGAAATGACCATTCTACTGTTTATTCGAAATTACATTCGTATGAAACACTCCACGCATAACATGATATATATATATATATATATATATATATATATATATATATATATATATATACAAAAGAGTATAATTTTATCATGAATCATCGATGGTGCGTGCCAAGTATTATTCAGTATACAAAGCCAACGTGTAGACCTAGGTCAGTGACGTATCCACGCGTCGAGTTCCTCGATTCAAAAACCAAAACATTCGAGCAAGAGACTCGGCGATTGAAAATCACGCGCGCTTTTCGTGTACTTCCCTCTCGAACCCCCAAGAGCAATCGTACCCCCGGGACCGCCTAGGCTGTCCCGTGAAACCTTAACTTCCGCTTATCCAACCACCCTCTCTCTCTCTCTCTCTCTCTCTCTCTTTACCCTTACGATTCTACGTTTTGACTTTACCAGCTCGATATAGATCGATTTTCGAGGTATTCCTCGAAATGTCATGCTTTTTCTCACACTGCTTTACAGCCCCCAATTATTTCCTCTTTGACAATAATTTCTTTGCTCGCTGGACTATGATAAAGCTCGATGGACGTTCGAAAGAATCTAATGAAATAATTTGCTTTTTATCGAAATCTTTTTAACCCGCAAATATTCTCACTGACAGCAATTTCTTCATTCGCTGGGATAATAAAAGCTCACGAACGTCAAATTTGAAAATCATTGCGGGCCATGTTGAATCTTTTTCTTTATTCATTAGGGTGACAAAGCTTGGTAGACATTGATAGAAAACAATTGTATAAGAAATAGTGAGTTTAAACTTAAACTCTCTTCAACCGTTATATATTCCTCCACAGTGATAGTAATTTCTTTATTAGGATACCAGAAATCGAGAGAAATTTAATTTCTAGGGAATTGCAAGTGACAGTACGTTGTTTTCCGAAACTCCCTTCGCAAAATATTTTTCCACCTGTCAGTACTAATCGGTTATTTCTCTATTTCCAGAATGATAAGCCTCATGCAGAATTTCGTGAGAATCGCAGAAAACAGGTAGTTTTGTCTCGAGCTTCTCTCAACTCCTCAAATATTTACCCCCCCCCCATCAAATTTTCATATTCGAGGCTAATAAATCTCGGCAAATATTAAATTTCGAAAAATACACCGGTAAAGGTAACTGTTTTTTTTTTTCGTCAAAGTATTCTTGAACCCCCAATAAATTTTCATGCGCTGGCCAAGTTTTACGTACCTGTAGCATGGAAATCCTTGTTGGGGCACGTGAAGATCCATAGGCATAGCCGGATGTCCGGTAGGATGATGGGCTGAAGCGAGAGCATAATCACCGACACTGGACAATGGTGGCTGCATCATACCAGCAGTAGCTGCAGCATGATGTCCGGCTATCATAGCGCCCCAATGAAATCCAGGTGCTCCGCTCATCGACGGTGGATGCTCAGCGAAATCCGCAAGGCCGCGTCCAGCCGCGGCGGCGGCAGCAGCCGCAGCGGCACCGCCACCACCGCTGCCTGCGACCCCGCCGCCACGGTGCATAAACCACCCGTCCACCACGAAGCCTTCTTATCTATATCAGCACAATTTTTTATATATTCACAAACCCTCCAAAACACATTCACAATTGCACTCGTTTTTTTATCCTTCCCTTTCTCTCTCTCTCTCTCTCTCTCTCTCTCTCTCTCTCTCTCTCCCGTATATCTAATTAACGTTTCATCAACTCCACGAGGAGATGAATCGAAAAAGACACAAACGGTAAGAAAGAATTATTGGCAACACTTTTGTCGTAATCAATCAAAAAAACACTGTCACCAAAAATCCACGAAAGATCGATGCAAATTGATTGCTCGCAGTATTAGTTGGATGTTATATCGTGGAGGAAGAAAAAAAAAATAGAGCAGAGGGTTGTCTGTCGAAAAAGCTCAGTGGGACACAGGGGGTAGATCACGTCCAGCTTCCTCACGTCTCGACTGATCACTATCTTCTGTTTCTTCCCTGACCTGCGCTCAGGATTGTTTTTTTCTCTCTCCTGCTCCCTCTCTCTCCCTCGATCTTCTCCCTTTTACGATTCGACGAACTCACCCTTGGACTCTGAATTCTCTCGTCTCTCGCGTTCTCCCCACTTCTCTTTGTCTTTTGCCCGTATCCCCGGTTCACACGTATGGAATGTCAGCCGTTCGTATCGGTGTACGGTTGGCCCCTTATCCTCGCAGATTCACTACATGATGCAAATTTCTAACTCTCTTCACTCCCTTGGTATTTTCGTTGTTATTCTTTCTTCCTTAAAATTTAACTCGTAAGATAAAACCCGTTCACGAGATTGATAAACACAACCGTAACGGATAGTAATCGAGGCCGTTAATGGATAAACGAGCGATTACCAGTCCAATTGACGATAACGACGACGACGATGACGACGACGACGAAGCCGACGACGACGAACACGACGACGGCGACAACGACAACGACAAAGAGGAGGAACGTCCCGCACGCGTCAGAATCGCTTGTGTAAAACTGTATAGTGCGAAGAGAGCTGCTCTCCCGTTCAGGAGAGTACGAGAGAACGATCGCGCGCGAGGTCTCTCACGGTGTTGGCGGTGGAGGCGCGCGCGCGGTTTGCTCGATCGCGCGGGGCGCCCGCGACAGAGTAAAGGAGTAAAAACGGGGCAAAAAGGGGGGACTAGCGAGTCTCGAGCCGCACCAGAGAAGCAGAGATCAACGGGGAACGTGTACTTTAGGGGGGAAACGACGAGCGAAGGACCGCGGATAGCAAAAGGTGGGGGAGGTGGAGAAGGGGAGAAGCCAATGTCGTGGATTTTAAGAGCGAGTGAAACGCAGCAATATATATATATATATATACATATATACATGTACGTACATATAAATACGTTGAGAGTAAGAAATATAGATATATATATATGTATATATATATATATATATATATATATGTGGACGTAGAGAAATGAGAAGAGTAATGCAGAAAGTAACGAGCGAGAGGACGATGCTAATGCGGTCGAGACAGGTGTGCGCGAGGGAGATGATACTCTTGGTAGATGCGAGAGGTAAAGAGGAACCGGAGTACCACGCGAGAGAGACTCGAGAGAACCACAGCAGCCGGCTGCGTGCGAGTGGCGCAGAGCACCAACGACGAGAGCAAGAGGGATCATATGGGAGGATGGATGGAAAGAAGAGGCAAAAGAGTAACACAAGAGAGAGAGAGAGAGAGATAGAGAGAGGGAGTACGAAAGGGAAGCAAAAGCAGACGGGAGCAAGAGCAGGAGCAGCAGCAGCAGCTTGCTACGGCCATGAATGACGCGACTCTCCGCTGCGTGGCGCGGATCGAGTCGCGGGGGCGGAGCTTCGGCCCACTCGCGACCACGTGACGAAGAGCCGCTGATATCAGCTTCCCGCAGAGTACCTCGAGTCTCCTCCCCACCGGCTATTTGTAACCAGGGGCTAGAAGGGAGATGAAATGATAGTGAGGAGAAAGAGAGAGAGAGAGAGAAAGAGAGAAGGAGAGACGAAACCCTTCCACCACCCCCCCACCCAATATGACGCGTACTTGTGCCAGTGCCAACGATGTTGCGTTGGAGGTGTGCAAGAGTTCACTTGTGAGAGCGCACTCCATGTACTTGGGCCAGTTGGGCAGCATTCTGAGAGTGTGTGAAAAGTTATTTGAACATTATTTCATTTTGAGTGAGCATCAACTATTCGTGACTATTTTGATTAACATCGGTTAAACTTCTTGAGACAATGGAGAATTTACTGTAATAGCGAGACGTTTGAGGGATTTTGGTACATACGGTTGACGGTGGGACGAATTGATTTATGCGATTAAGCGAGATATTTAGTGAAATAAAATTCATCTTAGTTAATCAGGTTCAATTGGCGTTATGCGTTTTTCTAACTTGGACCGATATAGATTTCATTTTAAGTGATCAAAATACGCTCGAGTCCATTTTCCTTAAAGTTCCAGCTGCAATATAAAGTTTTATGATTATTCTGATTAGTGGAAAAGGTATTTGAATACTTATTTTCCTAAGGCCGAATAGGGACTGATTCTCAAATTAACCCTCTAGATTTATGCATTTGCATTTTTCTTCAGCAAGCTATAACATTTAAACTATCACACTGAGACGAAATTATCCGAGGAACTTTATGTAAAATTGAATCTTTTTTTATGTATATTTTACTGAATAAATACTTTACCTCGCTGTAACTCCTAAAATACCGCTCGCCATTTTTTTTTCTTCAGCATGCGATAATACTCTCCCATGTTATTTTATTAAATTATTCAATTGACTAGAGTAATTGTAACACGTGCGTGTTAGAAAAAGATTCGACAGTTTTTCGGAAAACGCATAGGGTATTGTCTCTTCTCAACTTTATTTTTATAGATATATATGTGGTATAGATTATTCTGTATGGTTCGTCTTTAATTTGTGTGCATTATCGGCTGTCTGCAAATACCGTGAGGTCTTTTTTTTCCTTTCAACGATTTCTATTGGAGACTCAACCATGCAATTATCCGTAGAAAGTACATTTTTTAAATCAAAAATAGGTTGTGCAATGCGTTTTACCATACAATTTTTGCACATCCTAATAACCTGCGACATCAAGCATTATCAGTATTGACTGATTCTCAAATGATCCTCTAGACCTATGCATTTGCATTTTTCTTCAGCAAGCTATAACATTTAAACTATCACACTGAGACGAAATTATCCGAGGAACTTTATGTAAAATTGAATCTTTTTTTATGTATATTTTACTGAATAAATACTTTACCTCGCTGTAACTCCTAAAATACCGCTCGCCATTTTTTTTTCTTCAGCAAGCGATAATACTCTCCCATGTTATTTTATTAAATTATTCAATTGACTAGAGTAATTGTAACACGTGCGTGTTAGAAAAAGATTCGACAGTTTTTCGGGAAACGCATACGGTATTGTCTCTTCTCGACTTTTTTTTATATAGATATATATGTGGTATAGATTATTCTGTATGGTTCGTCTTTAATTTGTGTACATTATCGGCTGTCTGCAAATACCGTGAGGCCTTTTTTTTCCTTTCAACGATTTCTATTGGAGGCTCAACCATGCAATTATCCGTAGAAAGTACATTTTTTAAATCAAAAATAGGTTGTGCAATGCGTTTTACCATACAATTTTTGCACATCCTAATAACCTGCGGGATTATGCATTATCAGTATTGACTGTTATTAATCTTCAATTATTTCCCAATCGATACTTATGATTAAGTATATTAGCAATAAAAATACGAGGACTGTAGGTGAAAGTGTTTCGTGAACTCCATATTAAGTTTAAGGCTATATTTCCCAACCCACAGACAATCTTTGATATCATTGAGATGATAAAACCTTTTCGTTAAAACCTCAAGGAAAGACGAAAAGATTAAAGGTTTTGTCGGGCCCTAACAATCACATGATCGAGGTGGGGCCTAGACATTTATTCCTGTTACTATTTTCTACTATTAGAAATATGGCTTTAATTTACTAACAACTAGCCACCAATTTGTACAATATTTATCCAGGAAGCCTAAATCGTGCTCTTCGAGTGACAAGGTTGATCAGAATCCAGAAGGCGACACCACCTCCAAAATGTTCCAAATGCACATTTTGCGATGGGATCGTACATACCGCAATGAGCCCTTATCACGAATACCGTGAATATTAGCCATAATATAAATAAATAAATCATAAATAAAGTCCAGTTAGAGCCGCAAGAGCCATAACAGGCCCTTAGTTATAAGGGCCTTTCATGCACCAAAAAAGTGGAAAGTCTGCCAATCGATCATACGAGTTGGCTTTTGGGCTATTGCTAGTACATTTTGAATAAGATCAATTCTATTTGAATCGAACAAAATATAATAATCGAACAATCAGACTCTATTAATATAAGTCTTATTTCATCCGAATAATTTAAATAAAAACGAGAATGAGAGAATGATGATTTCTTGATATAGAACACTAGATAAAACTGGGAGATAAAGGAACGGCTGTAAAATTTTCCCAGATTTCACGTTCCCAACGTGACGTATGGACCCGAGTTCCCTAGACACACTCCCTCGGTCGATTCGTCCCGACTACCCTCCCTTGTAAGTGGGAAAGCGTTCTTGAACTCCCGATTCTCCGACAACTTGTTGAGCCGCTGAGCCTCCAGCGTGCGTTCATAGGCAGTCTGATCATATCCTTCGAGAGGATGGACGAAGATGAGGTGTTTTGATAAGACATTCGTTTTCGATGAAACAAAAACGTCGAGTTTATTCTCCCAGGGGAGAGATGAAATCACCCATAGGACTCACCTGTCATTTTTTATCATTCTTAATCGGCATAATATCATTGAAGAAAATTTATTAAAAATTTCGAAGATACTTTTGCAAATCGATATTTTTCATTTGTAATTAAGATTCGCCCCGATGAAGAGTAATAAACGTTGCAAATATATATAATTCGGAGCATTAAATCACCCGATGTAGTTTCTCTCTTTGCCTCGACAGAGTCACCAAGTCCGCGCGTAATGGCGCTACAATAAAAAATTTAATCAAAATGCCCTCTCGGTAATTTACAACCGAGCCAAGAATACGCGGGTTGTACAATTTTTTCTCCCTCAATCTTTGCCAAGGGTGGACCGAGGCGTACGTCTTTGCTCACTTATACGAGTCCCAACGAAAGGGGCAAATGATAGGATTCGGAAGGGTTGAACCAAAAGATCCACTTTTTCAAGGGGTTGTAACATTATTGCTCGGGCTTTATCGAAACCCCCACAGGAGTCGTTGAACGCCCCGAACCATTTGCTTCACGAAGCGTTGACTTCTTCGCAGTTCTCTCCTCCTCTCTCTCTGTCTCTCATCCGGTTTCCATCTCTCGTGTTTGTATAAAAATAATACTTCTTGTCCTCACTCATTCGCCTCCGCTCGTCGCAGAGAGTCATGAGATAGCAAAAGAGAGAAAGGGCCTCAGTCGTAAATTACAAATTAGTGCTTTAAACTTTAGCCATTACTTAGAGACTTTTTTTCCTTATTTATCTCTCAGGTGGCATTTTAACTTCTCTGTCCTTGTCGTTTCATTCTCTGCAAGCCTCGCAACGGTTGTTCAACTATTGCCCTGACACATGCAACATGTATTGTAAATTTAACGTATAGAACGAAAAAAAATAATTCAGAACAATTTTTCAAATTAAAAATTGATACGTTCATTGAAGATGAATCAATGATATACCTAATATAATCGATGCATCGATCAGCAGAAAATAATGAATATTGATTGCAAAACAATGTCATTTATGAAAAAAAAAAAAAAAAACAATGATTCCAAATTATCTTTAATTATAAACAAAATCAAAAAAACAATAAGTGATTACCACTGCTTCATACTCATTCGAGATTCACTATTTTCTTGTAAAATGATTTCGAATAGTTTTCTAACTCGAAAACTGCCATTACTCTTTATTAGACGAGCGATTTTTTTCTAGTATGTAATTGATGTTCCAATTAACGATAAAAAATGATGGAATCCACATGCAGGAGTTGACGAAATATCAGTAGTTGGGAATAGGTATCGATACAAACTTTTTGTCTTGTCTTCATGATTGTTCCATTGAATACTTACAAGTTTTACTCTTGTTCGCGTTTTTCTCCATTAATCCATTATAAACTCTTATAATTATTTTTTTTTTATTTAATTTTTCCAATTAACTTATTTTTCCAATTAACGATAGAAAATGATGGACTCCACATGCAGGAATTGACGAAATATCAGTAATTGGGAACGGGTATCGATAAAAGCTTTTTTTCTTGTCGTCATGATTGTTCCATTGAATACTTACAAGTTTTACTCTTGTTCGCGTTTTTCTCCATTAATTCATTATAAACTCTTATAAATATTTTTTTAATGCGATTGACCTGTTTAGTAAACATGCCAATTTGGCGCCTGTGCCAGTCAATTATTTATGCTTATACTCGTAATTAATTAGTACTTTCATCGAAATTTAACCGAATAGTCACGACGTCATTAAACGATTTGCTGCAATCGGAAATATATTTCAGAGTCGAATTTATCCCTAAAGTAATCTGGAATTTCCAATTGTACAAGAGAGTAAACTTCGTTAGAATTTCCGCTAGAGAATTGCACAATTTTACTGTCATTAACTATATACGATAACTGATCATTCGTTCGCTTTTTTTTCGATTGACACATTTAGTAAACATGCCAATTTGTCTCCTGTGCCAGTCAATTATTTATGCTTATACTCGCATTTAATTAGTACTTTCATCAAAATTTAACCGAATAGTCACGACGTCATTAAACGATTTGCTGCAATCGGAAATATATTTCAGAGTCGAATTTATCCCTAAAGTAATCTGGAATTTCCAATTGTACAAGAGAGTAAACTTCGTTAGAATTTCCGTTAGAGAATTGCACAATTTTACTGTCATTAACTATATACGATAACCGATCATTCGTTCGATTTTTGATCGATTGACACATTTAATAAAAATACCAATTTGGCGCCTGTACCAGTCAATTATCTATGCTTATACTCACATTTAATTAGTACTTTCATCGAAATTTATTATATCTATTTCACAGTCGAATTTATCCCCAATACAATCTGGAATTTCCAATTGTACAAAAGAATAAAGACTTTGTCAGAATTGAACAATTTTAGATACGATGAACTGTATACGATAACCGAGTCGATCATTCGTTCGATTTCTTCTCGATAGTATTATAGGCAACAGGTGCTTCAGCGGCGTCAATTCTTCCAAGCTCTTTTATTTTTTCAATAATGTATACTCACCCCCTTTTTCTCACTGAATCGCTCTCATAAGTCTCGACTAAAAATGTTCAATTGCACGAATATTTTTAATACTCTTTAAAGAATTATATCAACCAATTTACGTAGCCCAAGAGCTAGAGACATTTTTGGTGCATTTGACATAAAACAGTGAAACTCGCCTATAAATATCGCAACTATCCGATGTTAAACACAATTAAATTAAACTTCACACAGCGAATAAAAAGATTTAAAATATATTTCCGAATTGAATTCTTTATTTTACATAGAGAAATATCAAAGATGCTTTTGTAATGAGCCAAAATGAGCTGATTCGTCTGTTAATTCGTATATTCACCTTTGAAAGAGTATAAGAAGTCGTAGGATCGCGATTCCACCTACTTTGAGTGGAATCGCACGAGAATAATTCGGCTGCAGACCGATTCTGGATTATTGCTCGGTTGTACCGCAGCGAGTACGATAGCAGAAAGTGGGAGGGGATACAGGTGTGAGTCGTAATAACATAGCAGATTCGCCCTTCGACCTTCCACGCTCTGCGAAAGCACCGAGAGAGAATATGCCTCGACTTCACTGAGGCCGCCTCGGCACAATCGGTAATACACACACCCACACGCACGCACACACACACATATATATATACACATACATATATATATACATATATACACCGCCAATCATCGACCCTTACGGCGTGTATCAATCGTCGCTGTAGAATCATTATACCTCCCCCCTCCTCATCGAGGAAATGGTCGGCATTAGGTTGAAGAGAATTGTGCAATGTGCATCATACAAGAAGTTAAACAGCCCGAAAATTGGCCCATACTACCGTCCAGCATAAATAATGTAGTTGATATCGAGGTAAGAAGAAAAAAACACATTAGGATAATTCATAGAGGGATAAGAAAAAAAAAAGGTCAGAGACATGAAAAGTTGTTCCTTCTTCCAAAAATGTAATTTATTCCACATATTGCCAAAAATACATAGTAGCGATTGTGTTTCGTTTGAAATCAACGCGTTATCAAGACTATCTTGTACAGTTAGTAGAAAAAAAAACCCATTACACTAATGAACGAGGTTATTAATTCGATGATATGGGTTGATGAGATACGTAAATTTTTTTACTTTTTTTTTTTTTCATGAATGGATGATGCACTATTCGATAGATAAATTCCTGTGGAATTTTCGTATTATTATTTTGTGGACCATTATTTGATGATGATCGAAACGATTGCAATGTAGACTTAGGTTGAAGTTTAGTACTTGAGCAAGTGTCAATCATATTCGAGTCTCTTGGTTCTTTTTTTTTTTTTTTTTTTTTTTTATCTATATGAGCAAACTTTACGAAATTTCGTGATTTCTTTATGGCCCACATTAGTCGAGTCGTCGAGAAAGAATATTTCCATCAAATTCGACGATTACACTCGCGTAATTTACGACCGCAGGCCCAATAATGTTAAAAATTTCTGACCCTGTTTTTTTTTCTGCTGCAGTTCGTTTATCTTTTTCGCTTTCTTGGATGCATCGCTCGTATATATCTAGAAATATTTACGACTGAAATGACAATTCGCTCCGAGAAAACCGATCGAAAAAAAAAAAATTATCTTACTCGCATGCAAAGCTAAGGACTAAAACACGATAAGAATATATATATATATATATATATAGAAGTATGATTGAAGCTAAAATTGCTTAAATCATAGTCTCATTTATACATCGATATGATTATTTTTATCGATACTGCGCAGATGAAAAAAAAAAAAAAAATCATTAAATCTTTAACATACTGGCTCGTACGGTCATGTATTATTTACGCCGATGAAAACGATTGATACTATCTCTAAGGATATCATATCTCTTTTTTTTTTCTTCTTTTTTTTCATTTTTTTTTCTCTTGCAGGAACAACATTTAAATATTGTCCTCTTCCTCTATTCATAATTTTCATAGATGTGAAAAAATTGCATGCAAAATTTACGTAGTATTTAGGAAATTGCTTAATTGCAGCGAGCTCAATTACACAAGCTCGTTTACAACCACATTTCACTCTCTAAGTATATCCATGATATATTATATCGGAAATATATGTAAAAAAAAAAAAAAAAAAAACTTAAATATGGTTAAAATGTTCATGTTATCAGGTACTTTCTACACATCATCATGATTAAATAAGACAGGTTCGAGCAGTCCGATCGATTGTCTTGTTTTACTCTCGATATCAATCATTTTTTTTTATTTTTTTGCTTGGATGTCGAGAGTAAAAAATCAAGATTTACAATAACCCTCAGCTCGGTATAATTACGCATGATAATGCTACATGGTATATAATGATGAATATATAATTTCGCTATTGTCGTCTGTATAGACATGCAGAACGCTCTTTAGCTCACGTTTGAATACTCTTGAAAAATACGTCGGAGCTCTTAAAACATAAATGTAGTTTTCTATTGCAGACCTCGAAATTCTAAATATCTATTTCAGAGGCACTTTTCAAGCTCTCGGTATTTCTCACGATTGTATAATAATGTATTAGAATAAGTACAGGATTTTTTCACCAAATCTTCATACAAGATCTATTACAAGATCTATACAAGATATTCTATTTTTTTGTGCATTTACTTCTTCTCCGTCATTCTATTGCATTCTTCAGCAATTATACCTAATCGATTTATCAAAAGAAAAAAAAACGTATCTGAAAAAAATTCACACGCACTATGACACTGAAAAAAATAGATGCACTATTTCCAGATGCATTTCGATTGGTCAAAATGTAATTGGAAATAGTACATTTTTTTCAGTGAACAAATATGAGAATACAGCCGTGAAATACAAAGGGCTAAATTGATTCGATTTATATGTTTTTTTTTTCTTTTTTTCTTCAATTTTTTATCAATTTCTCGGTTTACAATATTTTACAAGGCACATTTTTGTCGGATATCGCACAGTAACCACATATATCTCTGCAAACAGTGAAACGGAATATTTTCACTGTTCAATGACTAGTCTCTAATTGATTAGTGCACAAATTGGATTGTGACAAATAATTTGTATCTTTCAGCATCGAGTTTTGTTAATGATATTACAAACGTCGTAAAGTACGTTTTTCACTGGTTCAATAATATTTCTTCTTCAAAACAAAAGCTGCTTCAGATATTAAAGTCTGTACCACGAATGTGTGCATTCGGATTATTTTCTTCGCGGATGAATCCACAAACAAAACAACAACAAAAACGAAAAAGATGCATGGTTACCGTGCATTAAAATTCTCGCGATCTATCAGTCTGGTGAGCATTTTCATTCCACGACTGTACACGTTTGGGTTATGACAAAGCATAAAATATATTCTCTAACAATTGCATATATAAATATTATATAATATATACTCTGCTTCGGAGAGGCTCTCTTTGTTTTTTTATTTTATTTTTTCTCTCTTTTCGCAGCCTCTCGTGGGCACAGTCGACTATGAGGCTACAATGCATGCAACGTAATATATAATAATAATAAAAACTCTGTCGTTCTAACAACCAAAAAATAATATGTCTCGACAGTGTGGGTTTTTGGGTCACCCGATCTCGTCGTTTGATTAAATTCAATATGTACAATTATAAATTTTCGTTAAATTGATCATTCCGCGTTTCCGCTCGAAACTCTCAAAGACTCTCGATCACCTCTCTATACTCTCAGCATACCGAAATGGACGAGTTAGAAAAGTCATTTCACCATGTTCGAGAAGATTCAATCTCGAAAATGGCGTCAATAAAAGGCACGTTAAAAAAAAAATATATTTTACTCACTAGTCAGTGTGATCAATATTGGCACGCTCGTTGAAAATATTAAATTCTTTTTAATCTCGCTTTCGCGCTTTTAAACTCTAAGATCTACACGGATATCGAGTGTTTTGCAGCGTTCGAATGATAAACACATTTTTAGATAATTTTAATGAAATAATTGGGAATATTTTCTCGCAATTGATTAATCATAATGAAAATCATAATTCTCATTAATTTTGAATTAGTCGCAATTATTTTTGCGTATCAGCAGACATTTTCGAATGTTCAAATCGGATCACGATAGAGTTCTGATAAAGCTTATCAGGTCCTCAGCAGGAAATTATTGAAAAACGATTCAACGCTAAAGATTTTCGAACAGTGCGAATAATCATTCAAATAATTTATCATTCGAACTATACTGATCTCTACTCGAAAATCGATAGATCGACATGACTACGCTTAGAGCGAATTAAAATCCTCTAAATAGAGTGTAAATATGCCAATTCGTTATTCAAAAATATATATATATATATATTTATATTAGACATTGTTCGATTATTCTTATCAAAAATTTCATACGTGGTTTAACCACAGATGCCTTTTTCTCTCATCTCTGAGGTTTTTCAGTTACTCGACGCAGTGAATCTAAATGCAAATAATTATCTTTAAGAAAAATATTTTTTTTAAATCACGCGCAGAGCTGACATTAAATTATCAGAATTCACGATCTATTCGCCGACGATCTCCTGTACAACATTTTCATTTTCTACTCACCTTCGAAAAGATGCGACTACTTAAGGCAGTGTGAGTAGCTCCTGTAATCGTCTAACTCATCTCGCATACGGATCACGAAAATCCATAAAACGAATCCCACGTAAAAAAAAAAAAAAGAAAGAAAGAAAGAAAAACCCATAAGGGTATGTTTTACCATCAAAGCTCGATGGTATGAGCGATCTTTTGCTCGTTGAATCTCCAAATGGATCTCCGAATTTGCTAAAATCGGTCCACAAACAAAATGGAGATTGAAGAGTCAAGATCAGGCAGGATTCGAGATCAATCTTCTTCAGTCTCTTTCTCGGCTCGAGTCATTCTTCGTAGCGAAAGAAACAACGGACTCAATAGTGCCCATCAATAAAACTTCGAAATTCACGATTGGAATTTCCGGTTTTCGTTGTATCCAACACGCGATAATCATTTTTCGACTCAGCGACTGTAATTCCCCGGGGAAATTGTGAAACAGAAAAAAAAATAGCTTCGAAAATCGAAGGTCTTTGTTGACTGGAGAAAGAATTTAAACCGGTGGTGGTCCACGAACGTAACGCAGCTGAGGTGTCAGCGATAGATTGAGTGTATTGGCGGCTTCGCAGCAATGAGGCTCGAGGAGACATGCAGCGCAGAATAATGCCACAAGTGCCAATTGAAATGGTAAAGCAGCCCGAAGAATTCGCCATACCCAACTTTTTGGTACGTTCGGTTCGTCCTCCGGATCATCCGCGTCGGTCATTCCACTCTTGGACTTTCGAGCTTTTCCATCGTTCTCACCATTGCTGCTCGCGAGCCTCTTCTTGTGCTTGCTGAAACATCAGAGTTGAGACATCGATGTTAGAGGTGGGTGAGTGCAAATAAAATCGACGAAAAAAGAAAAACGAGAAAAAAAAAAATTACGACTTGGGCGGGTCGACAGCGAAGATGGCCAAGGGGCGTGAGAGACCCCTCGAGGCAAGGACACGAACGGGAAATTGGAATGGGCCGAAGTGAAGAAGGGATGAGGGACACGCGTAAAGCCGCGAAGTGATGAACGAAGACGAGACGAGGCCTCGGGAGTTTTTACAACTTTTTTTTTACGACGCAATACGCGAGGAGCTGCAGTAGCTCGTCCAGTGGCAAAAGCCTATGTTAGCCCTGGAACTAAACCTATTACCACAGACTCTCGTGGGCCAGTGATTAAACGTAACTATAAAATAAAAAAATAAAAGAAGGAAAAAAAAGAACATGGAATTGTTGCTGAAAGTAATGGCGAAAAGTCACGTGGCTTCTCGAGAGACAAAGTTAAATGAGGTGATCCACCGGGTGATAATGGGAAATTTCGAATAATTCGTACGAGGTGGTAATACGAGAGTTTTCAAGTACAATTTAAGCAAAACTTTATCCCATTCGTGGCTACATTCGATATCTGAGATAATTTATCAGATTATCTGCATCAACATTCACAAACTTATCGTTGCGAATTTATAATTACTTGTAGCGAATCTTTTGATTGTTCCGGCAATTTTCTTTATCGACCCTTATGAGTCCATTATTATTATTTTTTTCAATCTGGGCATCATTGGTAAAACTTATCAGCCTTCATTATCCTTAACAGGTGGGAAGATAATTTGTCTTAGATTTTTGTTTTACCTTATAAAGTTAAGCAATTGAAAAAATGAATAATATCATTAATTTTTACTTTACTTCATTATAGATTCTTTATTATGACTTTGTTTAAAGCTTGCAAATAAAAAGATTTTCTTTCGTGTCATTCAATTAGAGTTTCAGCATCAATAAGTTACAGATAAAAAAAAATGAATCGAAAAAATAGATACGAAATTGCTACATGGAATAAATTTCTTGAATAAAATTCTCGAAGTAATTAAAGAGTCACTATTCTGCTTATAGTTTAACTTTGAATTCTTCGTCTCGATCGCGATTGGTATAATTCAATGGGATGATAAATATGTCGTTGGCTGTGCGAATTCGGTTGGGAGAAATTCTTGTACGAAGTTATTACGACGAGTGAGAATTCCGGGATGGTGTGGCAAGAGAGTGAAACGACGAAGCAAAGTGGGAAGGGGAAACAACGAGAAAAGCCGAGGTTATGAAAAGCTATAACTCATTTCCGGAAGTCTCGGGTGGCCCTCGTCGAGAATTTTCTAGCCAGTTGGTGGCGCTGGTGTGTCCTCTGCACATTCGTCGCGATATTGACGCGCTCTTTTCAACACATTGCGAAAAGTGCACACGAAGCCTTGTATACATATATAGTCCTTATCATTCTCGGAGTCAAGGCTGAGATCTTATATTCAAATGAGAGTGCCAGGAGACCCGTCTCGTCATAGAGACGAGAGAGACATTATGGACCAACGATGCGAAGATTCGACGCATCCCAAACACTCCATGAGCGCTCTCTGCGTTGAATGCACACTGTTCTCATTCTCACGTCTGGTCTCACTTTAACGGTATGCGAATTCAACGGAAGGGATAGCTAGTGCAAAAATGGATTGCCTAATTTACGATTAATCAGTGCGATAATTGAAAAGTTCATTTTTCCCCATTGTCGATAATTTCCTACATAGCGGGCACTCGAGGACTGCGATGTGACATCTGGTGGCGAATTTTTGCAATCGAAAAAATGCTCAGCTGCTTATGTATCATTTGATGCGAATTTATAGATTCCTTAATGATGTCGTAGTCACATGGAAAGTATGCTCCAAATGTATATAATCTATAAATATAATAAAACTATAGAGGGGTCGAAGTCTGTAGATTGAATTTAATTAAGCAAAAATATATTTGGGGGACTATTTGGAACCAGTAGAAACAAAAAATACGATTTTTGGAATGTTTGTCTGTCTGTCTGTCTGTGCACGCATCACGCGGAAACTACTGGACCGATTTTGATGAAACTTGGCATAGTGATAGCTTATATCCTGGGTCAACATTTAGGATACTTTTTATCATGGGAAATAAAAGGGTTCCTAACTATAACTAAAATATGCATAACCTAAAGTCCACGCAAAGGAAGTCGCGGGCACAGCTAGTTTATTATATATATATATATATATATATATATATATATATATATATATATATATATATATCTATAATATAATTTATCGAATATATTCTAAATAATATGATAAATGCATACATTTACATAATAATCGATGAGTATACGGGCTTCGACACTCGGATTCGTCATCTGCAGACACTTACATCGATACTCGCAGGCACACAAAAAATACATAGAGGCTCACAGATACTTCCTTGATTTACGTGGGATCGCGATACGCTCTAACCGCAATAATCCACGATTAAAATAATATACATTTATTGAACTTTTGGAGTATTCTTTATTTTCATTAGGATATTGCAGCATGAGCATTATTTCTCGAGTGATTGATAAAATAATAATTAAAAAAATTAAGAACTAACCTTGTCGTGAATTTAATCTGATTATTGCTGTTTCGACTGGCAGCACGAGCTTCAACGCTCGCTGCAGTTCTGACGATTAGCTCTCGGCATTGTTTCTGTAGACAACGTAATTCGGCCTCGGCATCCTCAACTCTCTTCCAAAGTTCCACGAGTGCATCGCTTCCTGGTGCCAATTGACTCTCAAGAGTGCGCGTTAGACGACGCAAAGCAGCGAGACGACGTTCTCGCTCGCTCAACTCTTGCTCGCTACCACTGTCGGATATTCCACTATCCGAGAATGTTCCGCCCTCTTGCGTCAGACTCATTACCGTAGTATCGCCGAATTTCAGGCCGTTACTACCGACTAATTCATCCTCCGGTGTGCCATTGACAACGTTACCATTCTGAAATACACAAGGCAGACATTTTGATTTTAGTAAAACAAGAAAAAAAAAAAAAACAAAATCTCATCTTATTTTATTGTTTATATTTGAATTTAAAAATCTTTGTTGAGTATTTAAAATATTCAGCAGGTGCTTCTGTATATCAGACAAAAATGTTAAAAGATCCAGCTCAATTGTCATTGGAAAACAATTATTTTAATGATTAGAATTCGAGCGAGTATTGGGAGGGTTAATTATTGGATTCAATACGCGAAATTAAACATGAGAAAAACAATTCTAATATATATAAAAAAAAAAAAATCCTCTATATAGGGTTAAAAAAATGATGAAAAATATAAAAATCAAAGCATTACTACAGTAGCTGGGACCGTTTTGCCACGGGGGTGAAAAGATTTGGTCGATCGGATTCCCTTATATTATACAAATATGCAGATATATATATATATATATATATATATATATATATATATGCGTAGGTGCACGAAGGGAGAAATGAGATCGTTCCCTCTCGCGCTCTGCAGTTGAGTATGATATCGAATATTGTATAATCCAGTGGCGCGAGTGTCGCTCCGGGGCCAGCGGAAGGTACGTAAGACGATGATATAGAGCAGACAGAAGGAGAGTGGGGAGGTGGAGGGTAGAGTGAGAGAAGTTGACTCAAGGCGAAAAAGAAGGAGAGAGGCAAACGAACGGAAGAGAGCAAGAGGCGAGAGAGTACGATAGTAGTGCCGTACTGAGAGAGCAACGAGACATGAGATGAGAAGAGAGAAAGCGAGAGCGAGAGAGAGAGAGAGAGAGAGAGTAGATTTAGGCTGTTTGCAACGGGCGGCGGAGACGCGGGGAACGAGCCTCCGGTAATGAAAAGCGCGATCCGCATACCAAGTAGCAACCACCAACCTAGAGTCTCTCTCTCTCTCTTCTCTCACTCTCTCTCGCTCTCTGTTCATGTAGGGTGGGTAACTATATACCCCACGACGCTGATATAACGGATAGTAGGTGGAAACGAACCTCGTCGGGTCAGATGCCGTCGTGTGTACTATTCCAAGAAAAAGTCTAGCAGCCTCCGAGGGAAAAGGAAAAAAGATAGTAGTAAAACCCTTTTTCGGTCGGACCGGATCTCATAAGCTCGCAAATTTTGTAGAATGCACCTGAACCACGTAATTAGAAAATTGGAATAATCATATATTTTCATGCAGAAATATAATTAGCAATTGAGAAAAATTGAACGTTGTGTGACGAAAATCCTTTTCGTTACCGATTCATAAGCTGCTTTTAGATCCAATTTTTTATCGAATAAATTTGAAATTTGTGAATAGAAAATTGTCAAATGAAATATAATTTTATGGCTTGAATCGAACGTTGAATATCTCGAGTCTGGTCCGAGTAGTAAAATCCTTTTCTGCTCGGCCACCAATTGGTAAGGTCGTGTAAAGTCAATTGTAAGATCTTCCCATGAGGATCGGTTTTTGTACAATGATTTTGAGCCACGTAATTAAACAATACAGTGGAAAAATACGATTATTCATTCGAGAAAATTGAAGCATGAATATTTTCGTTGGGAAAATGAATAAAAATATTTATATATATATGAGTCAGGAAAGGTAAAAAGGACGAGAGAAGGTATCCGAGAAACTCGAAAGATCATACTAGAATC
Source organism: Dyspetes luteomarginatus (assembly GCA_963669185.1). Taxonomy (NCBI): domain Eukaryota; kingdom Metazoa; phylum Arthropoda; class Insecta; order Hymenoptera; family Ichneumonidae; genus Dyspetes; species Dyspetes luteomarginatus. The sequence continues at coordinate 17,559,262 of OY769905.1, read as the reverse complement.
ATAGAGAGAAAGAGAGAGAGAGAGAGAGAGAGAGAGAGAGAGAGAGGGCAAAGTCTTCCCGCTCTGCTGATCCGACCGACGATATTAAATTTGTATTTTTACGCTGATTCCACGGGCCATAGAGAGATACGTGAGGCGAAAGAAAATCGTCTGGGCGATTAACGATCCCAGCATACTCGGGTATCCTCCAGGAGGTAGTCCAGAGTGCACGATTTCCTCGTCCCAGATGTCCGAACGCTTCTCTTATTTTTCGCCCCCTTAGACACTCTCTGGTCCCCGTGTATAAGGAAGCAAAAGCAGAAATAGCACAAACGTCGAGCGGTCAACGGATGATCCTCGCACCCTAGAGTTTGTTACCCCACACCATACGGTATAAAAGTGTACTCCCCCTTAACCCGAGTCTCGCACGATTCCCCTCTCTCGATATTTTATTTAGAACCTATAAATATGTACGAAAGGATCACCAAGACCGATCCAACAATGGTTGTGAAAACTTGCCAAGATTTTCCCTCACTATCGAGAATGGTGTTTTTTTTTTTTTTGTTTTTCGAATGATCGAGAAAAAAAATCGAGATCATTCCCCCAAGGTAAAAAAAAGCCATTCATCTCGCTTCACAGATGCACACGAAGGGTGGAGATATAATTCGAAACGAGAACAAGAAAAATTTAGAATTGAGTGGAAAAAAAAGGGAACGCGAACTCGCGATTGGGTGAAATTATTCCCAAGCGTGTCGTACCTCGAGCAACTGGATTTTTTTAAGTCACTCGACAGTATCGGCTTATTTCTTTTATAGGACGAATACACAGACAGTGTGTGAGACGCACGTCAAAGTGAGAGGTGGTGAGGAAGGGAGGTGGGGGTAGGCACACGATTGTAAACGTAAGACGAAGCTGAGACCGTTCGTCTTCGTGACGTGCGAAATGAGAGAGTGCGAGGGCGTTCACGCAATCGGAACTCACTGTGCAGACTTCTTCCCACTTTCTCCATTCTCGACTTTCCTCTATTTTTTTTTCCCTGTACTATTTTACTCTCACTCGAGATTCGAGTAAGCAGTCGACTGTTGGTCGATTCAACCGAACTGCGAGTTTACTTTATATGCAAATCGGAACGAGGGGCGAGAGAGAATGAGAGACGAAAGGAGAGATGGAAAATCACTGCGTTTAGCAGGTAACTCTTGTTTCGACTAGAATATCGTCGATCGTGTGTTCGATTCTCACTGTATCAATTTTTATTCTCTTCAAATAATCCTACACAATAGATAAATGTTAGTGCCATATAACAGAGAGAAAAAAATGTGCTTGTATTAATCGAATTGACGATTTTTCCTGTGCATCTGGCAAAGAATTCGAATTTAATGAAGAATCATAAAATCGAATAGGGGCTTGGCGGAGACTATTTTTTAAGAGAGAAAAATATTCTAACGAGTATGTAGGTTTGAATCGGACAGTGTGATGTTTGAGGGTACTTAAAAGGCGAAGTTGTGCAAAACGTGCTTGCTAAAAGTACAGCATAGAGCCGAACGATCAAGTAACCCGAGCATCTTCATTATAATAATTATTTTAACATCAAGAACCATTTTTTGTCAAACTGTCATTTTCACAAATTAAATGTTTATCTTACATAAACGTTAAATGACAGAGCGATGTGGTAGAATTGCGAATCGCCAATTAAATTACTGAGAAATTCAGATGTACTCTCATATAATCGGAATTCCCTCTAGCCGTGGTCACAGATCATTATTGAATGATAGCCGACCGACTTGAAGTAGCGAGAGGCTTTAGCTCTTGCTAGGTACGCTACGTTCTCGCTAGGAATTCACCAGCACCCGAGAGTAACTGTGGGGTTATGAAGTGACTCCCTTAATCTCCATGATGGCCGCACGAGCCTGATACAAACAAACACACAGACACACATATTTATGTGTGTGTATGTATAAATATAAATATAAATATAAATATATATATATATATGTGTGTGTGTGCGCGTGCGCGTGCGTGTGTGTAGCAAGGCTCAGAACGAGGCGCCCGAGTGAGCCGGGGCCAAAGGTTCCCTCGGGAATGGGCTTCTCTTATTTTCTCATCCCGGTCGACCACACTTTAACCCCCGCGAGGGAATCGCGCGCGCGTCTCTAATTTCCTCACGCATTAGTTCCACTATCTGCCGTGACTCTTCTCCACCACCGCCTCATATAATCGTCTTACCGGGAAAATTTCTATGAATTTATTAAACCCGTAAATATATTATTAGTGATCGTGAATTTGCTGGGAAAATTACGAAAAATATATTTTACAAATTGGCAAGAGTGTGTGTGTGAGAAAGAGAGAGAGAGAGAGAGAGAGAGAGAAAAGAAACTCACCTGGCAAACTTCCTGCTTCTCGGACAGCAATCTCGCAACATCACGAACCGAAGAAGCAACTTCGGTGGTCGCACCAGCCTGCAGAGCAGCATCGAGAACTGCAAGGGTGTCCTTGTCTCTGCGTAGGGCACATTGCAATTCCGTCAAACGTGCACTGAACTGTTGGACAGCTTGGAGAGCGCAGAGCTGTTGATTTCCTCTGAAACACGTGAAGAAAAATAGAGAGAAAAGATTAAATAACGTCCAGTATGCTTGTATTGTGTTGAGAAAAGGCAAATGAAAAGGATCTCTGACGTTGTGCAATCAAAACTATGAAAACGACGACAAATGGAAGCGATAAAGCCCTTTGGCAAACCCATCGAAGCAGAGTGAGACTTTTTCCAGAATTATTAACGGTTTTTCCTCGACCCTTCGCTCTCCATACACACAGCTCGCGGCAAATAAAAACATTTTATCCGAGAGTCCAATCTGAAGGCTTTCCCCATGCGGGACAATCTGTGTATGTGTGTGGATCGAAGAGCCTAAACGAATTCTCGTGCCACTGGCGTAATCGTCCGAATAGATTTACACTTTTTCGTAGCAAAAATAAAGAGGGCAAGAAAAAGCTCTTATTCGAAGTATTTTTTTTCCTGTCGTTTCTGGGAAATGTGAACTTTGACACGTTCGACGTAGAACGACACGAGGAAAAAAGACTAGAGATCGTTAACTTCAAGTACACAGTGCAATGAAACCGAACAGACTACTATACTGGCTTTTATAGATGACATCCCTTACGACCTCGTATAAACTCACGCGTGACGGTTCTTGATAGTCGTTAAAATTAATGCATCGGTAACCAGAGACACTCTGTTGTGGCTAACAATATTGTACTCCTTATTTTTAACGCTATATTTATAGAGAAATTACATTATTCGACATAGAAATAATAACTTCCGTAGCAGAAGCTTCGTTAGGTGAAGAAATATAATTATTTATTGATTATTATATTTAATATTTTAGAAAGTCTACCCCGTCATGCACTAGAAGTTTAAACGAAGAATGAGGCATATAATTTCAATATTTTTCATGAGAAAGGGGAAATGTATATTTCTACAATAATTGAATATAAAAATTCTTCGACATATTCACGAAAATTCTTACGAAAATCTTTGTTTACATTTTTAAATACAAATTTGTGAACCTAATTATAAGTTCCATTTGGTTTAATAAATTATTGTTAAAATTTTCCGTTGTGAAATGTTGCCCTTCATTTTTGTTTGCCAATTGGAGCCGAGCTTAACTTGAAAACTCGATTACATTGAAAATTCCCAACGTTTGGTCAAGCGGTCAGTTTGAGTGGTATAACGCGCTGTTTAATCCTCATTTTAATTTCTATACTCCTCCGTAACAGCCCTGATCCCCTTTGGTGATAGGGGTTTATGCTCTCCCTCGGATTCGCATAGGGGTTGTAACTAGCGTAACTGACCGACACACATAGAGGACCTCCGGTATTACAACCTCGCGGATCTCTCCTTCTCACCCCTTTATGTCCCACTGGAAAGTGCGGTTGACCTCGAGTGCCTATTATTCCATTCAATTCCGCCGAGCGCTCAATTTACTTTTTCCAAATCTTTCATAATGCTGATTATTTTCGTTCGATTAATTCGATAATATTTTTTTTATTTTTCATCATTGTCTTTTCGTGCTGTATTGTCGATCGACTAATTAGGAGGAAATGGATGAAATACCAAAAACAAAATCGCACGTCGTCGAGCGTTATAAGGTCCCGATTAAAGCTCGTCTTGATCCCTTGCACAAAGCTCGTAATCCCAAGGCGACACGGGTCCGTTCTACGAGCGCCCCCTCACGGTCTCGATTTCACGTCGGCCGAAGTTTTACTCCCGCTAGATCGAAGCCAACATCATGACTGCATGAGAGGCTCCCGCGATGTTTGCTCTAGAGGCTTCATTACCTCTCACAATATTTGCTCAACGTCACGAGATCCAACAACGACGACGACGACGAGGACGAGGACAACGGTCATTCGATGACCCCAAATCATCTATTCTCGACGATTCCTTCAGGCTTTCTGCATTTATATGCGGAGAATTCCCCCCCCCCCCCCCCCTCAGGCAATTTTACTCGTCCCACGCAAAAGTTCTCGGATTTATTTTGCACCCTCTCGGAAAACGAGAAATGAAGGAATATTGTAATATTGAACCCTCTTTTCATTTTTTTTTTTTTTTTATGAGTCTCATTGCCAACAAATTTCTTCGTTCGTATAAAGAGATACATTTTATGAATTATACTTTTGTTATTCGTCCAATAATTTATAAATTATCAATTCATTCATAATTTATTAACAAAACCACCATTTTATTTTTATGAAAAAAGTATTTATACGAAAAAAAAAAGAAGCAAACGTAAACTTTTCATGGCATTAAATTCAGTATTTGAATAATTTTCTTTGTCAATTTTGATGCATAAGAAAAAAAAACATACTCGCGATAAAAAAAATATAGACTCACCTTTGAAAAGTCTCGTCCCAAACACGATAGAGATCGGCAACAGCGTCCTTGAGAGAAACGGATACCGAAGTAGCGGCAGCTCCGAGATCGGTGATCAGTCGATGCGCCGAAACGTTCAGCGCGAGCATTGCGGCTTTGCGTTCCCTCAGGCTAGCGAGCTCGCTCTGCAAAATCAAATATACATGTTTAGTGCCTCGTTTCACGTCACACGCACGGCTTAATTCGAACAAATCGGTGCGTCGGCCATGATAGGGACTCGAATTGATGATCGTTTAAGACAGAAAAAAGGCGACGTGTATGTGTATATATATATATATATATATATATATATATATATGTACGAGCTCTCCTGGCTAGCGAGACACGGAAATCCGGCGGTAGCTTCTCGAGGGAAGAAATAATTATTTCTGGGCAACTTGGCTTGTTTGGTCAATTGACTTTTCACTCTACGATTCGGCGATGAATAAAATATTAGCGATGCTTGAATCACAATGTATAAGGTGAGAAGAAAGTGGAATAGGATTCGTCGTTTTTTTCATACCTCATAATTTATTCAACATTAATTTATTTATCAAACTAGCCATTAGCACTTACGATTGTATAATTCAGTTTCTCACCAAAGACGATGAGAACTTTATGTTACGATGAGTAGATGCAAAAATTTAACATCAAATAAATCCTGAGATGAATAAGCAAAGGGAATTTTTTAAGTAACGACTGGTCATCTCCGAGAAAAAGTCCATCAAATTAATAAGTAATACTCAGATGATCCAATTTCTGAAGTAAAAAAGTCATGAGATATATAGCAACGATCGAAACTGATCATAGAGTCGTAGTGGTCAAACAGGGTATCCCTTTCAACTATTTAGGGCTCGGCATCGTATAAATGAGATGAAATGAGTATGGGATATACCATACCGAGGATGTCGTGTTTCCAAAATGGCGCAGTTTACATCCCTCTCAAGCGCCGGTATAAGGGATGTAAGTCCTTGTCCTCGGACGAGAGAGAGAGAGAGAGAGAGAGAGAAAAAATATAGGACATGGGATTGGGTGGACGAGAATGTATGGAGTAACCGTGTCACGTTGTCACGTTCCCCGTCGTCCTACTTGAGGCGTCCAACGAGGGGCGCATAAATAACCCCGTGCGGGTTTACGACGTTCGGCATAAGGGTGCAAGGGAACGAAAGAAAACTAGCGAAAGATAGAGAGAGAGAGAGAGAGGCAGATATACATAAGTACAGGTGCAAGCTATATGGAGCGCCACTATGGTACTCCTGCCTGTTCTCTTTTTCTCTCTATCCTTGTCACCCTCATCGCGTGACCGCGGGGTACGCTCGTAAAGCTCATCCTCGCGGTCACCCGACGTCCCACACGAGTCTCTTGCTCGGTGCTCGCAAAAGCAAGAGACAGAAACAAAAAGAGAGAGAGAGAAAGAGGGAAATGAGAGAAAATAGGGAGGGAAGAAAGACCAGTAGTACAAGCCAGAGTAATTTAGTTCCGCGAAATCGAAAAAGTCAGCCACGAGAGCGCGATCGGAATGCTCTGTTCCTTTCCCTTCTGGGCTCTCGAGAAAAGGACGAAATAAAAATAAAAAAATTGGAAGAAAAAAAAGAAGATACGCGCGAAGAATCAGAGTATCGGTTTAACCATAAATAAAGCCAGAGCGACGGGAATGAGATATAAGTATCTTTCGATGTGATACAACGATCGGTCATTACTCTAGAAGAGATAAAAGAGAGAACATTTCTCTCGCGCCCCGGAGACCATTGAAAATTTGCATATTTGGAATTCGCGTGCGTATCGTGAGAGTCTGAAATGGTGCGAAAAAATAAAACACCCTTCGTATGTGGAGATATGCTAAAATTCTGATAATTGTTTCGTTGCCTCGTGGGAGGAGAGAAAGAGACGAACAAAAATGGAAAACGTGTACGTGGTAAATATTATTATGGAGAATGAGCTGTTGGATGTAAATATATCTATAATATAAACTTTGTGAAAAGGGATGCAAGAGGTGAGGAGTTTGTTTTACGATAATAGTCTTTGTTCGCGTATGCTGTATACAGTATAGAAGTTGTATTAGCAGGGTCATTCGATAGACGAACGTGACGGAGCTCAGTAAGTTTGTGGTAGTGACAACATTTGTAGTTGGCTAGGGCCATGGTGTGTGCAGACCGAAATGTTACACGTGACACGCGAAGCCCTACTGTGTTTGTGGTAAATCCACCATGCGGGTATATACACACATATATATATATATATATATATATATATATGTGTGGCTTCTCTTTGCGAAAAGTGGAGGAGGACGAGTCGCGAGGAGCATTGATATTCTACGAGCATTGCAGAGACAGAAGAGAGGTAAAGCCCCCTCGTGCAATGTTCCTGCTGTTCGTGCCTCCCTCCCTTAACGAAAACTGTGCATTCACCCTCTCGCTCTCACCACACTTCGATCTCTCGTACAGAGAGAGAGAGAGAGAGAGAGAGAGAGAGAGAGCGGAACGAGCATTCCGATCTAATTCAATTTCCAATCAACAGCCAATCAATTGATTCGAATTCGGTATACAGTGGAGGAGAGAGAGAGAGAGAAAGAGAGAGAGAGACAGCCGCACGAACGTAGCAATGGAATTCCGGGACCTGAATGCCTATGAGGGCAAAGTCCCTCCCCTTTTAGCATCGGCGTTGAGTCTCACCCGTGAGCAACATAGTCGCACGAGCGCACTCGCTGAGAATTATAGAACCACCAGTGGAATCAGCTTTTCAATATGATACACCAACTGCTTGCAAGTCAACCCCCCCCCCCCCCCCGACTCCTCATCGTCATCATTCTCTTCAACTATTCCTCAAATTTGTTCTTTTTCCATGCCATTTTGTTTATACTCGATGGTCCTTTGCAACTCCCGACTATACCCTCATCAGTATTTTAATTGCCCCCCTTGCTGTTCACTTTGGCTTTGGCATATCACTACGGGGGTTTTCGCTCCCTCTCTCTTAGTCTCTTGCTCTCTGTTGTTGAAAACACGCGGGCAAGAAGTAACACAACGTGGAGTATCATCACGAATAAAGGAAAGGGAGCGTATAGATAGTTCGCAACGTCCGCGTGAGCCCTGTGCCGCTTTGGTTTTTTATCTTCCCTCTCTCTCTCTCTCTCTTTCTCTCCTCATGTCTCGGTTGATGTCGAAGCGGAAAAATTATATACGAAGGAATACGGCTAAGTCGGCAAAGAATCCAAACTAATACGGGAAAGAAACGGATTCTTAGCGTTTTCTTGGGATTTCCAATGGAGCATCACGCCACAGGGAGTTTCGATATGGAAGTGGAAAGTGGACGATGACGATGGTCATCATTGTCGTTCTGAACCACGTCAACTCTTTCGTTCGAGGGATCAAAGAGCGCGGTCAGCCAGAGAAATACTTGGAATCTCTAATGAGACGAACCGCAGTGTGATTATATACAGAATAGGGAGACGTGAATGAATGAATCCAATTAGCGATGAAATTAATTGAATGTAAAAGGCAAACTCTTGCTCACCGGTCGGATTTTATTAGAATTCTAGTGTGAATGCCCCTGTACTGCCAGAAGAATCTCTGCGTGACTCCGAACTGGTACCATTTACGTTTTCATTCTTTTTTTTATTGACATTGATTCTGTAAGGTGAATGGCCCGGTTAATATGGTCCTCCCTTTAAAAACTTATGGGTAACGGAAGTGCCCTCGTTAATAACTCATTCTAAATGACTTTTACTTTATTGACAATATGGAAGCAACGATATAAACGCGCGCATTTCAAACGTGACGCGTATGAATAAAAAATCTCGAATGAGGTGATGAAATAATGTTAATATAATCCTCATGGAGCCTCGACCGGAAGTGATGTCATAGCTTTATCAATTCATTATCATCGGGGCAACTATGACATTTTTTCGAATACCAAATTCATAAGAATTTTTTTTTTCTTTTTGCACGTTTGATAAATATAAATATTTCATTTTTCAACGTGACCAAATAGACGATTGCGCGCAGCACCTGCTTTGATGCTAGTAACGGTAGAAGTCTCAAATGTCAAGGAAATTTGTGCGTTCTCAATGGATTATCGATTGAAAAGTAACTACACTATTTGAATGCTTCTTGGAATGAAAAAGAATTCAAATCGTTTGAAAATCGTTTAAATCGAAGGAAAATGTATTTTTCACTCAACGGTGCCCAAAGCTGGTAGGCCTACTCGGCCATTTCATCATTCACAGCTAGGAAAACGCGGCTAACGATGAAAAATCATAAGAACGATCGAGCCCGAGATGAATGATGCAAATGGGCAAATTGCTGTAAAATTTTAATAAACCGATAACGACGATATATAATCGTTAACACCAACGATAACGAGCCATTTCATTGAGGAAGCCATGAGTGTGATGTTGATTTACACCGAGGAATTGTGTTGAAAAATAAGCAAAGGGCTTCTTCAATGGCCATTGGCCAGCTAGCGCAATATTTTGAAACGCTAACGGCGATCGTGGCACACGGTAAAAGTCATAAAGAGCAGAATATCGCGAGCTCGAGGTACACCAGGTGGTGCAATAAATACACATCGCATTAGTATGGTTCGGCCGCAACCGACGATACAACATAATCCTCACATCCCCAGCTCGCCACACCTTGAGAGAGGGAGAGAGCGAGAGAGAGAGAAAACGACGGAGCCAAGCGAACCACAGGAGCATCGCGTCGCGATCGCCCATGTGTTTAAGAATGCATAATGCATTCTACCCCGAGTACCCCGCGCTCAGTTCGTTCGTTCGATCGCGCTTTCCACAATGCACGTCGTGCATCCCAAATGGCGGATTCGCGAGCCAAAGTGTCCCAATCGTTGAGCATTGTGTAGATATTTGTCATTTGTAATCTCGTTGAAGATGAGCCTCAAGTTGCACCATACGGAGTTCTGAATGTCAAAAAAAAAAAATCATTACAGTCAGATACAAATTAAAAATTATCGCATTCGGTGATGAAGTTGTAGCACTGAACGAAATAAAATCCGTACGAATAAAGAAAGACTTTAAAGATTCGTTTAATAAAATGGCGACAAGAAGAGCAAGAAAATTGGCCACTTGATAAAAAAAAAAGCAAGATATTCAGCATATGCAGAATATTGATGTTTTATCGGAGAATCGCAAAAATACCTGACACGAGGATGATGATAAAAAGGGGGAGGGAGAAATGGTGGAAGTAAAGAGAGAAGGATGGCTTACTGGATGGCATGGGGTGTGTTTGAGTACGTGGACAACGCTGTCTGCCTCTCCTCTTCTCGTGCATAATGCAGAAGAGCGACGAGTTCAGCCAGCAAATGTTGGACGCTAATACATCTTGATGATAGATAGGGAGCATGTGTTTGGTCTTCGCAATGAGGAGACATGGGAAGGGCGATATGTCGAGCGGGTGAGGGAGAGGGACAGGGGTATTGCGGAAGAAGTTGGAGGGGGGATTTCGCGGTGGTGGATGGAGGGCCCTGGAAACCAGGGGGTTCCCGAGGGTTGGCCGGGTTTTCGTTCTTCTCTCTCTCTCTCTCTCTCTCTCTCGCTCTCTCCTCCTCTCTGTCTATGTGGAGTTCTCTCGTAGCCAGCAGTTGGGATTCCGAGCACGTTCCCATCCGACGAGCGTACGTGCGACACGACTACGCTTTTACGCTACTCTCTGACTCTCCTCTCTACCATCTCCCTTTTTCTTCTCTCTCTCTCTCTTGCTAAATTTTCTTTCGCTTTCCTCCACCACTCCATCGACTTTTCGCCCTCTCGTTTCTCCACACCCTCATTCCTCAGTTTTCTACTCATTCTCGCTTTCTCTCTCTCTCTCTCTCTCTCTCTCTCTCTCTCTCTCTCTCTCTCTGTAGCTACTATTTTATATATATGACTCCATGGAACTTTTTTTCTTCTACAATACCCGAAACACACGAGAACTCGTTAACATGTTTTGGAAAATAGATATTACTGGTCAAGTTTGGCCCCCTTTCACCTGCTTGCCATTTCGAAACTTGAAGTTTGAAGTTTTATAGGAAACAATTTTCGAAATTTTTATAGCGGGAATTTCTTCAAACTTCCAATTGATAGACCTTGCAAGTTGACGGTTTAGGGGTGCAGGATTTATCCCTGTGAATGAAGGATGGATCGGGATAAGTGGTGCATCCTATCGTGAAGAAATTAATTTAGTATGATTCAGGGGCGACTTGATGATCGATAGAGAAGATTTTGCTTTTACCACGTAGTCATCATCCCCCTACAACAAGGTTTTACCGAGTATAGATATTGTTGTATCGACTTGCTTGTGTGGTAAATTTATTTGTATTCCCTGCTTTACCGACCGTTGATAATACGCGAAAACGTTTCAGGCTGGTTTTTTTGTGTTTGATCGTGAAATAATTATAAACTCACCGTGATTTTGTTGATCCGATCATCGAGAACGTGAGCGGGCTCCAATACGACCTCGTGAGCTACGAGTCTCTCATGTGATGCACGAAATTCCGCATGCATAGCTGACATCTCTCGTTGAAGAGCACTTGCTCGTTGTGCCTCTTCGGCACGTGACGATAAACTTTCCCACCTCTCGGTCAAGCCTGCACAATAAAAACAGAATTGACTTAATCGCAAATGTATTTTAACTCAATAGAGACACGGAATCGTATACAAGAGATTTATATCTGTTTAATTATGCCAATATTTCAGGGGTTTTATGAGAGTAACGCGTCTACATAATTTCGACCAAATATTCTGCAACAAAAAATATCTTTGCCATATCATCTTATTCTTCAATTTATTTTGTGTATATTACAGCGATGACATCCAAACCCAAATCTATATGAAATTATGGAATATCAGAATAACATATAGTAATATTAAAATGTTAAAATATGGAATATTCAAATGTCATGTTCTTGTAAAGCGTCGCATTGTGGGCTATGCCATGGATGTATTAAACTCTCTTACGATTCCCGCAGCCTTCAATGATTAATTTGAGCTGAATGATTAATTTCTAGACCGGAAACCGGTAACCTTTCTGGCTCTTCATGAATTGTAGCGACATTTGTGCTTGAATTACGAGAAATCAAAACGAACAGTATACTGAGCTACAGTTGTTACTGAAGAATAGTCAGTTGATCCGATAATCGATATACCGGTCCTTATGAAAGGGTTTCGTGTCTATTATGATTATCAGTTTTTGTACGGTATTGATTTCGATCTGATGTTTAATTCGGAGTTAAGGCATGTTAGACGGTGTCGGTTATTCTTACAAATATAACAGTTTTCCGGCTGAACGCGTTCGACAGGTATATTTTTTTTATTTTACAATTCACGTATAAGGTTTATTCCAATGCACCTTCCCCCATGCACTCGAAGTCATTTTCCCGTGAAATTATCTTGTATCCAAGTTCTTTTTGTCGGAGTTATATTGTCAAAGTTATTTAGACATGGAGCGTTTTATGAAACCCCGGATTATAATGAGAAACGATCGTGCGGCAAAGTACTGTTACATTTAGACGAAATATAACCGCCGAACAAGAAGTTCGAGCATGTGGTACGGGCTCAGAAGTTACGACCTTTCTTGTGGGTCCAATCGAGATTCAAGACCGGTTTTTTTTATTCGTGTGACGTTCGCGAAGTGGGGAAAAAAAATAATGAGAGAAAGAGGACCGAGTACGATGAGTCAGCTTGATAGAGTGTGTATTCGCTCAGAGTACAGTATTGTACAAAAGGTTGATCGAGAAATCCAGTCGTGAAAGTCACCGATTCATTTACAAAGCTCGTTTTGTCCAAGTGCATTATGAACTGTCGTGTAAAAGAGCCAATAGGCGTGAAAAATATTTTGAAAAAATAGCTCTGAATTCGATGCAGGCATTTGCTCGATCGAGCCATAAATCGACAATTGCTCGATTGCAACGATTGCTCGATCGTAATTCGATATGCCAATTGTTACATTATAATTCTTCCAACACAGAGAAGACTTTTATGACGAAAATCAAGATTGAAATCTGTTCTCGAGTTACACGTGAGCTCGGCGGAATTGCGCAATGCAAGAAGCATCAAATTCTCAATTTACAATGACGACCTCGAGTCACGTTCCGTATTAGAATTTGCGCATCATCCCATGTGTGTATAATGGACTCCCATATGCGAATGCTCTGCAAAGCTAATCATCATCATCTTGTATAGCTTCGAAGAATTTCGTATAAACGCATCCCACGCAGAAATAATATAGATGTAAAATTTATGTCTTAATGGATCAGTAGAAAGTCATGAGTTGTTGAGTAATTCGGAAATGAATTATTTCTTCAATTAATCATTTTTTTTTTAATTATATCAATTTTCTTAATTTTTTTATATAAAAAAAAGATATCGCTACGTTGTCAAAGTTTCAAACAAGAAAATCGGAGATGCGACTCGTTCGACGTGACGAACAAACGTGATTTTAAATTATTCGATTCCAATCAACCTCAGTCCTTGACTTCTTTAATTTTTACACGTCTGTTCAATTATGTAATAATTACGCGCCACATTTAAAATTTCAATAATATTTCCACTATTGCAATGTTAATACTGACATTCAGCTTCAGAATAATGATTTTCTTTGACATTTCTTCGTAAGTTTTTTTTTCCCGGAATTCAGTTATCATGGGAATAATTGGAGGTCAGCTAAACGGTCGCAATCAAACAAAGCATGTTTAATGTGTACAGGATTGACAACGTTCGAGATCGTTTGATTGCGAAAAATGAACGACATGCAGCTTTCTACTCATATATCTGTATGTTTATCCAACGAATTTGAATTCGTTGGTTTATCGTATGAACATGTCATATGTTCTACTTTTTAAAATGACTCAAAGATCATCATAAAAATGCCTCGAGCGCTACGAAAAAATCAAAACACTTGTTTGATTAATTGCTTATCGATGAAAATATTTGAAAGTTCTCTAGACTCATAATCATGGGAGTATTCGTCAACACATTGTTTCGTTAACACGTTCTTTAATCTAATTTGAAGTTGTTGAGGAAAACGTTATTTTATTGAGCCAGAATTCAGTTTGCAATCTACGATGTGGTGCCTCGTTTTTTATAATAATTCCTCTTGAACGCAGTCGCGTGAAATTTGAATTTGTTGTTTAAAAAACAAACGTTAATAGAAAAGTGATTTTTCTAAATCGAAGAATTCTTTTTTTAAGCATTGGATGTGTTGGCGAATACGTTCCGTTTACCCCTTCGGTACTCACGTGACGAAATGATCCGTGAACCCTCACATGGGGTGTACCCAACACCCCAACTTCAATTATATATTTTTCAATAAAAAATTAAACTTTTCCAACAAATTCGATTTGTTATTTATCTTAAGGCCCTGAGAAACATTATTCATTCGTATTTCATCCGAAAATCAATATTTTATAAGGAGATAATTAAAATTGAACTTTTTGAGAAAAAGAAATTGTATGCGTAGTGCCAAAAACAATAATGCTGGGATGCGCCCTACACCCTACGTGAGTAACGGAGGGTTAAACAAGCATTTTTTCTGGATTTCCGCGACGTTTTCTCGTTATTTTGAAGATAATAAGCTATTGATGGCAATTAAACCCAATCCAGCATTGCATATATTCGGCTACATGAGCCTAAGTACGAATTTTCCATCATTCAGAACAATCAATGTGTAATCCGAATGAACAATGCTTGAAGATTGAGCTAATTGAATAATGGATGCCAAAAGTAATTAAAAAATTGTCTGGCAAAATATACGTTTTCATGAACATTATCATGAAAGCATTACGAGAGTTTTGCCTGTATGAATGCCACTTTTAAAGACGAAGACATGCCGATACCCGACTTATGAGTCCACGATATTCACGAGATAACCATACGGCTTCATCGACCTCCTTATTTTTCTCATATACGTTCTCTTCACACTAATGGCGCCTCTGAGTTGATCCATCGTGGTAGAGTCCCTTTCAAAAAAAAAAAAAAAAAAAAAACAATTCTCACGGTTCGCCAAGTTCAACCAGATCGACCGCTCTCTACTTTATTGAATCTTTTGATCAGCACTCTGGCGCATCGCGCAGAGTGAGTATTTTTCACTCGATTTACGATAAGGGACGGAAAAAAAGAAAGAAATTTTCAACCGTAAAGAAAAGCGAAGAAAATGTTCGTCCGTTTCGGCTATTAGAAGAGTACTAAAAACGCTCATAGTTGCTCTCTCACTCGCTCAATGGAGAAAGTTTTATACGAGCCAATCTTTCTTTCGTGATTTTTTTTTCTCCCTGTCTTTCTATCTTGGAGAAGAGCAAGCAGCAGCGTACCAGCGTGAAGGCAACCTCGACGTCGCATTATCTGGGAGGATCCGTATATGGAACGGAAGAATGGAAAGTGAGAGAAAATTTTTACCGTGATATATATATATATATATATAGTTATTATATGCATCTGTATAGTATGTGCGATGACGTAGATTCATGCCAGTGCTCACTGATTTGTGGCTCGTTAAATAGCACTGATACGCATCGTTATTAGTCGCATCGTAAATTGAGGGAGAGAAAAAAAAAATACTGCAACGATGAAAGTATCAGAGAGTACCAGCTCGTTGATAAATTGTATAAATGAAGTACCATGTTTTTACTCATTACAATGGAGTATTAGTAAAAAGCTTCTCCACAGATACCACAAAGCCCAGCCATACATACATATGCGAGGCTCTCCTGACCTTCGGGTCACTTGAAAACCCATTGTTATACCATAGTCCTCGACTAACCGGTTACAGCCACAAAATCAAAGATGGAAGTTAGTTTTTTTTTTATCATCAGTACAAAACGGAAGAAAACATTACGAAAATTATCCACCAGTATAATCACATCGCGAGACTCGAAGTTTCGTGGTCAAAGAAATCAAAACGATTAGACGAGAAGGATCAACGATGTTTATAAACAGTTTACCCGGGAATAACTTTATGAGCTGGTTAAACTAAAAAAAAAATTAAAACAAAAAAAAAGGCGAGAAACACCTTCAATTTTCTCATTTACTTGAAAATTCTCCTTTCACGCTATGCGGCAAATGTTTTTATCGGAGATCAGATTATTATGGCACGTTCTAAAAATCGACTCCATAGACAAATTCTCTTATCGATCGAAGCTCCGCAAGTGAAGAAAAAAGACATTTTAATTATAAACAGTTCATCATCGGCAGCACGGTTGGTGAAAGGAAAGAGCGCGAAAGAGAGAGAGAGAGAGAGAGAGAGAAAAATAAAAGGAAAAGACTGAACAAAACGATCTCAATTCAACGCTCAACGTCTCATCTGAGTTTTTCTTTTTCTGTATTGACCATCGAGGGAGAACAGCAATCAGACCGGTGCTTTTATTTTTCATTCTTTTTCGTTTACCTCGTTCGCGAGAACTTCCTCGAACAACGGGGCAAACTTGGATCGGCTAACGGTTGAAATTGCTTCAAAAGTAATCCTTTCGTATCTCTCTTCATCTATATCTCTCTATCTATATATATAATTAAATGTAAATCTACGGTATATCTCATTCATTTTCTATTGAACCGATTAAACGAGCTTTTGGTCTATTTTCTCGAGAGAAATCTAAATTAATTATTTACGATCAAAGGCACGTGTGCTAATGTCGTGGCATTCGTACTCGTACATCTCGCTGTGGTTGTTTGGACTTCTATCTCTGCCTCGACATGACTCTCGTTGTTTTACGTAATGCGCCCAGCTGGTTCACATACACGCACACACACACACACACACACACACACACACACACACACACACACACACACACAAACACGCAGAATGCTCGCGATCAATCGAGTTCACCGGTTTGCTTGTTGCCTGCTGCACACAGAGAGACTCGCTTGAGGTATTACGTGAGAGGAATAGAGGTCCCGGATAAATATAAACTCGAACGGAAACATCGAGTTGATCCGGTCCAAGGTCAGCTCACTGCGTTCTCCCACTTTATCGTTGCACTCATGGGATTTCAGCGAGTTTAGCTAACGAAAGAAAATACTCGATTCAACGAAACTTAACGCGCATATATTCGTACTAATACTAGAAATGCCACATACACAATCCTTTTTATCACGAACCGTCAACTTATGGGTCTCCTTGACCCACCTGAGAAATTTCCATCTCTGATTAATATATTTTAGCTCATTTGTAGTGAAATCGAAACGGCAGACTCTGAGCAACACTTTTGAGTTAATGTAAACTTGATTGGATAATTATTGAAGAAGATTACGAGCTTTAAAGAGAAAAGAAATTGTGAAGATGAAAAAAATATATCAAATTTCAAAATATCTCATGTGTGCAATTCTAGTATTGGGTTGGGATCAAAAAAAGACTCTACAGATGAGTCTGAGTATTATAATTTGTGCGAAACTCGACTCAACTTAAGCATGAACCTCGAGAATGTTTTTATAACAAAAAAACTACAGAGAGTACAATCTTATTCGATTTGTAAACATCGACCCCACAAGGTGTCCAAAGTAACATCAATTTTCATTGGCATTGATAAGATACGAAAAGTCAACTTTTATCAGGCAAAAGGCACAAAAACGATATGTCAAACTGACACTAGTTTACGATCTCTGGCACAACTTTTTTTTAAATTATTTTCAAAAAATCGAACTAACTCGCCAGAGATCGCATGGAAATATGTTGATTAACGAGTGAAAGAAAATTATTCGGGTCACTGACCTAAGTCCATGCATTTATAACGCGATCTCGCGTATCACGCACATCCCACCTGCTCGCATTGAAGCCAAACACTGTCTTCTTCATGAAACACGAGTCGAGATTCTCTCAATTTCGAATTCTTCGTTGCGATAAATTCCGACGAGCATATATATTGATCAAGACGAAAAGAATGTCGAGAAAAAAAAAATGGAAATAAAAACGAAGTAACAAAAGATACCTGGACGTCGAGTTTCAGTAAAAGGAGTGTCCAGTAGGTCCTCACCGGTGATGTCAGTCTGCACGAACATCGTTGATTGTCTGACGACTCACGAAACGTCATCACAACTTTTTCATTACACTTTTGTTGGACTTTGAGACTGTCTTGATTATACTTAATAAAAAAAAAAAAAACTTGACAAAACTCGGGTTTATAAGTACTCAAACTTAACTGCTACTTTTTTGTTTGTTTACAATTTACCGACTCAAAATGTCTGCAATAATGTACGATTTGTTGTAGTTTTGTTTGGACCAACAACGAGAAAGGTTTTGTGAGTAAGTTTTGCGTAGCAGCCGCGAGCCGCGAGAGAGCCGAAAACGTACTGTGTGTGGGGACTCACGAGCGAACGAGCGAACAAACACGACTCTCCTTCTACCGTGGCCGACTCACAGATCGTGAAAGTATATATATGTATAAGTACAGAGGGATATCTCTCGCTCGAAGCTTGTTCGGTATAAACCATCAGGAACAAATTCTACCCGCGTGCACACGCTTGTGCGACTACTATAAGAGACGAGAGCAAAAGCCCGAACGTTTCTGCTGATGATTCGAAGCAACAGGAGAAGAAGGAACAACAGTGTCGCGACCGATCGCCAATGGTCGCTCACAGAGTGTTCTCCGTTTCTCGTGCAAACTACTATCTAAACTGGGGGTTGCTCTTGTCGAAGGCTTATAAGGTCACAGCGAGAAAACTTCTCGCGAACAGACGTTGCAATCGCGCGTTCTGTACCGTCGTTCGTTCACCCACGCTTTGTTGCCTCTAAGTCTTTTTTTTTTCTCCTTTCTTCTTCTTCTTCTTCTTCATTTTCTTCCTCTACTCGTAGGCCTTCCACTTAACTCCCCTGAGCCAAAGAATCGACGCTAGTCGTTCTCGCAGTTAATTGATTTGCGTTCGGGTCGGCAGTTTGTCGCAATTAAGGAAGCTTTGGATATGTACAGTCTGTGCCAATCGAGTACACTGATTGTTAGCGTTCAGCAATTTACCATGAACATTTTCTAAGGGAAATGAAGGGCTTTGAGGAGAATGAAGATGAGTTTGAATTGGAGAATTTGCACTCAGGTTGAATACAGTGAGAGACTGCGGATTAAGAGAATTATATTGTAAATAATATGAATGGCATTCTTACTGGAAAAGTCGAATAATATAATATCCAAAATAATTCATATGCAATAGTCATAAATTGAAAATTCATATTGAGTTGAAGAACGATGGAAATATATCAAAGAATATATTTAAAAAATCAATGACTTCGTAATACTTTATTCGTCGTTCAATTTCTCGGTATATAAATCAATGTCTCGGTGTATAAAAATAAACAGTGAATTATCACAAAGCACGTATAAAAGAAAAATAAATCATTAAAGAATATGAAACCTTTCTGCATTGGTTTTTCATATTCACATACCACAATGATATTGTGAAATTTAAAAATTACAAGAACGTTAATTAATCTAAATAAAAATAGCCCGACAATTCTTTTGAAAAACTTGCGATATAATAATTTTTCGTTCATCGACTGTACCATTCGAAGCTTGTATCTAGTAAACTTCTCGTAATTTGAGCTCTCTTTGAAAGTCTATTCCAGGGAGGAGGATAAAGATAGGAGGAACGATCGCGTCTTGAACTCTGTGGGTGGTGGGAAGATGTCGCGGTGGGCAATTAGCGTGGATTGTTGTAATTCAGATAAGAATATAGTTGCAATTTAAAGCGCGGCTTTTGGTTCATTTCTGCTATATAATACTCTTGTAGCGCTATTATAACGTAGTAAAATAAGCATTGAACTTGCTCAAAGAGAGATAAAGAATTCGATCTTGCGGAGAGCTGAAATTCTGTACGTACGGATTCAACGACGAGAGTAGAGATTCTTGAATCAAAAGAGAGAGAGAGAGAGAAAACACATACAAGGTAATACTGGTATCGACTTTCATAGAGTTCATATTACGAAATACGATGTGGGTATAGTATGACACGTATTACAGGTGTTCCCTCTCGTTTGCCCCTTTACGCTCCTACGCCTAAAGGTATTTAAAGGACATCGACATCCTGTAGCCCATAATTTCACACCAATTGAAATATACATTATAAGATATTTAATGGAGAGAGAATCGAACGTAGTACATAATTTGTCAAGAGTTGCAATAATCATCACGACACCCAAGAGAGGGAGAGTGAGAGAGAGAGAAAGAGAGAGTGCCGACACCTTATCTACGTGGATGAATCTCGTGCTAATGCACGCACATAAGCAAAGTTCAGCATCCAATTGCGAATTCTTGTGGTTTTGAAAGTACATGCAAAGCAAACATGCGCCAAGGTCCATGCTTACGATAAACTTAAGCTTATAAATGAAGAAAAAAAAAAGCATTAGCAAAGAAGATACGATAAAAGCAGGTAATTTTATTAAATCATATAAATAATAGTATACATTTTGTGTATTTACAAAATTTGATAAATAATGAAAATTATGAAAAAATAGATTATCGCGATACACGTCGGGTATGGTAAAAGGTACAACGATTAAATAATATTGACAAATCGAAGAATAAATAAAGCTTGTCTACAAATAAATAAATAAATAAATAAAGGCATAGATAAATAAATGAGGAACGATTGTAAAAAAATCTGGAGATACGCGTTATTAAATCAAAGAGGATGACGACGATGCATCCTCAGATTTTTTTCAGTCAATATTCGTTAAACTCGAGCACGATCAGAAACGAGAAGGGCGAGAGCGTTCATTATCCATATTGCGCAAGGATGTGCAAAGACGAAGATGAAAGATAGAATAATCGTTTATCATGGAAGGAAATACGAAGAGATCTTCGTAAAAAAAGCTATTTGAAATTTTCTTTTCTTCCTTACATCCGATAAGTTACACAGTTTCCGCGACTATACGATTCAATTCGTCTTCCCTCTGGTGGTGTAAAGTTGCACTACTCTAACAGTATGGCCAATCTCTCACTGAATCGTTCCGAGATACTTTGCTCGTAACTATAACCCATTACTCGACACCGTGTACCGTGATTAGAAGCGACGAAACGCATCCCAAATTTATACATTCTCGTTATACGTTCTCAGATAACGTCAGGACATTAAGAGAAATACTAGACCACTCAGTGCAGTCAGTAATGCGGCAGTGGCATAAGACATCGAGGCTAGACTTGACGTACAATTAATTTCATTGTCGTACTTACCCCTTAATTGTTTAACGCTCTTATCACCCTTGACACAACCACCGCCGGACTCCACCAGGGCCTTCAGGCACTTAATGTTCTCTTTACAAACGCACTCCAATTCCATCTGTAACATTGAATTTAATCATATCATCTTCAATGTTGCCAATAATCATCGTAATAAATTAAACAAAAATGCAGGATATTGATACACCGATTTTGGCCACTGCAACGATTATTATCATTTTTATTATTTAGTTCTTTTCAATATTTGAATTTCTGCATTATCGAGTTGGTACAGCGATAATCATGTAAGCGATCATCCGATCGATATAAAATCTAGCAAATTATCCAGTCAATTTTTTCCGTCTTCGATCGTATCGAGAATTTCGTTCTTCAAAATATGGCGATCAAAAGTGGACGAAACGTGGCCAAAACTGGTATTTTTATCTTAAAACAGTCGTAACCTACGAATTCGATATGATTGAATAACATATCAGACTGGTGGAATTCAATCAGGAGTAAGAACGGTATTAAGAGGTCCAGTGTAGGTTTATTATCCCCACTTTGTATGACCTTTGATGACCTGGATTGCCTTTTGGCAACACAAAATTTCTATATTTTTATTTTTCTCCCATTTCGAACCGAACGGGAAATATTTGTTCTTCATTATTCTAAACTTTTTGATGTTGGGATTTTTGTATTTTATTTTGCCGTGGAAATAAATTAAAGTTTAACGGATTGCTATTTATTTGTTTTATCTTACCGAGGAAATAAATTAAGGTTCATTGAATTGCTATTTACTCGCTTTATCCTGCTGTAGAAATAAATTAAGGTTTAGACGATTACGACTACTAGCGACACAGTTTTGGGCGATTTCCGAACTAAAGGCTCCAAACTAACCCAATTTTTACGGAATTAGTTCGAGTTTTATTTTTTTTTTCATTTTTATCGTTGCGCAAAGAATTATCGAATTGTTGACTGATGATTTTTCATTTATTATATTATTTATTATTAATAGTTCATGTCATCAAGGACTTTATTTATCATATGTATTTATTACTGCGTTTATTTCGCGATTATATTACGAACAATTATCGCTGATTTACATACTAGTTAACGGGGAAAACATGATTAAGATTTAGCATGTGCTTTTATTTCTTCCTTTGTTCCAATTGATCACGCAACTGCCGTCTCCATTTATCTCAATGATATATTTTTAATATCTGAAATCGCTGTTTTTTTGTTTTTTTTTTTCTTATAAATATCCTTTTTTTATACGATAGAAAATCTCGGATTGTTACACAATTAACGCGTCAGATTTTTACGTAAAAAAAAAGATCAACGTCATCTTCACCCGATCATTATTCAAATCGCAGCCTCGTAAATCCTAGAACTCTCGCGCTTCTACAAAAATCACATCTTATTCAATCATTTTAATTACACATTTGTCATGAATTACGTAATTTCAATCACAACCATACGCCTATCCAATTGCAAAATCTTTGTATATATCGGAACGCTGTTTTAGCACCTCTGACGATCAGACGATATAATTCGGCGAAAAATGAGCGTGGCTGAAGTAATTTCAATTGCTGCTGAGCCATACATACATTGTCGCGCGATCCACGAACATTGGCGAGTCGGGAAAAATGATTTTCCATATCGTCGAGTTTCTTATGGGATCTCTCAAAGACACGTCGAATATCCTCAGAATCGCTGTCACTCTCGTCAGAACTGTCGACGTTGTCCTAAAAAAAAGTATTAATGATGAATATTTGAATTAAAATATATGAATATATGTATACACAGCGAAAGGTGGGTTAACGTGGGAAAAAAAATTATCACACGCGACAACTGTATGATGTAAGCGCTCTGTGAGATCAGCGAAAAAAATACGAATCGTGTGTAATCGAAGAATGAAATTGCGATCGATGGCTTCGCACGCACGCACACACACACACGCGCGCGCTCGTAGTATAGATAGAAACTTACCGAGTGCATACGACTGCTAGCCGCTGGTGGCGAACTGCTGCGAACCGCGCTCATGCTTGACGCACAGTCCGATTGGCTGTCCAGGAAATTTCTGTAGTCGTCACCAAAATCCAACAATCTCCGTGCCGTTTCAACATCCGCAGTCTCGCTGTACGGCTCGCTCATGTATTTCTCCTGGGAACAACGGACAAATTTTTTTTTCAATGAGAAATTCGAATCATCGCCAAGTCTCATGACTGAGCACAGAATCGAGCTCACACACACACGCACAGACGAGCTCGCAAACGATCTGTTGCAAAGTTCTCGAATTACGGGAGAATGCAAACAAGAATTTTGCCAGGCGACTGAGTGCACATGAGAGATCGATTTCGCATTAAAAAATCTTTTAAAATAATAATTTAAGAAGATACTTATGGTAATGAACTATTAATAATCTTTACGAAATAACAATTTTATGAAATTGTTTTTTGTTTAATAATTCAAAAAAATTGTAATTATTATTCTTTTTTCAATCATAACTCATTATTATTGTAAAATAAATAAAGATCTTATCAAGGAATGTTGAATAATTTGTTGTAAAATTATTACGAATTGCTTATATCAACTGTTTGACAGTAGCTATTATAAGGCGACTATTTTAACTACGAGAACACATTTAATCTACGGGAAAAACATTTATTTCAACTCGATTTCTTCAGAACCTCGAATTTGGCAATATTTTGGTAAAGTTTTTAATATACACAATGGTTTACTCATATATGCCGGACTAAAGTGTGATTTTTTTTTTGTTAGCATGAAATAGATTGTAGGAAAAGAATTTGTCGATAAATTATGTAAAGAATTTTATTATGAATTTATTCATTATAAATTTTTTTCTTTTCTTTTTTATTTATTATGATTTATTATTTTTAAATTCCGTATTTTTACTTCAGATTCGAAATAAACAATCCTGATTTTACCCAATTACCAATTTTCATAAAAATTACTCTAGTTTTCGTACTTTTTAATGATCATTTTGTAAATCTCCAAATTTCGAGCTTTGATTCACAATCTGTGACCTCAAAAATTCTACTACAAGATTCAAATAAATCGCACGAGTAAAAAATGAAATGGTAATTATTCATTCATGGATGACAAACTACACACCTGATAGCTGTCCCAGGCCTGTTCGGAGAATGAATTATTGCCAAGGCTATTCTTCTCAACGTCGCTATCGCCATTGAGAGCACCGACGCTAATAGGCACGATGTCTAACGGATTTTCCTCATAAGCCGAGCAACTTTTGGTGTGAGTGCAGCAAGTATTGTCCTCGGTATCGGCAGTCGATGTGTCCGATTTACAGCACGACAAGTGCACGTTTGCCGATGTCGGATCGCTGACGATCGATTTTTCCGAGGACATTTCCTGTTTGGCTGTGCATCCGGAGAACGAGCCAGATTTTACGAGGGTCGTTAGAAGACCATTGCAATCTCTCGATATCGTACGAATCGTTCGACTTCGGTTTGCACGACGTACCGATGTACGCTGCTGATTCGAGCTACCGTCACTTCCGGTATGGACGATTGAACCTCCTCCACCCTGTTGGATTAAAATTAACATTTGGTCAAATAAAACCGTCAAAACATTAAGAAAATCGGATTTCTTTCGTGTCAATACATTAAAAAATTAAAAATTTCATTAAAAAAATATGTTCTATTTACTTTGTGTCAAAAATAATATTGATTTTAAAGGAAATTAGAAATTTATCATCACGTTTAAGCAAATTTTATGCAATTAAAAGGATTTTTTCCGATTAGCTTGACTGAAATACATATACATTCAAATTCGAGCTTACCACAGTCTTTTTGCGCAATCGAGATTTCTTCTTTCTCAACGAGCTATCTCGGATGACCGTGCGGCCGTCATGGCCGCTCACATTTTCCTCAAGAAGCGTCGACGTTGAATTGTTGAAGGGCACACGTGAGCCACTGTGTGCAAAACAATAAGATAACAAAAAAATGAAATCATATCTCGCGTTTACGCGCAGTATACATTGATAAGATGCCTTACAGCGCTCAGATAGATTTTTTTTTGTTTTTGTCGTTTGTTTAATTCAAGAAATATGTAAGATAATGAGTTACTCACGTTGCGTCCAACGAGACAGATTTCGTCGGTGGCGTTGCAACAAGTTGATGCAGAGCCGTCTCCGATATGGAAAATTGCGATATAGTATCGTTGTTTGAATTCATCTTTGCAGCTTCGGCAATTTGAAAAACGCACGATACGCTCCAGGGTCTTGGACCGTCGGATTTTCGTTTGGTTCGCATAACGACCTTGGGTGTGCTTGTTTCCATCATCATTGTCGTCGACGAATGACTCTCGTTCATTATTGTCTTCTCGTTGTCGTTGTAAAATTCTTGAGAGACTGACTGTGAGACGCTACCGAGATCACAAGCGCCCTCAAAGCGCCGATAAGTCGCCACGCTACTCTGCAGATCCTCGGACGATACGGATTCCTTCTCAATGTCAGACTCCCCAGTCGTGTATTCACCACTCGCGTCGCAACTGTCCAGAGGCTGGAGCCAGCACTGATAAAATTAAATTTAAAAAATACTATTACATATTTTTAATTGATGAACAGGAACGATCACGTTTGTCTTAAACAGACATGCTACGTGTAAACGTTAAAAAAAAAAGAGAGCTGGAATAAAATAATGATTGTAACATAAACTTCAATGTCAAAACGAATTTCCTACAAAATTTTATTTAAAAAAATATTTTGAAGCTTAAAATGAAAAAGTCACAGTTTGATTTGTAAATTTAATGTAGTTGAAAAAAATGAATTTTTGAAGCTAATGATTGCTGATCTGTTTGACGTAATCGGAAAAATGAAATTTTGTACCTGCGAAGTGGATCTTCCCTCGTGATTATGGGTCGAATTGAGTTTTAGCCATTCCTTGATTCTCGCGTATTTAGCACGATAGCTGTCGGTCTGTCCGTGACCCTCGAAAATCAACGGTGTCAAATTTCTCGATACACCAGCTCGTCCTTCCTCCCTGACGAGTTTTTCAACCTCGAGAATGAGTCTCTGTATGTCATTCTTCGTTTCATCGTCGCTCTCGTTTCCCTCGCTCTTTTGCTTCTTCTTCTTCCTCATTGTCGTCATTGTCGTCGTCGTCGTTGTCACCTTCTTTGTCGCTTCTTCCCCATCCTCGAGTTTCGTATCTTCCTCCGGAATCACCTCGCTTTTTCCCTCGAGTTGCTTGGAATTTTTGGAAGATTCTTTGAATTGGATATTGTCAATTCGTTCGATAGTCGCTGGTTCACCAAAATCCAAACGAACAACGGCGTTTGCCTTTTTCTGATCGTAACGCGTTTCATAATTTTCGGCCGGTGATGCCGTGTAAGTCCATTCCTCCTCGGACGAATCATCCGCATCATTTGGCAATTCCTCGTCACGGACGCCACAATCGGCCTCTGAGTCCGTGTCCAAATGCTTGAAATAAAAAGTTGCACAATTCTTGGACTTTCGGTCAGAAGTGTTGAAACTCGCAGACTCGTCAAGAGTTCTGCGACGTTTTGTGGAATCTTGAACGTTTGCCGAATTTTTGGAAACTCGAGGCATCGTGGTCTCGATGATTCCATCGATCTGATCGATCGACGAAGTCACCGGTCCTGGAATTGGCGGCATCTCGTCGCGTTCACGCTCTTCCTCACTTGCAGCGCCCTCTTCCTCGACGTCACCCTCCTCACCCTGATCCTCAATTACCGATGAGCTCGAGACTTTCTCAAAACTCGAAACTTCGCGGTGCTTTGATTCCGTCACGCAGAGCTCCTCAATATCGTCCTAGGATTTAAAAAAAAAATGACGGTCCAATTTTTTACAGTTCTCCCCAAAATCAGTCAAATGAGTATTGCGTAACGAACAGAATTTATTTCATTTCAATGCTTTTTATTTGAAGAAAATAGACATTCATTTCAATAAATAAAATATTTTATCGCAGCTAATTGTAAGTTGAAAATTACGCAATTGCTTGTATTCGTTATTCAATTCCAATAAATGTTCTCTTATACAAATAATTTTTTGTTCTCTTCAAATGAAAAACATATTTAGAAACTTTTATGTTCCAGTATTAAATATTACGAAATATTTATCTTGCATAAACACCTTTCAGCAAAAGTACTTTTTGTTTCTTTGGTCAAAATATATTTTTAATCAACAAACGTTGCTCTTTCCGGCGATAATATTTTGGAACATAAATATCTTTTCCAATAAACTCCCCCTCATACGAGTTTATGTTTAATTTTTCACATTCTCATGTTACAATAAAACACTTATCGATGGATTCCAGAAATCCGAGCAAAAAAATTCTGACAGTGCAAGAAAAATTAATACGCCCCCGAGTCGAGTATCGGTTTCGTCTTGCATCGATGAGTTTTCGAAAGTGGCGGAGTCCATACGAAGGAAGGTATAGGATAAGTTTGTTCAGAGAAATGATTATCAGCCGTGAAAACTTGTTTGAAAAAAAAGTCTCTCTTTCACTTCTCTTCCCCCTCGAGGAAGAGAACAGAGGAAGAGAGATAGAGAGAGAGAGAGAAAAGCCCTATTTCTTTTTTTTTCTTTGAGCACACGCCGTCTGTCGAAAAACAAAATTAGCCTTTGACTCACCTCGAAATAAGATTCGTCGTCGATAACAAGATTCTCCGAAGACATATCGCTATCGGAGCAACTGGATGACGAAGATGCACCGGCGTTATTCTCACGTTGACTGGCTCGTCTCATCAATGATGATGATGATGATGATGATGATGATGATCCAAGACGTCTGGCGAGTTTACCCGAGCCACGTGACGACCGCCCGCCGTTTTGTCCTGACAATTCTCTTCCGGACTCGCGTGACTGTCTTCGACTAAGACGCGGTTGCTTCGTCACCGGTTCCTCGTCACTGTCACTGCTGCAACGACATGACACGTTCTGAAAAGAATAAAAAATAAATTAAACACAAATAAAAATAAAAATAAAAACGATTATTAATGTAAACGAAAGTTTTCAAAGGGAGTGCCACGTACAAATAAAGTTTAATGTCACGAATTTACATACAGGCTTGACGAACGTGTGCCTCGAGAATTTAAGGTTGTCTGTCGGTGGCATTTAATTTTATTTTTAACAACTCGATGGCATCGAGTTTACGTATTAATTGATGAGGCAAATGCACGTGCAAAAGCTGTCGTAGTGAAAATTGGACGATCCTTCGAGCTCGAAAAAAAAAAAAAGAAACGCGAAGAGAGCTTCGAGCTCTCGTGAACGAGGATCGAGGTATTAATGATGAGTTTCGAAAACCGGTACATTGACGAAGTGTCCCATTTTCCGAGGGATCTCTACCTGATATAAGAAGCTCATCGAGGCTGATCGTCCTCGTGCGAATCTGACCAATCGGCTAACGACTAGCCAGGCTATGAAAATTTAAGAATGGGGATATACACACACATATATATTTATATATCAGGGTGCACAGTTAGTACATAATATATGTATATATATATATAACAATATATAACAAAGTTCGGTCAACGGCTCAAGTACATATATATATATATATATATATCTATATGTACTTGAGCCATTCACCGAACTTTGTATGTATTGTTACAAATTTATGTACTAACTGTACAACCCTAAGATCGAGGTAGCATAATCATTTGCGAGAAAATTTCGATGTACTGGCAGTTGTAATCGAATAAGATTTTTAGTTAGCGCATATATAAACGAAAAGTGTTAGATAGTGATTTTTTGATTATTTCTATAATTGATATTTTATTATTCCAGCAAAATTTCTCATTATATTGACTTTTTCATCTGGTCATTTTTTCAAACTGTTTACTCAAAAGTATTGTATTTAATGCAAAAGTAAGGATTTTCATTTTGAGATATCATCAAGAAAACCCTAAAAAAAAAAAAACAAATATAATCAACTAGTAATTGAAATAATGATTTATTTCCCTGATTATAAATTAAGATTTTTCTTCATATTTTCATGACCAAATTTTTATCGTTGCACTTGATGCAACAACTTTGAGTAAAGGGATAACGATTTACGAAAAGACATTGATAGAAAAAATAACGATATTACAATAAATATTGCTGAAATAATGGAATGTCAGATCACCTAACGAGATAAAATATAACTTTGTCGTAATAAAAAAAAATGTTCCATATTGACTGTTATATTTGGAGAGGAAAAAAAATAGGATGAACTAACGCTAGAACATTTCGCATTTTACAAGTAGAAAGTGTACATTATCCGCGTTATCTAATAATGCAAATATCCCTCAATAGGAGATAATTTCGCAAAAGCCATAAGAAAATTATTGCTGGCCTCTGTTGGGCTCGAGACAACGAATCTGAAGTCTGAAATATTAAGTATAAGTATACACGCCTATATATATATATCTATATATATATCTATAGAGTAAGCGTTGCTTGTTGCATTGGCGCACAGACACGGTAGTTACAGAGCGCGAATTGCACGAACACGAAAGAGCCACAGAATTACGTTTCCTCGCGACGATCGAATCTCCCCCGCCGAAGTGAATGCAATAATACCATGAGAGGCGATCGGAGCCTGGACATTCCTTGCACGTGTTGCAAAGTAACATATATATATAAGTATATATAGTCGATCAATGTGCGAGTAATACGAGGACGAGGAGCACAGAAGGTGAGAGAATAGAAAGCAATTTTCCAGATCTCACGTGCAATCGCGTAATACGTGTACGTTTCGCTTACCTGGTGAAAAACTCCTCTCTCTCCCTCCAACGATATTGGCAAAGGCAAAAGAAAACTTATCTGTAGCTTTGCCACGAATTGATTTGGCTCAGAGTTTATTGGCTTGCTTGAAAAATGGTTTACTCGTGTGTCCGATCCACCAACACAACAAATAAAGACGTTCTATATATATGTGTGTTTTTATGTGTGTGTGTGTGTGTGTGTGTGTGTGTGTGTGTGTGTGTGTGTGTATGTAAATTGATACCTCAAGCGAACCTGCATATAAGCACGGAGTTACTGCTTCTGATCCGAGACTACCTAATGACTACCTGCACCGATGCTCTCTTGCCCTGCAACCTTCCAAGAGCGGCCCAACCTAAAGTCCCCTTTACCCACCACTTTGGTGGTTTCGAGCATCACCTATACTACACAAGCGGAATGAGAAAACGAGCCAAAAGACAGAAAAAAGGGGGGAGTGAACAAAAAAAAATTTACGAAGGGACGAAACATGTGCACAAAGACCTTGGCAAAAATTTACAGTGATTTTCGATCGTCATAACTGTACGTCAACCCTTCTATGATTTGACTGCCTCGCGTTCGAATATTATATTGCATTATTATGTTATAATTTTTCGCTGTTGGAAAAGAGTGTGTCAAGGGGGATTTAAGCATTAAGAGGTAATGCTTTCAACGAAAAACCAAATACCATGGCAAGTCTCGAAGATTACCTTCAGGAAATCATGGAGAATAAAAAAAAGAGGCAATTGTACGATTATGTATACTCGCGAGTATCAATCTTTTGCCTCTCTTAATACCTAACAAGTAATACCAGCTTAACCCTGCTCTATGTCAGGTCTATATCTGTCCGATTTCTGTCTCTTTCTCTCAATGTCCAAGAGAAATAAACTCTTCATTGTTTGGTCACTGAAAAATGGCCCCGTGTCCGTTAACGGTTAATGACACGGCAGGTAGAAATTAATATAATCAATGGTGTTCCTTCCGAGCATTGAAATGACAGAGAAAAAATGAGATGGAAGACTGTGGCCAGAGTATTAAATCCATAAAACTTTCATGCTTCCAATTGCTCTTTGGTATAGTAACAATTTTTACGAGCTAACTCTATCTACACCTGGGAAATTCCAGATGGTGTAATGATGAAGTTTTGCAATTTCATTGAATCGTTTTCACATCGAGAAAAATAAATTTATTTTATTCAAATAATTTTTTTTGCATCAAAGAAAAATATCTTTTAATGAGATCAAATAAATGTTCGATCAATCATATTGAATTAATTTGCATCGGTAAATATTATCTAAGCTGCGTGTTATACTTAAAAACACATTGAATGTAACTAAATTGTGTTTGTAAACTTTTAGGTTTTAATTGAAAGCTATAAGGTGTTAATCTGCATGACAGAATGCTTTCTCAGCACATAAATCCATTAATAGATGATTTTTTGCAGATTGCACAATCTGTGCCAATTATTGAACAGGCACGCTTTCGTTAATCCTTGAAAAAAAATCCATATCGCTGCTAAAATTTCGATTAAAAAAAACTTTGTTTCTTCTGAGCATTGAAATGACAGAGAAAAAATGAGATGGAAGACTGCAGCCGCAGAGTGTTAAATCTATAAAATTTTCATACTCACGATTGCCCTTTGGTATAGTAACAATTTTTACGAGCTAACTCTATCACACCTGGGAAATTCCAGATGGTGTAATGATGAAGTTTTGCAATTTCATTGAATCGTTTTCACATCGAGAAAAATAAATTTATTTTATTCAAATAATTTTTTTTTGCATCGAACAAAAATATGATTTAATGAGATCAAATAAATGTTCGATCAATGATATTGAATTAATTTGTATTGGTAAATATTATCTAAGCTGCGTGTTATACTTAAATACGCATTGAATGTAACTAAATTTTGTTTGTAAACTTTTAGGTTTTAATTGAAAGCTATAAGGTGTTAATCTGCATGACAGAATGCTTTCTCAGCACATAAATCCATTAATAGATGATTTTTTGCAGATTGCACAATCTGTGCCAATTATTGAACAGGCACGCTTTCGTTAATCCTTGAAAAAAAATCCATATCGCTGCTAAAATTACGATAAAAAAAAACTTGTTCCATTCCATCTAGAAGATACTCTATTAGCCGATAAAAATATTATTATTCAGAAATTCTCATGAATCAGTGTAATTATTCGATCATAAATCACTATTATTATTTTTTACTGCTAAAATAACGTGGTATATTACAGAGCATTTATCTCGATTTATTTCTCGACGTCAGTCGTTGACGAAAAACGTTTTTTTCGTTCGTTCCATAGCTCATGAACAAGGGTGCACCTTGACTTCGAACGTGATCATGAAAAGCCAGCATGCACGCACGTGTGTATGTGTCTGTGTGTGTGTGCGCGCGTGCGTGTGTCCGTCCGTGCGTAACATACAAAGGAAATGAAGCAGATGTTCGTCAGTGCGCACACGTGCCTGTGTTGTACATAGTAATATAACAATATACACGCACGTGAAGAGATATTGAAACAGTTGGTAAAATACGACGGGGAGATCGAAAGTTTATTCCTGGGCATACAAAAGCTGCGTAGCTCTTCCCATGCCACCCCCTTCGTCTTCCAGAGGCCTTCAAACCGGGTGAGTGTTACAATTTACATTGACAATCGTTAACAATCCACTTTTAAACGCATCTCTTGTCTTCCATGCCCCGAGGACTCTCCTCAGCTGTTATTTAGCCAGCGATAAACGAGAACGTGTCCGTTATATACGATCGCGAAATTGGACCGAATTGACGACGAGATGCTCTGCTTCTGATCGACGCATTTAAGTCCCATCGGAATGGTAAGAGATGATCTCTCAAGGGTCCCTCACGAGAGCTTCGAGGAACGATTAATGTATACGATAAAAAAACATCACGTATATAGATCTCGATTAAAAAGAAATATTACCGTAGTATATACTTGAAGCTTAAATCGATCCAAGAGCAGAGGCGATAAGTATCGCCGCGACTTTCAACTTACAGTGCAATAAACTTTGAATACAGAGATAGAGGGATAAAAAAATTGATCAAGCTGAATTAAATATGTAGTTATATTTAAGTTGAGCAATATTTAATTGAATAGAAATATTTTGCCCCAGTAAATTCAACAATTACAACCAAAATATTTTTTTTTTTATCAACAAAAAATAATGGCTGAAATAATAATTAAACTTTGCGATAGAAATTGGAAGGAAAGAAACTTTGACGCGATATCATAATTGTGTAATCTTAATTTAAAGCAATCAAATTTGTCATAATTCCTTATCTTTTCCTAAAATCAACACTGCTAACATTATTAAATTACCTATATCGGATTAATCAGACTGTACTTTCGGGTGCAAAGACTTCTGGAAACAAAACGGAGCAATTTGTTTTCACCCTCAGATTCTCCCTTCGACACGAAAAGGCCATAGACACCCACACACACACACACAACCCGTGTGGCTTCCGGGCTCTCCTTGCATTGAGTGCACACTTGTGCAACCTCACAGAGCATAATACACATAGAGTTTTGATAGTTTCGAGCCTCAAAGCTCAAACGCAACGAGTCCCACACGACATATAAGCCTGAAGAGCACCTGCTCGCACCCCTCATACGTACGTACGTAACGTTTTTCTTTGCGTACAAAAATTACCTCGTTTCGTTCAAAAGCTCATCCTGACTGGAGAATATTTTCCGAGTTTTACAACCTGCGCGACCGGCTCGCTCCCTCAAGCTTATCGCGCCCCATTCAGAGCATCCAACACCCCTCGACTCGACTCAGTGTGTGTGTGTGTGTGCGTGTGTGTGTATATGTGCTCGTGCATATGTATATTAAGCGATGGCCATATATTCAAAGCAACACAACACACCATATACCGGGACTAATGCATTTAGCCATAGGGTTGCAAGTACAATTTTCCCTCTTGCATTATATATACCACGCGCGGCGTGACACCCTATATTATGACCACCCACGTTCGTACACAATTCACGACAAAACGAATAAAAAGATGTAACGGTCAAAGCCCTTTGAAGCTGTACAATAGGGGCAGTGAATAACATCAGGAATGGAGAAAAAATATATTCGAATAACACGAAATTTATATTTGACTCGGAATCCTGATGTAGTTTCCATGTAATTGAAGGAATTTTTTAACTTTTAGTTTGTCAGATATAAAAAACGGAAATGTATTTTTACATTTAAATGATCATTTTTCATTGGCATATATTTGCTCGATGAAAATTAACAAAGAATTGTAATGAAATTTCTGATCTGGGTCTCTGTGTGGTGTTTCTTCGATGTGTTTTTATTTTTTTTCCCTGTTTTCGTAATTGGGACCGTGGCGAATTTGATACTTCAAGGAAATGAGGTCATCAGGAACCTGATGAAAAAATTAAGGGGGCCACGAGGGAAAAAAAAAAAAAAAAACACGTCAACGAGATGGAGATGAAAAAGAAAAGAGAGAATTTAACATGGTGCGATGGTTTTTGCGATCGTCCGGCTCGAGTTGCCTTGCAACGCTTCCACGGAATGTATTAAATGTACCCTGTGGTGGTGCTTTGCGCTCCTCCAACTCCTTTTTTTTCGCTTCTTCTTCTTCTTCTTCTTCGTCTTTATATGCGCTTCTGCCCGAAGAAGTGCAACGAGTCGCGGCAGGTGAACAGAACGCTATATATATATATACGAAAACTTGAAAGGTTTCGGGACAGGGCCACACCATAGTATGCGACCATGATGGCTTCAAGCAGGGGGAGGAGAAAAACCACGAAGAACGAGAGAGGAAAATACCGTATGACGAGGTGTCAGATTCGCACGCGCCGACACGCGCCCTGATTCTATGATAACTCCATATACAACCTCAATGAAACGAAATACCGTCTTTCGAATTCCAGAACATTTCCATTTTTTTTTTTTTTTTTTTCTTTGCCAACGCTTATACCTCGTAAATATTCGGCATACATTTTCTCCGCAAATCTTGATATGATTAAGACAACCCACGTCATTATAATGGCGTGGGCGTGCCAACGAAATGTGTGCCAACTCGAACCAAAATTCAAATACACGTATATTTAAAGCAAATCAAATTAATTTCATTGAAATTGAATTTATTTGTTGAAATAAATTAATTTTTATATTCAATGAAATTGATGAATTTTTCTTCAAGTTTTATAACTTTTTTGGATATTGTTATTTGAAAAAAATGTAGCATTCACTTTCCTGATATTCATCGCCATAATTAATGTTCATTCAATTTTCTCACGACTCCACAATTTAATCCAACAAAATGTATGAGCTTATTTATTATTATTATTATTATTATTATTTTACCACGTCTGTTTTCTTTCACATAGCTCCATATATTAGATTCGTTCCATGTATTTTCTGATGATAATGCTATTGTCATGATTAATGATCGATTCATGAGACAAAGTGGGAGAGACTCTTAATTTTCATTCATCTCACAAACGCGAGACTGTGACGATGAAAAATACCGGTCGTTGTGTTCAGTGTGAATCGAATTGGCTTCCGGAAGCTTGCCTCTCTTTGTTCACGCCATTGTTCGTCGAGTTTGCCAGCGCAAACGCGAATCGTCCCCACGGTGCACCGAACACGACAGGAAAATTATTGTACACGCTCGTATACTATATAACGTGCGATGGCATAAAGTAGTTATGGACATGTCGTTGAAACGACAGACAAGTTACCATGGTGAGAAAAGAGCCAACGAGCGAAGCGGCCAACCACTCAAAACCATTAACGACCCGATAATCAACGGTCCGTTCAGTCACAAACATACACAGTCTATGTAATTGTGGCTTCTGGCCTAGTGTACTTGGGAACAAATTTTTTGTCCTCAGAAAATATACGACCCCTTGTTACGAAAGTGGCCGGTAGAGGGTTAAAAATAATGACGAAACGAAGGAGGCTCAAGATTAGAAATGCGCAGGTTGCTACTAAAAAGACTCAACAATGTAAACTTTCATGATTACTCCAGCCTACGTTTATAGAAAAAAAAAAAAGTAGCTCTTATATACTTCTGACCACGATGTTACTGAAGAAAAATTTTACGTGAAAATTATTAAGACAAAACTTTATAAAAATGATATTTCTCGTATTATCTATAATGACGAGAAAGAGATATTTATCACTGAATCTTATCATAGCTACACCCTTTTTCATCGAAGATTGAAGAAAATAAATTGTATCCTAGTACGAAATTCCTAGAGTTACATCGGATCTCCCGGCAGAACCGTGGCAAGTACTTTTTGTGAGACCGGATGTGGCGCTCAAAATTATTACGATAACAAATGATATGAACGAGATGATTGGGAACAACTTGGTAATTGGAAAACTTTGAATTAAAATTTGAGCAATGCGATAGCAAATAATTATTCGGAAAACAATATTTGTCCGATTGATAAAAAGTTTTTATTACGAAAATAAGTTTTTTTCGCGTAGTTCCCGTATAAATTATATAATGGCTACGATCAAAATAATATTTCTCAAGATATTATCAACGACACGCTACTCCCTGATATATAAAAACAGAATAGAAAATGGAAATCACGGCATTCGATGTATATATAATAAAGAATAGGGCTGGGGCTTGCAAATTCATTAAATATTCGCAGTGGGTAAACGACACGCAACAAGGGATTGCAAAATCATTCTGCCTATAAGTATAACAGTAAAGAATCGAGAAAGAGAGACTCATTTATTCAAACATTGAGATCCAATATAATTCTCGATCGCGTGCCGGCAATCGAACACGACCGAGCCCTGGAGAACCCGTTGAATATTGGCATTTCACTATGTCCAAATATACATGTCGATGAAAATATTATTAAAGTTATATTGAAGTCGATATTAGATCCGGGATAATAAACTTTGAGATCGATCGAATTATACAGAAGGAAATTCAGTTCGTTTTCGTTTTTACCAAACCATAAAAAACCAACTGATAAAATAAAATTTTGATAAACGTCAAATTTTATTTTATCACTCGTTTTTTTTTTTCACATAAGTTTCTCGAACTTGTAACAATGATTTTGTCAAATATAACATCATCATCGTTATAAAAAAAATATAATTTCAGAATTAATCGAGATACTTATTACGAAAAATCATGAAGAATTATTTCACTATGAGCGCTAATATTTCCACGATACAATATTCACAATTATTTTATTATAAATTGATTTAAAAAATATTTGCACTCGCGTAAAGCGTATTTTTTTTTTATCTTTCCTCCGCGCGTGCACATAATAAATTGAGCATACCCCAAAATTACGAACGGAAGCCTCGGAACGAGCTCAAAATTTCTCGAGATCGAGTTTAAGTGAACCCGCGTGTATATGCATGCGTGTACTTGGACGCGTTCCTCATCTTGCCTCGTGACCGGGAGGCTTTTGCTGCATCAATTTGCGCGATTACCATTTTATTTGGAAGGATATAGGAGTCGACAAGATATATACCGTAAGAAAGGCCCACAAGTTCTCAGAAGAAATATATTGAAACGACCGCGGGTACGTGGACAGAGTGCGTGCACCTGTCATTAGTGCCTGTATAATGAAAGATAAAAAAAAAAAATGGACAAAGTTGAAAACAGAAAAAGCTAGAGGCGAGAGACTGTAGGGAGGAACGAAGAGATGGAAGTGTAGAGTGCGAGATTTTCAAAAAGAAAGAGACAAGAAAGAAGGAGAGAGAGAATTGCAATGGGGCGAAAGAATTTGCCGAGTTTACCGGTGCTAATTGCAGGGTGTTGTTCGCTTCCTATACACGTACATATATGTATATATATATACACAACCACAGAGGTCTCCCACTTCCCACTATACCGCTTATACTATATATATATGTACAGTGCATTTGCACGTTTTAGCGGCAAAGGAACGAGCGAGAAAGAGAGAAGAAGCGAGAATCATATAGACGCTAACGCGCGTTAACCCTCCGAGAGTTCATCATATATATAGAAGGCCTATGTATGCACCATCTCTCATGGAAGTGCAACACGGAAATTCATATCCCAGCAATATCTGTATATACTAAAGTTAACTATACAGTGCGTTCTTTGCAGAAAAGTTATAAAAAATAAAAAGTTTCTCCACCGATGATACAGCCACATATAAATATTTTGCGAAATACTATATCATTTGCAGTACAATCGTAAACCCTGTTGGGGATTCAAGACGAGGACCACACACGGTTACGCAAACTTAGTCAGTCAAAATTTTACGATCCTCGCAAAATTAATAAATTTTGTAGAATTAACCCTCCGTAGTCACACTGACGGAGAATTTCAAGGTAGTTGACACACTGGGTCGATTCTACCCAGGCAGTTTAAAAAAAACGATCGTGAGAAAACTATCCGCCCAATTGGGATAAAAAAATTACGGAAAATGCTTTGAACATTCTAGATTATGTACGAAAAGTCAATTTATCAGAAATCAAATGGCAAAATGTTAAAAAAAAAACATAAAGAGCAAGGACACTTTTACACTAAAAAAATCGACGGGTCGATTCTATCCAGTGAGACTACGGAGGGTTAATTGATATTTTCACAATAGTGCTTAAAGTGCATTAAATCATGCATCAGATAAAGTTTTACAAAAACGTATATATATATATATATATATATATATACGGTCAAAGTGCCCATACTAATACTTAATCGCTGGCCGCAGACTCTCCTCACATTTTTTTATTCCCCTTTAGTTCCTGATCTAATTGTAAATCGATAAATTTGTCAAAGATCCGGTGTACGATAGGCGCATGACCACCCTTAAAGTCTGCTCACGCATAGCGTGCTACCCCCGACTAAAAATAAATATATCCGAAAGTATATCTAAGAACTTTTCGTCGTTCTATATACACTTCCGATATATCTTGCATATGTATCCCAATATATATGTATATGCGAAATGTAGAAGTTTTCGTCGAAAATATATTTGATATATACAAGATATATTTGTCAATACTTCGTTTCTATGGCGATTATCCCATATAACCGAACCGAGGGAAAAGACTTTAGGATAAGTTAAAATGACCATGTTAGTATTTATGCGATAACGGGTTAATTGATGAAAATGATTCAAAAACTGATGAGTTATCTGAAATATATAACTATATATCTATATCTGAAATAGCTGCTGCCCGCGGCTTTGCACGCGTTCAATCAGCGGAAAAATATTTTACCCCTTTTTACTCCCTTAGGAGTTGAATTTCGAAAAATCCCTTCTTAGTGGATGTCTACGCCATGGCAAGAATATAATCCCCAAATTTCATATTTATAGCTTTAGCGATTTCGGCTTGGCGATGATGAATCAGTCAGTCAGGACATTGTTATTTTATATATAGAGATATATAGAACTTTTCGTCGTTTTATACACTTCCGATAAATCTTGCATATATATATCCCAATACACATATATTCGGAATGTAGAAGTTTTCGTTGAAAATATATTTGATATACCCAAGACATACTTCATTCCAGTCATTCAGTCATTCCGTCAATATTTCATTTCCAGAGGGATATTTCATGACCGGATCGAGGGAAAAGATTTTAGGATCAGTTAAAATGTCCTCGTTAGTATTCATGACAACGGGTCAATTTATGAAAATCATTCAAAAACTGATGAATTACTTGAAATATATATCTATATCTAAAATATAGAACTTTTCGTCGTTTTATATACTTTCCGATAAATCTTGCATATATATCCCAATATATGCGAAATGTAGAAGTTTTCGTCGAAAATATATTTGACATATACAAGATATATTTGTCAATACTTCATAGAAATGAAGTATTGGGATATCCCATGATCGCATCGAGGGAAGACTTTCGGATAAGTTAAAATGTCCATGTTAATATTCACGATAACTGATCAATTTATGAAACTGATTAAAAAACTAAAGAATTAAATTTAGAGTCCTTTTACTGTATTGAATTATGATGATTTGGAAGAAAATATTTAAAATTTATCCAACAGGTGTCGTGGTAATTTTTCCTATTGCCCAATATCGCCAATATCACGAGAGGATAATAAACAAAAATCTAAGGACGGAAATAAATAAATAAAGCTAAATTCAATCGATCAATTTATGGGCTTGTAAAGCGAATAATTTAGGCTCGTTGTCTTTGATCTTGTCTGTACGGTGGTTCATTTAACGACTGGACTGATCTGATGCGTTTCATGACTGACATCGGCTAGATTCATTATGTGTGTGTGTTCTCTTGAATTGTGTCGTTGTTGTCATTATTATTGTTATTATTGAGAGTCGGAACGTTAACGAGCTTCTCGCCTCGGTGATTGTAGCACTCGAGCGGAGAAATGACAATGATGACGAGTGTTGTATCTCCTGGTGTATATTACTATGTATAGTTAGTACATAGTGCGATATGTGCATTGCATGTACTTAATGTGTCAGCGAAACGCACATACGCTTCAAGCTCGGTGTCTCCCACGTTTTCTATCTCTTGCTCTTTCTCCCCCGCTCTCTCTTACTCGCCCCCTCGCCCCTATATATATATATATATAGAGCCAACTCGTCCATCTCGTTTGTTCGAAGCGTATGCAGTTCTGCAAGTAAACGGGGCGAGGTACGATGCCCTTAGGGCTCCCTCGAGTAACCGATAGCATAACCGTACCCAGCACAGCAGAGAGTCCACCCGTATATATAGACATGATCTATTTATAGATCCGACGTCGTGATATTTTGCCCCGATACAAACTATAAATTCATGAATAATAATATTTTATCGATCTCTTCCGTTTGATCTCAAATCGCTTATCGTAACGATGTAAAATCGGAACTCGGGCGGCTTTTAATCAGGCTTGAGAATATCTTTTTTTTTAATTTTATTTCAAGGTATGAGGAATATTGTAAAAATTGAAGTAATCAAGAGACGCAACTATTAATTAAAGGAATGATTAATGGCTACCGAATTAATTTATAACTCGACATTTTTTTTTCGACTGTTGTCAGATAAAAATAAATATTTTTATCTTGAATATAATAAGTTTGAGGAAAGGGCTGATCGAAACACGAATAGCCAAATCATGGATTCATCAAAAAATTTCTTCGGCATTATTTTTTTTTTTATAAAATTGTTTTTAAACTCACCTTATTGCAGAGTCGAGCAGCGAGAGTCTCGATGTGGCACTGCCACTCAAGTGCCCGTAGAAACAATAAATGCCAGCGCCGTTCCAGAGAATTCGCTACAAGACTTGCCGGTGGAATTTGTTGCTCCTTTTCCAAATCCACTGGTACCGTTAATTTTTCATTGCTCTTTTCATTTTGATTGAGTTCGCGCCGTTGTTCCTCGTCTCGTTGCTTCTGTTGTTCACGCTGTTGCCTCGCCAATCTCTCGCCCAATTTCACGACTGAACTGACGATACGGCCATGCGCCTCTATGTCTCGCTGCAGGACCTGCAATCAAACGAAGCAAAAAACTTATTAATAATACTGACGAAGGAAGAGACGTAAAAGAAAAAAAAAATACACGATGACTATTAGCTAAATTGCTTCCGGTCTACCACACACGCTGCAGGTGCTATTAAAAAATGTAACAAACAAAAGATAATCGATAGTAAACCGAGCGTAAAGAGAGTGTTGGACTGACAAGTCGTCTCGTTTCGCGATCGATGCATTATCGTGATGTTAAAAAAAAAACTCCCCTCGCGCCCGAGCTTTCTCATTCAAATCGGTGGTGCCGTCTTGTACCATTAAGCAAGCTCGACAGTTTCCTCTCCTAACATACAGCAATTTGTTTCGTTTCACCGATAAACGTACCATTCTCGAAAATATTTTTTGCAGGACGCACATATATATAAATTATTCAGGCGAACTGAATAATGCAAACGTATAAATTTAAAAACTTGCCTACATACTCTCTATTATGTTGTTTAAATTGTGCTGAAATAGAAACAAAAATTGCAAAGTTTTATATACTCAAAACCTGTAGTTAGCAATTTTTAGTGTCACGAAAGTCTCGAAAAAATTTCATCCCTTATTATACCATCCGGAAGCCGAGATAAATGAGATCACAATAATATTGCAATTACCTATATCTATATATAGTGTATTGACATTATTTCCATTCGCGCCCGAGCTTTCTCATTCAAATCGGTGGTGCCGTCTTGCAACCATTAAGCAAGTTCAACAGTTTCCTCTCCTTACATACAGCAATTTTTTTCGTTTCACGGATAAACGTACCATTCTCAAAAATATTTTTTGCAGAACGCACATATATATATATATATATATATATAAATTATTCAGGCGATCTGAATAATGGAAACGTATAAATTTAAAAACTTTCCTATATACTCTCTATTATGTTGTTTAAATTGTGCTGAAATAGAAAAAAAAAAATGCAAAGTTTTGTATACTCAAAACCTGTAGTTAGCAATTAGCATAAAGGAGATCTCAATAATATTGCAATTACCTATATCTATATATATAGTGTATTAACATTATTTCCATTGCGTTAATTTTTTAGTATCGGAGCTACTTATTTTTTTGAAGCTACCCAAGCATTCAAGAACGTAAGAAACTTTCAGATTCGTAAGTTCCATTTATCCTGATAATCGTATCTTTACAATTTTTTGTACATTTGTGCTTGCCGCAGGGTCATTGAGCGATAGATTTTCGTTATTTCCAACCGATAATCCTCTCCTTGGCAATTTGTCTCGACAAAGCGTACCAAAACACACGCGTTATACGCGATATATAAACGATTTATATGTGTACGAGAATCTTGAATTAAATCGAAAAGATACCAAGAAACTCCAGAGTGAAAATTAAAACTGCAAGAGCCGATTGCGTGGGTAGAATAAAAGTATCGTGATCGGCTTTAAATCTCGTTTTCTCTTACAGAGGGAAA
Organism: Dyspetes luteomarginatus; assembly: GCA_963669185.1. Lineage (NCBI taxonomy): Eukaryota > Metazoa > Arthropoda > Insecta > Hymenoptera > Ichneumonidae > Dyspetes > Dyspetes luteomarginatus. Next base: position 17,516,590 of record OY769905.1, on the reverse strand, counting down.
ATTTGTGCGATAGCGTAGCAAACTTATGAGGCGTCGGAGATTAGGATAGAAAAGACCCTGGTGCATAATTTCCCTATTTCTACCCCCCGCCCCCCGCCCCTCCCCCACACCTCTCTCTCGCTCTCTCTCTCTCTCTCTCTCTCGGATTAGCCAGAGATCAATTTGGCTCAATGGTTGATACATCCTCTTGATTGCAACCGAACGCGTCGTGTTATGGCCTACGCTCGAGTGTTTTGCGGACAACACTCACGTACACTGCACAAAGTGCTCTCTCGAACCGGACGCCCAGCCGTGTATACACGTTTTCTTGCCAGCCGCACGAGGAACATCATTTCTCGCGTGTACAAAAGCTCTCGCTAGCTGTACGGTATAATATACATAGATATGAGTCTCCCGGAGGATACGATGAATGTAAGATTTCTTGTGTATACGCGGACGAGAATGAACAGAGCGAGAACGAACGGTTAGGATGTGCAACATCGGAGAGAATGAGAAAGAGAGAAAGAGAGAAAGAGAGAAACGAAGGATCTACGATAAGAGAGCCAGCAGAATGAGAATAATGCTTCCGGCAGGCTCGAGATCGGCAAACGTTGAGAGTGGGACGTAGAGTTACTATTAGGTACATTATAGTGTATATATGTAATGTGTACATAATTATATATGAACGATTTTATGCAAACTCAACAAACTTTTGGCATTTGACCATTTTTTATCTGATCCATTATTTTGACCAGCAGTAAAAAAAAAAATTAAATACAAGAGAAAAGATTTTTTTTTTTCAATCACTTTTTTCAATCACGAAGTAAGATGAATTTTTGAATGTTTATTTAACTAAAGACTCCAATAATTCATCGCAATGTCCCATCGTCAAAATTCATTTGTTCTTAGTGTGAGTTTTATATATTTTTTTTCTTAATATTTTGCTCAAAAAATTAATAAGCGAATTATGATTGATGCACGAAAATAACAGACGATGAAGCAGCGTGAAACGTTGAGCCAGTTGGCATGAAATGTCCTTTATCATATGACAAGATCTCTTCGTGAATGAATCCGAAACTAAAGAGGGCTCCAGAGACTTGTGATATATGCTGAGATCGTGTGCGGTGGATTTGAATTAAAGAGAGCTGGAAGCAAAGTTCGCGTATGAGAGCGTCGCGATTCGAGGATAAGAATCGCTCGCGACGAACACAAACGACGACATGCAGTCGGCCTGAATTTCTAGCTCTTTATCTCTCTGTTTCTCTTAATCTCTGTCTTATTTCTTTCTCGACATATATCCCGTTTCACTCATATATATATATATATATATATATCTCATAGAATTATATTATTATCGCGAGCTCTGTACGGTATGACACACGAATCATTTCTCGGTCGTGAGATTTATACAAAGATGAAATCGAACTCACTTTTGTTCAATGTGTTTTGTTTTCTTTCGCGAGTTTCGCGATCGTGAAACTACGAGTACCAGTCGATTTGCCAATGTTAAAAATTTGTTACTAAGTGTGGAAATCTATTCCCCGACAAGACAACAGTAACAATTTAAATATTCTTTCATTTTTTTTCAAGTATCTCCAAGTATTTCGCAATTTTTCCAAAAAATATGTACTGGTCAAATGAATGTTCTCGTTCAATTAACCGAGAATTATGTTGCCATGCAACATTTCAGAGAATCTGTCCGAAATACCCATTTTTATCACAATTTTTTATTAAAAATTCAGTAAAGAAACATTAATAATTTGGAGAAAATACACCACCGTTTCTTTTTTTGTCATTTTTCCCCAATTATTTTATTCGTTTCATAGAAATACGTAAAATGAGTAATAAAAAAAAAATCGTTTAATCAACATAAGAATTCATTACTGTTGTCACCGCCAAGTTTGGCGGTATTTTGCAATATTATGTTGTAGAATATTTAGCCAACAAAATATAATTTTTGTAATCGATCAATCTGTACCATTTTGACATTGTTTAAATTCTTATTCGCTTGTATGTAGAATACAGGCTGGTCGTACAGAACTCAACACACATTGCGAATAAACGAATTAGGTCCACGTAGCCTGTGCACGTGGCACGTGGTACTGGTCAAATGAATGTTCTCGTTCAATTAACCGAGAATTGTGTTGCCATGCAACATTTCAGAGAATCTGTCCGAAATGCCCATTTTTATCACAATTTTTTATTAAAAATTCAGTAAAGAAACATTAATAATTTGGAGAAAATACACCACCGTTTCTTTTTTTGTCATTTTTCCCCAATTATTTTATTCGTTTCATAGAAATACGTAAAATGAGTAATAAAAAAAAAATCGTTTAATCAACATAAGAATTCATTACTGTTGTCACCGCCAAGTTTGGCGGTATTTACATTACATTTTGCAATATTATGTTGTAGAATATTTAGCCAACAAAATATAATTTTTGTAATCGATCAATCTGTACCATTTTGACATTTTTTAAATTCTTATTCGCTTGTATGTAGAATACAGGCTGGTCGTACAGAACTCAACACACATTGCGAATAAACGAATTAGGTCCACGTAGCCTGTGCACGTGGCACGTGGTACTGGTCAAATGAATGTTCTCGTTCAATTAACCGAGAATTGTGTTGCCATGCAACATTTCAGAGAATCTGTCCGAAATGCCCATTTTTATCACAATTTTTTATTAAAAATTCAGTAAAGAAACATTAATAATTTGGACAAAATACACCACCGTTTTTTTTTTTGTCATTTTTCCCCAATTATTTTATTCGTTTCATAGAAATACGTAAAATGAGTAATAAAAAAAAAAATCGTTTAATCAACATAAGAATTCATTACTGTTGTCACCGCCAGGTTTGGCGGTATTTACATTACATTTTGCAATATTATGTTGTAGAATATTTAGCCAACAAAATATAATTTTTGTAATCGATCAATCTGTACCATTTTGACATTTTTTAAATTCTTATTCGCTTGTATGTAGAATACAGGCTGGTCGTACAGAACTCAACACACATTGCGAATAAACGAATTAGGTCCACGTGGCCCGCGAGCTATGCAACCCACACTCGCAATGATATAATATTTATAGCCTTCGCGAGTTCCACAGCACACACACACACACATATATATATATAGATGAGCAAACTATAGCGCGTATAATTTGCTTCTGCTTCTGTCTCTCGGTGGCAACGACCGGCCCGAGTTCTTGGACCGCGAGCGCCAGTTCTCCCCAATTCAAGCATTCTGTTGAATTATCCCAACTTCCAACAACTCTCACTTCCGTCCTCGTCATCACAGTGTGGAGTTTTGTGAGGTTATAGCATTCCCTCATTCATTTCACCAGCGGAGTTGTAAAATTTAAGTATACAGAGAAAAGTGGAGGAGTTTATGAAAAATTTGTCCCCACCCCGCATCGAAAGCGCGCACGTGCATAAGACAAAACGGTTTCGCACTATTTCTACGCTACTTCCGGTCCACGAGACCCATTTTTTCCGCCATCTCTTTCTCTCTCTCTCTCTATCTCTTTGAGCAAAACTACGAGAACGTAAAATTATTCAGAATATTATTATAATACTGACGAATTTAACAGCGAGAGAGTACAAAACAGTCAAGGTTCACCCGCGCATACCGAATGAGCAACAACAATAGTACAATTTATCTTGACGAATGGACGATTTATAAAAACGTAAAAATTTGCATGGATAAAAGAGCAGTTGATTATACGGTATATACGGTCTTCTTGGTATTTATTTTTCTCTCTTTTTTTCCTTTCAAGCAGGTCTAGGTAGTTTATTATCTCTGACTGAGAAACAGGATACGACCCTAATTTGTTCGACGAAGGACCAGAGCACGCAATTTACGATAAAAAATACGAAACTTTACACAGTCAAGTCCGACCAAATTGAGAAATTTATAGACAATCATTTTATAATAATTTTTATAAAAATTTTTACATCAACAGCGCGCTCTCGTTATTTTTTCCTATAAAAAGATAATTCACTTCGAGACTTTGTGAGAAAAAAGATAAAATGCTCGTCGGCAGAAAGCGATAAATTCGCAAACAGTTATTCATGCGATTAAATTTTTATTTTTGTTCGTCCTCCTATTCTCCGATATTTCTCCTTTTTATTATTCCAATAATCTCCTTTTTCACCCATCAACATCACGCACGAGAGATTCACGATCAATCTGTACGTGACTGAATTTTTCGACTCGTAGTATCGATTTGCGGCTGAGCAATAAAAAACAATTAGAAAAAAAAAAAAAAAAAAAAAGGTATATTGAAACTCTATGATATGCATCCGATGAAATGAAAAATGGCGATGCCTGCGGATCAGTTTCACGGAAATGGGGGAGCGTCCGCAACGCATATATATATATACATATAATATGTATACTTTATAGATGGATATATATATATATATATATGTAGAGAGAGAGAGAGAGAGAGCGAGAGAGCTGTGTAATATACGATAGATATATACAAAGAATATAAGGGCGTAAGAAAAGCCGCGGGCGTCTTTACCGTTCTTTTGCGCTCTTTATTACGCTCGATTGCAAAGGCATCTGGGCGTTTTAACGAGCACATCGTGAGCCAGCGAGGATGAGATATGTTCGGCCTCGGTTCGCCGCGTTCGTCGACGCGCCACCAACGAGAGAATAGCTTATATCGAGAGTGATCGTCGGGAGATCTCTCGCGAAATACGACCTACGGTGGAATTATATCCACGAACGGTTCATCGCGATTATAATGGATCGATTGGCCGCCCGCGCGCGAGCTCACACTGCACCCGCATGTATAAAAAGATGCAGCTGCTCTTTAGCTGCTGTACCACTCTCGGACCAAAACTGCGTATAAACTATAAACGTGCATGTGCATCGAGAGATTCGAAGGTGGAAAGAGTGAAAGGACTGCGAGAGCACGAACGAGCTAGCAAATATTCTATCGAAAGATGCGGAAAAACAGACAAGGGTTGCGCGAGTTCAAGAGGATGCTTTTCTCGGTATTAGATACATATATATGTATGTATTATCATATAGCAATCTACACACATATACATATATATATATATATATATATATACATATATATATATGTGTGTGTGTGTAAATTCGTATCCCTAAGTTTGCTCTTTCTCGCGCACATTGAAATGCGGGTGTTGCGATAAATAGTCGCGGGTAACTCGATGCCAAAGTCGGACACGTGCACATCTTGATTTATTTATCGTAGTTACGTTATTTTTTTACCTCCCATGGATAGTGCAGCGGGGACTTCATGCTCTTTTTATTCACCATAAAAGCAAAGAGATCACGTCCCAATAAAATTTCATCACCCCCTAACAGTTTATAATGCAAATCTCCATAATATGTATCGCGAATCTAAAAAATATTGTAGAAAACAATGCAAAACTATAAATATTGGACCTGCGCTGTCTTACAAGTCGGCGATTCACTCTGCATATTATGCACAGTGAAAGGTGTCCTATATATATATATATGTATATATGTAACTGATATAGACATTCCTTATAAGTAGCAATAAACTTTATTTATTTATTTATCGATATAAATGTTTTTATTGCTTAATACACTCTTCGCTCTCATCGAAACAAATTATTTTTACTCAAAGAGTAAAACAAGTTTTATTTTTTCAATTATCACGGGCAGATAGGAATGAATGAAATTTATCTGAGATAAAAATTTTTGAATTTTTAAGTTACGAGACGACGTGACGGAGCAACGAGATTTGCTCCGGGATATCGACATTGAATGTAATCGTATAACGTGTTTTTTAGTGCATATGCATATGGATAAATATTGTCAGTGTGACGAGTTTTACCGTCTTTTCATTCGATATCGAAACCTTATCTCTGTTATAAGCTGCTCTATTTTTTTGGTGTTTTTTTTTCCAAATTATTTGTTTTTATCACAATTACGGAGAAACGAGGCATATCGAACAAAACTTGGCAATTGATAAAACGAGCAAGCGAGTCCTCCGAGAATGTTCCGTTCGAAGTTGGGCAATTAAGCTATCCGATCGTCGACAAGTATAAAAGCCACATGGATGGAGATTAGTCGCGGAAATTGTGCTCTGATCTCCTCTCGCTTTTGTCCCGATGAACAACGCGCGGCAACACAAAAACACACAGAGGCAGGGGGAAAGCAAACGACGCAATTGCTATGTATGCTCGATAGATATAGTTCTATCTCGTTGCAAGGCGTGAGAAGTGGGACGTTTACTCGTTGGTCGAAACGATACGATCCCTCTCTTTGGTACTTATATACTATTACATTACTGGATATAACAGGAATGGAAATTCAACTGGGCATAGCGTGAAACAAACGGGCCGATAAACGAACGATACTCTCCCGCAAATCACGAGGAGATCCCACTGGTTTCTCGCGCTCGACCGTTTCATCGTTTTATTACTTCTCTACCTCTTCTTCTTCTTCTCCTCTCGTTCCCCTACTATCCTCGTCTATTTTTCAGCCATAGAGATTTTCGCCGATTAAGGGGGTTTCTGGAATATCAGGTCAATCAGAGAGACGAAGCTGCAATATTTTTATCTGCAATATTTTTCGGCTCCCTTTTCCTGTTCGGTTCTACAAGTTTTTTCGTTTTTTTTTTTTTTTTTACAAACACCCGCATACAAAAATATAATAAAAATTGCATGACTGAAGTAATGAGAGTCAAAGTATATCAAATCTGGGGTATTGGATTGATCGATACTCCGTCAATACTTCGAAAATTCAATTTGGAGGATAATATTTTTAGGTTGTCGCTAAAATGTGGGATACAATTTGCGAAACATACTTCCTAAGTATTCGAAATCATTAATCTTTTCAGCCAAGTTTTTAGTCACAACCTGTAATATGATCGAAACATACCCCTATGAGCCCGAACAGTTGCGAATTTTCAAAATATTCATGCATGAGTATGTAGCATATATGTAAGAGATATATGAGTCGATCCAATATATCAGACTTGGTACATCTCAATCTTCGATTTTCAATACTTCATCAACATTATTTTCATACTATTTTTTTTTTTGCGCGGGCCCACACTGACCGAAATTCCACTAGTATGGACAACTGTTGAGTAATCTTGAATCGTTGCATATATAATTGAATTAAATATTTTTATATTTTTAGGTTGTCGCTGAAATGTGGGATACAATTTGCGAATCATACTTCCTAAGTATTTGAAATCATTAATCTTTTCAGCCAAGTTTTTAGTGACGACCTATAATATGATCAAAACATACCCCTATGAGCCCGAACAGTTGCGAATTTTCAAAATATTCATGCATGAGTATGTAGCATATATGTAAGAGTATGAGTCGATCCAATATGTCAGACTTGGTACATCTCAATCTTCGATTTTCAATACTTCAGCAACATTATTTTCATACTATTTTTTTTTGCGCTGGCCTACACTGGCAGAAGTTCCACTAGTATGGACAACTGTTGAGTAATGTTGAATTGTTGCATATATAATTGAATTAAATATTTTTATAATTTACGCAACTATTTCATAATCAACGCAACTATCAATACAACTGTAAGTATAATATTGTTAGATTAACTATGAACACATTGTCGTCACTTTATAATTCCCAGAATCATCTTTTTCTCTGAGTTCATCGCATTATCGAACGCGACTCCTATCCTGGCTCCTCCGAATCATTTCTTCGGAATTTTTATATTATTTTATTTTATCTTATTTTTTAATCGTTAATCATCATATCATAAAAAATATTATCATTCTTCTTCTTTGTATTTCTTTAATATATTTTTGATGATAAAAAAATTAATACAAAGGTTTGACCGAGTGAGGAAATAAAAGAATGAGAGATGTTAGAATATGACTTGGTTAATTATCAAAGCCTGAGTCACAAAGATTTCAGTTTCGATAACAAAATGATGAACATGAAAAAAAATCATCTGTTTCTATACAGACGATCCATCTGCATGAAAAAAGTGTATACGAATCGGGCACGTGGCGGTATGTTAAACGTAACGATATATATATATATATAATGTGTTTGTATACCATGACGCAGCAGGACGCACTGCTCGTTGTTCGATTGAGTTTTGTATATATATATATATATATGCATATACACGCGTGTGCATGTACCTACCCACGGCTATAGAGAGCGAGAGGAATGAATAAATAAAATATATAAAACAAAAAAAAAACAAATCAAAGAATGCTCAATCAGAATTCCCGTTAACTTTTCGCTCCTCCTTCGATCTTCAGATGAACCGTGATTTACATGCAGACTATATATATATATATAATACATATATAATATCAGTTTCGACCCCCTGTATCACACGTACACGAAATTTCCATCTGCAATCCGATTTCCCCACAGATTTCATATCATGATTATAATATTGAAACTCCTCTATCCTCCATGATCTGGCTTTTCATTCTTTTTTTTTTCCCACACCTTCATAAATTTCACGAGTGCCAACACACATTGAACTAATATCTTTGCGTATACGAAAAATCTCGCGAGAGCCAATGAGAGAAACACTCGCGGCACATATTAATCGTCGTGGTTGATTATCCCCGTTCAAGTGCACTAAATGTGTTTCACGCGGAAATGAGAGTCCGCGTTCAGGCCTCGTTCCATTTTCCTCGATAAATATATGCACAAGCTGGTCCGTAACGCAGGATGACAGAAATGTAAGAGAATTCGATATACATTGAAAGCTGATACAGCGAAGAAAAACGTTGGAAACTCGGAGTGAACAAAAAAAAAAAAGTGGTCCACCATGTTTTCTCACTTTCTGCATTTGGTTCTTGCATGAGAGCGAGACAGAACAGCCGTGAAATCAGACAGTGCGAGTCGATTTTTTGTTCCTTTAATTTTTTTTTTTCTTTCTTTTAGTTTCGTTAATTTAAGAGATAGGTGAAAGCCTCTCTTTCCGCGAGATGCCTGGCAAGTAGAAAATTCCCTTTGCGTTTGTGGGGGCAGAGAGAAAGAGAGAGAGAGAGAGAGAGGCCCAATCGGTGCACGTATGTACATATGAACGAGCCAGAAGCTCCTCGAAGTGGCATTACAACCTGGTGCGAGTGTAAAGGGTCAAGCGATTCGACATGCGCCGGCAGTGTGAGCTCTCGCCAGCGAGAGCAAATCCCACCGCACTTCTGATATGCACCACGTCTATCTACTCTGCAGTCAGTTTTGTGCTTCAGTCTCTCTCTCTCTCTCTCGTTCCTTACCTCTCTCGTTCTCCTTGGACTCGAGACGACGTGATGCAGGATAGATAGATGGATAGATGGATAGATAGTACTTTCCTTTGCGGAAGCTTCGAGGCGGCAAAATGAGGCTAAAAAATACGCCGAGTTCAGGACGAAGAGAGAAGAAGGAGAAGGCGGCGTGATTTTACCGAGGGCATATAACCTTGATGTACGATGACGCATGCCCGAGCACTGATAACAATCACCCATTAACCCTGCAAATCCGGTCTATTTTATTGGTAAAAACTTTCTAACTTCTCACTTCCGTATTATAATTCGATTATATACATATAGCTATATTGGGTGATAAAAAGAACTGAAACGATGGCTTTGAAAAGCAATCATAAATATTAATGATAAACTTTTTCTTTTCATTTTAAACAATTCTCAAAGTTCATCATGAATGATTGAGTTATATGAAAAAAAAAAAAAAAATAATAATAATAATATAAATTGAGAAAACCAATGTTACGAAAAATTTTAACTCTAGAGCTCCAAGTGGTTAAATGAACCTGCTAACGGAATTTTGAGAATTATTAATGATAGGCTATATAGTGAGCCTTTCTAAATGTAAGGTTTAGTGTATCTTATAAAAGTCGCATATATTGGTTTGTCTCGTTGTGCAATATATATATATATATATATACTTTCTTCAGTGACTCTGGTTCGAAATAAACGGGATATATATAAAAGGAGGTTGAGTTTGTTTGAGATTTTTCAGGTACAGAGTGGACGAGTACTGACGCGAGAGATGGTCAGAACGATAAATACAACAGAATATATGTATACTATACGTATATATGTGTATAATTGATGAGTTAACTCTTTCTCCAACAGGAGCCAAAGGTGCTTCTGCTGATCTTCGTGTATATCTTTTTTAATTCCGGTCTCGCACGATCTCTCGCATACCTTGATGATTCGATTGATTGATCGCCTGATCAATGCATTATATATTAATATGCAATAATATTTGGGCTCTTCATCATCAACCTCAAACGTTTAATTGTGGTCACGATATTCTTATGTGCAAAAGAATATATAAAACTTACGTGGAGATTAAATCGAGGAGGGTCATCAGAAGCGCGTATTGATAATTAGGAAATTTTTATGTCAGAGTTTAACTATGATGGTCGATGTTCTTTCGATTCATAATAAAAGTGCAATACGAAGAAAAACATTACGTGCACACCTTCTCGTGTTACTTCTGTGTAACTTTCCTTGCTCACTTTCTTTTCTTTCTCATGTGAACAAAATTGTACAAAAGGTCGAGATCAGCGATCAGAGATCAGCCAATTAGAAGAAAAAATAAAATAAAATAAATTTCTCCATTGGAACAAAATTGTTTTCATTCTCTTTCGTATATAATGTAGGTAATGATTTTTATTATTACTTAAAAAAAAAAGTAATGCCGACGATTAAAATTAATTTTCTTCAACTCCGATAAAATTGATTTGTATCAAATATATAGAATTACTCAGTACACAAATTGAGCAAGAAGATCGAGAATTATGCGAATACGACTGTACTTATATTGGCAATTTCTTAAAGTGTAAACCCACAGAGTACCGTTTACTCTATCTGTCGAGTTTAATAAACCCGTTTAATTTCGATATGGAAACGGGAATATAATGCAAGGAAAAACCTGTCTATCGGTCAGATGCCGGAGAATCACGCCGCGTGGCGTAGAGATTATCAGTAGTAAAAGTATAATAATGGAAAACACGCATGATGACTGATTTCCGTATATCCTTCATACTAGTCGGTCTACAACCACTAATAACTATACACGATCCAAGAGACCGCAGATACTTTCTTTTGATAATCGAACAAGCGCTGTTCGCGCGCGCGACTTGTTTCGATGAGATGGTCGATTAATAAAAGGCGCCCATGCGCTTTATCCTCACCGTTGCCTGTGGTGCGTATATAAATCTCGTTAATGCAGCGTCCGATGACTCGATCTCGTGAGAAAGTCGAGCGATCAAATAGATACAGGGGAAAGCGGGGTTAAACGAACCCTCCAGAAAATCCTATTTCTGAGTCAAACTCAGTCGATGTTTACGCAATATAATATGTGCAGACAGACAGATTAAGTATATATATATATATATATATATATATTAGAAATCGTAGGTTTAATTCAACTTTTATACACCGACAGCTTATACATGATTCCCTCCACTATCATCTTTGAGGGTTTGAGATTATTATTAGCAACGAATAATCGCATAAAAAATGGCACCCATTACAAAGCCTCTTTGATTTGTCAAAGTTTCATCCCCACAAAGAATTCCTTTTACCTTCTATATGAAAGATTATATCTTCGATTGTGAAGAGCGTCAATACAGATTGGCGAAAAAAATGGCCATGTTAGCCTACAAAAACAATCTGAAACAACCACGTTTCTCATGAATAATACAAAAACTTTTCTTCATTTTGATAATGTAGAAATGGAAAAAAAAAAACCATTTAGTAATGAAATAATTTCACTTCATTCTTCGGGTAAACGAAAAAGAGCCCTCTTCGTTATTTTCGATAAATATGTATATAGATCGATACATGCATTGCATTCGTAATATGTTCATTCATAACGTATACACGTGCGCATTTCGTATCGGTTGAAGAAAACAGCAGAGCGCACGTTTTGCGTACGTGCCATAATTCCGATATTATAGTTCGCAGGAAAATGAAGAAGAAGAAAAAAACTTACCATGGGCACGTACTAAAAACGCACAGTGAATTCTCGTATAGTAAATATATGGAGTAGAGTTGGCACGAGTTTCGAGTTTGAGAATGGAGCTCTCTTCGTAAAAGATTACGACGAGAGCGCGCCCTATCCGTCCGCGCATTAAGTAGTACATAATTCACGGTTGAATTCACTCGGGAATTACGGATATGGCGTGGGACTTACTAACCCGTGATTTTTGCACGAAACTCGATACATGCATATATATAGTCTCAATAATGTTTATGTGTATATACATTAAGTAGGCATAGAGCTGGAAAATATATAATAAACCACTCTGTGGCTTCACTCGGGTTTACGAGTGTCCATATATACACGCACTATATGGTTGAAAGACTCTCCATAAGTGTTTCGTTTATCCGGCAACAGTCTCCACAGAATCAGAATCTCTGTATTCGCTCTGCGAGGCTATATATATATGTATATATATATATAGACGAATCAAGGAATCCTTCGAACGACAACGACCACGACGACCAATGAGACTCTCTCGAGCACTCGCAAGTCGATCGTTGATTTATCGATTCATTGTTCGTGATACTTCTCCCTCGCACTGGTCCCAACTACTTCGCAAAAACGACTCTCGTCTATGTTATATCACGAGTGTGCATGACCCTCTCCACACGTTTGCTCCTCAACTAAACGAAGTTTTTATAGCCACATGAGATATATCACGGGAAATCATCAAGCCCGAAAGCCTAACCCCCTCAAAATTTTTACAAACTTGGTGAAAGGTTAATATTTGTACAGTAAAAATATTTAGGATTTGTACTTGAAGACCCTTAAAAATTACCAGCCGATCTGACCAATTCGGAAATCTTGACACTCAAAAAGTTTCAATGAAGTAGTTAACTTGAAAACTATTTATAATACAAAAAAGTTTCACTTTCAAGTGAACTTTTAATTCGGTATATGCCCAAAATTATCTAGACATCGGAAGAATTTAAAGTAATAAAAAATATATTATCATTTTTTGCTGTAAAATTTGAATTCATTAATACGCATTTGATTATTTTTTCATCTTATTATTCTCTCACTCTAAAAATTCTCTTCTCTTCATTATTTCTTTTTGTTATTGCGGTTTCTTCTAATTTTTTTAATTCATGAATGAAAAACCAACCCTTTCTACATTAACAACTCCGACATGACACCTTGCGCCAGCAGCAGCTTCCTGTGGTAATCACAATCACCACCGAGCTGGTGTACAATTGAAATTTTAGGGGTAAGCTCTGACACCTTACTGAAAGATGTTTCTGAACGTCGCTACGAGGGTTAACTCGGTATTTCTGAACGACTCGATGTTAAGTATACTTAACTCGGTATTTCTGAACGACTCGATGTTGAGTATACTTAACTCCGTATTTCTGAACCACTCCATGTTAAGTATACTTGACTCGATATTTCTGAACGACTCGATGTTAAGTATACTTGACGCGGTATTTCTGAACGACTCGATGTTGAGTATACTTAACTCCGTATTTCTGAACGACTCGATGTTAAGTATACTTAACTCGGTATTTCTGAACGACTCGATGTTGAGTATACTTAACTCGGTATTTCTGAACCACTCCATGTTAAGTATACTTGACTCGATATTTCTGAACGACTCGATGTTAAGTATACTTAACTCGGTATTTCTGAACGACTCGATGTTAGGTATACTTAACTCGGTATTTCTGAACGACTCGATGTTAAGTATACTTAACTCGGTATTTCTGAACGACTCGATGTTAAGTATACTTAACTCGGTATTTCTGAACGACTCGATGTTAAGTATACTTGACGCGGTATTTCTGAACGACTCGATGTTGAGTATACTTAACTCGGTATTTCTGAACGACTCGATGTTAAGTATACTTGACGCGGTATTTCTGAACGACTCGATGTTGAGTATACTTAACTCGGTATTTCTGAACGACTCGATGTTAAGTATACTTAACTCGGTATTTCTGAACGACTCGATGTTAAGTATACTTGACGCGGTATTTCTGAACGACTCGATGTTGAGTATACTTAACTCGGTATTTCTGAACGACTCGATGTTAAGTATACTTGACTCAGCATTTCTGAACGACTCGATGTTAAGTATACTTGACGCGGTATTTCTGAACGACTCGATGTTGAGTATACTTAACTCGGTATTTCTGAACGACTCGATGTTGAGTATACTTGACTCGGTATTTCTGAACGACTCGATGTTAAGTATACTTGACGCGGTATTTCTGAACGACTCGATGTTGAGTATACTTAACTCGGTATTTCTGAACGACTCGATGTTAAGTATACTTGACTCAGCATTTCTGAACGACTCGATGTTAAGTATACTTGACTCAGCATTTCTGAACGACTCGATGTTAAGTATACTTGACGCGGTATTTCTGAACGACTCGATGTTGAGTATACTTAACTCGGTATTTCTGAACGACTCGATGTTAAGTATACTTAACTCGGTATTTCTGAACGACTCGATGTTAAGTATACTTGACGCGGTATTTCTGAACGATTCGATGTTAAGTATACTTGACTCAGTATTTCTGAACGACTCGATGTTAAGTATACTTAACTCGGTATTTCTGAACGACTCGATGTTAAGTATACTTAACTCGGTATTTCTGAACGATTCGATGTTGAGTATACTTAACTCGGTATTTCTGAACGACTCGATGTTAAGTATACTTGACTCAGCATTTCTGAACGACTCGATGTTAAGTATACTTGACGCGGTATTTCTGAACGACTCGATGTTGAGTATACTTAACTCGGTATTTCTGAACGACTCGATGTTAAGTATACTTGACTCAGTATTTCTGAACGACTCGATGTTAAGTATACTTGACTCAGCATTTCTGAACGACTCGATGTTAAGTATACTTGACGCGGTATTTCTGAACGACTCGATGTTGAGTATACTTAACTCGGTATTTCTGAACGACTCGATGTTAAGTATACTTAACTCGGTATTTCTGAACGACTCGATGTTAGGTATACTTAACTCGGTATTTCTGAACGACTCGATGTTGAGTATACTTAACTCGGTATTTCTGAACGACTCGATGTTAAGTATACTTAACTCGAGTCGTTCAGAAACACCGAGTTGCCCCTCGTAGCAGCGTTCAGAAACACGTTCGAGTAAACTCTCGAGTTAACTATTTCCACCCACGGCGATGAGGTAGGTAGATCTGCATGTATGTTACATGCTCTGATGTATGTTACTCTGCATGCGCCCCGCTCATCGCAACGGGTAAAGAACGGTGGAATCCAGACATCATGATTATCAAAAGAGAATTCACACATTATCGAGAGATAACTCAACGTCCAATCGAAAGATAGACTACAAGCTATTGTCGAAAGACAGTTTTTGTCAAGCTCTCGTGATTCGACAGCAGGTGTGAGATTTACGAGCTCACGGTGTGCTGCAGCACACGGCGTTTCTTTTTTGTTTTACCGTTCACATACACAATCCTCGTCCTCGCCTTTCACAGATATACGTATCCAGTCATATGGTCTTCCCTCTTTCTCTTGCTCTCTCACTGTTGTCTTTGCTATTATGCAGCATCTGATTGTCCAATGGGGACACATAATTATTTCAATAATATTATTCAGCCTCCATTAACAGGGGTGTATTATGTGTATATGTATATATGTATACCTGCCAGTAGCAAGTGGTACAGAGAGAAAAATAGGAGGTGGAAGCTGCGATTAAAAAATGATTAATTTCATTCAGACCTCCCCAACTTTGTATTGTGATAGATACATTTTTGGAAATATCAGACATGGGATGAACAGAGAGGGACAAAAATAGAACAACAGATAGACGATATTCATGCCTAAATAATCGAACATTAAGACACTCTCAGTTGAGATATTGCGTGATCGATTATTGCAAAGACCTCGACGAGATTTCGTGAGGAGAACAGTAGAGACGAGAATTTATCGTCATTCGCGGATGGTGAAGCTGATGAATCGGTCACATTGGACTCGAAAATGCTGCATTCAGTTTCACTGTGTTGACTCGAGTATAGACTGGCGACTTTCAAAGATTTATAATTTATGCAGGTCCGAGTTGTGGCCTTGTGAGCAGCGCACAGTCTGTACATTTTTTTTTTTTTCCTTTTATTTTTTTAATTCTACATAATAGTTGTAGTGGAATAACGGCAGCGGGGAGAAACGTGATCGAGTGTATAGCGTGTGCAGTTATACACACAGAAGGGTTGACGTGTCCGGTGTAGCAAAAGCCGATCGCATTCGTTCTCCTTTTACGCGCGGTGTGGCGAGAGGCACGAGCGAGAAATTGCCAAGGAAAAAGGTGGTTTAGGTATCATCGCTGGTGTGTTTCGAGAGCTTCTGCTGTTTGCGGTCTTGCAGAAGAGACCAGGCGATAGACCGTGCAGAGACTCGAGGCGTGGCGTGTATTTTGCTTTCTGCGTTCTCATCATCGCGCGCTCGCTCGGTATAAAAGACCAGAACACATTTCGTAGCGTTCAGCTTCGATCTCGAAAAACGCGAACGATCGTGCCACCGTTTCCTTCTGCTTGGTGCTCTTGTTCGATCTTCTAAATCGTTTCGGCGAACCGAGATCTTCTCTCGGAACTCTCACTGGTATAGCTGTAAAGTTCACGGACACGCCACCAACAGTCGAAGAAGTCTATCCTCGACGTACATATATTTCTTCTACGCCTACGTTTTTCTCGCGAGAAAAAATCTCTCTCTCTCTCTCTCTCTCTATATATATCGTATATATCGTGTATATATATATATATATATACATATATATATATTCATTCTTTTTTTTTGTATCTTGTTTGGTAGAGCACGGGTGAATGTACCAGAGGAGGGCGATGGTTTGTGTGCATATATATACGATGCACAACCGCATAGCCAGTCTCAAAGAGATATATCTAGTTTTTTTATCAATAGAACATTGTTCGTAGCCTCGAATGAATTACACCCCATGATCGGAGATTGGAAATCAACTGGATAGTTTCGAAAATCATTGACCCCTATGAAGTGGCTATTCGTATCGTCATTTAAGGGTTTGTAAGGTCGGAAAATTTAACACAGAAGAATCGACATTCCTATTAGTTCTTCTGAGTTTAATTTTTTTCAACGATAAATGAACACGAATTCACTGAGAAATCAATCAAAGTAATAATGATAATTCTTTTAAAAAATATTCATAATATAAAGAATGCAAATGTTCCAAATCATTTTTAATTAATTGAAAAAAGTTTCAATTGTTTTTTTTTTTTTACGATTTTTCAATAATCTATTAATTCCATTAATATGTAAACTTTCATCACGAGTCAAATGACTCGAGTGGCAAATTGCACAGTAACTTCAACCCCATAAAAGAGAAATAAAAAAATAGAAGCTTAATCAAAATAACATCTCGGGTCTGACAGACTTGTCGTATGGAAACTTTTAATCCGATATCGCCATGAGTCTCGTAATCATAATTATACATACGCCACCAATGACGTTTTAACACGCCCATGACATGTACATGTGCACTCTTCAATAAACCATACGGCAATGAGACAGAAAAGAGAGAGAGAGAGAGAGAGAGAGTAGAATATCTAATCTACTTCGTGTGATCAAAAAAGGACAACCCGTTTCGCAATGAATCCATATTAATTGGTGATTAAAATCTCGGTGGAATGATGCTTTGACACATCCTTATTAAAATGTATCGAATGTACATCAGAAGGTTGGTTAAATATTTGATATTAACGAGCTCGTATTAGTGCGAGCCAGTTATTCTGCTGTACTGGAGAAATGGAGTGTAGCAGCAGGAAAGCGACACTACGTGCTGATAAGGTGACGAAGTCGGACGGTGAGCGTGGCAGAAACAAAACTAAATAGCAACATATAGAGGAACTACATGTGCCTTGAGGCTCTCCGAGGGAAAGAAATCGAGAGAGAGAGAGAGAGAGACCTTTCCTTTCTCGCTTAGCGAGATCCTCGCATGTTACGCGTACGTATGTCTAACGTGTAATCGTAAATCATATACAAGAAGTTTGCCTCAGCCTATATATCTATATATACATCTATACGAAGCTCTTGTACATATACGTGCATTATATATAGTGCACACCTTATAGTAGAGTTGCCCGAGGATCTCTCTCTCTTTCTATGTGTGACGGGTCTCTCGCGTTCATGAATATTCATGGAGGAATTGCCCGACGACGCGGGAGTAACTCTAGACAGCGAGCCGCCATGCCCCCGAGAGTCGTCCAACTATCGTCTTGGTAAGATATACTTGGCTTCTTCGTTCTATCTATACTGGCAGCTTGCGGCGGCATCGCTCTATTCACTCTATGTACTCGCGACTCGACTATGCTAAATCGGTGTTTGTATATGTGCGTGTGTGTGTGTGTGTGTGTGTGTCAGTAAAGAAGAGCAAACGGCAAACAAGCGTTAAAGTCTCAAGAAACTCTTTATTCTATAAAGTCTTTATCGTTCCTTTACTTTTTCTCTCACTTACTCGCACGTTTGTGGCCCGAAGGGACGAGAAAACGTTCAACATTTTCTTTTCTTCATTGAGCTTTGTAACAGATTCACTATAATAGACTTGGTGAGGATTTTAAGTCGAGAATTCACGTGTATATGACAACGTGGAAGTAGATGAGAGACGTGGATGAATCAATTAGCTGTCTCGTCTTCACTTCATCAGGATAAACGAGCTTCTCAGGTGTACTTTGTTGAGGCTTGGAGGGATTTTAGTTTGGGCTTATTCAGGCGTGCGAAGGAAATTTTTTAATGCTTCGAAATTATGCGAGCAAACGATGGTGAAACGATACAAAATTTAAAAGATTATATTTTTTCATTCGATAAACATTACGCGAGATGTTAGACCGCAGAGTAGAATCAAGTCTAATGAATTCTAAAGACCTCGAAAAAAATAATAATAATTAATTCAAGTCAAACAAAAATTTACATATCAGAGCAAATTAAATTTTTGTTTTCAATTAAAAATAATTGACGAAACAAATGTTTACAAATTTTCGTTCATTAATTAGATCTTGATTGATGACTTTTTAGGGCCGAATTAAATTTGACCGGATTTTTGTGATTTTTCAAAACTTTCTTAAACTCGATGACGACTCAGTTCTAGCTTCTACTAATAGATCGATGCTATAGCTATATACTTTCTGTTAAATTATTGAGACTTTCAGGCCTCGCGAAGAATCTCACGAATTTCGGGCACATCAGAGTCTCCACGGATTTGGAATTTAACGCGCCGTGACCCAAATTTATATCCACTGATTTACTTTATTACACACACACACACACACACACAATCGTAGGCTTGCGAATGAGTCTGGCTCTCAGGAAAGGCGAACTAAGAATAGAGATCGGGTATCTCCCACAGAGTTTTCGAAAACGGGAATAATATAAATCTTTGAATTTCAGCGTATTTATCTCGATCACTGCGATTGCGCGTATCTTTTCATAATGAACAATTATTTTTAAAACATTTTGCTACAATATTTATATATTTAAATTTTTTTTTTTTTTTTTTTTTTACAAAAAATGTATATAAATTATTCGTTAATTTACGGTCATTGATATTCACGAAAAATTATTCATAATTCTTTCGTGCAGCAATTACTTTCAATACTTTTTCAATTCAAATAGCACTCATGGTGGCTCTCAACGATGATATCGATCAAAATGTTTCGCCGGTGATTTCTATGCGAAGATAGGTCGAACGATGGTAGGGAAAAATTGCGTGGATCGATAGAAAGCAATTCGCAATTATAGGCAAAAGCGTCGTTTAATCATCAGCCTCAATTAATTAATTTATGAGCCTCTCCGATATAGCAAATTCTCATCTTCTCTACCGTGTACGATAATTATCTTGGTGGAGTTTGCACGAGCGTTAGAAAAATCCAATAGTACATTCCCACTGCCATAAGTATTCTCAACTCTCTATAAGAGTCCGCGCAAAGCTCATTTCTTTCCACGGACACTCGAGCTTACATATATCAGCCTGTGTGCGCTGATGACGAGCGATTAATCCTGCTGTATAGAACGGTGAGTATAGACCAAACGAACTTATTTTGAAATCTCGTTAATTCTTCACTGCCAACACTCTCGAGCAGTCTCTTTCACGCGCAAGCACTTAATACACGCGCACACACAAATATATATATATGTACACATATATCTCATTTTCCATTAAAAAAAATATGAGAAACTATATGAAAGTTTCGAAAGGTTCTCTCGCTGATCCCTTGCCATTATCACTAAAACCTTTACGATACCTTAAATAATCGTAATAACAGCGAAAACAATAGTTTGTTAATGTCTCGGAGATGTTTCATAGTCTCCTGCGTATCGATTAACAAATTCTCGACAGTCATTCATCAGTGATATTAAGCACTGGAATGAGTTTTAAAAAAAAAAGTCCACGCGTTTGTGTATGTGTGTCTGTGTGTTCATTAAGAACAAAATCGCTCTCTAATTATTTCCCGTCGGCTTAAACGTTATTTCCGTCTGTTTGTTTCAAAGTACCAACCCGCATTATTATATATGGGTTACATGAGTATAAGAAACAAAGCCGAGTGGACGACAAACACACACGTATAGTACACCCGTTCGACCGACATTTTTTTTTCTTCTCTCAGCCGGAAGATTATTTTCCCGCAGGAATAATGACTCGTGCGTGTGTTACAACAATCGCATATATATATAGCATATAATGCGTATACATAAAAAGATATATATATATATATATATATATGTCGCGAGCATCGCCTCGGGGGAGACGACGTTCTGTATATATAGTACGCTAATTATACGTGGGCTCGACCCAGAGTCCTCTCGTGACCAAAACACACACATAATATTCGGTATGTATCCCAGAGAGCACGAAAAGTCACAACGCAAAAGAATTATGGGGCACGTATTTTTTTTTTTTTTTTTTTTTTTTTTTTTTTTTTTTTTTAAATTTGCTCTGCTCTGGGCTTTGCTCGTATGACGTCAACCCTGGGTCTCTTTCGTCATTTAACCGATCTGTGGACTGTCAAACTCGTCCGTTTTTTTTTACTACATTATATATATAGTTATAGCTGCTGTATATATCAGAACGAAGTGTGGTTGGGTCGATGATCGAGTTCGTTTGCGCCCGAGTGATCAGTGAGACCTCGAAACTCGGCGAGAGGTTCTCTCGAGCCTCGGCAAATATAACCGTGAGAGCAAGAGAAGCACACAAGACGCGGTGGACAAAAAAAAATTGAAAACCGACGGTGAAAAGATTTTATATATATATATATATATATATATATATATATATATATATATAATGTAATTTACATATAAATATATATATATTTATATGTAAATGTAGGTATATACTTGGTATGTATATTAAAGGCTTGAAACACATACAAAAGTGTGTACTTAGAATCGTACATTAGAAACAAGAAAAGAAAGATACGCTAGAGTCTCTCTCGCGATTGAATTCGTTCGAGCTGAGTGGACTTGGGGCTTGTCGACCTCGGCACGAACCCGAGAGCGTTATGCTCTCGCACATATATATATATATATATACACGTTCCATAAAACGATATAAACCCAGTACCGAGCGAGACATATTGCTCAAATGAGATAGAAAAAAAAAAAAAAAAACAAAAATAGATAAAAAATATTGGGAGACGCGAGACTGAATAATCGGCCGATTAAACATGGCCGTCCAACAACGACAACGACATCGACAACCACGACGAGATTCTCGTGCGAGAACGAATTCGAGACTTTCTAACTTGTTATATTCGCTCTGTGTGCGCCACCCGGCGTAACATATGAAAATGCATTCGCATGAATGCATATGTGCACCTATAATAGAGTACCGTAAGATGTAACGCAAGATAATCCATACATGTATATATATATTATACGAGTGTCGAGCCAAAGGGGATCAAATCTCGTCGAGAGACGACGAAAGAGAAGACAACAACTTTCCTTCCCGCGCGCCACACGAGACTTTCGTCGGCTATAAGTTTGTCTATCACATTCTATATATTTTTGCATATATATATTCCATTATTCTTAAGATGCATTCACTGCATGGATATTGCAACTCTTCTACCGGATGAGCTGATTCATCGACATGATGCTGCAAATGAATTCATCAACTCGATTGTATCCAGCCCCATGCCTAACACTATATATATATATATATATATATATATATATATATATATATATATATATATATATATATATATATATATATATATAAAGCCTGACGAGCGCGCCGACTACATACGTGTATATTTGATGTGTGATTCATTAAAATTCTACGGGTAAGTGTATGAGGGAGCTATTAATGCTCGATAATTATAATATTATATAGAAAAGTTGTAATCAAGAGTCGATCAAGCATTAATAGTTCCGTTAACGACTAATCTGACAATCTCGATCACCGATCGCAGTAATATATCCTCTACAGATCGCTCTCCACCCTACCTCCAGGTCCTTCAGCAGCCGAAGCGGCAATTATGACGATACAATGATAATGATGATAATAATAATATATCGTGATCGATCGATATATCGAGTTTCAGTGGACAGTTTAATATCGCTTTAAGGATCATTCAGTGATGGATATTTTTAAACCTTGAATCGGTGTTTTTTTTTTTTTTGCTCACTCGAGTTCGATAAAAAGATTGTTGCCACGGTATCTCTGTAAATTAAAGACTGCGTCGCTATCGAGATAAGGTGAGAAGGCGATAACGTTTCCGTTTTACTCTTCATCCTTTGTCTCGTACCCGATCAATATATATATATATATATATATATAAAATAAGAAAATATAATTGACATATTAAAATTTTATAAATTCCATCTTCACGAAATATAATTTAATCGAATGAAATTCAACGTTTATATCAATATAAAAAATGCATTTAGCAAAACTTAAATATAATTCAAATTTTACTTAAAAAAAAATCATGTACACTTTAATTCAAATAATTTTTATTTTATGTAAGCAAACTTTGTTTAAAACGAGCATATAGTTTAATTCTTCTTGCCGTGTTGACAGTCTAGACAACATTTCTGTTAATCGTATTTAAATTGAGATCTCGCACGAGATCGAGACTTCTTATGATAACATTATCGTTTCGCACCGTCCAATCGGTGCCCCTCTCGTTTATATTGAAATCACGTCATTGCCAACAGTATCTCATAGAAAATTGTACAGATTTACTGTATATACAGACATAGGTACTTTGCGAGTTGTTTTGCAAGAGAGTCGCGAAGATATGAGAGCACTAACAGATTAGCAAAACCGGATAGAGATCATTCGTGTCCGCCTTTATTCCTTTACTTTATTCACCTCCCTCTCGGACATTTGTAAATTTCTCACTCCGACACTAATTCGCCTCTCCTCTTCCCAGTTCAGATCAATCTCCGTGCAACATGATTCGCTCTGTCTCGATACCATGACTGAATTTTATCCCATCTTTTTCTCATCCCTTCTCTCATCTATAATCACCATATATACTATCATTTATTCACTATACTAATTTTTACGCAAGAAATTAATTTAGAGCGTGAAAAATCAACTCGTTTCATGGAAGCAACTAATTAATTAATTAATTCATTAAATAAATAATTAAATAAATGCTCCGAGCTTTCTTGAGAGACGCAACAACCAAGAATCACCAAAGTCAAATCGATACAACTCCTGCACGTTTCTCGTCCGATATTGGTTTACTCGTCAAGTGGATCTACTTGCTTCTGATTTGTTTCTCTCTCTCTTTCCCTCTCTCTGTCCCTCTCTTTCTTTCAGTCTGGCATGACGAGGGCCTGCACAGCAGCACGATATAAGCTCGTACGATTTCCCGTGTGAGCTGTGTAATCAAGATACTCCAGATCGGGATCCCGATATCTTTCTGCATGCGCAGAGATCGCCTCCCTCAACCTCTTTTGCTCTGCTGCTAACTTTGATTTTGCTCTCTGTAAGCCGCTCTCGCGGTGTATATAGGCTCACGTTCGTAATTCAATCTTAAGCGAGTGCGCTCTGCTCGCTGTACATATGGAATAAAGTGTTTATCAGTGATTGGCATATATATTCTTCGATCTGTTTCGCGAGAAAAAAAAATCATTTAAATAAATTTTAAAAATATTTTTTTTTTTTTTACATTTAGTCAAGTATATCTTATTTTTGCTTCAAAAATTTATTTTCATGCAGATAAAAGTATTCTGTAAGGTTTTTCAATTACTTCTTGGCCAATAGCTGCACAGGTGGTCAATAATCTTAAAGATTGCCACATAAGCGGTATGTGCGCCTCACAACACTTATATATACATATATATATATATATGTGTGTGTGTGTGCGTCTGCGCGCATGTACCAGTTAGAAAACTCTCTATCGTCGAGTAATTCCGTAAGATCATTCCACAGCAAGCCAAATATGAGAGAAAGAAAAAGCGCGAGGGATTGACCGAACCAACGCCCGCGGTTTATATGCAATACAAAAGCGTCTATGGAGCATTTGAGACGCGAGAGTCGCGTGCCGATTTCGCGGTTTGCCGCATCTCCTCCCTGAATCATTACGAGATTTTTGCTCGAGCTATATCTCTCGTTATCCATGATATGGGATTGGTGACATTTATTCGCACATTGATTGATCATGTCATCTGCGTCGGGCGATTAGAAATATTTGCGGTTAAAAGGCACTAGTTATAGAATGAGATTTTTTCACATCGTGTCGCATTTATGTACAATTTTTACTAAAAATAAGTAAACCTTGCGAGCTTCTCTGCAATTTTTGCTCAAAAATATTATTCCGGGCGGTTGAAAAAAGTTTTAAAAAAAATGTGAAAAAAGTTAAAAGGCCCAAAATTAGTATCTCCCGAAATCTTTAATTTGTTTTTTTTTTTTTTTTAATTATTGGCAATACTTTTTTCCCTCGATTGAATAACTAAAAGAGAAATATATACTGTTCAAGCCCCTCCTCAAAATCACGAATATTATGTAAACGGCGCGGCACGTGTTTAATTAGCGCCACGGTAAAATGCGCTAACGCGCTTGCAAATAGCAACAATTATATCCACAGATATAAAGCCTAATGCGCGCGGCATATCGTGGAATTCGAGCTATTAATCGGAACGATATATTCGCCACAACGAAAGGGGTCTTATGATACAAACTGCAGATATGAAAATAAAAAACGATATAATCAAACATCCATTCACTGGATATATATATACATGTATATCCGCCCATATATATATATATGCCGAGAAAATTATAGCGTCGTGTTAGAGGCCAGGGCGTGGAGTACACTACACGCGGTGGGTTGATTCCGCGTTTTGCACGAGTGCACTTTTCTCTCTCTCTCTCTCTCTCTCGCTCTCTACCCCTCTCTCTCTCCGTCCCTCGATCTCTGCACAGACCTATTAATCAATCATGTGGTATACGCACGCAAATTCAGCCTACATTCGTAATGTCACGACTATCTGCGCTAGCAGCAAATGTACACCCCTCTACACCCTTCACAACCATACATTTTCCTATATGGAAGAGACATGTGCGTTTGAAAGACGTGAATCAGAGGAAGAGAATGGCAAATGATGAAAGATAATTCGCTCTTCTCTCTAAGGAGAAGCGTTCTCGCGTTAAGACGCGAGATTTTCTCGCGCGGGCGGGCATCTCATACCGAGACTACGATGAAAGGTGCGCCGGGCGCAAAAACATTTTACATCAGCTGCAGTATCCACGTGTTTATGTGTGTGTGTGTGTGTGCGTGTGCGCGCGCGCGCGCGTGTAGATATTTCACGTTTAACCAACTCTCATCGTTCCACTTATCTGTCCGATGAACTTTAAAGACTGGCGCGCGTACACGTCCATCATGCATCGATTCGATCACCCTTTCATCTCTCGACTCTCTTTTCTTCGGCCGGATTCTCGATGTTAAAGATTCGCTTTACCTCGGGAAGAAAAGAGGAACTCCCGACAAAAGTTGGCCTGTTCGTCGATGTAAAATGAGCACCTGAGCTGAATACCGAGAGAAAGAGCGCCTCCTCCCTCATATACATATACATTGTCCTCTCTCGTGTGAATCACGCGAGAGATATTATACAGGAAAAGGTGCTGTGGTGCACTCGCGTGCACGCAAAGACGAGGCGAGCATCGTTTCCCAAGGAGAACCAAGAATTAAATGAAAACGTGCCCTGTGTGTATGGTCGATTTTCTATTCGTACAAGAAGTTCAGTATCGAGAAAGATGGATAGAATTTTGCGGACGATGTATGATTTGAGATGAGCTGCTCTTTGCTACGGTTAATCAACTACTTTCTGCCATTTTATCCAGTGATGAGTCTTCATCGTACAATTACCAGTTGAAGCTCCCACAATTCAAACGGTACACAGGGAACTCGCATGTTCTAACCGTTCAACCATTTTAACTCTGAATCACTGTATATTCATCCAAGAGATATATATGAGATGCTGAGCCTCCGCTCAGAGTGAGATCAAGTAAAATCTTTTTAGCTGACAATTGTTAATTGTAAAATTGAGCTAATTGAAATAAAATCATTTGTTCTCGCTGTGGCAGAAAAAGAATATTATGTTGAATAAAATGTAAATTGGTGTATATAGTAACGGGTTAAGTTTTACGAATGGTTGAGATATGCGAAATTAAATTCTAGACACATTGACTGTAGTAATCTTGGATTCATTTATTCATGGGATGAAAATGGAGTGTATAAAAAAAAAGTGTTTTAACTATTAAGTTAAAACTTTTTTTTGTTATCACTTAGCGTCGAGACGCTGTCGTATCTCTCTCTCTCTGTATATATATATATATTTGTCCTTCTCCTGTGGGAATCTTTTGAAGTAATTTTTATTTTAAACGAGGCAAAAGATACACCTGCGATCGTATAGCACGCGCTCGTTGCCTTGTTTTCTGTATAGCAGCAGAAAAGTGAAATGAGAATGAAATTGCTGGAGATGGTTATACCCGCAAACACCGAGGGAGAGAGCATTACATGCCAGTTAGCGATTAGCGGTGAAATATCGAGGTGAAACCGCACACACAGTCTACTAGAAAATATATAGATAATTCACCAGCTATGCTTGCATTTATATACCTTAATCTGCTTCAAGAAGGCAAACTCACAAAATTGCCATCTATAATAGATCGCAATTCTCGCCTTTGTTTGCTTCTGTATTGAGAAAATGATCGAATCTCTGCTAGAACTCGAAAAGGCCAGTCACAATATTTTACACGAAGATAATTTACAAATAACAAGTACTGTATCCTTTCTAAAATAAGTCTAAAACCTACTGTTTCTCTCGAGAACACACTGTGTTCTCTCATACTGTATAAGTTCTTTAAACTCTCTCTCTCTTTATATATATATATATATATATGTGTGTGTATATATATATATATAAAATAATATATCCTGGCTGACTGATTATGTGAAATACAATATAAATATAAAATTAGGTCAGTAGTTTTATTTAATAATATAGAGACTGACTAAGAAGGGATTTTTCGAGATTCAACCGATAACGGGGTAAAAAGGGATAAAATGTTTTTACACTGATTCAACGCGTTCGAAGCCGCGAACAACAGCTATATATTGTATATATATATATATATAGGTCAGTCTCTAAGCCCTATGGTGTCCTATAGCTTATCCTCATTTCTCGTATTTTTCCCTTTTTTTTTCTCCATGAAATATTGTGGCTTCGGAGAAACTTCTCGCGTGTATATTGTCATACAAAGTATAATGTAAACGGGAAGCCCCATCAGCCATTAGTCGAGTTTTCTCTCGGTGTATTATTATGGTGGGCAAAGCTGATGGGTTGGTTGGAGATCCCTGAGCTGAGAAAAAAAACGTTGACGAAAGGGCTTGTACATGAGCTCGAGTGACGAAGCAACGGATATAGCATCTGTCAGTCAGTCCTCAAAGTCTCGTGACATATCCGAGAGAAAATCTTTCCCTTTTTTTTTTTTCCTTCTCTTTTTTTAAATATATTTTTTTAATTTTTTTCCCTCGTACAGAATAATTTTCTCGTTCTGGTTTTCTCGAGCGATTAATTGCTTTCTCGTAATAATTACTATCTCAATGATCGAGGCAGGAAAGAAAGAGCAACATCGGAAGATGAAAAATCTCATTGGGCGTAACCGCAAAATCGAGCAACATCTGGCGCTGCAGCATCCTCCGGATATACGGCCAAACATATACGTGGATGTGTATCGCATTTATGGAGGACTTACGTGCTCAAACCTCTGATAAAAGATAAGGCTAATACCGTGTGGCGCGATAAGGCTTCTTACATGCGCAAGTGAGCCAACGTGTGTGAGCGAACTGCATTCGCGAAATGAAATGAGTTGCTTTGCCATTTTACATCTATATGTAGATTAATATCGTACATAGTTTCGTATAGAAATAATTTGTGTGTGAATCTAAAGGTATTTGGGACGCGGAAGATAACACTTCATGAGCATCTAATCGATAATATTCGCGATGCGATACTCCTCACAAAATCGGCAACCTCTTCGTCTCTATTCACATACCAATCTCTAATTATTTTCACTCGTTCCTTCCCTCTTTTATACAGAGAATTTTGTTTCCCAAACATATAAAATTTAATCAGACAAACGATGTAAAACGAGAAATTCGATAAGCATGTACAAAATAAAATGACATCATACTGATAAAATTTATAAATTCTATGATTCATATTATAAATATTTAAAACAAATTGTAAAAAAAAAATGTACGTCTATTGAATTTTATTGCATAAGCTTGCAAATAAATTGTGCAAATAAATATTGCTTGAATAAAACATCATGTTTTTAATTCTTAATAAATTCATTATCCTCGTTGCATGTCAATTAGACCGTAAAAAATTCAAACCGACGATCACATCGAAGTTTTAACTCACATATTTCAAAATTAAAGTAAACTCCGATAAATTGTCGATTTGGCTCGCGGTTTTCGCATACTCCACGAGCAACTCTAGGTACGAAAAGCTCGTTAACGTTCATCGTATAGATAGAACGAGCTCGCGCTATTCGCAATTATATAGAGACTCGCTGGTTGCTGTGTTATTGCTCTTGGCTCTCTCATTTTGCTGCTGTTGCTGCCGGTAAACTCCATGGGAAAAGCATGGTGTTCACTCGTAACTGGCGAGTGTGGAGCTCATGAACGGTGGGTCATGCAAGGTTAAACTCCCTCGTATACAGATATACAGGAAATTTATTCCTGCTATATCGAGTAATAGGGGGAAGAACTCTTCTCGCATCAGTGCCATACCATCAGTAATTTAATATATACAGTTCTGCACTTTTTTCTCGCTCTCATCTCTGATGTGTATATGTAGTCACTACTCTCTCTCTCTCTCTCTCTCTCTCTGTTTCTCTGTTTCCCTCTATACGACTGACCGTCTGTCCAACAAGCCACGTGTCCGTACGCTCTATTCCACTTTGCTTCGCAGGTTTTCCTTTATCGTGCAACTCCAGCCGAGTAGCTCACTGTATATATGCATATGTATGTGTAAATATATATATATATGATACCTTTTATATGCCGTGTGCGTTACTTTTATTTTCAGAATCGTCAAACTTGTCCCCGCTTCTCATTCTCGTACGAGACTCATCTCTCTCGTCGACTCACGCACGTTTCAACTAAAAGACGTTTGACAACAATTTTCCACCGGAACGTATAGAAATGCACGTAGGATCGAGTCACCTCGTGTAGGATTTTAAATTATCCACCAAATTATCCTACCAGAATTATTCTTTTTTTTTTCGTCTCCAAGCTGGTACATCCCAAAGAATCAGTTTCGTTACATTTGCGATGGTAATTCGCATTAATGATTGATTTATTTTCGATAAAACACAAATAATTATTAAAATCAAACGGATTTTACTTTGTGTCTCATAAATGTTATTCGTTTTGCAAAAACGTTTACTTCGATAAAAATGGCAAAAAAAATTAAAGTGTTATTGTTATGGGTTACGGAGCAATTTTTCACTGGATTTTCCACCGGAACGTATAAAATGCACGTAGCATCGAGTCACCTCGTGTAGGATTTTAAACTATCCACCAAATTATCCTGCCAGAATTATTCTTTTTTTTTCGTCTCCAAGCTGGTACATCCCAAAGAATCAGTTTCGTTATATTTGCGATGGTAATTCGCATTAGTGATTGATTTATTTTCGATAAAACACAAATAATTATTAAAATCAAACGGATTTTACTTTGTGTCTCATAAATGTTATTCGTTTTGCAAAAATGTTTACTTCGATAAAAATGGCAAAAAAAAAAAAATTAAAGTGTTATTGTTATGGGTTACGGAGCAATTTTCTCGTCGAGAAAGAAAGTTCGTACAAATTCGCGAAAGTCTGCGAGTTGTGCGTTACGAGAAAGAAAAGAAGGTCAAAAGGGCTATTCGATAAAGGCCGGGTCGTCCTGTCACCGCATATATATTGTGCGTGTCGTCCTGAATTTCCAACTTTCGCACCGCGAAACGAGCGATTAATTGTTCGCTTGCGTATACATATCTCGTACATATGTCTATATACTTTCACTAACAGTGGCCAACAACCAAGCGAGAGAGTATAACGCTCTACCATCGCACGGCACACGTTAATTGAAGCAACAATTATCTGAGCACTTGGCGGCAAAAGAGACGCTCGAGCGTTATTGCTGCTGGTTATTCTGCTCATGCTGCTGCTGCTGCTGCTGCTGCTGCTGCTGCTGCTGGTGGTGGTGGTGCTGGTACTGCGGCGCGGTATTCTTGCCAGCAAAAGAGACTTCACTGCACACGGGATTAATCTCTTTGGGATACGTATGGTATCCGCCTATCTTCTCGCTATATCTCACACCACATCGCGATAGTCATTCTCACATTATTTTATTTATCGTCATTAAATAAAACCAGTGTTATAATCTCTCCCATTTCTCCATTGGAATATCACTTATAATGATAATGAAAACTGGCGTTAATAGGTGCAATGCGACACCTAATCACGACTAAGAAATATTTCTCGTTTATTTTCGTTATTATCGACTACTAATATATATATATATATATATATATATATATATATATATATATATATATATGCTGTTGAAACCGTTCGAGATCTTATTAAATCGTCCTGATAACTGAGCGTGTATTACAAAGTAGATATTTTTTTTCATCAATTATAGATTTTCTTTTCCTAATTTTTCGATATACCAACTGTCTATGTACAATATTTGCTTGAGCCTTTTTTTCAAAAGTTCTTGCCAAAAAGAGAACTGAATTTTTTTGTTTTTTCGTAACATAAAAAGTTCGTATACTCGGAGATTAAACCTGATAACTGACATATCTGGCACAATTTTTTAATTAAGATTTCACAGTGTTTTCTCCAATTTAGTACATTAAAAAGTTCATAATTCAATCACTGTCGGATGAAAAAACAAAAAAAAAATCTTTAAACAATCTGAGTACTTTCTGAGTGCAGGATCGGACGTTTGCCTTGGCGGGATGGAGCGGCCCCGTATATATATATATATACACAGATTGGATGATTCGTGGAAAAGGAAAGAAAGGAAGCTCGACTGGGGAAATGAAATATCCTTTCGAGGATTCAGCGCAATAAGAGCTCGTTATGCACTTATATATGCCACAAATATCTACATATATAAACCCTCTTTTATCTTCCTCACTTCTCTCATTACTTTCACCGATGGAAAAGGTATATACTCGCACATGACGTATATGCGCATTTATTTACCGTAAAATCGTAACGACTTCGTTCTCCAATTAACGAAACAATAATTTCCATGGGGTATGCGACGCGAGAGAGGCTCCCGCGGTGGGCTCATGAGACTCACGCGAGATAGACTCGCGCACTTGATGTGGAGAGATTCTCGACTCACACCGGAAAAACGATTAATTAAACAAAACGGAACGTTGCGCCTGTAGCTAATCTATTAGACACATACGCAGGGCTAATTTATTGAAATGTCCAAACGATTTCAATCGGCTTTCCTGATAATCTATACATGCAATGTATATTTTTCATGCGCTGTTTCCTTCTTTCCCTTCGGACTGTCTATATATATATATATATATATATATATATACACAATCAAGTATAGGACAATCTCAACATTCATTAACATTTAGTAGCTTTTATTTACTATATAAAAATGGTATTACTATAAATGCTACAAACGTTAACAGTATAGAATCCAATCGTCAAAACAGAGGCTTCTCTAGAGGCGTTTAAAACTCCCTCTCTAGTGTCTATGTGAGCGTGTCCGTTGTTCGATAAATTTACAGATAAAAATCTACCGATGTACACTCTGGACGTTGTACCTCCTACTGCGTAGACTACGATATAGCCACCGTAGCGAACCTAGAATCTCTTTTCGCTCTTCTCCCTCTTTCTATTACTTTACTCTGCCTATATATATATATATATATATATATATATATATATATATATATATATATTTCCCTTTACAGTGAAAGTGCGTTCGGTGCGCTTGTCCAAATGTTATCTAGGTTCGTGATAACCCTAATAAACCGGTCGCCCTGCCCGACACATCGATCTTTCCGTCGTTCTGAACCCTCTGACAGCGCAGCGTTCAAGTTCAGTTTTTTCGTCTACACTATACACTATACGTATATAATTGCAGTGATGAGCAAGCGATCGAATTGAAAACCATTTGGAAAGATATTCGGATGAACTAATGGACTTTTCGAGTAATAATTTTTAAAATAATTAAATTATTGAATAATCATTTATAAATGTTTTGCTCAATAAGTATAACAATGATAATTATTGTCAATATAAATTCATTACTGTCAAATGTTGGCATTTAAATAAATGTATTCCAACTATTTTTTTTTTTTTATTCGCATTCATATAGTCGAAATAATTGTTGAATTATATCTTTTTCATTTGAATGTTGCACATTTCTGTTGCTGATTTTATACACACAAATTGTTTCGCGGAATTGGGTTTTGTCTATTATAGGGAAGCAGTGGAATAGTAAAAAAACGTGAAAAAAAAAAAAAAAACACGAAGAAACTACGAGAAAAAGAGAAAATCCCTTTCTATCGTGCGAATAGAGAACTGAGTCAGGAAACACACGATGTTGCGATGACAACCAGAGATTGTTACGGGATCCGCCTTTTCGCCGTTTCTCTCTCTCTCTCTCTGTTATTTCTGCTTGTGGCTTATTCGTTACGCACCGGCCGCCACTGTTCCGCACATTGCATGTGCTCACATTATTACGTGCACTCTATCGTTCCTAACCCTATATATATATATATATATATATATATATGGGTTTAGGAACGATAGAATATATATATATATATATATATATACACACACACATGTATACATAGCACACAGTGCTGTATAACTTCGTATATATTCGTATTCGTCTATACCGAAGCCAGTGACGTTCTCTTCAACAGAAAGCTCTCGAGGGTGTTATCGTGTGACGCGATTTGATACGCGATAAATTATTGAGGGGAGGGAGAAAAAAAAATAGCTCATGATAAGACGTCGGCGGGAGTGCCGGAAAAGAAGATCGCTCGAGAGCGAGTACGAAGAGGAACAAAACGTTCCGTTTATTCCATCGCTATATACGATGGACCTACATAATGTTTATATTATTATATATATTATATACACACACGTACGCATTATACGCACTACCAGTATAATCATACAATCAATTCTTTCCAAAGCGTACATTGCAGTTGCAATTACCTCGCGATGAAAGATAAAAAATATTTAATTCAATCTGGCAAATGTACGAGGAGAATTATAATGATTGGATTTGCTCCGCTGTCCGGATCATTTGAATCCTCCTGTACGTCGCATTAGATGAAAGAAAAATAAATTACGGAGCAATAGCATCACGCAGATTTTCTTCTATTTCTACTTCTTCTTCTTCTTCTTCTTCTTCTTCTTCTTCTTCTTCTTCTTCCTGCTAACTAAGTAGGAAGCCATTCTCCCGCTGCGAGCATCCAGCATGGCAATTCATTTTACGAAGCGCTTTCAACGTGCACGCACTCCACGTGCAACTAGTAGTACGTATATTGTATAGTACCATATAGTTGTGCATGTACCGTGTAATATGTACTATATACTAACTATATACGATATACATATATATACCAAACGGATATACGTGTTGTAGGGCATTATTATTATTATTATTTATTTATTTTTCATGCCCAGACCACGACATCCAGCGCTCAACAAACTCGGCTCTTTTGCCACCGCGCACACACCGCGTCATTATGCACAGGTGAACGAACGAGAAAGAGAGAGAGAGAGAGAGAGAGAGAGAGAGAGAGAGAGAGAGAGAGAGAGAGAGAGAGAGAGAGAGAGAGAGAGAGAGAGAGAGAGAGAGAGAGAGAGAGAGAGAGAGAGAGAGAGAGAGAGAGAGAGAGAGAGAGAGAGAGAGAGAGAGCAGCACTCGCGGCAATTTGCAGCTGCACTCTCGCGGCGCAGTAACGATTTACTTATATCGATGAGCCATCATCATATATGCGTGCCCATATCGTAGTTATATAGAAATAAAAACAATGAATCTGTACTCGACTTACAAAAAAGTCTATGTAAGAAAAAAAAAAAAAAAAGACAATCGAAAAGAATTTATTTAATTCAAATATAGCAATAAAATTTGAATAAATTCTTTGAATTTCATTCAATCGCTTCGATTTTTTTTTTTTTTTTTTTTTTACCTTTGATCATTATCGGATTTTATACAAAACGGGCAAAAGGTTCGGTTTTTATATGACAATTATTATATTTTCAAGCAAAAATAGTCTCATTGAGAGTTACACAATTTTTATATTTCATTTTTCTTTTTCGCCAACCAATAACACAGATTACTAAAATTGGTGTAAATTTTCGTTCCCCGTATATAGAATTATGAGTTGGTTAAGTGGTTATTTTCTTCGTAATCTCGTTCAAGCTTTGAAATCCTGCTCGATTCGATTAGAACCCGCGACAAAATTATCGATTCCCCTTCCCCTCACTTTTACATACGTTCGTCATTTACCTGTATCTGCGTAATTTATCAGTAACATTCTGTGTCGACGTCGGATATTTCACCGATCTAAGTATACCAAATACCAAACTCGTTGAATTTACATCCCGAGAATTTCCGCACGCAGTTTTCTCTCTCTCTCTCACTCTCTGCTACCTCCCATCCCTGGAATTTGCAAAGTACTCGCAGAGACGCGAGTCTCCGGGCATAGCAAAGTGATTGAGCACTCGCATGCGAGAAAAGCCTTGGGACGCGGTGATGACGAGCTACTTGCCGCTGCCGCTACTTCTCATCGTGTTTGCTGCTCTCTCTGTACTCTCCGGCAGTCTCGTAACTCGGCCGTCTCTCTCTCTCTTTCTTTCTCCCTCTACCCCTTGTATTCCCAGGGGGCACGCGACATACAGAGTGCATCGAGAAAACGTAACGCACCTATGAACCTCTCTCTCTCTCTCTCTCTCGCCACCTTGTTCACGATTCACGAGTGCGAGTTTACCGGAGACACGCACGCCAGTCCCTCGCGGGAACCGCGGCACGCGCTCAATCTCGAGCTGCAAGCGAATCACCGAGAGAGATGGAGCGATATATAGAGAGAAAGAAAGAAAGAGAGAGAAGGAGAGAAACTTTTCCTTGATAAATAAGTACTGCTAGATGCACGTAAAGTATTTTTGCATATATATATGTGTGTGTGTATATATATAAATATATGTATATATATATATAAGCCTGATGAAGGCGTATATAATACGAGATGTCTGATGACATGATTATAGCTTAGTAATACGAATAAGAATTCAAGATAAAAATTTCTTATAATCGGAGGTCGACACTATAAGGATGAAAGAGTGATTTAAAGTAAATTTTCCAAAGACACAACTATTATGAATAATTATTTGCAATTATTCTCAAGTACTTTATCAGGATATAATTCAAATACTTTTTTACCCTCAAAGAGTTTTAAATCCAATTTTGTTTTAATTTCATATGAGGTGACGAGTTTTTATTTTTTCGTCGTTGTTATATTATGTA
Organism: Dyspetes luteomarginatus; assembly: GCA_963669185.1. Classification (NCBI taxonomy): domain Eukaryota; kingdom Metazoa; phylum Arthropoda; class Insecta; order Hymenoptera; family Ichneumonidae; genus Dyspetes; species Dyspetes luteomarginatus. Next base: position 17,480,534 of record OY769905.1, on the reverse strand, counting down.
GCGGATTTAAAATATAAATGTAGTTTGAGAAATTGGAACAGTGAGAAAATGCGAGGCTCTTAACTCTTAGGAGCCAAAATAATCTGGCTCTGTGGCCTGGCCTCGTTTTATTGAAATCTATTGGCGAAATATTTTCTCCCCAACGGTGGTCAGACGTTGCGTGCGTTGGACTCGACTCGGCCGTTTTGTCATATGCCATGGTCGAAATAGCACGTGACCGGGACAAATATCGGGCTATTCCTCCCGAGAAGCAACGAAAGTATGAAGTTCCGCGTGCGGAAGAACGCGCGTTCTTGCTTTCTTCACTTGAAGCTGAAACTGGCCTATGACGACGAAAACGACAACGACGTTGAGGCTTTAACGCGTAGCCGCGGAGTTGCTGCTGCTGCGTACCCCACGAAGCGATGGGTATTTTTGGAAAGACGCTGCCTCGTAGAATCGTCTTCTGCCATCTACATATGCTATATATATATATATATATGTGTGTGTGTGTGTGTGTGTGTGTGTATAAATTTGTTCTCTCTCGTACGGCTCCTCGCTCGTCAAACCCCATCTCTGTTTTTCTCGTATTCGTTTTTTTCAAACCGTCAAAAATTTTACAAGGGCACGGACCTTGAGAAAATATAGATTTTTTTATATTTCCCGAAATAAAAAAAAAAAAAAAAAAAAACCGGAGAAAAAGATTGAGGAGATAAACAAGCTGAAGAAATTTTCAAACGAAATATTCAATCATTTATTTAAATGTGAAATATTCGAAAAAAAATAAAATAGAGAGAGAGAGAGCAGGAAGCGAGAGGAAAATAAATGGTAGAGGGACCCCGCGGAGACGGTAAAAATGATTTTCCATGTGTGGGTTTGGGTCTCTTGCCACAAGAAACGAAATAGAGCCGGATATGCGGGACCCAATGAACGAGGCAGAAGGATAGAGCTCATAGGGAACGAGGTGCAGAGGAGAGGAACAAGTTTACCAGGTAGAAATGGTTATCTACGCGCTCGATTGTGAAACTACCAAAGTCCCATCGCGTTCAGACTAATACTAAACTGTAGTACTATATTTGTACGAGCATGTATATATACTATGACACAATAGTGTGTGTATATATATATATATATATATACATATACGTGGAAACCATAAGGGAGGAAGAGTATAGGGAACGTAATTTATGCGGGTGGTCGACCCGTGACCCACGTGACTTCGTGGTAAGCTCTCTCGTATAATTCGAAGCAAGAGAAAAATATAAAAGGAAAAAGAAAGAGAGAGAGAGAGAGAGAGAGAAGGAAAAAACTGAAGAGAGATACGAAGAAACGAGTCGACGAGAAAGGGCGACAGGAGCGCCAGGAGGTCCGTAGGCGGAAAAGGACTGACTGACTGACTGACTTGAGGATATAAGCGGTTCCATCAGGAGAATACTTATGCGCCCCGCAACAGCACACCATGCAACATCACCATCAAATGACAGCAACATCGTGAGCTGTTTTACGGATTAAGCCTATACTGCTATAACGGATCTGTGCGGTTTTTACAAAAAGGACAATAAAACGATTGTACAAGAGAAACGTTTCCAGAGACGGGGTTAACGGAGAGAAAGGCAGTTTGTGGATAAATTGCATTTAATTCGCTTCTATTAGTATAGTATTTTACAATTCTAAATATATATATATATATAGTATAGTGAGGGTAGAATTGTCGAGTTGCTCTGGAAAATTGAGAAGCAAATTACCAAGAGGGACACAATGAAAGTGGCACGTTTCGTGATAATTCCTAAATTAGAGCAAGACCTCAATAATGAATCATGTATTTTTTCACGCTTTGATATATATATATATATATATGTATATTGCCATGTGAACTGAAAAATTGACGCTGTTTCAATTTCATGCTAATTTTTCGTCCCGCAAATGTTTCGAGCACAAGTGAAAACTTTCCAATTTTAATTTTTTTTTTTTGTCTCGTTCCCTGACGCCTGACTCGAGGCTCTTGATAATTTATAAGGATATGTGCCAGTAAAGTACGATTGATTGCTGGAACTTTGCATGTGGGTGAATGAGCAATTGCCTGCTTTGCTTGCTGGTGGACAAGTCGTAGTAATAAACGTACGTGATACACGCGCGGGAGTCTCTCGGTGTCTCAGGGTCAATTTCACCGAGGTTCAATTTCTCATACAGAGTAGAAGAAAAAAAAAATTATGAAAGAAAGAAAGAAAGGTAAGGAAAGAAGAACAGAAGGATGAAGAATAGCGGACATATGGGTTATTTATCATGCCGTAAAGTGTACGGAATCGCCCGAAAAAGGCTCTCTCGCGTTCCATCAGGATGCTCGCATGCTCCAGGCACAAAGCTTGGGAGAGCCCTCGTTTCTCCGCGTACGGTCGTGTGATGTCTCGATCGTGAGGCGGTGGCGTCTTCGTCTTCGCCATCGTCTTCGTCGTCGTCGCACGCCTGAACTCGCTCGACCTCGAACGACCGACTTCAACGACCGCGAATGTCGCGCCAACTCGTGCGAGAGTTCCAAGCTCAGAGAGAGAAAGACAGAGGATCATAAGAACACAAGAGTCCACGTGCTTCTCTCTCTCTCTCTCTCTCTCTCTCTCTCTCTCTCTCTCTCTCTCTTTACGTTTCCAAGAGGAGCGAAAGATGTGCCGTGTGCATCAAAGTGATGCGAGATGTAATTGCGACCGGTCGGAAAACGGTCCTGTCTAGTCTAGGAAAAATTACTGTCACAGGATGACAAAGAAAATTACCGTTTTCGTTATAATACACACAGATCGAAATTGCCAGACATAGTCAAGATTAAAAATGGCGGGGAAATAAATGACACTCATTTAGCCACTAAATAGACTTTTTGTATCGTTTGAACGTCTCTGTGAAGGTTAAATGACTGCCAATGTGCATTAAATTTTTTTGAAGAATACAATTGACGTTACGAAACAGTCACAAAAACGGTCATTTAACCCGGACTCAAAACGAGGGTAAGTTTGCACCAGCATGTACACCGATCACCTCGATACAGTCTCTTTCTCTCTCTCTTTGCGTTTCCAAGAGGAGCGAAAGATGTGCCTTGTGCATCAAAGTGATGCGAGATGTAATTGCGACCGGTCGGAAAACGGTCCTGTCTAGTCTAGGAAAAATTACTGTCACAGGATGACAAAGAAAATTACCGTTTTCGTTATAATACACACAGATCGAAATTGCCAGACATAGTCAAGATTAAAAATGGCGGGGAAATAAATGACACTCATTTAGCAACTAAATAGACTTTTTGTATCGTTTGAACGTCTCTGTGACGGTTAAATGACTGCCAATGTGCATTAAATTTTTTTGAAGAATACAATTGACGTTACGGAAACAGTCACAAAAACGGTCATTTAACCCGGACTCAAAATGACGGTAATTTTGCACCAGCATGTACACCGATCACATCGATACAGTCTCTTTCTCTCTCTCTCATTGCCTTTCCAAGAGGAGCGAAAGATGTGCCGTGTGCATCAAAGTGATGCGAGATGTAATTGCGACCGGTCGGAAAACGGCCCTGTCTATTCTAGGAAAAATTACTGTCACAGGATGACAAAGAAAATTACCGTTTTCGTTATAATACATACAGATCGAAATTGCCAGACATAGTCAAGATTACAAATGGCGGGGAAATAAATGACACTCATTTAGCAACTAAATAGACTTTTTGTATCGTTTGAACGTCTCTGTGAAGGTTAAATGACTGCCAATGTGCATTAAATTTTTTTGAAGAATACAATTGACGTTACGAAACAGTCACAAAAACGGTCATTTAACCCGGACTCAAAATGACGGTAATTTTGCACCAGCATGTACACCGATCACATCGATACAGTCTCTTTCTCTCTCTCTCTCATTGCCTTTCCAAGAGGAGCGAAAGATGTGCCTTGTGCATCAAAGTGATGCGAGATGTAATTGCGACAGGTCGGAAAACGGCCCTGTCTATTCTAGGAAAAATTACTGTCACAGGATGACAAAGAAAATTACCGTTTTCGTTATAATACACACAGATCGAAATTGCCAGACATAGTCAAGATTACAAATGGCGGGGAAATAAATGAAACTCATTTAGCAACTAAATAGACTTTTTGTATCGTTTGAACGTCTCTGTGAAGGTTAAATGACTGCCAATGTGCATTAAATTTTTTTGAAGAATACAATTGACGTTACGAAACAGTCACAAAAACGGTCATTTAACCCGGACGCAAAATGGCGGTAATGTTGCACCAGCATGTACACCGATCACATCGATACAGTCTCTTTCTCTCTCTCTCTTTGCCTTTCCAAGAGGAGCGAAAGATGTGCCTTGTGCATCAAAGTGATGCGAGATGTAATTGCGACAGGTCGGAAAACGGCCCTGTCTATTCTAGGAAAAATTACTGTCACAGGATGACAAAGAAAATTACCGTTTTCGTTATAATACACACAGATCGAAATTGCCAGACATAGTCAAGATTACAAATGGCGGGGAAATAAATGACACTCATTTAGCCACTAAATAGACTTTTTGTATCGTTTGAACGTCTCTGTGAAGGTTAAATGACTGCCAATGTGCATTAAATTTTTTTGAAGAATACAATTGACGTTACGGAAACAGTCACAAAAACGGTCATTTAACCCGGACGCAAAATGACGGTAATTTTGCACCAGCATGTACACCGATCACCTCGATACCTCTTTCTCTCTCTCTCTCTCTCTCAACCGGTGTCTTATACTACGAGAACGCGAAGAGCGCTGGGTGACATTTATCCCGGATGAGCCGACGAGAGAAGAGCGTCATAGAGAGGATGAAGACCCACTCGCGCGAGCTCTTCCACGCTCAATTCGACGCGGAACAAGCCTACTGTAATAAAGTAATTCGTTAAACGATATGCGACGACTGGTGATGGAAAAATCTGATGAATGACCTATCCGAGGGTTCCGGAGAAGTATATACCTAACATATGCCTCGACCTAAGGCACTTTCGAAAGAGCCCATTTTACCGAGTTACTACATCACACTCGTTAAACAGACATAGATAAATGACTCACTCGAAATAGTCGTTTGAAAGAACAAAATATATCGTATGAATCGATAAAGGGGCAGAAAATATTTCGTTTTTTTTTTTTTTTTTTTTTTTTTTCTCCAAATGAACAACCGATCGATCATAAAATATTCCACAATAGTCCAATCAGGCAAACGGGAACGATTGAGCACGATGTAAGGGAAAGGTACCCAATTCCCGACCACATCCCGATACTCGGACAAACGATGGAGGCTCAACTGGTACAAGAGAAAGAGAGAAAGATATATTTATATCTCGCTTCGGGACAAGTCCCCTTAAGCGCCTAATGCGTGAGAGAGAGAGAGAGAGAGATAGATCCAAATACAAAACAACATAGTCGATGGTCCAGCACTGGCACATGGTGGGCTTATAGAGACATTTTTACCTTACAGACGATAAAAAATAAAAAAATATAAAATGCCTGCTAACTGTAAGGATTTTGAATGAAAAAAAATAAAGTAAAAGTCGTACTTTAATAATGACATGAGCCGCCTCTTACACACGTTGACGAGAAATAATAACTTGTCGTGTTTCGGTAGAGACAATGAAGTTGTACAATTGGTGTATTCAGGAACGAGGTCGTGCGATCGTATAGATATGAATCGGCGAGATTTTATAATTGTGTATACTCAATACGACATAATGACTCACCAAAATGAGTTGTCCACACTGCGAGCGTTGATAAACGAGAAAAAAACGACTCCACCGTATTCACCAGCAAATGGGCGGGCACTCGAAAAACGAAAAACACGCGAGAAGCCGACACGTTTTGCAGACGAAGTATTGCGACAAAAAAAAAAGGCACAACTGCACTTTTCGTTGAGAGACCAAATTCGTTTCGTTGGAAGAGTAAAAATAAAATTGGTACAATTAGTTGATAGTTCTTGTCTTCCTGTTTTCGTTGATCGATTGTAGATTCACTGCCCAATTGTCGAGAATCGCAACTGAGTTTCTTTCCGTGTGTGTTTGCTTTATGCTATTGCGCGAGTCTCTCTCTTGATTCTTCGTTTCGTTTTCGCAGACGAATAAGTGGACGAGCGACGACTAAAAGAAGCTTTTAGCACCAAGAATATCAGCTTACTTGAGCATCCTCATTTATCTTCCTTGCCACGATTTTGAGCGATATCAGTCAGCGTTAAATTTCGTTTTACATCGAGGATATGCGAAAAAATTTAGCGATATCGATAAAAGTTTTCTTCACCAATCACGCTCTCAGTGATCGTTGCTTGAAGCGAAAAAAAAAGTGAAAAAAAAAAACCACGATTTCAAGCACTACTCGGACAACGGTTGAAAATTCACTTCCGGCATACGGTTGAAAATTCTCCTTGATCGTGTTTATCCAGCTGGAAGAATAAGTATTAAGGAACGGAGAGGAGTAGAAAGATTGAAAATGAAAAAAAAGAAAAGAAAAAAACGTGGTCGTTTCTTCCACGAGGCATGTACGAATCTCTCGAAGCACGCAGATGCGAGATTCCTTCCGCCCCGCTGTGAAAAGTGGAGAAAAGATGGCGAAAGAAATATAAAATGTAAAACGAGCAAAGCACTACCGGCACGAGTGGTAGTAACACCGGCACATCATCGTGTATCTCGAATAGAGGAACGAACGAGGAGCAAAGAAAAAAAGGAGGAAGAAAGATTCTTCTCGTTCTTGTTCGTGGAAAATTGAGCATTCGCGAGATCATGTAGTTGTGCTGGTTTAGAAGAAGCTTGTTGGCAGAGTTGATGAAACAGCATTCGAAAAGTCTTCTTGGAAAGCACCAACGAATCACACCCGTTTGTAAACGCGATAGAAACGCCGTTTATACATATATCACTCGTATTCGTATATCGTCGCACTCTCTTTCTTCCTCTTTCTCTCTCTCTCTCCCTCTTGCGCGGCCAAGATCGTTTGCGCATGTAAAATAGAGCGAAGGAGTCAAGAGAGACCCGGCACGAGAAGATCTAGAATTCTAAGCTCGCACCATCATCGCCACATAAACGCACGCACTCACGATCCGACATCATCTCCGCACGACCCCACGCCGTGCAAGTGAGCTGCTTCGACGATTTAAACGCAATGTGTATCGAGGCATCGGCAAATTCAAAAGTGCGTTTTTTTTTTTTTTTTTTTTTATGAAATGGTTAAAGATGAACCATGGACCATTGAAGAAATAAACATCGTGTTTCCAAATTACTTCCGTTTTCACTCTTCTTGATATGTTGATATCACGTATGCCAGGCGATTTAGATTTCCCGGTCTGACTCGGCTGTGTTGACGAAACGAGCCATGAATATAAAAATTCGTCGTTCGCCGTGAAACACGGAAGAGAATTCGGGTCTCTCGTTTGTGTATGGCACTTGGGAATCCAAGTGATCTCGTTGCGGTCGTCGAACGCGTCGTTTATTAAACTATAGTTAGTATATTTATAAATGTGCCTATGTTGGCGCGGAATGAAAAATGATACAGAGGGGGCCCTCGATATCGGGCGGGAAGCGAGAGCAGCTGCGTCAGTTAGATCCACCAACGGCCGTGGAACGGCTAACTCTGGCGAGCCGGCTGGCTGGCCGGCAGGCGCGAGGCGGCTCTCGCGGCGCTACACACAAACCTCACGATCTCATACCCCAGCGATACGAGTCGAGCACGGCCGAACCTCGAACTCGGCAAACATCGTTCCACTACTACTACGTAAGAGTTACTCTGTGGCGGCACATGCATGTATGTATATATGATGAATATATAATATATACACACAAACACACACACATATATACATATATATATATATATATATGCGAGTGCAGCGCGCGCTCTCGCGGATACATGCGATGCCTCCTCGTTCCTTCGCGTCTTTTCCCTCTCGCCGTCGACCGCGTTGTTGCCAAACGACTACGAAGACTTTATACTTCGACAATCCCGATGATACCCGCTGCTTCCGCTCGACGCAGCACCCTTTCGGTCTCCCTGTAATATCGTTGACGACTGCCTAGCAAGAGTCCGAGAAAACGAAGAAAGCCGCGTTATGCCGAGAAACACACTGCACACACAGCCGCGATTATTGCAGGGCCCTTCGCGACCCCCGACACATGGCCTCTCTCTGAAATCCTCGCGTGGCTGGCAAGAATAATCCTTCAGCCGATATATAAAATTTCTCGAGAGAGAAGCGATTAAAGTTGGGTGATTATGGCCAAACGAAGAAGGTACAATGCTCTTCAAGAAACCTCAAAGTTTCTTCTCCAAATATGCATGAATTTGAAAGGAAAAAAAAAATAAGTTGAAAAAGTTATTGATATCTATTATCATTTGGAGATTAATGAAACTTTCGACAGAGAAAAATATATTCCAAGAATTGAAATTCGAGGTCTGTGACCATACCGACTACAGTGAGGATCCCTTTATTATTGGTTGTGTGAACGATCAGGATGGGAGAGAAAGAGAGAGAGAGAGAGAGGAAGAGAATGAAATTAATGGACAAAGAGAGCCCAGGCTGGACTGACTCGCTCGTTCTCGTCCTGTTTGGCGTGGGTGCGGTACAGTTTGGTGCACACGCTGGGTTCGCTCATCGCTCCAGTGAATCTTCGGGACCCCGCAGTTGTTTTTCGGTACAGTTTGATGCTGATGGTCCCGAAGACCTTATGAACACGATAAAGGTACAGTATGATTCTCAGTGGCGGACCAGGGGCACGAGCTATGGCTAAAACTGGCAAATATAATGGTCAGCCGGTTCTTTCTTCCTTCGGCTGCTGTTGCCAAACAAGTCTCTCGCGCTATACACTCGGCCCGAATTTACGAATCTTTGGCACTGCCTGTCCCTCCCCTCATGCAATCTCGCATGGTCCACGATCCTCAGTGTCGTATACTATAGAGTAGACGAAGTATAGTTTCGTATGGCCGTTAACTGCCAACACACACGAATATCCTCATGTTCGTTGCTTTTGCTCCGGCTGTTCTCTGCGAGATGTGTTCCTCGCCACAGAGGTAAAGAATAAATCGTCCGTGCCGTGGGCTACAGCCACGTAGAGGCAATGAGAGAAAGAGAGAGAAAAAGAACCAGAAAAAGAGAGAGAGAGAGAGAAAGAAAGAACCAGCGAAAAATAGAGAGAAATAAAGAAAGAGAGATGGAGAGAGAGAAACCTTGAGTCACCTGCACAATAGATTCGAAGGGACGCACACGCGGTGTTTGAAAACTTCGTATAAAAACCCTTCTATTATAAGAAAGGAGACGGGTTTTAGCGGTATACTTAGCAATTCCAGGCCCGATGAAGAAAAGGAACTCTAACCAAGATCGCTCGAAGTTGATATCTAGTACGACGGAGGGTACCGTGTGCGAGGATATCGAATACACGCTCGTCTACACATGCGGTTTACTCTTGTGGCTCTCGCGAGAACGTGCAGTCACTCACACACACACACACACACACACACGCGCGCGCCTTAGATACCGTACAAAGGTTAAATAATAAAAGGAGATTTCTTGAAAATTCATCGAGCAGCCGATGAAAAAGTTCCCGAGGTGATATTTAGAAGCTCTATAGCAAGATCTTTACGAAAACCATTCAATGATGATAAATATGATAGAAGGTTGTATATCGAAGAGATCCATTAAGATCTCCCCATTGGACAAATGAACTAGATCCCATGTATGTTCTGGACACTATCCGAGAGTTCTATCAAAGTTTCAATTAGTGCCTTGAACTCTTGTATTCTTGATAATCAGCGTGCTTGTACCGATGATTGGAAAGAAAAAAAACAGTGACTAGTCATTCACGGAATCTTGAGTCACTAGTTTTCAATTGGAGAGCTGATGGTCAGAAACGTGTCCACAGCTTGGAACAAAAAAAAATGAACACACTAGTATGTATATATATATAGCAGAGTAGATTTATATAGCATACGTTGTTTGAGATGCAAGTCAACGGTCTTCTCACTCAAACTCTGTCAAAGACTACTTTCCAAAGAAGTACTCTGGCTATCGAACTCATCGTGCCATTACAAGTTCATCGTATTGCATCGCAATCTACTTGGACAGATCTTCTGGTCTATATCAGTGTCGAGCAACTGCTATATTCAATGCTTCGTGTTAGTGTCTGGGAAAAAGGGATGCTTGTAAATTTTTTTTCCGGACTGCAGCTGATAATGCACGCAGCTGTTCGTAGGGAGACAAAATGAGCCTTGGGATCTTCTGTTTGAAAAAACATTCACATCATATACATTTGATATGCACATAATTGACATGATTTTCCTCAAAATTAAACATCTCGTACGAATTTTATGGAATTTTGAATTTATTTAAAGCGTCTGTTAAGTGCTCGTACAGTTAACAAGTTATTCGATCGACATTTTTTAAATAAATCAACTATACCATTGATAATTTTTGCCTCCAGATTTCTCGAGAATCAATTAACGTGTTCATATTTCATATTTTGAATTTTTCGATAAATATACGTAAACCGTTTATCTCGAGTTAACTTTGATGAATTGATATAAAAGTTTTTTTTTAATACAAATGCAGGATCGTTTCAAAATGTTTGATGCCAGATGTGCAAAGATCGCCAAAAGATTCGAATCTTATGAAATTTAAAGTTGTTTAAAAAATATGAGCAACGTTCATACTCAAGTCCATTTATTTACCGGTGACCCAGCACCTTGACCCAGCTTAATTGTCCTTAATCTGAAAACCTTCTCGAGAGTCTTTTAAAAACTATAAAAACAAACATATACTTTTCACGTTCCCACACACAACGTTGATGCTCAGCGAGAACGAGCTGTAACCACGAGCAAGAAATTTCTCGCGCTACATAAACTTCCCTCTTCTCAATGCCTCCATGTTTTTTCTTCACGTTTTCTTGCTTAATACAAGCTTAAACAAGCCGAGAGTCCCAAAGAAATGAGAGAAGCGAGAAGAAGAGCCAGAGATGCTGAAGGCGATTGGAACAGGGGGGCTCCGCAAAGAGAGGCCCCAAGTCCAGTTTAGCATGTGCTCGGTGAGCATGGAGACTCGAAGAGAGTTCTCTCTCATCAGGCGCGCTTCGTTCGTTCTCCCACAGTAGCACAACGAGAGCGTCTCGTCTGCTTTTGCCATGGCGAGCAAGTAGACGCCGACAAAAAACGCCCACGTTTCAGTCGGTGGCTAAGTTTGCTATGTGCGCTCCACAATCTCGGTCTCTCTCTCTCTCTCTCTCTCTCTCTCTCTCTCTCCTCTAGAAAGGTTCTCCGCGGTCTTCGTCCATATCTCGTGACGCTAAAGCTCTTCGCTCGTTCACTTCGACGCTCACAACTTGACCCTCTTGATTCAGTGTGTGTCAGTCTCTATGGCTAGTCTTCGTAGCTACTTTAATGTTATCTCTTCCGTCAGCCCACGATACTTTTCCATCCGACAGACGTCAGTCTCTCTTTCTCTATGTTGGAAACTTGAAAACACGAATGCGACAGGCAAGATATTCACATAGAACTGGATTGATGCTGATGCTCTCCTTCCTCTTTATCGTCTTCTTCTTCATCTTCATCTTCTTCTTTTTCTTCTTCTTCTTCATCTTCTTCTTTTTCTTCTTCTTTTTCTTCTTCTTCTTCTTCTTTTTCTTCTTCTTCTCCTTCTTCTTTTTCTTCTTCTTCTTCTTCTTTTTCTTCTTCTTCTCCTTCTTCTTCTTCTTCTTCTTCTTCTCCTTCTCCTTCTCTTTCTATTTCGTCTCTTCTGTTGATCTTCTCGGCGATTCTTTCTTCCAATTCGTTTTCGCTGTCTACGTGCGCCTCGACGCGGGTGGCACTATAGATCCGCGTATGTTTCTCTCACAAGTTCAACAGATTCTAGCAGCCGATATATATAGTCTCGCTTACGCTTTATAGTATTTCCAGGACATCAGGACTATGCGCTTCTCTCGTTCTGGGGTCATCATCAGAGTCAAGGCCACGTGTATGAGAGTTCATCGGATGTTTATATGGAATACATACAAGAACCTCTTCTTCGAGTGCTTAGTCTCGAGTTGCCGATGCTTGTAGAATCGCGCAATAGAGCATCAACACGAAAACTCGTACTTTCTTATCTCGGTGTACTCGAAAAGTCGTTTTTAGCGTATATTGCCTGCATACGTTATTCACGAGAAGTTTATAAATTCTTGCAAAAATTCTTCTTGTTTTTTTCTCGAGTCTGACACTGCCGCAAAGGTACAAATATTACTATTTGATAAGGAATTCTAATTTACTTTTCTTTTCCCAGCTCCATCGTAACGATCGTAACAAAATTATCGAATCACTCTCTCTCTCTCTCTCTCTCTCTTTCTCGGGGACTGCTCTACGTAATCTCTTTCGCGTGATTGAATTTGCAGCCTCCAGGGAGACCTTCGATAATAATCGAGCCTGACCATGCTTTCATAACTAAGCCCAGATTCTCTCAAGTCTCTCGCTCTCATTACAGCCTCTCTCCGCCACTCATAACGTGTACTCATTATGTCGTTCATTGTGTTGATTCTCGCCAATCGCGTGCCCACAGCTCGAACCTCTCTTTGCTCTCTCCGCTTCTGTCTTCATTTTAAATTTAAGTTAAGCTATTGTAAGGCTCTGTGTGTATGCGTGCGTGCGCGCGCGTGTCCGTGTGTGTGTGTGTGTGTGCTCGTGCAATTCGAACGTGTTTCAATACTGCAGCCTTCTATCACCACTCAACAGTTAGCCAGAGCCATTGGCACTGACAGTCTGTAGCTATTCTGAAAGACACCGTTAAATAAGGAACAATTCTTACGCTTATACATATATCCCATCGTAAAAACTCACGAGAAAATTTCTAACGAAAAGAATGGAGAAGCCACTGTGAAATATTGCTACGACTATAAACACATTCTGCGATTACTGACGAGCATTAATTTCATGTGACTCTCGAGTTCTCTGCGGAGACAAAAGTCTTGAAATATTTTTATATTCTGTGCAGCACAAGAATGAAAAATGCAAATTTGAAAGTATATATACCTGCACGTGTTAAACTTTTGTCGTAAATTTATCACCATCTTTGATCTGTAGATGGAAAATAGGAACGAGAAGGAAAATATTGAGAAACGAGGATGAACGATCTGGCGTAAAGACTCTATCTTCGCTTGGTGTCTCGCAACTCTCGGATATATATATATATATATATATATATATATATATATATAACATCTCTAGCTCTCTCGCAGCCTGCGATAATTGTTTCAATTGGTTATCTCTCTCGTGTATGCGCGAGACAACGAACCACAACAGGCCCCCGGTCCTTTAACGGATTCCTCTACACCCATTGTGTGTTACTTCTCTTGCTTCCCTCTCGCATGCTCCTCTCTCTCTCTTTCTCCTGTATATACTCTTCGTGAGTCACGCAGCCATCTCCCGACTTTGCGCCTCCGTAGGAATTGCCCGCTTAGCTAGAGCTTATAGTCTCGAAACTTTCACTCTTCTACTGCACACACGCCACACTAGCACCAACATCCGCGTGAGGCATCGACGCGATGTATAAAAAGATAGATAAAGAACGAGAGAGAGAGATAGAGAGAGAATCTAACACGCAAGAAAGAAGCCCAGAGTTCTTATGCAATAACCATACCAGCAAGAAGAAAAACGCTATCGATCGATAGAGCCGGAATACACATCGGGGATTCTTATCTCCCACCGATATCTCGTAACGTTAACAATCCTTTATCTATATACTATCCCTTCGTTGTATTCATCGTTTTCATACAGCATGCTCATATACAGCCACAACACGATAGAATATAACATGGATATCGAACGAGGATTATAACTTCAAAACTGGCCGGTGGAGCCTTTGGTGTATAATGCACGTTTATATTACCGGAGAACACGATGTCGTACTAAGCGTTATCTTCAATTACGAGGATATTCCAGTATGATGTCATAAATAGTAAGATGAATACAGCTTGCCACGGACGAATAATTTTTGTACATAAAATATAGTTAAACCTCCTTTACTCACGTGGGGTGTAGGGCACATCCCATCGTTCTTATTTTTATCACTACGCATAGAATTTTTTCTCGAGAACTAAATTTTCAATTATCTCCTTATAAAATTTCGGGTCAAATACGAATGAATAATGTTTCTGAGGGCCTTAAGTTGAATAACAAATCGAATTTGTTGGAAAATTTCAATTTTTTATTGAAAAATATATTATTGAAGGTGGAGTGTTGGGTAAAGTCCACGTGAGGGTTCACGGATTATTTGTTCACGTGGGTAACGGAGGGTTAAATATGATTCTGTGACAAAATTATTCTGAATAATCATGGTAAGACGATAAAGAATTATAATTTTTTAAAAACCAATTCATAATCAGCTTTAGATCCATCATTACTCTAATGGGAAAGTATTCAGAATCTTTTTTTTTAATTTTAACAATGGCCATCCCCGCAGTCTGCAAAGTAAACGATCGTATGACTCTCATCAGCCAGTATATAACTCCAACTATCGTGCATCTCCAAGTTTCACGATTTTAAGTCTAAAAGTTTGCGTGTTTTTAGCCAGCGAACACGTAATTATTTAACTTTTTCCAGTGCTCGACGTAGAGCAATTATCATGGGTGATTTTTTTTCATTTTGCGGAGTATATACCGTAGCGCGGATGGAGAAAATTCTCGCACCATGTTAAAAGCAGACATTACGCTGGTAGACTCGTGACCAAAAGGACAAGAAGGAGGCATACGCGTGGATGAAACGCGTGTGTTATATCGTATGTGTGTGTGTGTGTGTATGTGTAATGTATGTGGACTTAGACAAAGATGGTATATGGGCACAGCTTTAGTATTATAAGTACAAGCTTGCCACGAAGATATACGTCGAGGGTTTATGCACGTCTTCCAACAAAATTAACGATCAGCAAAACCGGTGTGTATGTGCGTGTGTGTGTGTGTGTGTCTGTATGCATGTGCGTGCATGTGCAAAGGAAGATTTTCTGTTCCATGTACATCCCATAGTGAAAAACTCGAGTTCGCACGAGAGTCCTGAGCAAACCACCAGTTTCAACTATAATTAACATACATCTGTTGAATCGTAGCTTGTAAACCGCAAAGCTTTGAAACGATGCAAGCTTTCCCGATGTGTGTGTTGTGTCGTCTATGCAACAACAGAGTTGAAACAGCATCGTCAGAATTATCGCAGTCCTCTCGTTCTTTCATTATTCCTAGTCTCTCTGAAACATACACGTTGTTATGCCATATGTGGGACTCACGTACTTATTGCAAATAACGATAGTAATCTCACGTTTGAACATGTGTGTCGTACATAAGAAAAAGATTTTCGTTGCGATTTAACATGAGATGGAATTTGCACTTTGGCCAGTGTACATCGTCAACATAGCAGCGACAAACACGCAAAAGATGCGATTTGAATTCTCACGATTTTAGCAGCGTGTGCTATCGCGTACTTTTGACTCACTCACTCTCTCTCTCTCTCTCTCTCTCCATCTCGAGACTCTTAAAACACGCTAATTTTACACTTCACGTGAGCTAATTCTCGCGACGCAGTCTCTGAGCGTAATTAATAATTCATTAATTAATAATTGCTCACACGATACTCGAAAAATAATTTTTCACACGTTGAATATTAATAAAGAAGAAATATTCACAGGTTTTTGTGATTAAAATGCGATTAAAACGAAATAATTCGAGTTGAATCGAACGGAAGAATATTTGTATCTTTGATTGATAGTGGGGGATTCCTTTATCGGGAACGAGAACTGCCGGAAAGAAGGCTCCGAGGCGTGGTTCACTATAAATCAAAATGGAGAGAGAGAGAGAGAGAGAGGAGAAAAAATATACCGTTTACTGCGGGTAACCGTGTATAAAACGAATCGAATCTCAGAATCTAGTCATGCGCGCAGCTATGATTGGCTACCATGTATCACAAGATGCTGGCAATGAGCGGAAACAAAGAAAAAAATAAGTAATTGAAAAACAACAACGTTTTTGTGCTCCGCACGACTGTGGCAATCACCTTCGCTTTCCCTCAGGACGGTACTCCGTGCGAGAGGCCTTATTTAAAGGGTTTTTTGTTCGTTCAATCGATGCGGATCGAGAGTGCCTCCGTTAGTAGCTTTATTTCGTCCAACTTGCTAGAGGTGTGTGAAAAACTATTCGTGAACGTTTTTCAAGGAGAATTCGACGTACCGTCAAATTATTCCAATAAAAAAATGTTTGAACATGATTTTCTCAGCAAATAGCTATAAATAATTATCCTAAAAAAATCTTAATCTACATAATATATAATAAAGAATGAAAAATCTATCAAGCGATTTTCCCCAATTAGTGTTGAATCCTCGTGTCATAAATCGCCATTAATCATATAAAATAATAATTTAATAAAAATATTATTATTATTTTTATTTGTCCGTAATTAATCACAGCTCTTTCGTGTCAAAATTATTAAAAATTATGAACTTTTCTGATTGAGCGTGAATAAATTTTCATAGACTCGAGATAGTTTTTACCAAGAAATGCGACAAATATCCGGAGGGGCAATCGGCCACTTTGCAAACAGCCAAAGCGTTAATCCGTGAGAGTTTATTAACTGCATAATGAGCATTTACGTGTGACAGAAAGCAGTCGGAGCCGTAGTCTGACCCACTACCCGGATGAATAACGATTTTGCACCGAGGAGTAGCGGTATCTTCACACAGAGCAAAGAGCACATCTGATATGTATACATGTATATATATATACATATATATATATATAATACACTGCTCTAGACTCAGCGTTGGGTCTTCCTCCTCGTCTTAATCTTTTTTTTCTCCATCGTCGTCGTCGTCGTCGTCCTCGTCGTCCTCGTCGTCCTCGAACACGAGACAACCGACGCTAAGAGCATAAACTTCTCGCTGCGGGCACTCTTCGTACACTTGGTGGGCGCGAGCGCGCGCCCCGGTTGCTTCTCAGTAAACAATTAGACGGCGAGGCCTGGCCCAGATGTTGCAACTACCGTTGCCCCCCCGGCGAGATCTGCGAATGCGTGCACGGAGCAAAGCTCGCCTTTCGCAGAGTTATGAACGCGATCATCGTGTTCACGTTCATTGCTATACAGATCTCTTGAGTCAGCTTATACCATATAAAACCGACACACCCGTGATAGTCCCTTATTGATAAATCAACGTCGAGAACAAGCTCTCGATCACCCTCGTCGACTTGCTTCCTTTTTCCACCACAACTTCATCTTTTATTTTCTTTTAATTTTCATTCTCCATACGAAAACAATCATTGAATCGAATTTCATATGATCCTTGTTTTTCTGTGAAATTGATTTGCCAGCCTCCGTAACCGCAAATTGTTCCACGCTTGGGTGTGGATACTCTCAGTTTTGTATTATATACATATATATATATATATATATATATATATATATATATATATATATATATACAGAATTATATTGAAGTAGAATGCATTGGCAATTGCGCACGTAATTCGTATATATAGTATAACGTATTATATTATTCTGTTGGACGAAAGGATATTCGCTAAATTGGTAACTGAATTGAATCAGTGTAGGGAGGAACAATCTCGAGAATGCAAATAGCGAGAGGGGAAGTGATCGACGACTAGACTCTAACAATAGAAGCTTCGTGATGTAATACAACTTTAGCATCTTGTTTTGGGGCGAAGAAATATTTACACAAGTTGGCAAATGGATATTCTTGGTGATGGGCAATATTTTATATTTTTCAATACCGAATGTAATGTAACTTTTTGCCTTCAGAGGGCAGACCGGAAACGGCTGTTTTTTTCTATGCTACGATCTCAACTCACCCTCACACTAAAAATACCGTATACTTCGCACATACATAGAGAAAATCAAAGTGAAGACTAGAGTCGTTGACTTCGGATCAGAGATATGAAAGAGTAAACAATCTTTAGCATCCGTTCTGAAATACACTTGAAATATTCAGCTTGGCCAAGATCTTGCTCACTTTCTTTGTACAAATTTGTCAAAGACCATGGTGATTCAGTGTAAGTTGTTCGATTAACTTTTGCGATCAATTTATACGGCCAAAGCATAATATACCTTTTGCCGGCAATGTTATACAAATTTTTATTACGCCTCTCATAATTATATGCTAAGCATATATTATTGTAGTCGAGATAGGCGCAGCTCAAGTTTTCGCTCGATTAGCAGTGTTGGCGTAGGTAAGTAATCGAGTACAGCGAAAGGACAAGAATGAAAAATTGACTTTCTTCCTTGATCTACGTTCGCATTAGTCTTCTGATGTTTGGCTCATGTGGCCAAAGCTTGATATGTGCTGTGTACGGCCATATCTCTCATACGGCACACAAGCATGCACTGGGTATTGTTCGGTTACGAGAGACGACAAGGGAGACTGTACAGCCTCGCCCCATGGAAACAAGCTTCGTGCAACTTTCTCATTGTGTACTTAATGTACAGTGACCGCGATTAGATGTAAAAAAAAAAAAAAAAAAAACAAAAAAAAAATCCCGGAAACGATTGTGACTCCTCGATAACTCACTGAGCCACGTTAGCGATCAAATAACATTCTTAGTGAGAGATTATTCTCCATCTCTCACTGGTTATATACTGTGGGCTACTTTGCTCTTTCTTTGTTCAATACTTGGATTAAAACAGATGTAAAGTTGTGTCAGATGGCACATGGGATACATAAATCTGAGAATAGAAACTATGCAGAAGGTAATGGCGTCTACGCGACCGTTTTGCATTGAGACGAGACCCACCTTTCCTTGCGAGTATCGTTAAGCCAATTTTATCTCTTCGTGGAACGTTTTACAAGTGCAATAGAATTAAATCGAGACAAGAACACCTCTCCGGGATCCCGAAGTAATTTTTTTTTTTTTTTTTTTACTTACCATGTGCTCCGTAGCCTTCTCTTCGAGCTCGGATCTTGTCCAGTCTACCCGAAAACTGAGCGGCTGAAGCCGGGATTCCATTTCGCGTAGCCACTTCCTCAAGCACTTGACCTCGTGCTCGAAATCTAATCGTAAGAGACAAAAGTACCGTCAGAATGATCGCCGATCGAAGAAATCTTCGTATCCGGTAATGAATAAAGAAATCATCAGAGAGAGATTTAATAAAAACGGCTGACTATTCGAATGTCGATTATACAGATTGCTTCAATACCACAATCGGTAAACTCGGGCACATTGCAAACAACTTTTTTTCCCTCGTTTTATTCTATCTGCGTGAGGGAAATAATTTTAATTACCTGCGGAATTGTCCTGTTGATCGGACGTTGGCTGTGCTACCGGTGCCATTATCTGCTCGACCAGTTCCCATTTGGCGTTTAGATGATCGACTCGCCACGCAACTTCGTCTTTCAAAGATGGTGCCCGGCATACCAGTTTTCCTGCCTGCTCGTTAAACAATCTTCTTCTGTATGCCTTACGTCGCAGCTCCTCCATGTGAGCCTGCAAAGTTATATTACATATGCAAACGGTTTCTTCCCCTGCAATATATAATCATAACGCTAGGAAATAAATGAACCACGTACAGCGCGAAGACTTTTGTCCAGCAAATTCTCTTCCTTCGAATAGACCATTTCTTGAAGAACTCCCAGCCAAGAGTAGAGCTCCGAAAATTGACAACTGACTTCTTTTAAGCCCCAGGATAGAGTCGATACGTCTCCCTCGTCCCACACGAGTTCTCCATTAGCTTCCTGCTCGGAAATATTTCGCAATTATGAATGATAAACTCTAAATCAATAATAAAAAATACACTCTCATTGCATTATTACCTTGCAGCTATCGATCAAATCGGTGTCCATGATGTAATCGTAATTCGAACGTATAGCTGCCCAGAAATCATCTCTGCAATCATCGCGGCTTCCCCACGGACGCTGACAGTGTTCTTGTTTCGGTTCTTTTCTGCAATCCACACATAAACCGAGTCATACCAATTATTTATCTCCATTTCTTAACACTCTCATCTCACGAGATTGAGCGATTCAAGAGCTAATTCATGTGTTGAAGTAATTTTAATTAGCCTATATTGATTTACTCTTAAACTAAACGTTCTAACCTTTCATGTCATATATCTTAATTTTTAAACGAAAATCATTTATCAAACGTGCATGAGGCACTTATTTGACATTGATGATTACCATAATAATTTTTTAAATTAAAAAATATTGATTTACTTTTTTCAATGTTACATATCCCGCAGTTACTCACACTATAAACATTTCATTCACACTTACTTTTTACCATGTCTAATTTTTCAAAACTCAAATTACATTAAGGCACTACTTAATATTACACCAAACGCTTCTGCACTTTGGTGCCCGCCAGAGCCACAAGCCGTCCGTGCACCTATCGCTGTCGGTCGTTGATTTATTTCTTTATTGATACTTCTTGTATTTTATATGATCGTCCATTTTACTAACTTTGTTTCATTTCTCTAATAAATTCTCTAATAAATTACTAATAACGTGGAGGATCGAAACTGCGGGAGAAAAATACTCGAAAAATAAAATTATACAATTTTTTGGGCAATACAAATTCGACCATTTGTCATGCATTCCCTCCCAGTATATAAAATTTCTCCTTCACGAGAACACACCGTTTACAATTTTGGCTTTGTCACAGAGTAAGCTTTATAAGTGCTCAAAAATGATGAGAAATCAATGCGCAGGTTTGAATTCGCAGCTTTTTTCGTCCTTTTGAGCTAGATGGTTTGACGTTTATTTCGATTCAAACATAAAAATTAGAGCGGACATAGGATTTGTTTTTTTTTATTTCGCATATTTCCAAATTTCATAAAATCTGGATCCTTGTACGATTCTCATCAACTGAATACCAAATATCATTGTGCCCTAATTCATTATGGAAAAAACGTTTCGCTTAATAGCTGATTATTTAAGATGGCAGCCATCACATTTTTCGAAAAATTCAAAGTAGATGAGACCCTCATTAGCAATCGTGACAAAATTGCAGCAAATCAAGATGACATACAGACTGAGTTATGTGCAAAGTGAAAATCGGTCAATCCTTTCTTGTCATATATAGCCATTTGAATTTTTCAGGCACATCTCGCACGCGCGCATATTCATGGACACTTTTTTTAAACGTGTTTTCTCAACGTCTTGAGAAATTTAAAACACTCTGCCGTTAAAACGTCGTTTTTTTTTTACATATGGACTTCTCCTACATATAAGGAAGCAAAAAATAAAGATAATCTTGTGGGTCTTCAACTTTCATCTACTCATTGCTACTACAGTGCACGGCAATTTTTTTTTTCCGAACGCCAATATTTCTTCACCGAAGGATAGATACGATTATTAAAATACTATTCAGCCGTAATAATAATAATTTGTGACCAAGTGGCCGGAAATGGTACCTTTTTTTCGTTAGACTGTTGTATGGTCGGGCTACTCTCATCCTCACCTGCTCAGGACCCTCTAGACTATCGCTAGAGCGCTGCAGCGAGGAACACGAGAAGCTCATCTTCATTGCTTTGGAAGGGCCTGAAACTGGAATAATTATTCATCCAACACATCGGACGTGTCCCCCTTCCATAATGATTGCAATTTTTCTTCCACAATTTCACAATCACCCACTACAATCTCAATGTTCCAATTATCATTTCACATGATACACTTGGCAAGAAGTGTTTATCGCATGATTATACGAAGCAAAATATCCTACAATTCTGCTTCATAAATAAGACATTGCTCACAAACTAACGTAATTAATGCATGTAGTAGTCCTTATTACATAACTGTCCCAAGCCATATGCCGTTATTTAATGTGCAATAAACGGCTTTAAAGCCCCCCAGTACATGTTGCTTTGTAAACATTTCAAAACAAACGTGCTTAGGTCAATTAAATAACCAGGGTTACTGATTTTTCAAGCCCAAGCTGATTACCTCTCAATTATGTGTTAGTCACAGAGCCTGAACTTTGGCAGTCAGCCGGAATGGCCTATTTAAGGTCCAGGCTATTTGTAGAACGTTGGGTCAGGTTGAAGAGGTTAAGGGTATATAATTAAACTGCTCAGGAGTAATTAATTCCATAGCCAAATATATATTTTTTTTATTAAACCAGTACGTACATAATAATGCAGGACAGAGATAAGAACCACAAAATATACCAGTGCTCAAGCCTTATTATCTAATGTGCTTGGAATGTACCAATGGATAATCTTTCCAGCAGTACTATAGCATAATGTAGAAAATACGTAACTAAATGTTAATTAGTATTATTTCGTCACATAATTTGTTTTCTTTTTTTTTTTCAACAGAATTAGTGAGAGTTATTTACCAGTTGCACACAAGCAAACAACGTTATTTCACTTACGGTTGTTAATAATAATTCGTTCCATATTCAGTGTCCAAGTACATTATCCCGGTCGTGGCATTTTTTTTTGGTTTGTTTTTGCACCTGAAAGTAAATTGTCTCATTATTAATCGCGATTTACAATGGCGACTAATCGTACACTTATTTAATTTGATTATTCTATTGTCTTGGCTTCATTGATGCAAAACAATTGTCCCTAAAATCATAAGCGAGGATGCTACGGTTAAATATTCAAGTTTTATAATGATGCAGACTCATGAGTAACTAGAAATAGTACCGAGCAGAGGAAATGCTTCAGACATGAGTCGATATTATTACCAAGAAATACTCGAGAGCTTGATGATTCACGTGTGTTACCAAAAGTGAAGCGAATGAATTAATCAAATATTCGCAAGATAATCCAAGACGAGAATATCACGCCCGTGTTGCATTCAAGATGAATCCAGCACGAGATAAAACCAATCACACGCACACAACTAAATCGTCTACGCTCGAATACGAGAATAGTGTTGAGTGGTGCACTCGAAAACGTCGAGCCGTATATCCTAGGAATTCAAACAAGAGTAAAACGAGATGAGGGGATTCTATCTTTGAAAGCGACACTTGCCCCGTGGAACGCGACGAAAACTGCAACGTGGGGCGTCCACAAATTCGCAAGAAAACCAGACGGACTTATAACAGCAGAAGCAAGTATAAAGTTGCGTTCTCTCGTCTGGGGCAAAAGCGACACCACGAAAGAGACATACGATTAACTTTGGCCGATAGAACATAAAATTAGCCATGGATACAAAAATGTATCTATTATTCTCGTTATGATTCACTTGCTTGTTCGTAAAGTGCGACGCACCTGCTATAATAACTTTGAAGAATATATTTTTTCCCTAAGAGGCTCATGAAAAAAAAAAAAAAAAAAAAAAAACACAAATGTACAAAATGACTTTTACCATGAGCTGTACATGAAATGCCATGGCGCTTTCGTGTGCTAACGCGCGCGAGAATCGACATTTCTTCATTTGCCTTAGATGGCTAAGGAACCGGCCTTCCTTGAACCAATTTTCTCTCACAATGAGACACGGACATAAAGTAAAAAAAAAAAAAAGATAGAAAACACTTAAACGCGTGGGACAAGCCTGGGAAGATGTAAACTTGACGAATTGATATCGAGGATATTGAGATGGAAGGGCTCCACTGGTTTGGAGGGTTGCTGTCCACTGCAGCAGCACGCACAGGGGGGAGAATGACACACCTGTGCGCACCTCGAGTACACACACACATACGCACACACGCACACAATCACATACACACGCACACACAACAGAAACGAGATAGGGAACCAAAAAAAATCACGGGAATTCTCATAATCAGAGCTGTTCCGGCTAAACTTACGTCTCGGTCGTTTCGACCACTAGGGCCTGATCGATTCCTGATGCACCATCGGGTCCTTGTCGCCTTTAAACGACATAACCTTACACTTGACGCGGCCAACCGAAGTTGCACTGTACACGCAAAACAATTACTTGAAGCCCAATCGTGTTATTTTTTTTTTTTTTTTTTTGGGCCAAGCACACGGCCACGCGCGTGAGCTTCGGTGCACTGTGAAAATTATGCGCCTGCGTGTCGTCACCAAACACCTCCATTTTCAACTCTCAGGCTTGCCAACCGTCTTCACATTGCGGAGCTAAAACGGGCGGGAATTTTCAAATTGTTACGGAGAGCCAACTAAAACGAGATTAACCCATTCGAGACCGATTGCACCCCGTGTGTGCAATAATTAAATATGAACACTATAAAGAAAAAATAAAATCGCTCCTGGGGACCGTGTTCGAAAAAAATCGCCGTACCGAATGGGTTAATTGATTAAAGATAGAAAGGGACGCTATGACGTTATATACAGTTTGATAATGTCAGAAAGAACATGGATTTTTAGATACTCAAATTGAGTTGCACACACAAAGAAAAACTAAACAATGGAGATTTACAAAGTTTCGAAACTTTACAAAGAATAATTTGTAACTATTTTTTGTGACTTTGCTTGTAATTGGTGAAACATCCCATATAGTCTTATCGACTGAGTCTTCCTGTTTTTTAACGTTTAGAATCCGACCCCTCATAATCTAAAACGGGCTAAAACGGGCGGGAATTTTCAAATTGTTACAAAGAGCCAACTAAAACGAGATTAATTGATTGATGATAGGAAGGAACGCTATGACGTTATATACAGTTTGATAATGTCAGAGAGTAAATGGATTTTTAGATACTCAAATTGAGTTGTACACACAAAGAAAAACTAAACAATGGAGATTTACAAAGTTTCGAAATTTTACAAAGAATAATTTGGAACTTTTTTTTGTGACTTTGCTTGTAATTGGTGAAACATCCCATATGGTCTTATTGACTGAGTCTTTCTGTTTTTTAACGTTTAGAATCCGACCCGTCATAATCTAAAACGGGCTAAAACGGGCGGGAATTTTCAAATTGTTACAAAGGTCCAACTAAAACGAGATTAATTGATTGATGATAGAAAGGAACGCTATGACGTTATATACAGTTTGATAATGTCAGAGAGTAAATGGATTTTTAGATACTTAAATTGAGTTGTACACACAAAGAAAAACTAAACAATGGAGATTTACAAAGTTTCGAAACTTTACAAAGAATAATTTGGAACTTTTTTTTGTGACTTTGCTTGTAATTGGTGAAACATCCCATATGGTCTTATTGACTGAGTCTTTCTGTTTTTTAACGTTTAGAATCCGACCCGTCATAATCTAAAACGGGCTAAAACGGGCGGGAATTTTCAAATTGTTACAAAGAGCCAACTAAAACGAGATTAATTGATTGATGATAGGAAGGAACGCTATGACGTTGTATACAGTTTGATAATGTCAGAAAGAACATGGATTTTTAGATACTCAAATTGAGTTGCACACACAAAGAAAAACTAAACAATGGAGATTTACAAAGTTTCGAAACTTTACAAAGAAAATTTTGTAACTATTTTTTGTGACTTTGCTTGTAATTGGTGAAACATCCCATATAGTCTTATTGACTGAGTCTTTCTGTTTTTGAACGTTTAGAATCCGACCCGTCATAAGCTAAAACGGGCTAAAACGGGCGGGAATTTTCAAATTGTTACAAAGGTCCAACTAAAACGAGATTAATTGATTGATGATAGAAAGGAACGCTATGACGTTGTATACAGTTTGATAATGTCAGAAAGAACATGGATTTTTAGATACTAAAATTGAGTTGTACACACAAAGAAAAACTAAACAATGGAGATTTACAAAGTTTCGAAACTTTACAAAGAATAATTTGTAACTATTTTTTGTGACTTTGCTTATAATTGGTGAAACATCCCATATAGTCTTATCGACTGAGTCTTCCTGTTTTTTAACGTTTAGAATCCGACCCCTCATAATCTAAAACGGGCTAAAACGGGCGGGAATTTTCAAATTGTTACAAAGAGCCAACTAAAACGAGATCAATTGATTGATGATAGGAAGGAACGCTATGACGTTGTATATAGTTTGATAATGCCAGAAAGAACATGGATTTTTAGATACTAAAATTGAGTTATACACACAAAGAAAAACTAAACAATGGAGATTTACAAAGTTTCGAAACTTTACAAAGAATAATTTGTAACTATTTTTTGTGACTTTGCTTATAATTGGTGAAACATCCCATATGGTCTTATCGACTGAGTCTTCCTGTTTTTGAACGTTTAGAATCCGACCCCTCATAAGTAAAGCCTTGTAAAACCTTTTAAGATATAACTGTAAAATATTGTACAATGAGGGCCGAACCTGTGTAAGAAAACTCTCAGGATTGTCCAATACGAGATGCGAACTCTCATAAGTTATGGAGATTGACCAGGTAGCGATGGAATGCGGTAAGAACAGGGGAGAGGACATAGTCGATAGATATATCGTTGCACGAAGTGTTTTCGGGCGACCGGAAAGCTAGACACGTGGTACGAATGCGTTTTTTTCGATTATCCACGAAGCTTATCGTGATCAGACGAGGTACCCACGAAGTTAATTTTTTACGTTGCGTTTCCTTCCACTATAATTATTTTTTTAAATATTTTTTTTGTGCATTTCGTGCTCAATCAAAAAGAGGAAAATTTCAATCACCACACAAACTTTTGCCACAAACGCAGATTTGGAGAATAAATTTTTCATTAACTCAGCAAATGGAAATTCCGAAATAATTTAGGGCACGATTATGTGTACCTACGGAATATCAAACAAACATTTAAGACATCATTATCATCCATGTGGTCATATTAGACAACTTTGAGGCTTTACTTATGAGGAGTTGTGGGACCTCACAATATACTGGATCGACCTGAGAATTCATGCATGGTATGAAAACATCTTATCAAAATATGAATAGTCTATGGATCACAGAGGTGGGATCCTGAATTAAATGTTCAATTCACGTAATTTAGCCCTTTTTCACATTTTTTCCATCAATTGAAAATCGCTATACCTGAACCGTAGAATGCCAGTACATGGTATACCGTTACGTCAGAATCCGTCGCCAGGACTCAATTTGCACGAAAACCGCAAACGATTCTTTTTAACTTTTAAAGTTTAAAAATGGTTTAACTCTTGCCGATATAAATCCACCGCCCTATAGATCAAATCACACTCAAGATATTCGGGACTATTATAGAATTATAGAACATTCACAAAGAATGAAACTCGCCATGTATCGAAGTCATGAAAATCCGTTAAAGTTGTAATTTTAACAGATTGCTTTTGAGCACCTTAACGTTTACGTTTAACAAATTTATTAGTGGCCTTTTTTTTTTTATTGAGTCGACATTAAAATAAAATATTGGCTGAAAATAAACTAAAGTTCCAGCTATATTGTTTATCCATTTGTTGTCGTGACGCTAACATAATTGAGGGGAGTGCTTTGTTAACCTTAATTATATCACGATCTATTTTCCAACATTATCGAAAAACGATATTGAGGAAAACATCGAAGCAAGAAGGAAGCTAAATAGGTATGCAAAAGTGAAAATTTGGAATTACAAATTAATAGCGATAAGTTGTATTGATGGTTTTTCCGGCATCGTCCTCTTTTGACATCGGTTTACACTTAAAATGATAATAATTTCCGCAAATTTATCATTAATTTTTTTTTTTCATAGCTTTGATCGAACCTTTCGTGTATGAGGAGACAATAAATGTCCTCGTTTCCTGAAGAATCATTCTATTAAAGCGAGGTATAATATTTTTAAACAATCGTTTGTGTGTCGTCTATGCTCTTCGCGTTAAAATACTACAATATATATAGTAATAATGCTCACAAGACTTATTTTAGGCAACAAGAAATGCCTTTCAAAGCCAAAGATTCATCAAACTTTCTTTCAATTATTCGTCTCTGTACAAGATAATTATTGAAACTGTGAAAGATAAGTTAGCTGTTGAAAAATCTTTTGTTGGTTATAGCCAAATAAATATTTATTTACTACAACTAAATTTCTATTGAGCCAAATAAGATTTAATTGGGCCGAATAAAGTAATAAAAGCATTTCATAATAATTGACAAATATCATTTGATTCAACGAAAATTTGGCAACTATGATTAAATATTTATTTTTCCATCTCCAACAAAAGATTTGTCAACAGTCAACAAATGATTTTCTCAGTGAAGCATAGAAACAGGCTAAAAAAAATTGAGTCCCAGATAGAATATAAGCATGCGCGAGCGCACAAAGTGCAATGACCTGGCTATAGTAAAGAAAAATTCATTTTCACCTCATATATCAAAACGAAGGGTCAAACGTAGACAAGACACGCATAATAAATGCATCGGTCTCTGGTTCATAATGAGTTCTCCGTCCACGGACATGCGACACTTTCTCACATTTACGACATCAGCCTCCAAAATATATTTAAACATTGAGCTTTCTCGAGCGCGTGAGTCTCCAAAGTTGCATATATATATATATATATGCTCTCTATAAAGTTGAAACTATCGAAATTCGCGTACGCTCTTCATTTCACTTAGATCGGTTTACCCAGCTGGCAAAAAAAAAAAATATCAATAAAAATATTCCAAACTCTTCATGATCGTTATAATAAATTAAACAAAAACCGTTTCACAGCAAAGACCAAACTCTCGATGGATGAATGAAAAAAAAAAAACACACGAATCTCTTCCGGTAGTTTTTATAAACGAGTCGTAAGTGAGTTTCGTTTTAATGAGATTCGATGGCGAAAATTCGGCGCGCGCAAATTTTATACGACACCGCGAGAACCGGCGTCTGTATGTATCTCGCATAGGAGACTTAATTGATAGCCGGCTTGACGGAGACCACGCAGGGAAAGTTACGAGGAACACGTTGAGAGTCCATACACCCGCACCGGGTACACAAAGTATCGAGATTTCTATAACTGTACTCGAATTGCTATCGACACTATTTTTCACGGTTCAAACGAAAATGCCACGCGTGTGCCTCTCAGTCTATTCTACTGCATTCGCGATTTTTAAATTACAATGAAAAAAAAAAATATATATATATATATACTCAAACGTCTATCGTCTTCTCACAGGGTGCTCGTGACCGTTTCGAAGCTCTACTCGAACTGATGCTCAACGTCAGTTATCCACAAGGATATAATAAGCCTGATGCACGTAAATTCACTTTGTAACCGTGAGAGATACATCGTGTGTATATACTTTTGGTATACGCACGATTGCTCTCGCCCTCTCCACACGACACGCAGCATCGATGTTCTCAATGGGGCCTGCAGACTTAACAATCGTATTTTACTAACACAGCATATATATATATACATATATATATGTATAAATGACGATAGTAAAGGCAGTATATATATTACAGAAATATAGAGCTTGTGCTTACTCTGTGTACTGTATATACTATTATATATGTGTGTGTATTTATCGTACCACATTCGGAGGGGCTTTGGTAACAACGCTCTGTGTGTACACAGTCTCTCTTGGATGTGGGACACGGTGTAAAACTTCAGCATATACACTCATACACTCTGTTTTTTTAATGTTTTATGTGCAATAGTTACTACTACTTTTACTGTCGCTTGATGGAACTCTTTACAGCGCAAAAGAACGTGAACACACACACACACACACACACATATATATATAATTCAACAGTACACATTGCGGTGGGTAAAGCGGCTGTACGATAAAATTACACACGACTTGGAATATTTATCGTCGTTTGCCTCGTCAAACGCACCTACTATGGGTCATGCAGGTACTACTATTTACATACTTATGGCCGAATGCACCTTCATCGTCCAACAAAACGCGCGTGAAAGAAAGAGAGAGCTTTGAAAAGTTTTTTTCCCGCGAGATAGCTCACGCGCACGATGCTTATTTACTTTTTATTATACTGTGTCAGTTACGAAGCTAGAAATTCGTGACTGAACTATAGAGATAGATCAGAGCTTCGCTAGAATATATATAGATATATATATATATATATATATCGTATAGAGTATCATCGATCAAACAAATTCGACGATGAAACAATTACGCTTTGACCAAAATTCAAACATATATGAAAAGAATGAGGAAGAGGATTTTGCGAGAATCGTGACTTACAATATAATACACTCACCTTGATCATTGGTGTCGAATAACACCGCATGTAGAAGGAAAATCCCACAGAATTCATTGCCCGCGATCTTATATGACTTTTGCGACGCTTGAGAGAGAATTGCATTATCAGGTTCATGGTTACGTGAGAATTATTGTATTGCTTTCAAGATCGCGCAGATTATTATTATAGAGTGTGTGAAATATTTGTGTGCATTTTTAATTATCATAATTTAATAGCATAGAATATTTTATAAAAATTAACACGTCAATTGTGAGTTTTGCGTGCGAAATTGTACAAAAATTCTGGATATATTTCATATCGGTTGAATCCTCTGCTTGTTTTCACAGCTCGTATTTCTTACAAATTCATTTCGTAAAAAAAACTCTACAAGTATATATATATATACGCTTAGTACGTAACATACACGCCTTCGAGTAATATTATTAAGTAGAATAATTGTAGTGTCAAAATTATCTGGCTCGAATTGAGTCGAGCCAAGAGACCAAAACCCAATAAGTTTCACCAATGGCTTCAGGGCTGCGATTTGTAGACATCGAGTTGCATTATCAGATTCATGGTTACGTGAGAATTATTTTATTGCTTTCAATATCGCGTAAATTATTATAGGTATGTGTGTGTAAAATATTTGTGTGCGTTTTCGATGATTATAATTTAATAGCATAGAATGTATTATAGAAATGAACACGTGAATGTGAAATTGTACAAAAATTCTGGATATATTTCATATCGGTTGAATCCTCTGCTTGTTTTCACAGCTCGTATTTCTTACAAATTCATTTCGTAAAAAAAACTCTACAAGTATATATATATACGCTTAGTACGTAACATACACGCCTTCGAGTAATATTATTAAGTAGAATAATTGTAGTGTCAAAATTATCTGGCTCGAATTGAGTCGAGCCAAGAGACCAAAACCCAATAAGTTTCACCAATGGCATCAGGGCTGCGATTCGTAGACATCGAGTTGCATTATCAGATTCATGGTTACGTGAGAATTATTTTATTGCTTTCAATATCGCCCAGATTATTATAGGTATGTGTGTGTGAAATATTTGTGTGCATTTTCAATGATTATAATTTAATAGCATAGAATGTATTATAGAAATGAACACGTGAATGTGAAATTGTACAAAAATTCTGGATATATTTTATATCGGTTGAATCCTCTGCTTGTTTTCACAGCTCGTATTTCTTACAAATTCATTTCGTAAAAAAAAACTCTACAAGTATATATATGTTTAGTACGTAACATACACGCTCATGCACCTTCGAGTAATACTATTAAGTAGAATAATTGTAGTGTCAAAAAGAATCATGAGTGTCACAATCATCTGGCTCGAATTGAGCCGAGACAAGGCACCAAAATCCAATAAATTCCACCAACGAATTGTATCACGGCTGCAATTTGTAGACATCTAGATATACCTGTAAAAACCATACCGTCATTTTGTTGTTTTCTATTATTTAGTATCAATATTCGAATAACATGTATTTATTTGGAGGAAAAAAAATAAATTGTGCGTACTTTGAACGAAGGAGAAGAGTAAAATAGTGAAGCCAACGAGAGTAGAGAGTATTGTGTGAGCTTTTTTAGCTGGTTGAGCACCCAGGGCGTCTTGCAGAGCTGAATCAATGCTCACGGCAGAGCCACTGACGCTAACACCACCGGCGAATGCGAGAATTGTCAGCACGGCGTAGCTAAAGTTATATGAAAGTCCTAGGAAAGAAAAAGCAAAACGCGTTTTCATTGAATGAAATACATCGAATAAGTGTCTTCGTTGTCGTGTGAATCGATGGATTTTTAGAAATTCAGCAATAATGAGTTAAATTTAACTTGCCCAAAAGAACGAAAGCACCAAGCCAAGATGCTCCACCGAACCAAAGACTTCGCCATCTTGCAGTGTTGGGTTTCCAATAAGCGGCAGCATTTGGCACCAAAGTACCGATTCCCGCCACGACTGATAGTGCAACCCCATAACAGAGTTCTGTATGATCGATCCCCGTGACAGCTAAACTTGGCAAAAGAATCCACAAAAAAAGGGCACCAGCCTTAGCGCCTAAGCATGCGATTGTACCGAGCCAAAATTTCAATGAACCAAAGACCTGAAATTCTTGTTTCCACGTAAAAATGTTTGATCTCAATGAGGGAGCGACAAAAAGATCGAGATCGTCGTCGGGATCTTGATAATTAAAATTATTGTTTCCTTGAGCGAAAAGTGAGGGTGGATCGTCCTTGCCGGTTACATTCTCTTCCGTGTAAAATGTATCCGATGAGTTTCTCGTCGTTCCACTCGTTCCTGGCTGCTGGGTGTCACGAATGATGTCAGCGGTCACGTGTGGTGTCAATTCGTTGTCCTCGTCGCTCACCAACAGAGAGTAAGGCGATGAGTGAGATTGAAGAATCGGAGTACGAAGTGCCATCGTGCCCAGAGCCGTTGGAGTAAAGATACAAGCCATCATGAGCAAACCCGTGTGTAATCCGGACTCGGTGAGCAAAGCCAGGGCGAATCCCGGTGTCAAAATGAGACCAGCCGAGAGAGCGAGACTTCGTAGTGTCAGAGCGAGCCTCAAACGTGTCCTAAAGTGTCGTCGCAAAATGTACTCACTCTGTACAAGGACGAAACTCGTGCCTACTCCCATAACGGCTCCTGCACTCAAACCAGCCAGATAAGCTCCTACACCACCAGTTGCCAGATAACCGGAAGCCAAGAGTCCAATCGACATGAGAGAAACACCAATGAGACCAATCAAACGAGGCACAGACGCCAGGTTGACGATTATTCTCGTCCATGGATCTGTACCGAGAGCGAGGCACGTATTTCACTTGGCTTCTTCCACCATTTTCATCCCAGCTTCAAACGAATTATACACACGTATATGTATGCAAGATCGTTTGAATTTGAGCAATAAATTTTCTTTTTTTTAACCATCCAGTTATATTTTTATACGAGGAGAGAGGGGAGGTGCAAATTTAGACTCTGCGGAAATTTTAATCGTTCGAATTCTCAAGTAGGTTTTATTTGACTGGCCGTAATAGGCCGAATTATTATTATCATTAATTTGTTCAAATATTTCTAATGATTTATTTGATTCCGTGGGTCATTATTCTGTCTTATGTCTTTGATGAAATTAAATAACATTGTTATTTGGGGGATACTTTCCGTGGGTTTCGTCACCGCCGCATGTTTTATTGCATGGGATATTTTCATGGGACAATTTTAGTTCGAGAAAAAATTATTCAGTTTTTATGACTGAAAAATTCGTAGAAATCAAGATTTAGAGATTCATAAAATCTAGACTTCCATAGCTTGAATCTGAATTAAATGGGCCATTGATGCAACTACGTTTGAGCAAAAATTTATCCATACTAAAAAAAAGGTCAAAATTTGCACCGAAACTCTTATATGTATATATTTATAACGTTCGTTTTTGGAATCACCTGCTATGCTCCAAAAGGCAGTGAACAGTATCGGCGTAAGGGCAATTTTTTGTGTCCACATGTCAAACTCGACACTGTCATTTCCCGCCAGATATCCCAGAACAACACCGTACAGTGACGTTATTCCCGGCACGGTCATCTATCCCGCGGAAAAAATTATTTTTATTCATTCATATATATATATATATATATGTGTGTGTGTGTGTGTGTGTGTGTGTGTATGTCCTCGTTGAATAATTAATGCATCCACGAAAATAAAAGAATATATTTCAGCGTGCAACAGAATTAATATGAATTCTTATAAACATCAAGCTCCGAATTTTCTCTACGATACCTGAATAGTCATAACGCCAACAAGAACGATCCAAGAGTAGCCGCCATCGGGTAGCGTTGGACCGAGTTCCGGCAACGAAGTTATGACTTCGTCAAGCCGGAGACGTCCACCTTGTGACATTTTACGAAAAACTCGTGGAACTGCAATTTTTTATTATTATTTTTTTTTTCTGTATCACCTGTGATATATAAAAGAAACGCGATGTTCTCGGTTGCCCCCTCAGCAATGGCCGGGCGCGATGAGCACATAAAACACGATATAAGCCACCTAGGATATCTAATCTCATCTGGAAGAAGTCAACACGATAGCTATCCACCGATAAGAGAAAACGTAAAAAGTAATTCAACATTGTGTATGGAGCATCGAAAAAAAAATTTGTTCGAGTCTGTCATAGCATCAATTTTGCAGATCTGTCGTGTCGATCAAACAGTATATACAATGAGATGTCATAGGAAATTCTCAGATTTATAAGAGATATGGAAATGATGATTTATTTGTATAAGCGTAGAGAATTATTTTTATGGAACAATTTGTGATTTCTTATACAAACTAGTTGATTTTTATTTTAACAACGAAGCTTTTCTCGAAAAATCTTTATATCCTAAAAGCATAAATATACTGTTTATTATTTAAAATAGAGGAGAATCACATTTTCGTCATTCGTAGCTGATCTATATAGAGAAATAGTAGTATATTTGCGTATTTAGTGTAAAAATCTACCGTTTTTTATGCACATCAAAATACACTCACACACACACAGTCACACATACACACACAGAAAGACAAACACACACACTCACTTTCGTACACAATGGGCAGTGTATATATTACTATTCTGAATAATCGTCTAATCAAATCTGTTTGCGTGCATTTTGTTTGAGCACCCAATATCAGAACGTGGAAGAGTTAAGCTACAATTTTCAACTGGCGTTTACGCGATCGTAATTTAACCATGACAATGTCCAGCGTAACGCATTACGCGACAAACATACGTTGATCGAATTATTCCAGTTTAAAATGGTAGCGGAAATATCAGAATCACTTAAATTTTATCCGAGTGAGTAATCTGCCCTGAGCTATACGTATTCTTAACCCTGCGCTGATCATATGGGTGATTTTTGACCCAAGCGACCCATATGATCCGGGGTGCCAGCAAAATCATATGATCCGGGCAGGGTTAATTGTCGAATACATCACGATTTTTGTAAAATGTTCGAGTAATTGGCTCGAGATCCCCCCCCCCCCCCCCCCCCACCCCCCAATAGAGCATAAAGCCTCTTGCTCGGATGAATTAAGTAAAAAATTTATCGGCCACTCATCTTCTCAATAATTAAAAGCGTTTTTTTTTTTTTTTTTTTTTTTTTTTTTTCATAATAATGAATCGTACCAGTAGAAAAATTTCTGATGCGCGTGGAAAGCATGAAACGTTTATTTACGCTTCATTCTCCCTTGCCTCACCAGTCGCTATGGACGTGTATCTAACTCGGCGATTTACCGATTCTATTACCGGTCCCAATTTTTTCCCAAGTTCCTCACGCTGCACGTAGATTAATGCGCAGATGAGAGCAACGAGGAGTAGCGAAAGTACCGTTATTGCTGCTGTACTTCCTCGTTGGCTGTTGTTCGATGCTGTGACTTTTGGTGCGCAATTCTTCGTCTCTTGAAACACTAGCTGTTGCTGCTGTTCATCTATAACGATCAATGATTCATATTTAAAAAAAATAATCCCTTTGTTTTATAGTCAAACTATGAATAATCAAATGTGATAATTTGTAGTTTGACTTTAGTATTCGTACGTTCGATGAAAAGTCATAAATATTTATACTCACGCTCTCGACATCTCAGGATATTTTTATTCCTCACGGTGATCTTTGTCTTCTTCAACCATTTGATGAACGGATTTAATTTGCAAGAGCACTCGAAGGGATTGCCCGTGAGGTCAATCGTGACCGACTGATCGTGCTTGGCAAATGTGTCAAGTGTTTTCAGATCACGATCCATCACACGAGTGAAATTGTTTCTCTGCAGATCGAGAAATCGCAAATTGTGAAGACACGATAAATTGAAGTGAAGAGCCGTTAGAGCATTATCACCGAGATGTAAATCCAGAAGATTGGGTAGATCGCAGAATACGTTTGAATCGCGAAATTCCGAGATCTCATTCTGCTCGAGATGAAGCTTGATTAGCTGAGTGAGGCCACTGAAAAATATTTATTTTCCGTCATTTTATGATTTTTCAATTACAAATTACCAAAGTATTCGTGTTCACAATGGTTGGCGAGCCGTGAATGACTTTGATTTAAAAAAATAATAATATTAATATTATTAATTCTATTCGCTGGTGGCATAAAAAAAAAACAATTTTCTATTGGACCTTAAAAATTATCTGACTTGTATAGCGAAGGTTTTTTTTTTTTCAAGTTCTTACAGAAGTAAGAAAAAAAAATACATTCACTTTGACCAGTCATTCACTGGTCCATTTTCCCCCACAATCTCTACCTGTTGACGAATATATTGTGAAGAGTTGCCGCTAGATCGGCTTGTCTCGAGTTGCCATCCGAATCTCTTCGAGGTCCATCCTCAAATGCATCGGTCAAATGAAGTTCTAGGAGCGACTCAAAATTCGAGAATACCCTCGGATGATTTGCTCCCGAGTCAAAGGACAGTTCATTAAAATCGAGTATGAGACGCTCAACGTTTTGCACATGATGATACGCCTTCCCCCGTATTTCGTGTATTTTATTGTTCGACATGTCAATTACGCGCAAACTCGGTATACGATCAAGTGTGCCAAAAATATTCCAAGGTAATGTCTCGAGATCATTGCCTGTGAATATTAG
Source organism: Dyspetes luteomarginatus (assembly GCA_963669185.1). NCBI lineage: Eukaryota > Metazoa > Arthropoda > Insecta > Hymenoptera > Ichneumonidae > Dyspetes > Dyspetes luteomarginatus. Next base: position 17,443,969 of record OY769905.1, on the reverse strand, counting down.
AACTTCTGTGGAATTTGGAAGATTCTCGAGCGGTGTTGTATCGGTAAATCGAGAATTTGTGCAATTCACGACATACTGATGACGACCATCGTAACAAGCGATCTGACAATGACAGCGATTTTTGAAAGCTGGTCCGCATTTGGCCCTCGAAGTTTCCGGTGTCTCGAGACTGTGCCAGTTACTATCGGTGCATGTCGACTCTTCATTGTAGCAACGAGTATTTCCAATCATAGTGCAGAGTAACAGCGTCAAGGCTGTACTTAGCGTCCCCGAGATATGCAACATTTTGATCCTGTGAAAAATAAGAGACATGAGAGCAAAGGGAAAGTTGGACTCGTGTCACTTCCTGAAAAGAGCTTCGCTACTGCGCACATACGTGAGAAAATTCATGCTGAACGTCAAATTTGCAATTTAAACGTCAAAAATTCTCGTAAATACCAGCTCAAACGGACCGAAAGCAAAAGGTAAAAAAAAACGACAAGTTCAAACACACGAGGGTCTTTGAGTGTCCGTGGTCGGTAATTTAAAAAAAAAAAAGAGACAAACCGGTTTCGAACTGTTCATACCTTTGTGCAAGGGTTCTCTCTCTCTCTCTCTCTCTCTCCTAGCTCAAGATCTCTTTCGCTCTGTATGGACCATCCGATGAGTCACGCGGGAGACTCTCGGCTGATCTGAGCAGCAACGTTCATGTTTACCCACAAATTCAAGGGGAAGAGATTTTTTTAATTCGAAAAAAAGGGACTTTAACGAAGTGAATGAAGCAACAAGTGGAAAATGAAATAAAGCAAAACGATAATATATCTCTATAAATATATGTCGTGTAGTGGGGATAAAAGTACGAAAAATCTTGCATAAAATCAGCGAAATGAATTTATTTATGTAAATAAAAAATGTTTATCTACACGTAATCTAACGGGGAGTAAAGCAGGTGCGATATAAATTTTTCGAACACAGGACTGGGAGATTTTTTTAAGCAAGCATAACGCGATACGCGTACAAAGTTACAAACACACAGAGTGCTTTGTCAATTCAAGAGCTTTCGGCCAGGTGATAGAAGAACCGAGGCGGGGACGAACGAGAAAATTCTTCGAATAAGAACCCACACGTCTCTTTATCTTTTGCAACAGGTGATCTCATTGAAATGCATCTACGAGATTTTCCAACGTGAATATCATTCAAGATTATTTGAAAAAAAATGTATACACTTAAACACAAACTATAAATGTGGCTTACATGATGAAATAATATCGTCAATATTTGTATTCGTTGGAGGTCACCTCTGATGATTGAAATAAAAGAGCTTGACCTCGAGAAAAAAAACTGACTGTAGAATTTTGTCAACGCACTACATAGCTCATTTATAACGAGTGAAGAATATTCGTCGCGTTGAGACTATCGCGAAGTTAGTAATAATGATGTGTCACGTGGACACCGTTACACACACACACGCACACACACACACTACACGAACAAACCGATTCCTCGTGGAAAAAAAAGGTAGGAGGGCTTGCTAGTTTGCAGTAACGAGTGAGAGAAAAGAGAATGAAATTTATCAGGTGGTGTGTAAGTGACAACGACGAACCGTCACGATGTCAGGAAGCTGTCATTGCGCAATTTCGGTGATGCCACCCGGACGTGTACAGTGTTAAAAACGTGATAGGAATATTATAACGATTTATACGTGAATCCTGCTCGATGATATTTCACTCGTCTGTCCTATCGTTGATCCTGATACTGTCTCTGAAGTAAAATATCATATATATTTTTTCTTCACTCTGCATAAAGACGTTAATAATTTTTTCGCGTACAGACACAAAATTTCATTCCTATTATTTAATATTTTTCTTTACTTTTCTTTCAAAGAGCGTTTGGGCCCCAGCACGCGTAGGTGTGCCTCGCAACCGATCCGTTTCGGTTCAGGTAAAACGTAGCGACTGCGACCAGCCAGAGGTAAAACTTACGAGCGCGGAGGAGGTAAAGGAAACAACACGCGTAGGCATTCCAATATGCCCGCGAGAACCACAAACCGTGTGTGTGTGTGTGTGTATATTTTGTGCACCGAAGAGCGTTGTGTCGCTGTACTGCGGTCCGAAGAACAGCAGCGCAACAGCCTAGCAGCATTAAAAAGCGCAGAGAGTACCGGAGAGCCGCACCTGCGGCCCCTACTCCGCCCGTAAGACCTCGCCGTCTTTCCACCTCTTTTTTCCCTCCATCTCGCTTCTTAGCCATGCTTAAGCTCAGATTCCCATACAGACGGGCGTGGGTGCTTGTCCGAGAGCTTAATACTGAGATACAGGAAACTGATCTTCTTAAGGTGCAGCCTCTCTCGAGGAGTGTTTGAAAAAATATATATATTTTCAAAGCCAGCTTTAAGATATATGGCGCGACCCAGTGAATATAGAATGTCATAGCGGAAAGACGGTGAACCCGTTTTCTTGCAACGATAATATTTTATAACGCTGTAACGAAAAGCGTTTCGTGAAAATTTCATATGTAACGTAATGATATTATTTAGTAAACTGATTGTGAGTAATGTACGACATGAAAATGACATTTAAGTAATCCATTTATTAGATGCAGATGGTATTAATTTTTTAATCACATTCTTACAAATGTGTGAAGAATATTTATAATGAATTCATAGTATAGAAATAACGATGGTTCTTACCATTGCAGCGTAATAATTGTTAGTTGTTGCAGAATTCTGATGCAATTTTTATAATCGCGTGATATATTTTTTTTTTTATGACCATTGTCCTTTTGGAGCAGAAGTGGAATCCCGATAAAGTCTTTTATGTGATCTTAAACTATCTTATGCTACGCTACCTACCGTCATTATGTTTTACTGAATTCATTGGTTTATTACTCATAGCGTAAATTAGATGGTATAAAATAGCATAGAATAAGACTACATCGGGATCCCAGTCCAGATCGTTATAAATAAAGTGGATGTCCCGGTAATCAACAACCCGTATAAACAATTAGCGTGAACGGCAGAGACTAAAAAATAAAATGCTTGTAACGTCGTTACATGCCCCTAGGTAGCTACGGCGCTCGATTTTTCTTAACGAAGCGCCAGCTCGCAGAACAACGATTCGACGGTTGTATCGATAGAAACTAGACATAGGAAATCAATAATCTCCCAGTTAACATAATTCCTGTCCTATGTTATGCTGTGAGAAGCTCTGCTACGTCAAAAATAAATTATTTATAACGTGGATTCTCTGATATTAACGTAGCAGCCAGCGACATTTGTTTTTAAACGATTTTCGCAAGAAAATTTTGTAATTGATATCGATATAGTTTAGTCGACGAACATAAAAGTGACCGTTTACAAATATTGGCTAGAATTATGAAAATTGCATCATTAAGATGCAAACTAACTACATCGGCACTGATTTTTATATATATATTGTGTATTGTTATTTATGTCATTTCTATGTTACATTACCAGAGAGTAAAATGGTTGCATGACATGAAACTTTCATGTTACATTGCTGTAAAAAAAAACGTATTCTCTTGGGAAGATATATTATCGTTAAATCAGCGAAAACCACAACTACAAAAAAAAAAAAATAATAAATGAAGAGCCTCTTGTATTGGACATTTTATTTTGTTTCTTTTGTGTTTCGACACTGGTATTTATACAATGCAGCCTGGGAGTACAATAATTTATATAAAAGTAAATGCGCGTACTCTTCGGTTACGAAAATATAATTTTTGTTGTCAAAGGACACGTATACTATAAAGTACTCATATAGCATAGTCCATGAGGCTGCCGTTTTACACACAAATATTCATTTTTTTTCGACTATTCCTACTCGCTTTTCTAAAGTCCATTTCATTTTTTTTTCTTCTTTTGTTCGTTTAACAAATTATAGCGGACAGTGCGAATACATAAAGATTAAATGAGATGTGAGACCAGAGAACACGCGTTGAATAATCAATGGGATTCAAACGTGTGGAGTTTCAAAATCTTGGGACTTCCATCCATCTGGTCTTTGATCATAATACCCATACATCATATACGATTGCAGACTATCCTAAAATTATAAGTCTTAAGCTTAAAGGGTTTTCTCTTTCATTATATATTATTAAATCTTTGAAGTAAGCCACGCAGGGCTATATTATATTTACGAACTAAACGTATGACTCATTGCATTGTTATGACTCACACTTCAATGCGATTATACAATCTGCGAAATATACGACTGCGCATTACACCTCTCGCGAGTGATAGTGAAATGCGATTGAATGAACTAAACTCAGGTGAGAAATACATGTATTAAATGGGAAGCTTGAAACTATATGAATAACGAATTTTAAACGCTCACATAAATAACGGCACTACACCATATTATGCTCATCATTCGATAACGAGACTCTTGCCGATCTAACATCGACTTTCTTTGTTCTACGTTCATTCAATATTATAATATATATATATATATATATATATATATATATATATATATATATCCATCTTTTGAAACATTAAATCTTTGTCATGGTTGTAGAATTACATTTTACATTATGGCGCAACGACGACGAGACGCACTAGATGATTATCATTGAAACAGAAGGATCAGGTGGTGACGTCAAATACACTCGCGGATTCCTAAATCTTAATATTTCTTACTTATTCGAAACATTCAGAGTTGTGTAATCATAAAGACGATTTCACACAAAAACTCGTTCCTTTTAAATAGTCATTGGTGTAAAAAAGAAAAGAAGAACGTAAATGTATTTTTGTGTATAGTGTATTTATATATATATATATACATATATATATATATATATTGTGTATGTATATATTCAAAAACGATATATAGTAGAGTTGTTTTTGTAAAGTTTTTGCGCGGCAATTCTTTGCAAAGGCAGGGTCGAAAAATAAATACGTGTGTATAGAAATTACAGATCTGGTATGTTTGAGTAGATGTATATATATATATCGAAAGAAGACAGTATTTCAGTTCGGAGTAGTTGTGATGGAATCATTAGATGTTCATCACACATTGAGAATTTCCAAACAAACGAAAAATGAGATTACGTATTTATTACTCCTTGAACGTTTATATCAAAATATCGAACACAGTCAATAGTGAAAATTGACGGACCTGTCGTAGTCAAAAATGATGCAAAGAAAATTTCCAAAAGCCACAAAGCTTCTCGATCGCTTCGAAATTAATATGCTTATCGAGTTTTATACAATTCCTCTGTACAAACCGTTGATCCAATCTGAGCTCAGTCCATATTCAACAATAGATTTTTCACGTTGAAAGCAGTCTTTTGAGATTCTACGAAGTGCAAAGTCGATCAACGCAAAACGAAACATAAATCTTTGGTAGAATTATCGTAAACTGAACGTATTATTTTTTGTTGTTGTTGTTTTGTTTAATCTTTCATCCATTCAATCTTTATTCTCTCGATAATGTCGTATCTCTGAGAGAGATTTTCAAAACATTTTTCTTTTTTTCTTCCATTTTGTCGAAAATAATCGCGAGCTTCCGTTTTCGGACACGCTGTTGTTCGATATTCGATCCAAAAATAATCATTATAACCGACAACAGGTACTAATGATTCTCGACAAGTTTGTCCAAATCTCTTACTGGTAAAAGCGTTGTGCTTATCAGGTTTGTTTCGTTTTTTTGTTCTTTTCCTTTTTTTTTCCTTCTTGCTTATGCGCTAATTGCCTGTCCGCGTGATCACATCAACCGTGCGAGAAGCAACCAACGGACAGTCGAAGACAACGAGCATTAGAGAACACACATACGCACACACAAGTTGACCCAGGAATCTTGGCACAGAACTAATATTATGAAATAAGTCATAATTCAGCGTTATTACTATACATGGGATTCTGTTGGGTTTGGAGGGTCCATTGTGGATGTTTGGCGATTGCGAGGAGGAGGACGAAAATTTTCTTTTCCCTTTATTTTTCTTCTTTTGCTCGTTTGCTGTTCGTTGTTTCTCTTACAAGGCCTTAAGCCTTGTATCGATCCGACGAGCCAATTGCACAGCAAAGTACCAACGCAAAAATTAGTCCTATCAATTCGAGAATTCCAATACCAATGGTAACTGCGAGTACGGTGAACGTCTGACTCTTGAGAGCAGTCACAAGTTTATCCATACAACCCTTAAAAAAAAAATATATATATATATATATATGTATGATAAAATTATTCAGTTGCGAGTAGGTTCTCGACGTATTGATTAATTTTTGCAATTCATCCCACGTTAAAGACTTTGCTTACCTCATTGTAAATCTCAGGACCAACGACATCGGCGACTTTCACTCGGCGTGCTCGAGTGCACCCTTCCGAGTCCTTAACTTTGCAGCAAGATACCGGTATGTCGTAGTAATTATCGGAATCCTTGGATACAGTGAGATCCAGTGGCTGTAAGGGGTCTTTGCGCGAAAATTTACTTCCAGCCCAATCGCCAGGTCCTGTTGCACCGCAGCAACCAAGGCCCGATTGAAAAGCATCGACGGTTTGGGTGCGTGACTCAATCTCACCGTATTCATTCTACAAACGTTTGTAATTCACATTTTTACAAAGACTCAGAAAAATTTGGTTAAGAATATTTTTAGACTTGATCGTCATGTACTTCGGACTATTCATATTATTCTTGATTCAAATATTAAATTATGTTTGGCACAAAAATAAAGTTCCAGATGCAACATTAATTTGTGGTGTATACTTAAATTAAGAAAAACAGCCCTTATTTACTGTACAACGAAAGAAGCCATAGAACAAAACAAGCCCAATCCCAATACAACCCCAAAAAATAGCTAGGCTCTGAGAACGAAAAATATTGTTTTTCTATCAATCTACATTATACAGTATAAGGCATTGATTTTAATTAATTTTGTATTTTGGAGCGTGCAAAATATTACATAAATGTTTCAAATGCGCACAACTCTTTCCAGACCTCGATAATACAAAAACTATTTCTTTCCTCTCAATCTAACAATTTTCTCAAATAAGGAATAACAAATCGGTTCTAGCGGGATATAATCGCTGATTCGAGGGTCAAGAAATATTGGTTGTATTTTCAGGCTCTAGAACATAATTCGGAGTTTGCAAATGTTGTTACCGACTTTTCAAGCGGATTCAATTATTTTTTATAGCGTTTGCATTTTTTTTCTCAAGTCAAGAGTTTTTCTGCTTGAGTCAAGAACATTAATTTATGCTTCGAGCACGTTTATTTTATTCTTAGATTAATAAATAAGATTTGAGATATGCGGTCACAATAAGATATACTTGACATGAGTCACAATAGGTTGGGCCCAAGAATACTTTTTTTCTGGGTAAGTAATAGCTCGTTCGTTTTATTTGCTGAACTCGAGCAAGATTATTCGCAATGCAAAATGCCCAGACATAATAGCCAAAAATCGTGTTCCTCTCCTTGTCTCGGAACATGGTCAATTTTTTTTTGTTTGCTCTCGTCGTACATACTGACCTTGACGGTATTGATGACGGAAGACTTGACCAACAGTTCCAGACGATCGCTGTTGCTGTAAAGCCAAACCCCGGCAGCAATTTGCGCAACAACGACGACCAAAAGACAGCTGAAGAAGCCAACGAGCATGCACTGTGACTCGCGGAAGGCGCCGCAACAACCGAGGATTGAAACGACCACCATGAGACTTCCAGCAGCGAGCATTATGTAGAGACCGGCATTGTAATTTTGTTGCTCCTGGGCCAGCGAGACGAGAAACGTTTGGTCGATCAGCATCCATACTGCGAGAACAACTGCGGTGAGTCCGAGTGCCTGTGGAAATATGGAAATTTTGATTCTTGTATTATATGCTAACGGGCATCTCTTCTTATGCTATTCTTCGCGACTCATTGTCCACGTCGTGAGACACTCCATATGGAGATTCGAGCCAAACTGAGATATGATAATTCCAGTGAGCAAAAAAAAAAAAAAATCTCATTCTCTATTTCTCGTTGCAGCTACTTTGAAGGTCAGAGCGCAGTATCATAAATCGGTGATGTTACAAGATTGGTGTATTGCAGCGATGCATTTAATTTTCATCATGAAAATGATATTTTATTTTCATTCGTTATAAGGAGGATCAACCGTTTCCTATTAATATTTTTTTTTCCATATCAAACCTACACAGCATAATGTAATTATCAAAAATATTTGCCATAGAACATAATTATTGAGACGAGCCGAAGACCAAGGATGTGTTCACTGTAAAATGAAGCGTGATGCCAAAAGTGTTATTTTCAATTTTTTATATTTTTCATTTATTTTAGTCATTTTTAACACACTTATACGATCATGTTTTTACTTCCACGTAAAAACAACAGACTTGGTAGAATGCTAAAAATGAGTACAATGTATTTGCAGTATAGGATTTACATTATAATGTTCATAACTTTCGTACTCTAGGATTAATACACCAGTGGATGACTGAATGCATTGAAAACCTTTGGTAGTAATTGTTAATGTGAAAAAATTGCCTCGTACAAATTTCATCTTTGTTGATAATCAAAAAGCTAACACAAAACAGCATAAAATTAGTGTTGTTAATTGTCACTGCTTGCATCTCATAAACGGGACTCTGAATTTATCCTGATAGTCGCGTTTCCTATTTTTCCATTAGAAAAAATAATATAAAAAAGTCGGAAATACGGTTAAAGACTTTATTTGTTTCATCCACATAGCCAACGACAGTGCTTTGGTTCTGAACAAGAGGTCAATTTCTCATAAAATCGGTGATACACAAGACCTCCGGGTGTAACAGATATACACTAGTCACGACGCTTGCATGGCAATGACGTAACGAGATACCCACTCAAGGCTCTGGCCTTATTAAGGCATGCATTCTTCCTGCTGTATGTGCAAGCGCATCTCGTGTTCTTCGTACACTACGAAGCTTCATCATAAAAATTTCAAAAATTCGATTAACAGTATCTACTTAATTAAAATAAAAAAATGTATCGATCATCGCGGGCTTTCCGTGACAGTCGTGATACGAAATAAACTGCCCAACCGAACTCGAGTTGAAAGGCATCCAAGAGGAAGTCGATGACTCAATAAAATAATTCGTTTTTCGTCCCCATTCGATTTTCCACGAGCAGGTGGTCTCGCATGACTCATTTTTTACCCTCGACACCTGGTTATACATTCGAAACATGGAAAATTATGAGGGGAGCGAGTCGCGTATGCATTTTGGAGACAACTGTGTTTATAAACGATACATACGCGCTTCCATTTCGTATCAAATAGTGCAGCCGTCGTTGTTGCTGATATCTCGAAAAGTATTTTTTCGTGCGCATTCGAATTTACGTACATAACGCGTACAAAGCTTCTCGGGTCTTTTTCTTTCTATCTCTCGTACACGATATTCGTCTATACGTATTTAACATATACAAAGCTTCTCGGGCCTTTGTGAAAGACTCTCAAAGCTTCTGCGTACATAATGCAATGCGAAGACGACTGGTTTGTATTGAATAAAATATTTAAAAAAAAGTATCATCTGCTCAAGTGTTCAAACACTCGTCTCGTTTCCAACAGGTTCGAGATAGATATTCCATTGAAAATATATATATTGCATTGAGAGTAGAAATACAAAAAATTCAACTACTCAGCATAGTTTCGACACTTTCCGAGAATATGGTATAGGAATATTCTCGTTGTGCATCCAACACCGAGGAAAATACTTTTTGAATTATTGTATTTAATTCTCTTACATCAGTATCGCGGGGGACTGGCGGCAGTTCAAAACGTGAATGCACGTCGTTGTAACTGTCGCACGTGCTACACACGTGTTTACCAATGGCTTGCACGTATAATTTGGTATATGAACGAGTGTATACCTGAAAACACGTACGTGTGTATCAGTAAAGACATCTGGCAAACTTACGTTCCGTTCTCCCACGGCTTCGAAACGACCAACGTGAATAACTCATACATTTCTCTTTCTCAAAAGCTCTTGCTTTCTTTCTTTCTTTCTTTCTCCCCAACCCCGAACTAACTGTTAAAAGTCCGGTGTTAAACTGAACTCTGTTACGGGGAAACTATTTTGTGAAAACGAAATTTTCACCGGAAAGTTATACACCAGCTTTATCTTAAGAATACGCAATATCACGTTTTTAACGAGTAAATCTTTAAAAATTACGATTTATGAAATAAGTATACGTTTTGGTAGAGTTGGCATAGAATACGAAGATTACCAGAGTGGTGTAAATGTAACAGTGTCGTATCGCTAGCCGTATATGTTATATGTTAACACCCGGTCCGGTATACTTTTAACACCACTATCGTATAATTTTTTTGCCTAGCATTGGCTCATCCACGCACAAGGATTTTTATCCATAATGTAGTAGTGGGCCCAGTCACTGACACTGTACCACTTGCTGAAAGTCTTATGGACAAACAATAAGTGCGAGAGGGACGGGAATAGAAATTCTTATGGAGTGTCACGCTATATTAGTGTACTTGAACACCACGCGCCACGGATTCACTTAACCAATAGCGATCGTTGTTTTTCAACACCGGCGTGGTTCTAAATTATAAATTCTAAAGGGTCCGATTTGTTAATCGATTGTGTTAAACGTATGTCGGACTGGTTTAAAAAATAAGACTGAAATTATTAACCACTCCCATTGATATGAATACGTTCTAACACCGCCAGATTTTTTACAGTGCATCAGTCGTTTTTTGCATGCCTACGCGGCCCGGCCAGCCCTCATTGAGTCTCTCTCTCTCCTCTCTCTTCTTTTTTTTCGTGGCCATTGGAAATTTTACGAGGTCAACCGAAGGTCTCATAGTTGGTTTTTTCACTCTATTCTTCGTAATCTCAAAAATTCCTCGGGTAAAAGTTTCACCCAAAATTCCAGTCGTATACATTTCACAAAGTGAAATTTCCCAAATGGAATGGGTGCAGTCTGAACTGCACTAGGGTGCAATAGAGACTTTTATTTTACCGAAACAGAAGCAGGATGTTGTGGCACTTTGGGGGGGATATTTTGAGGATCAAGAGGATGAACGTGAGTGAGATAAAAATTAACTGTGGAGTGCGTGGACTACTCTGCGTCTCTCTCTCTCTCTCTCTCTAGTGAGAGAGAGAGAGAGAGAGAGAGAGAGAGAGAGAGATGGAGTGCGTTCTAAAGACAGACTCTGTGTTGAGCTCTTGACTGTATTACCTCCTGCATCAATTCGAAGCATATTTTACTGGTGGATATATATATACATATATATATGGGAGAATTGGAGACAGGAAGCTCACTGTTTAATGTTTAATGGTCCTGAAGAGGCCAAGCACACAAACGCACAGAATATAAAAATTCGTATGGTTCTTATGAAAGAACGTTGCTCTTATTCATTGAGTGGACTTTATGTTCAATGAGACTCCGGAATTACGAAAAAAAAGTAACAATAAAAATATCGAGCATGCCTGAAGCAGCTTCTATTCATCATAGGGAAATACGATGGAATGAAACGCTTCAAACTTAATGAAAATAAAAGCTACGAGATACGAGATAGTATCTCGGTTATATTAAATTGGTATTTTCAAGGTTTCTGTGTAAATTTTCAAGTTTTGCGCTGAAAGCGCGATGAAAAACAAAAAGCCTACGGAATCGTAGCGTTAGGCTAGCTTGAATTTGGATCACGAGCAAAAATAAATCCGTTTCTTTCGCCTAGTTATATTATATAGTGGGCAAAGACCACGAAAGATTTTGCCCCCGTGTCCCTGAGAAGCACCCTGTAGCTTTAATACTCGTGACTCAGACAGCAAAAACTCACGCAATATTGAAACGTCCCAAAGCGAGAGAAATGTATAAATTCTAGCACTCACGCTTCGACCAGAAATAACGATCGTCAGTTAAAAAAATTCACGAGATCATTGGAGAGAAAAAGAAGGGACATAAAATTCATGTTTCTTCAGTCTTTACAAACGTTTGTATATTTGGGAAACTCTCATCACGGCTCTCATGGAAAAGAAATAAATATAGATATATTAAATATATTTTCAATAAAAACTTCTATATCCTCAATATATGTTCGATAAAAACCAATATCCCCAATATATGTTCGATAAAAACTTCTATATCCCCAATATATGTTCGATAAAAACTTCTATATCCCCAATATATGTTCGATAAAAACTTCTATATCCCCAATATATTTTCGATAAAAACTTCTATATCCGAAATATATTTTAAGATATATCCCCGATATATCTTGGGATATATAAGCGATATATCCGGCCAAAAATGTGCGAGATATAACTGTCGTATATCTGAAGTATATGAAAAGTATATGAAACGACGAAAAGTTTTACATTTCCGGTATAATTTTGGATATATTCCTTTGCTTTTACGTATATAAACGAATCGGCAAGTTCACGAATTCAGGTGTATATACATTTGACGCTTCGTCTTGACGATTATTATGCGATTATTATCCCCAGGTCTCTTCTCCAGGCCTCTCCGAGTCCGAATTAATTAGAGGGCTAACGATTTTCGACGCTAATAAGCCCTGGCAAATTAGAGGTGTGAATTTTCAGGTGGAGTTGGGTTTTGCGCCGGACTATACGCCCCATTATGCCCCCGTAGTTTCCCGGCTTTCCGCTCGAGGACGCCTACGCCAAGTCTCATGCAGGGCAGAAAAAGCGGACGGCTGTATTTACAAAACACTGTTGAGGTAGCACACGAGAAACCTCTAGTTTAGTCCGAGTTTAGCGAGATAATCTTATTCAAGTGTATAATTCTCTTTTGAATTAGCTGATTAAAAATTAACCAACAATAATAGTCGTATCAGCGATAAAGAGCCGACTATGCTCGAACTTAATTATTATTTCCTATTTTACTTCCCGCCTCCTGATATTCCCATTTCATGCTATTAATTTCCGGTAAAGGTCGAGCGGATAATGTATTATTTTTATCTGGAGCGAAAAAAATATATGCAGACGTGATATAATCGGCGAATCGGCCTACGCAACATTGTGCACCACGCTGGTTGAAATTTTCTATTTTTCGATAACTTTTTTTGATCCCATTTTAAGACTCGTTCTCGTTGTCCCGGTCTTGTTCAGTAATTATTAATTATACCGAGAACCTGCTCTTGGAACTTTTACTTCTCAATTTTTCAAACATTTATCGTGGATTATCTGTCCTCAAACCGGAGACGGAGAAAATACACGCATCGCCCCGCCATTTGGAAAATCTCGTTGAAATGAAAATTTTCTACAGAAATCTGGGCTCAAGACTTTGACATGTCGACTCGAAAAATCTGTATTAGCCATAGCTAGCCAAAAATGTCGATGTGTAATGACGGCCTGATTTATTGAAATTTATTCATTTAAATAAATTTTGATAACTCTATATGTAATGCGTCAAACCGATATAATCGTCCTAAAAACGTTTCCAAACCAGCTACTTTTATTTTTATGTGAATGAGAAAACTGAATTGATTAATTTTGATATTAGCTCGAGATCCTTTACAATCAGTCTAATCGGTACAACACTGGTCATTAAAATAGTGGATCTTTGTGGGAATGTAACAGTTTTGGATATGTTTGTGGTGCAACAAATGTGAGAGAGATGGAAATAGAATTTCTTATGAAGTATCCACGATTTGCAGTGTCCACGACTGGCCTCACTAGCTGATTAGCCCATTCTTTCCTACTCTATCCCAACCCAAACCCTTTAAAGGCAAACACATATACGAAATTTCAGGACCAATACGAGCTGGACATTAGAGTCATCCGGCCATGACCCATATACGGGTTCGGATATGGAATCGCGCAGAACTCTCTCTCTCTCTCTCTCTCTGGACTTCTCTCGTGTCCTCGGCTGCAACGCAAATTGCATGGATTTTAAACTCTCCCATTGGGAGAGCTCATCCAGAGTAGGGAGAATGGACCAGTGAGCGATGCTGTATAGATGCGCATATGGATTGTACCATGGAAGAGAGAACCCCATATAGTCCCAGATGCAATCGATACAGCTACCCTTACGGCAGCTGGAAATATTACGCTTGGAACAAATGTCGATGAGCCACATAACGACTCATCTAGAAGAGATGTTGCGACGGAAATTATAAAATTAACAATTTCATCATGAGTACTATAAATTTTTGTCTGCAATTACATGGAAAGGAAATATGCGTATAAAACTTTTATTTCCTTTGAAATATCGATAGAAAACCAAAAGTTTTCACTGCTCAATAATTCATTCAACGTACGATGATGCAACATAAATTTCATGTCAATGTTTGTGAACATATTCAATCTCTTGTCGTACACGAGGAAAAATAGACATTGTGCTCAAGCCCATTGTAAACACAGCGTGTATACAACCAGTGAAGAGCAGCACCCTCGGCAAGAGTACATTGTAAAGGAATATACCAGGGACGATGATACCATTATCTACGCATTACGCGAGTTGTCCTCAATAAGAGAGTGAATATGTTGTTGCATTAATCAGCACACGGAAGATTAATTAGGTCCATCACTCAATGAGCATTATCAATTTATTTTCTCGAATACTAATTATTAAGTTTTTCAGCATAAACTAGCAGCATATCAATAATCATAACATAGACTGTGAGATACTCTCCCATATTAGAAGAAGAAAAAAACGTTATTACGACCATTATTGTAGAATACCCAGAATTTCAATTATCGTTCGCAGAACAATACGATATTTATACGCTTTAATTATCGTCAGCAACTTTCACTCGCATCAGTATGCATATATATTTTGCAACTATGAAAAAAAAAAATTGATTTGCGATTTCGAGATGTTACGCGGTCAATTTGCATTCAAAATGCGAATGTATACCAAGTGTAAATTCCCAATACGCCAAATAGTCCATCATTTTCGAAATTACTCTGATTATATGAACGTCGAGAGCTCATAATAATGACGACTGCGTGTCCTGCCGCATAGTAAAATAAAACAACAATGTCTTATATATATTCTGTATCCATGATAGATCATCATCGATGATTCAGAAAAATTGCCGAGCGACATTTACATATAAATAGTAATTACGAGATTGAGAAACTGACGCAAACGAGTTAGAAATCCTCGGATTTTCACGAAATGTGTACGTAAAAACTAAATATAGCGTATGGTAAGCTCGGCTTTGATGTCCGCGATACATTCTTCGTCAACAGCTCTAGTGGCTGGTGTTGGTATTAAAAAAATATATATATGTAATACACATATACATGTATAAATACAATCATACTGACGTACCAGTGTTGATCCATTAAACTCTGTCGGCGTCTTAGTTACTACCTCATCTCGTCAATCTACATAATACTTAACATTCGTACTTAATGGCATAAACAGCAAGTCTGTTAGTGCTGATTGAATATAACACGAGAATGAGAGATTATTGCATGTATCAAGCATCACAGGCGGGAGATGCGAGATATTACATTACAATAGTCTTTTGAACGATCCGTAAGTTTGCCAGATCATTTTTATTTTGGTCTTGATGTGCACATTTGGAATGCAAATCATTGAGGAGAAAATAAAAATGTACAGTAGCTCTATGGTAATGTCTCATTCGTATAGAATACAATGGGAGTCTCTCGTCGGCATGAGATCAGCTAAAAGAGCCCATTATTACCCATTATGGTACGGTAAGTGCAGACAAGCTTGTGAGAGACAACGAGCATCAATCTCTTATATTTTCCCCGAAAGGAACTTTGGCGGGAGAGCAGAGTGTATACGTCGAGACATTGATTGTATATACAAATGAAACATGGGGGAAAGAGTGAAAAATAAATCGAAATAAACTTACCCAGAATATGAGATTCACGAAGACGAGTGTGTACTTGACAATACCGTAACACTCCGAAAGCACCATTTTTACCGGGAGGATTTTTCTCTGTTATTTTTGTAATTACCGTTCGAAATATGAATTCGCGTTGGATCACCTACAGGCTCTACGGTGATTTGTGTATAATTCGCGACAACCGTTAGAGGATAGGTCGCGAGAGTGATCTATTTATTTTTCTGTTGTCGCCAGAAACTTTTGTACTTCGAACTGTCCACGAGCTTACAAGTCGATCTACAATGTATGCCTCACAGCGGTTCGCATACGACTGATTGCCCGTCTGCCTGCCGACTGGAAGCGAGTAGCGCTTGGTACGCGCAATGCCAGACGAGCTTTGAGAAGGGTGGAGTCAAAAAATTTCGGCTCGAACACAGCCCAACCGATAACGTCGCAATATTCTGAATTACGACTTGTTAATTATTGTATGGTGATTTTTTTTATACTGTACATTTTATCAACGAAGATTGAGGTCTCAATCTTCGTTGATTTTATTCACCTCCTTAATCCTGAATTTTAATTCGACATCGACAATGAGGAAAACTGCTTTTGCATTTCCATCTCGTACGATAAAACAGAGCTCATTAGTAGATTATTAATATAAATTACTTCTTTATTATTGTATAAGGTATACAAATGATGTTGACAAATAAACGTAATTATATCGATAGTATATCTATTGAAAATCAATGACTAGATTATTCTCTCTTGATCGCATGAACGGCATAGTTTATTGCAGTCGAAGCTGTCCAGAACCATTCGTTTTTCAGTGGATTGTAGAACATGCCGTGAATCAACTTAGTTTTGCAACCGACTAGATAGAAAATCATCAGTAATGTAATTCAGTACTCAAAGTTGTTCAGGTGAAGATACAAGTAATACTTACAAGATTCTAAAAGTCGTCTGGTTTCATTGGGTATTATGAATTTGTTCCAATCATGTGTTCCTGTTGGCACCAATTTAAGAACGTATTCTGCTGCTACAATACCACCGAGCCATGATGGCAAAGACTTGTTTAATGTTGTGATAAAAATTGAGCCACCGGGTTTCAAGGTTTCTGCGCAAGACTGAAAACAATAGATGATTTTTATTATTGTCATCTGTAATTCAAAATACACTTCATGTTCTCTCATTCTAAGTTTTTACCTTTAAAAATAACTCCTTATCTGAAACATGCTCCAAAATCTCAGAGGCCACAACCGCATCGTATTTCTGTGATTCCTTGCTTGCCAATTCCTCAATGGTACTATGACTGTAAGTCAATTTTCCAGAAAGATTCACATCCAATGAGGCATGTTCTTTGGCCATGGATATTTGTTGAGTTGATGCATCAATCCCAGTGACATTAGCTCCTATTCTAGCCAATGGCTCAGCCAAAATTCCTCCACCACATCCAACATCTAGAATTTTTACACCTTCTAGGGGATGGGCAGAATTTTCCTCCTTCCAGCCAACATTTGCCAAACCATCTCTGACAAACTGGACTCTTAGGGGATTCAGGGCATGCAGTGCTCTCATTTCACCATTAATATTCCACCATTTATCGCTGAGTTTGGCATGACGCTCCACATCTGCATGATCTATCGTTGATCCTTTCGACTTGACAGCCTCCGCGAGATGCTTCACAGATTCTGTGGAACTGATCGTGGAATTAATTTTTATATTAGTATAAAGCGAAATTATCGACTGAGTAAATACACATATACATTTACTCACTTATATCTCAAAAACTGCTTGATAACGGTATCAAACGATTTTCTCATTCTTAGTGTCCTCATCTTGATTTCTATTGACAATCGTCCAATTGGTTTAAAGAACACTAACTTACTGTCAATTTGACATAATAAATTTGGCTAATTTCGTAGTCAGTTGTTTGCGACGAAACTGTGAAAACAAGCGACAATTCATTGGCTAAAAGTCAAAATGTTTCATGCATTTCTGTTCCTGGTACATTTGCATGTATTCCTTGCATGGGATATTAATTAGCTGTACAAATTTACTCGCAAACGACTCGACGGACCACGGTCAGCCAAATTCATTTCATTTCTGCGTAAATTTTGAGGAATTATTTTTGAGGTTATGTTTACCCGTAGCCGAGAAAAAACTCGCCGTTCGCTTCTGCTCTCTGGGCATCGTAGATTCCGGAGCCATTAAGAGCATGTCAAAGCTCTTCTTTACCATCGCAGTTGCCTAAATTTTCGAACAAATGCCATTGCAAAACTATCAAACTAAATAAATGGAAATTTTAGTATATAATCCAGTTAGTAATATCCCGAAAGATGACAGTCATATAATTTGGAAAATCAAAAAAAAAATACAGTTTGCATTACCACCAGTTATCCAGTAAAGTACCAGTAAAAGAAAAGAGGATTTACTAACCTTCAAAGCTAGTTATTCAAAAAATCCTTAGCTTCATCTTATGCAGCATTAAAAAATGAACTCACTGAGTACTTGTGTTTTGTTGTAGGTACAAAACTTCGCGAATGGCATTTGTTAGAAAAATTTTGTGGTAAGAAAACTTGAATACAAACCGCGGCCGATCAGTGTAGCTAAAATTTGGTTCGCGAACATTCCGCTACCGGATCGGGTATACTTGAGTGCTAGGAGCGACTTTTCGCACCATAATATATAGTGATAGGAGAAAAGAGCCAAGTGTTGCGTCACCCAGCCCTTTTGCTACAGAGCAAAAGAGAGAGAGAGACCGCCGCAGTAGGCAATGTGCCATCTGCATTTTTATTTCATATGTAAAGTAGAGGTGTTTTAGGTATCCAAGAGAATGCATCCTCTGGATATACTTTACATATACCGTCCCCATACCCATCGGGCCCCTGAAGCTCATTGTCAGACTATTTTTTGTGCTTTGCATGAATTATGAAAATCGCAAGATAATTGTAAAATTATCGTCGATCAAATATTTTGCAATGATAGATTAATTATTTATTTTACAAAGAAGATAATGATTAAAAATAATATGAATTCAATATAGTAGATCGACTTATTTCTAAGAATAATGACAATACTTTTAATTAATTTAGATTTCAGGGCTTATGATGCAATAGTGGCTAAAATAATATAAATTTTAAATTATAGAACCTTTGTTCAAATTGAATAATACGAATTTTCAAGCTGCGATATCTTTGCAATCGTTATCCCTATTGAGATTTGATATGGGGGTTTTGGAAAGGTCTCGAGTAGACTTAAAGAATGGCGCTAGTTTCATCCAAATATGCCAATTATTTCTATTCCTTCCGGCACTTTGAAAATACGGGAAATCAGAAACAAAGGGAAAAAATAGCTCGTTCAATTTAAAAAATCTTGAAAAAATATTTAAAAAAATGGCAGCTAAATCGGGTATGACAAATATCACACGAGGGCCGGTTGAAAAATCTACATTACGAGGGCCGGTTGAAAAGTCTACTTTACGAGGGCCGGTTGAAAAGTGTACCGTACGAGGGCCAGTTGAAAAATCTACCTGACGAGGGCCGGTTGAAAAATCTGCCTTACGAGGGGGGGTTGAAAAATCCATCTTACGAGGGCCGGTTGAAAATTTTACTTTACGCGGGCCGGTTGAAAAATCTACTTTACGAGGGCCGGTTGAAAAATCGACCGTACGAGGGCCGGTTGAAAAATGTACCGTACGAGGGCCGGTTGAAAAATCTACATTACGAGGCCCGGTTGAAAAATCGACCGTACGAGGGCCGGTTGAAAAATCTACCTTACGAGGGCCGGTCGAAAAATTTACTTAACGAGGGCCGGATGAAAAATTTACTTAACGAGGGCCGGATGAAAAATTGACTTTACGAGGGCCGGTTGAAAAATCTACCTTGCGAGGGCCGGTTCAAAAATCTACCTTACGAGGGCCGGTTGAAAAATTTACTTTACGAGGGCCGGTTGAAAAATTGACTTAAAGAGGGCCGGTTGAAAAATCTACTTAAAGAGGGCCGGTTGAAAAATCTACATTGCGAATGGCGGTTGAAAAATCTACCTTACGAGGACCGACTGAAAAATCTACCTTACGAGGGGGGGTTGAAAAGTTTACTTAACGAGGGCCGGTTGAAAAATTGACTTTACAAGGGCCGGTTGAGAAATCTACCTTACAAGGGCCGGTTGAAAAATCTACTTTACGAGGGCCGGTTGAAAAATCTACCTTACGAGGGCCGGTCGAAAAATTTACTTAACAAGGGCCGGATGAAAAATTGACTTTACGAAGGCCGGTTAAAAAATCTACCTTACGAGGGCCGGTTGAAAAATCTACCTTACGAGGGTTGGTTGAAAAATCTACCTTGCGAGGGCCGGTTGAAAAATCTACCCTACGAGGGCCGGTTGAAAAGTCCACCGTACGAGGGCCGGTTGAAAAATCTACCTTACGAGGGCCGGTTGAAAAATTTACTTAACGAGGGCCGGATGAAAAATTGACTTTACGAGGGCCGGTTGAAAAATCTACCTTGCGAGGGCCGGTTCGAAAATCTACCTCACGAGGGCCGGTTGAAAAATTGACTTAACGAGGGCCGGTTGAAAAATTGACTTTACGAGGGCCGGTTGAAAAATCTACATTACAAGGGCCGGTTGAAAAATCCACTGTACGAGGGCCGGTTGAAATATGTACCTTACGAGGGCCGGTTAAAAAGTTTACTTTACAAGGGCCGGTTGAAAAATCTACCTTACGAGGGTTGGTTGAAAACTCTACCTTGCGAGGGCCGGTTGAAAAATCTACCTTACGAGAGGCGGTTGAAAAATCTACCTTGTGAGGGCAGGTTGAAAAATCTACTTGACGAGGGACAGTTGAAAAATTTACTTAACGAGGGCCAGATGAAAAATTTACTTAACGAGGGCCGGATGAAAAATTGACTTTACGAGGGCCGGTTGAAAAATCTACCTTGCGAGGGCCAGTTCAAAAATCTACCTCACGAGGGCCGGTTGAAAAATTTACTTAACGAGGGCCGGTTGAAAAATCTACCTTACGAGGGCCGGTTGAAAAATTGACTTTACGAGGGCCGGTTGAAAAATCTACATTACAAGGGCCGGTTGAAAAATCCACTGTACGAGGGCCGGTTGAAAAATGTACCTTACGAGGGCCGGTTGAAAAGTTTACTTTACAAGGGCCGGTTGAAAAATCTACGTTACGAGGGCCGGTTGAAAAATCTACCTTACGAGAGGCGGTTGAAAAATCTACCTTGTGAGGGCAGGTTGAAAAATCTACTTGACGAGGGCCGGTTGAAAAATCTACCTTACGAGGGCTCGTTGAATAATCTACCTTACGAGGGCCGGTTGAAATATCTACCTTGCAAGGGCCGGTTGAAAAATTGACTTTACGAGGGCCGGTTGAAAAATGTACCTTACGAGGGCCGGTTGAAAAGTTTACTTTACGAGGGCCGGTTGAAAAATCTACCTGACGTGGACCGGTTGAAAAATCTGCCTTACGCGGGCCGGTTGAAAAATCTACCTTGCGAGGGCCGGTTGAAAAATGTACCTTACGAGGGCCGGTTGAAAAGTTAACTTTACGAGGGCCGGTAGAAAAATCTACCTGACGAGGGCCGGTTGAAAAATCTCCCTACCGTGGGGGGGTTGAAAAATCCACCTCACGAGGGCCGGTTGAAAAGTTTACTTTACGAGGGCCGGTTGAAAAATTGACTTTACGAGGGCCGGTTGAAAAATCTACCTTACGAGGGCCGGTTGAAAAATTTACCATACGAGGGCCGGTTGAAAAATTTACCATACGAGGGCCGGTTGAAAATTTTACTTTACGAGGGCCGGTTGAAAAATCTACCTTACGAGGGCCAGTTGAAAATTTTACCATACGAAGGCTGGTTGGGAAATTGACTTTACGAGGACCGGTTGAAAAATGTACCTTACGAGGGCCGGTTAAAAAGTTTACTTTACGAGGGCCGGTTGAAAAATCTACCTGTCGAGGGCCGGTTGAAAAATCTGCCTTACGAGGGCCGGTTGGAAAATCTACCTTGCGAGGGCCGGTTGAAAAATGTACCGTACGAGGGCGGGTTGAAAAGTTTACTTTACGAGGGCCGGTTGAAAAATCTATCTTACGAGGGCCGGTTGAACAATGTACCTTACGAGGGTTGGTTGAAAACTCTACCTTACGATGGCCAGTTGAAAAATCTAACTTGCGAGGGCCGGTTGAAAAATCTCCCTTACGTGGGGGGGTTGAAAAATCCACCTCACGAGGGCCGGTTGAAAAGTTTACTTTACGAGGGCCGGTTGAAAAATCTACCTTGCGATGGGCGGTTGAACAATCTACCTTACGAGGGTTGGTTGAAAACTCTAGCTTACGAGGGCCGGTTGAAAAATGTACCTTACGAGGGCCGGTTGAAAAATATACCTTACGAGGGCCGGTTGAAAAATCTACCTTGCGAGGGCCGGTTGAAAAATGTTCCTTACGAGGGCCGGTTGAAAAATCTACCTTGCGCGGGCCGGTTGAAAAATGTTCCTTACGAGGGCCGGTTGAAAAGTTTACTTTACGAGGGCCGGTTGATAAATCTACCTTGCGAGGGCCGGTTGATAAATCTACCTTGCGAGGGGTGGTTGAAAAATCTACCTTACGAGGGCCGGTTGAAATATCTACCTTGCGAGGGCCGGTTGAAAAATTGACTTTACGAGGGCCGGTTGAAAAATGTACCTTACGAGGGCCGGTTGAAAAATGTACCTGACGAGGGCCGGTTGAAAAATCTGCCTTACGAGGGCCGGTTGAAAAATCTACCTTGCGAGGGCCGGTTGAAAAATGTACCGTACGAGGGCGGGTTGAAAAGTTTACTTTACGAGGGCCGGTTCCAAAATCTACATTACGAGGGCCGTTCGAAAAATTTACTTGACGCGGGCCGGTTGAAAATTGACTTTACGAGGGCCGGTTGAAAAATTTACTTTACGAGGGCCGGTTGAAAAACTTACTTTACGAGGGCCGGTTGAAAAATCTACCTTACGAGGGCCGGTTGAAAAATATACCTTACGAGGGCCAGTTGAAAAATCTACCTTGCGAGGGCCGGTTGAAAAATGTTCCTTACGAGGGCCGGTTGAAAAGTTTACTTTACGAGGGCCGGTTGAAAAATCTACCTTGCGCGGGCCGGTTGAAAAATGTTCCTTACGAGGGCCGGTTGAAAAGTTTACTTTACGAGGGCCGGTTGATAAATCTACCTTGCGAGGGGCGGTTGAAAAATCTACCTTGCGAGGGGCGGTTGAAAAATCTACCTTACGAGGGCTGGTTGAAAAGTTTACTTTACGAGGGCCGGTTGAAAAATCTACATTACGAGGGCCGGTTGAAAAATGTACCTTACAAGGGCCGGTTGAAAAATGTACCTTACGAGGGCCGGTTGAAAAATCTACCTTGCGAGGTCCGGTTGAAAAATTTTCTTCACGAGGGCCGGTTGAAAAATCTACCTTGCGAGGGCCGGTTGAAAAATTTACTTTACGAGGGCCGGTTGAAAATTGACTTTACGAGGGCCGGTTGAAAAATCTACCTTACGAAGGCCGGTTGAAAAATTTACTTTACGAGGGCCGGTTGAAAAATCTACCTTACGAGGGTCGGTTGAAAAATCTACCTTACGAGGGCTGGTTGAAAAATCTACCTTACGAATGCCGGTTGAATAATTTACTTTACGAGGGCCGGTTGAAAAATTTACTTTATGAGGGCCGGTTGAAAAATTGAATTTACGAGGGCCGGTTGAAAAATTTACCATACGAGGGCGGGTTGAAAAATCTACCTTACGAGGGCCGGTTGAAAAATCTGCCTTACGAGGGCCGGTTGAAAAATCTATCTTACGAGGGCCAGTTGAAAAATCTACATTACGAGGGCCGGTTGAAAAATGTACCTTACGAGGGCCGGTTGAAAAATCTACCTTGCGAGGTCCGGTTGAAAAATTTTCTTCACGAGGGCCGGTTGAAAAATGTACCTTGCGAGGGCCGGTTGAAAAATCTACCTTACGAGGGTCGGTTGAAAAATCTACCTTACGAGGGCTGGTTGAAAAATCTAGCTTACGAATGCCGGTTGAATAATTTACTTTACGAGGGCCGGTTGAAAAATTTACTTTATGAGGGCCGGTTGAAAAATTGAATTTACGAGGGCCGGCTGAAAAATCTACCTTACGAGGGACGGTCGAAAAATCTACCTTACGAGGGCCGGTTGAAAAATGTACCTTACGAGGGCCGGTCGAAAAATCTACCTTGCGAGGGCCGGTTGAAAAATCTACCTGACGAGGGCCGGTTGAAAAATCTGCCTTACGAGGGCCGGTTGGAAAGTCTACTTTACGAGGGCCGCTTGAAAAATTGACTTTACGAGGGCCGGTTTAAAAATGTACCTTACGAGGGCCGGTTGAAAAATGTACCTTACGAGGGCCGGTTGAAAAATCTGCCTTGCGAGGGCCGGTTGAAAAATGTACCTTACGAGGGCTGGTTGAAAAGTTTACTTCACGAGGGCCGGTAGAAAAATCTACATTACGAGGGCCGGTTGAAAAATGTACCTTGCGAGGGCCGGTTGAATAATTGACTTTACGAGGGCCAGTTGAACAATGTACCTTGCGAGGGCCGGTTGAAAAATGTACCTTACGAGGGCTGGTTGAAAAATCTACCTTGCGAGGGCCGGTTGAAAAATCTACCTTACGAGGGCCGGTTGAAAAATCTACATTACGAGGGCCGGTTGAAAAATCTGCCTTACGAGGGCCGGTTGAAAAATCTATCTTACGAGGGCCAGTTGAAAAATCTACATTACGAGGGCCGGTTGAAAAATGTACCTTACGAGGGCCGGTTGAAAAATCTACCTTGCGAGGTCCGGTTGAAAAATTTTCTTCACGAGGGCCGGTTGAAAAATGTACCTTGCGAGGGCCGGTTGAAAAATTTACTTTACGAGGGCCGGTTGAAAATTGACTTTACGAGGGCCGGTTGAAAAATCTACCTTACGAAGGCCGGTTGAAAAATTTACTTTACGAGGGCCGGTTGAAAAATCTACCTTACGAGGGTCGGTTGAAAAATCTACCTTACGAGGGCTGGTTGAAAAATCTACCTTACGAATGCCGGTTGAATAATTTACTTTACGAGGGCCGGTTGAAAAATTTACTTTATGAGGGCCGGTTGAAAAATTGAATTTACGAGGGCCGGCTGAAAAATCTACCTTACGAGGGACGGTCGAAAAATCTACCTTACGAGGGCCGGTTGAAAAACCTACCTTACGAGGGCTGGTTGAAAAATCTAGCTTACGAGGGCCGGTTGAAAAATCTACCTTACGAGGGCCGGTTGAAAAATTTACCATACGAGGGCGGGTTGAAAAATCTACCTTACGAGGGCTGGTTGAAAAATCGACCTTGCAAGGGCCGGTTGAAAAATGTACCTTGCGAGGGCCGGTTGAAAAATGTACCTTACGAGGGTTGGTTGAAAACTCTACCTTACAAGGGCCGGTTGAAAAATTGACTTTACGAGGGCCGGTTGAAAAATGTACCTTGCGAGGGGCGGTTGAAAAATCTACCTTGCGAGGGGCGGTTGAAAAATCTACCTTGCGAGGGCCGGTTGAAAAATGTACCGTACGAGGGCGGGTTGAAAAGTTTACTTTACGAGGGCCGGTTCAAAAATCTACATTACGAGGGTCGTTCGAAAAATTTACTTGACGCGGGCCGGTTGAATAATTGACTTTACGAGGGCCAGTTGAACAATGTACCTTGCGAGGGGCGGTTGAAAAATCTACCTTACGAGGGCCGGTTGATAAATCTACTTTGCGAGGGGCGATTGAAAAATCTACCTTACGAGGGCCGGTTGAAAAATTCACTTTACAAGGGGCTGTAGCAAAATCTACTTTACGAGGGCCGGTTGAAAAATCTACCTTACAAGGGTCGGTTGAAAAATTTACCTTACGAGGGGCGGTTGAAAAATCTACCTTACGAGGGCCGGTTGAAAAATTTACTTTACGAGAGCCGGTTGAAAAATCTACCTTGCGAGGGGCGGTTGAAAAATCTACCTTGCGAGGGCCGGTTGAAAAATGTACCGTACGAGGGCGGGTTGAAAAGTTTACTTTACGAGGGCCGGTTCAAAAATCTACATTACGAGGGTCGTTCGAAAAATTTACTTGACGCGGGCCGGTTGAATAATTGACTTTACGAGGGCCAGTTGAACAATGTACCTTGCGAGGGGCGGTTGAAAAATCTACCTTACGAGGGCCGGTTGATAAATCTACTTTGCGAGGGGCGATTGAAAAATCTACCTTACGAGGGCCGGTTGAAAAATTCACTTTACAAGGGGCTGTAGCAAAATCTACTTTACGAGGGCCGGTTGAAAAATCTACCTTACAAGGGTCGGTTGAAAAATTTACCTTACGAGGGGCGGTTGAAAAATCTACCTTACGAGGGCCGGTTGAAAAATTTACTTTACGAGAGCCGGTTGAAAAATCTACCTTGCGAGGGCCGGTTGAAAAATTCACTTTACGAGGGCCGGTTGAAAAATTCACTTTACAAGGGGCTGTAGCAAAATCTACTTTACGAGGGCCGGTTGAAAAATCTACCTTACGAGGGTCGGTTGAAAAATCTACCTTACGAGGGCCGGTTGAAAAATCTACCTTATGAGGGCCGGTTGAAAAATTCACCTTACGAGGGCCAGTTGAAAAATTTTACTTTACGAGGGCTGGTTGAAAAATCTACCTTACGAGGGCCGGTTGAAAAATTTACTTTACGAGGGCCGGTTGACAATTGACTTTACGAGGGCGGGTTGAAAAATCTACTTTACGAGGGCCGGTTGAAAAATTTACTTTACGAGGGCCGGTTGAAAAATTTACTTCACAAGGGCCGGTTGGAAAATCTACCTTACGAGGGCTGGTTGAAAAATGGACCTTGCAAGGGCCGGTTGAAAAATCTACCTTACGAGGGTAGGTTGAAAAATTTACCATACGAGGGCCGGTTGAAAAATTTACCATACGAGGACCGGTTGAAAATTTTACTTTACGAGGGCCGGTTGAAAAATCTACCTTACGAGGGCCGGTTGAAAAATTGACTTTACAAGGGGCGGTTGAAAAATCTACCTTACGAGGGCCGGTTGAAAAATTTACTTTACGAGGGCCGGTTGAAATATTGACTTTACGAGGGCCGGTTGAAAAATCTACCTTACGAGAGTCGGTTGAATAATCTACCTTACGAGGGCCGGTTGAAAAATTGACTTTACGAGGGCCGGTTGAAAATTGACTTTACGAGGGCCGGTTGAAAAATCGACCTCACGAGGGCCGGTTGAAAAATCTACCTTATGAGAGCCGGTTGAAAAATTGACTTTACAAGGGGCGGTTGAAAAATCTACCTTACGAGGGCCGGTTGAAAAATTTACTTTACGAGGGCCGGTTGAAAAATTGACTTTACGAGGGCCGTTCGAAAAATTCACTTTACGAGGGCCGGTTGAAAAATCTACCTTACGAGGGCCGGTTGAAAAATCTACCTTACGAGGGCCGGTTGAAAAATCTACCTTAGGGGGGTTGGTTGAAAAATCTACCTTGCGAGGGCCGGTTGAAAAATCTACCTTACGAGGGCCGGTTGAAAAATTTACTTAACGAGGACCGGATGAAAAATTGACTTAACGAGGGCCGGGTGAAAAATTGACTTTACGAGGGCCGGTTGAAAAATTCACTTTACGAGGGGCGGTTGAAAAATCAACCTTACGAGGGCCGGGTGAAAAATTTACTTTACGAAGGCCGGTTGAAAAATTGACTTAAAGAGGGCCGGTTGAAAAATCTACTTAAAGAGGGCCGGTTGAAAAATCTACATTGCGAGGGCCGGTTGAAAAATCTACCTTACGAGGGCTGGTTGAAAAATCTACCTTACGAGTGCCGGTTGAAAAATGTACCTTACGAGGGCCGGTTGAAAAGTTAACTTTACGAGGGCCGGTTGAAAAATCCACCGTACGAGGGCCGGTTGGAAAATCTACCTTACGAGGGCCGGTTGAAAAATTTACTTAACGAGGGCTGGATGAAAAATCTACCTTGCAAGGGCCGGTTGAAAAATGTACCGTACGAGGGCGGGTTGAAAAGTTTACTTTACGAGGGCCGGTTCAAAAATCTACATTACGAGGGTCGTTCGAAAAATTTACTTGACGCGGGCCGGTTGAATAATTGACTTTACGAGGGCCAGTTGAACAATGTACCTTGCGAGGGGCGGTTGAAAAGTCTACCTGACGAGGGGCGGTTGAAAAATCTACCTTACGAGGGCCGGTTGCAAAATATACCTTACGAGGGGCGATTGAAAAATCCACCTTACGAGGGCCGGTTGAAAAGTTGACTTAACGAGGGCCGGATGAAAAATTGACTTTACGAGGGCCGGTTGAAAAATTGACTTTACGAGGGCCAGTTGAAAAATCTACATTACGAGGGCCGGTTGAAAAATCCACTGTACGAGGGCCGGTTGAAAAATGTACCGCACGAGGGCCGGTTGAAAAGTTTACTTTACGGGGGCAGGTTGAAAAATCTGCCTGACGAGGGGAGATTGAAAAATCCACCTTACGAGGGCCGGTTCAAAAATCTACATTACGAGGGTCGTTCGAAAAATTTACTTGACGCGGGCCGGTTGAATAATTGACTTTACGAGGGCCAGTTGAACAATGTACCTTGCGAGGGGCGGTTGAAAAGTCTACCTGACGAGGGGCGGTTGAAAAATCTACCTTACGAGGGCCGGTTGAAAAATAAACCTTGCGAGGTCCGGTTTAAAAATCTACCTTACGAGGGCCGGTTGAAGAATTTATTTAACGAGGGCCGATTGAAAAATTTACTTAACGAGGGCCGGTTGAAAAATCTACTTTACGAGGGCCGGTTGAAAAATCTACATTACGAGGGCCGGTTGAAAAATCCACTGTACGAGGGCCAGTTGAAAAATCTACCTTACGAGGGCCGGTTGAAAAGTTTACTTTACAGGGGCAGGTTGAAAAATCTGCCTGACGAGAGGCGGTTGAAAAATTTACTTAACGAGGGCCGGTTGAAAAATCTACCTTACGAGGGGCGATTGAAAAATCCACCTTACGAGGGCCGGTTGAAAAGTTTACTTTACGAGGGCCGGTTGAAAAATATACTTTACGAGGGTTGGTTGAAAAATCTACCTTGCAAGGGCCGGTTGAAAAATCTACATTATGAGGGCCGGTTGAAAAATCCACTGTACGAGGGCCGATTGAAAAATGTACCGTACGAGGGCCGGTTGAAAAGTTAACTTTACGAGGGCCGGTTGAAAAATCTACCTTACGAGGGCCGGTTGAAAAATTTACCTTACGAGGGCCGGTTGAAAAATATACTTTACGTGGGTTGGTTGAAAAATCTACCTTGCAAGGGCCGGTTGAAAAATCTACTTTACGAGGGTCGGTCAAAAAATCTACCTGACGAGGGTTGGTTGAAAAATCTACCTGACGAAAGTTCGCTAAAAAATTTACTTTACGAAGGCCGGTTGAAAAATCTACTTTACGAGGGCCGGTTGAAAAATCTACCTTACGAGGGCCGGTTGAAAAATCTATCTTGCGAGGGCCGGTTGAAAAATTCACTCTACAAGGGGCGGTTAAAAATTGACTTTACGAGGGCCGGTTGAAAAGTTTACTTTACGGGGGCAGGTTGAAAAATCTGCCTGACGAGGGGCGGTTGAAAAATTTACTTAACGAGGGCTGGTTGAAAAATCTACATTACGAGGGCCGGTTGAAAAATCCACTGTACGAGGGCCGGTTGAAAAATGTACCGTACGAGGGCCGGTTGAAAAGTTTACTTTACGAGGGCCGGTTGAAAAATTCACTTTACGAGGGGCGGTAGAAAAATCTTCCCTACGAGGGCCGGTTGAAAAATCTACCCTACGAGGGCTGGTTAAAAAATCTACCTTACGAGGGCCGGTTGAAAAATCTACCTTGCAAGAGCCGGTTCAAAAATCTACTTTACGAGGGGTGGTTGAAAAATCTACTTCACGATCACAGGTTGGAAAAATCTACTTCACAAGGACAGGTTGGAAAAATACTACACGAGAGCAAAAAAATCAATCGCCCCTCGTAAAGTGAATTTTTCAACCGGCCCTCGTAAAGTCGATTTTTCAACCGGCCCTTGCAAGGTAGATTATTCTACCGGCCCTCGTAAGGTAGATTTTTCAACCAGCCCTCGTAAGGTAGATTTTTCAACCAGCCCTCGTAAGGTAGATTTTTCGACCGGCCATCGTAAAGTCAATTTTTCAACCGGCCCTCGTAAGGTAGATTTTTCAACCGCCCTTCGTAAAGTAGATTTTTCAACCTGCCCACTTTAAGTAGATTTTTCAACCGGCCCTCTTTAAGTCAATTTTTTAACCGGCCCTCGTAAAGTATATTTTTCAACCGGCCCTCGTAAAGTGAATTTTTCAACCGTCCCTCGTAAAGTGAATTTTTCAACCGGCCCTCGTAAAGTAGATTTTTCAACCGGCCCTCGTAAAGTCAATTTCCCAACCGGCCCTCGTATGGTAAATTTTTCAACCGGCTTTCGTAAGGTAGATTTTTCAACCGGCACTCGTAAAGTAAAATTTTCAACCGGCCCTCGTATGGTAAATTTTTCAACCGGTCCTCGTAAAGTAAATTTTTCAACCGGCGCTCGTAAGGTAGATTTTTCGACCGACTCTCGTAAAGTAAATTTTTGTACAGCCCCTTGTAAAGTGTATTTTTCAACCGGTCCTCGTAAAGTGAATTTTTCAACCGGCCCTCATAAAGTAAATTTTTCAACCGGCCCTCATAAGGTAGATTTTTCAACCGGCACTCGTAAGGTCGATTTTTCAACCGGCCCTCGTAAGGTAGATTTTTCAACCGGCCCTCGTACAGTAAAATTTTCAACCGGTCCTCGTATGGTAAATTTTTCAACCGGCCCTCGTATGGTAAATTTTTCAACCAACCCTCGTAAGGTAGATTTTTCAACCGGCCCTTGCAAGGTCGATTTTTCAACCAGCCCTCGTAAGGTAGATATTCGATCGGCCCTCGTAAAGTCAATTTTTCAACCGGCCCTCGTAAAGTCAATTTTTCAACCGGCCCTCGTAAGGTAGATTTGTCAACCGGCCCTCGTAACGTCAATTTTCAACCGGCCCTCGTAAAGTAAATTTTTCAACCGGCCCTCGTAAGGTAGATTTTTCAACCGACTCTCGTGAGGTAGATTTTTCGACCGGCCCTCGTAAAGTGAATGTTTCAACCGGCCCTCGTAAAGTGAATTTTTCGAACGGCCCTCGTAAAGTCAATTTTTCAACCGGCCCTCGTAAGGTAGATTTTTCAACCGGCCCTCGTAAAGTCAATTTTCAAGCGACCCTCATAAGGTAGATTTTTCAACCGGCCCTCGTAAGGTAAATTTTCCAACTGGCCCTCGTAAAATAAATTTTTCAACCGGCCCTCGTAAGGTAGATTTTTCAACCGGCCCTCGCAAGGTAGATTTTTCAACCGCCCCTCGCAAGATAGATTTTTCAACCGGCCCTCGCAAGGTACATTTTTCAACCGGCCCTCGCAAGGTACATTTTTCAACCGCCCCTCGCAAGGTAGATTTTTCAACCGACCCTCGTAAGGTAGATTTTTCAACCGGCCCTCGTAAAGTCAATTATTCAACCGGCCCTCGTAAAGTAAATTTTTCAACCGGCCCTCGTAAGGTAGATTTTTCAACCGGCCCTCGTAAAGTCAATTTTCAACCGGCCCTCGTAAAGTCAATTTTTCAACCGGCCCTCGCAAGGTAGATTTTTCAACCGGCCCTCGTAAAGTCAATTTTCAACCGGCCCTCGTAAAGTCAATTTTTCAACCAGCCCTCGCAAGGTAGATATTTCAACCGGCCCTCGTAAGGTAGATTTTTCAACCGCCCCTCGCAAGGTAGATTTTCCAACCGGCCCTCGTAAAGTAAACTTTTCAACCGGCCCTCGTAAGGAACATTTTTCAACCGGCCCGCGCAAGGTAGATTTTCCAACCGGCCCTCGTAAGGTATATTTTTCAACCGGCCCTCGTAAGGTACATTTTTCAACCGGCCCTCGCTAGCTAGAGTTTTCAACCAACCCTCGTAAGGTAGATTGTTCAACCGCCCATCGCAAGGTAGATTTTTCAACCAGCCCTCGTAAAGTAAACTTTTCAACCGGCCCTCGTGGGGTGGATTTTTCAACCCCCCCACGTAAGGGAGATTTTTCAACCGGCCCTCGTCAGGTAGATTTTTCAACCAGCCCTCGTAAAGTAAACTTTTCAACCGGCCCTCGTGGGGTGGATTTTTCAACCCCCCCACGTAAGGGAGATTTTTCAACCGGCCCTCGTCAGGTAGATTTTTCTACCGGCCCTCGTAAAGTAAACTTTTCAACCGGCCCTCGTAAGGTACATTTTTCAACCGGCCCTCGCAAGGTAGATTTTTCAACCGCCCCTCGCAACTTAGATTTTTCAACCGGCCCTCGTAAGCTAGAGTTTTGAACCTACCCTCGTAAGGTAGATTGTTCAACCGACAATCGCAAGGTACATTTTTCAACCGGCCCTCGTAAAGTCAATTTTTCAACCGGCCCTCGTAAGGTACATTTTTCAACCGGCCCTCGCAAGGTAGATTTTTCAACCGCCCCTCGCAACTTAGATTTATCAACCGGCCCTCGTAAGGTACATTTTTCAACCGGCCCTCGTAAGGTACATTTTTCAACCGGCCCTCGTAAAGTCAATTATTCAAGCGGCCCGCGTCAAGTAAATTTTTCAACCGGCCCTCGTAATGTAGATTTTTGAACCGGCCCTCGTAAAGTAAACTTTTAAACCCGCCCTCGTACGGTACATTTTTCAACCGGCCCTCGCAAGGTAGATTTTTCAACCGGCCCTCGTATGGCAGATTTTTCAACCGGCCCTCGTCAGGTACATTTTTCAACCGGCCCTCGTAAAGTCAATTTTTCAACCGGCCCTCGCAAGGTAGATATTTCAACCGGCCCTCGTAAGGTAGATTTTTCAACCGCCCCTCGCAAGGTAGATTTATCAACCGGCCCTCGTAAGGTACATTTTTCAACCGGCCCTCGTAAGGTACATTTTTCAACCGGCCCTCGCAAGGTAGATATTTCAACCGGCCCTCGTAAGGTAGATTTTTCAACCGCCCCTCGCAAGGTAGATTTATCAACCGGCCCTCGCAAGGTAGATTTATCAACCGGCCCTCGTAAAGTAAACTTTTCAACCGGCCCTCGTAAGGAACATTTTTCAACCGGCCCGCGCAAGGTAGATTTTTCAACCGGCCCTCGTAAAGTAAACTTTTCAACCGGCCCTCGTAAGGAACAATTTTCAACCGGCCCTCGCAAGGTAGATTTTTCAACCGGCCCTCGTAAGGTATATTTTTCAACCGGCCCTCGTAAATTACATTTTTCAACCGGCCCTCGTAAGCTAGAGTTTTCAACCAACCCTCGTAAGGTAGATTGTTCAACCGCCCATCGCAAGGTAGATTTTTCAACCGGCCCTCGTAAAGTAAACTTTTCAACCGGCCCTCGTAAGGTACATTTTTCAACCGGCCCTCGCAAGGTAGATTTTTCAACCGGCCCTCGTCAGGTAGATTTTTCAACCGGCCCTCGTAAAGTAAACTTTTCAACCGGCCCTCGTAAGGTACATTTTTCAACCGGCCCTCGTAAAGTCAATTTTTCAACCGGCCCTTGTAAAGTAAACTTTTCAACCGGCCCTCGTAAGGTACATTTTTCAACCGGCCCTCGTAAAGTCAATTTTTCAACCGGCCCTTGTAAAGTAAACTTTTCAACCGGCCCTCGTAAGGTACATTTTTCAACCGGCCCTCGTAAGGTGGATTTTTCAACCCCCCCTCGTGAGGTACATTTTTCAACCGGCCCTCGTAAGCTAGAGTTTTGAACCAACCCTCGTAAGGTAGATTGTTCAACCGACCATCGCAAGGTACATTTTTCAACCGGCCCTCGTAACGTCAATTTTTCAACCGGCCCTCGTAAGGTACATTTTTCAACCGGCCCTCGCAAGGTAGATTTTTCAACCGCCCCTCGCAACTTAGATTTATCAACCGGCCCTCGTAAGGTACATTTTTCAACCGGCCCTCGTAAGGTACATTTTTCAACCGGCCCTGGTAAGGTACATTTTTCAACCGGCCCTCGCAAGGTAGATTTTTCAACCGCCCCTCGCAACTTAGATTTATCAACCGGCCCTCGTAAGGTACATTTTTCAACCGGCCCTCGTAAGGTAGATTTTTCAACCGGCCCTCGTAAAGTCAATTATTCAACCGGCCCGCGTCAAGTAAATTTTTCAACCGGCCCTCGTAATGTAGATTTTTGAACCGGCCCTCGTAAAGTAAACTTTTAAACCCGCCCTCGTACGGTACATTTTTCAACCGGCCCTCGCAAGGTAGATTTTTCAACCGGCCCTCGTATGGCAGATTTTTCAACCGGCCCTCGTCAGGTACATTTTTCAACCGGCCCTCGTAAGGTACATTTTTCAACCGGCCCTCGTAAAGTCAATTTTTCAACCGGCCCTCGCAAGGTAGATTTATCAACCGGCCCTCGCAAGGTAGATTTATCAACCGGCCCTCGTAAAGTAAACTTTTCAACCGGCCCTCGTAAGGAACATTTTTCAACCGGCCCGCGCAAGGTAGATTTTTCAACCGGCCCTCGTAAAGTAAACTTTTCAACCGGCCCTCGTAAGGAACAATTTTCAACCGGCCCTCGCAAGGTAGATTTTTCAACCGGCCCTCGTAAGGTATATTTTTCAACCGGCCCTCGTAAATTACATTTTTCAACCGGCCCTCGTAAGCTAGAGTTTTCAACCAACCCTCGTAAGGTAGATTGTTCAACCGCCCATCGCAAGGTAGATTTTTCAACCGGCCCTCGTCAGGTAGATTTTTCAACCGGCCCTCGTAAAGTAAACTTTTCAACCGGCCCTCGTAAGGTACATTTTTCAACCGGCCCTCGTAAAGTCAATTTTTCAACCGGCCCTTGTAAAGTAAACTTTTCAACCGGCCCTCGTAAGGTACATTTTTCAACCGGCCCTCGTAAAGTCAATTTTTCAACCGGCCCTCGTAAAGTAGACTTTTCAACCGGCCCTCGTAAAGTAATTTTTTCAACCGGCCCTCGTAAGGTGGATTTTTCAACCCCCCCTCGTGAGGCAGATTTTTCAACCGGCCCTCGTCAGGAAGATTTTTCAACCGGCCCTCGTACGGTACATTTTTCAACCGGCCCTCGCAAGGTAGATTTTTCAACCGGCCCTCGTAAAGTCAATTTTTCAACCGGCCCTCGTAAGGTAGATTTTCCAACCGGCCCTTGTAAGGTAGATTTTTCAACCGCCACTCGTAAAGTCAATTTTTCAACCGGCCCTCGTAAGGTAGATTTTTCAACCGGCCCTCGTAAAGTCAATTTTTCAACCGGCCCTCGTAAAGTAAATTTTTCAACCGGCCCTCCTAAGGTAGATTTTTCAACCGACTCTCGTAAGGTAGATTTTTCGACCGGCCCTCGTAAAGTGAATTTTTCAAACGGCCCTCGTAAAGTGAATTTTTCGAACGGCCTTCGTAAAGTCAATTTTTCAACCGGCCCTCGTAAAGTAAATTTTTCAACCGGCCCTCGTAAGGTAGATTTTTCAACCGCCCCTTGTAAAGTCAATTTTTCAACCGGCCCTCATAAGGTAGATTTTTCAACCGGCCCTCGTAAGGTCGATTTTTCAACCGGCCCTCCTAAAGTCAATTTTCAACCGGCCCTCGTAAAATAAATTTTTCAACCGGCCCTCGTAAGGTAGATTATTCAACCGACTCTCGTAAGGTAGATTTTTCGACCGGCCCTCGTAAAGTGAATTTTTCAAACGGCCCTCGTAAAGTGAATTTTTCGAACGGCCTTCGTAAAGTCAATTTTTCAACCGGCCCTCGTAAAGTAAAATTTTCAACCGGCCCTCGTAAGGTAGATTTTTCAACCGGCCCTCGTAAAGTAAAATTTTCAACCGGTCCTCGTATGGTAAATTTTTCAACCGGCCCTCGTATGGTAAATTTTTCAACCTACCCTCGTAAGGTAGATTTTTCAACCGGCCCTTGTGAAGTAAATTTTTCAACCGGCCCTCGTAAAGTAAGTTTTTCAACCGGCCCTCGTAAAGTAGATTTTTCAACCGGCCCTCGTAAAGTAAATTTTTCAACCGGCCCTCCTAAGGTAGATTTTTCAACCGACTCTCGTAAGGTAGATTTTTCGACCGGCCCTCGTAAAGTGAATTTTTCAAACGGCCCTCGTAAAGTGAATTTTTCGAACGGCCTTCGTAAAGTCAATTTTTCAACCGGCCCTCGTAAAGTAAAATTTTCAACCGGCCCTCGTAAGGTAGATTTTTCAACCGGCCCTCGTAAAGTAAAATTTTCAACCGGTCCTCGTATGGTAAATTTTTCAACCGGCCCTCGTATGGTAAATTTTTCAACCTACCCTCGTAAGGTAGATTTTTCAACCGGCCCTTGTGAAGTAAATTTTTCAACCGGCCCTCGTAAAGTAAGTTTTTCAACCGGCCCTCGTAAAGTAGATTTTTCAACCCGCCCTCGTAAAGTCAATTGTCAACCGGCCCTCGTAAAGTAAATTTTTCAACCGGCCCTCGTAAGGTAGATTTTTCAACCAGCCCTCGTAAAGTAAAATTTTTCAACTGGCCCTCGTAAGGTGAATTCTTCAACCGGCCCTCATAAGGTAGATTTTTCAACTGGCCCTCGTAAGGTATATTTTTCAACCGACCCTCGTAAGGTAGATTTTTCAACCGGCCCTCGTAAAGTAGATTTTGCTACAGCCCCTTGTAAAGTGAATTTTTCAACCGGCCCTCGTAAAGTGAATTTTCCAATCGGCCCTCGCAAGGTAGATTTTTCAACCGGCCCTCGTAAGGTAAATTTTTCAACCGGCCCTCGTAAGGTAGATTTTTCAACCAGGCCTCGTAAACTCAATTTCCCAACCGGCCCTCGTATGGTAAATTTTTCAACCGGCCCTCGTAAGGTAGATTTTTCAATCGCCCCTCGCAAAGTAGATTTATCAACCGGCCCTCGTAAGGTAGATTTTTCAACCGCCCCTCGCAAGGTACATTGTTCAACTGGCCCTCGTAAAGTCAATTATTCAACCGGCCCACGTCAAGTAAATTTTTCGAACGACCCTCGTAATGTAGATTTTTGAACCGGCCCTCGTAAAGTAAACTTTTCAACCCGCCCTCGTACGGTACATTTTTCAACCGGCCCTTGCAAGGTAGATTTTTCATCCAGCCCTCGTTAAGTAAATTTTTCGACCGGCCCTCGTAAGGTAGATTTTCCAACCGGCCCTCGTACGGTGGATTTTTCAACCGGCCCTCGTAAAGTTAACTTTTCAACCGGCCCTCGTAAGGTACATTTTTCAACCGGCCCTCGCAAGGTAGATTTTTCAACCGGCCCTCGTAAGGTACATTTTTCAACCGGCCCTCGTAAGGTACATTTTTCAACCGGCCCTCGTAAGGTACATTTTTCAACCGGCCCTCGCAAGGTAGATTTTTCAACCGCCCCTCGCAAGGTAGATTTTTCAACCGACCCTCGTAAGGTAGATTTTTCAACCGGCCCTCGTAAAGTCAATTATTCAACCGGCCCGCGTCAAGTAAATTTTTCAACCGGCCCTCGTAAGGTAAATTTTTCAACCGGCCCTCATAAGGTATATTTTTCAACCGGCCCTCGTAAGGTAATCTTTTCAACTGGCCCTCGTAAGGTAAATTTTTCAACCGGCCCTCGTAAGGTAGATTTTTCAACCAGCCCTCGTAAGGTAGATTTTTCGACCGGCCCTCGCAATGTAGATTTTTCAACCGGCCCTCTTTAAGTAGATTTTTCAACCGGCCCTCTTTAAGTCAATTTTTCAACCGGCCCTCGTAAAGTAAATTTTTCAACCGGCCCTCGTAAGGTAGATTTTTCAACCGGCCCTCGTAAAGTCAATTTTCAACCGGCCCTCGTAAAGTCAATTTTTCAACCGGCCCTCGTAAAGTAAATTTTTCAACCGGCCCTCGTAAAGTAAATTTTTCAATCGGCCCTCGTAAGGTAGATTTTTCAACCGGCCCTCGTAAAGTCAATTTTCAACCGGCCCTCGTAAAGTAAATTTTTCAACCGGCCCTCGCAAGATAGATTTTTCAACCGGCCCTCGTAAAGTAAATTTTTCAACCGGCCCTCGTAAGGTAGATTTTTTAACCGGGCCTCGTAAAGTCAATTTTCAACCGGCCCTCGTAAAGTAAATTTTTCAACCGGCCCTCGTAAGGTAGATTTTTCAACCGGCCCTCGTAAAGTCAATTTTCAACTGGCCCTCGTAAGGTAAATTTTTCAACCGGCACTCGTAAGGTAGATTTTTCAACCAGCCCTCGTAAGGTAGATTTTTCAACCGCCCCTTGTAAAGTCAATTTTTCAACCGGCCCTCATAAGGTAGATTTTTCAACCGGCCCTCGTAAGGTCGATTTTTCAACCGGCCCTCCTAAAGTCAATTTTCAACCGGCCCTCGTAAAATAAATTTTTCAACCGGCCCTCGTAAGGTAGATTATTCAACCGACTCTCGTAAGGTAGATTTTTCAACCGGCCCTCGTAAAGTAAATTTTTCAACCGGCCCTCGTAAGGTAGATTTTTCAACCGGCCCTCGTAAAGTAAAATTTTCAACCGGCCCTCGTAAGGTAGATTTTTCAACCGGCCCTCGTAAAGTAAAATTTTCAACCGGTCCTCGTATGGTAAATTTTTCAACCGGCCCTCGTATGGTAAATTTTTCAACCTACCCTCGTAAGGTAGATTTTTCAACCGGCCCTTGTGAAGTAAATTTTTCAACCGGCCCTCGTAAAGTAAGTTTTTCAACCGGCCCTCGTAAAGTAGATTTTTCAACCCGCCCTCGTAAAGTCAATTGTCAACCGGCCCTCGTAAAGTAAATTTTTCAACCGGCCCTCGTAAGGTAGATTTTTCAACCAGCCCTCGTAAAGTAAAATTTTTCAACTGGCCCTCGTAAGGTGAATTCTTCAACCGGCCCTCATAAGGTAGATTTTTCAACTGGCCCTCGTAAGGTATATTTTTCAACCGACCCTCGTAAGGTAGATTTTTCAACCGGCCCTCGTAAAGTAGATTTTGCTACAGCCCCTTGTAAAGTGAATTTTTCAACCGGCCCTCGCAAGGTAGATTTTTCAACCGGCCCTCGTAAGGTAAATTTTTCAACCGGCCCTCGTAAGGTAGATTTTTCAACCAGGCCTCGTAAACTCAATTTCCCAACCGGCCCTCGTATGGTAAATTTTTCAACCGGCCCTCGTAAGGTAGATTTTTCAATCGCCCCTCGCAATGTAGATTTATCAACCGGCCCTCGTAAGGTAGATTTTTCAACCGCCCCTCGCAAGGTACATTGTTCAACTGGCCCTCGTAAAGTCAATTATTCAACCGGCCCACGTCAAGTAAATTTTTCGAACGACCCTCGTAATGTAGATTTTTGAACCGGCCCTCGTAAAGTAAACTTTTCAACCCGCCCTCGTACGGTACATTTTTCAACCGGCCCTCGCAAGATAGATTTTTCAACCGGCCCTCGTAAAGTAAATTTTTCAACCGGCCCTCGTAAGGTAGATTTTTTAACCGGGCCTCGTAAAGTCAATTTTCAACCGGCCCTCGTAAAGTAAATTTTTCAACCGGCCCTCGTAAGGTAGATTTTTCAACCGGCCCTCGTAAAGTCAATTTTCAACTGGCCCTCGTAAGGTAAATTTTTCAACCGGCACTCGTAAGGTAGATTTTTCAACCAGCCCTCGTAAGGTAGATTTTTCAACCGGCCCTCGCAATGTAGATTTTTCAACCGGCCCTCTTTAAGTAGATTTTTCAACCGGCCCTCTTTAAGTCAATTTTTCAACCGGCCCTCGTAAAGTAAATTTTTCACCCGGCCCTCGTAAGGTAGATTTTTCAACCGCCCCTCGTAAAGTGAATTTTTCAACCGGCCCTCGTAAAGTAAATTTTTCAACCGGCCCTCGTAAAGTGAATTTTTCAACCGGCCCTCGTAAAGTAAATTTTTCACCCGGCCCTCGTAAGGTAGATTTTTCAACCGCCCCTCGTAAAGTGAATTTTTCAACCGGCCCTCGTAAAGTAAATTTTTCAACCGGCCCTCGTAAAGTGAATTTTTCAACCGGCCCTCGTAAAGTAAATTTTGCAACCGGCCCTCGTAAGGTAGATTTTTCAACCGCCTTTCGTAAAGTAGATTTTTCAACCGGCCCTCTTTAAGTAGATTTTTCAACCGGCCCTCTTCAAGTCAATTTTTCAACCGGCCCCCGTAAAGTAAATTTTTCAACCGGCCCTCGTAAGGTAGATTTTTCAACCGCCCCTCGTAAAGTGAATTTTTCAACCAGCCCTCGTAAAGTGAATTTTTCAACCGGCCCTCATGTGGTATTTGTCAACCGGCCTGGTTGGGCTGCCATTTTTTAAAATATTTTTTCAAGATTTTTCAAATCGAACGAGCGATTTTTTCCCTTTGCTTCTGATTTCGCGGATTTTCAAAGTGCCTCAAGGAATAAAAATAATTGGCATATTTTGATGAAACTCGCGCCATGCTTCAAGTCTACTCGAGACCTTTCCAAAACCCTCCTATCAAATCTCAATAGGGATAACGATTGCAAAGATATCGCAGCTTGAAAATTCGTATTATTCAATTTGAACAAAGTTTCTATAATTTAAAATTTATATTATTTTAGACACTATTGCATCATAACCCCTGAAATCTAAATTAATTAAAAGTATTGTCATTATTCTTAGAAATAAGACAATCTACTATATTTAATTCATATTATTTTTAATCATTATCATCTTTGTACAATAAATAATTAACCTATCATCGCAAAATATTTGATCGACGATAGTTATTCAATTATCTTGCGATTTTCCCAATTCATGTAAAGCACAAAGAAAGTCTGACCCTCTTTAAGTTATCTTGGATACCTAAAACACCTTGACTTTTCATATCAAATGAAAATGACTAAAGACATGGCCTACTGCAGTGGTCTCGCTCTCTCTCTCTCCCTCTCTCTGTTTCTCTCGCTGTCTCTCTCTTTCGCTCTGTGGTAATACGCTCGGGAGACAGAAACACTTGGCTCTTCCCACTATTACTATATATTACATTACGAAGAAGACGCCGCTAGCGTTCAAGCATATATGATTCGTTAGCGGAATGTTCGCGAACCAAATTTGGCCTAAACTGTTCGGCCACGGCTTGTATGCAGGTAATCTTACCACAAAAATTTTCGTGCAAATAATATTGCCGAAGTTTTGCACCTAAAAAAATGTACAAGTACTCAGTGTGTAAGTTTTTGATTACTGCATAGGGTGACATAAAGGATTTTTTGCATAACTAGCTTTGAAGGTCAGTAAATCCATTTTTATTTTACAGATAACTGGTGGCAATGCAAACTGTAATTTTTTTTTTGGAATTTCAAAATTCATATAATGTCACCTTATAGGATACTACTAACTGTATTATATACTAAAATTTCCATTTATTTAGTTTGATAGTTTTGCAATGTTATTTGCACGAAAATTTAGGTCTGCTACGATGGTAAAAAAGAGCTTTCACATCCTCTTAAGAGTATGTGAAAGCTCTTCTTTACCATCGTAGCAGCCTAAATTTTCGTGCAAATAACATTGCAAAACTATCAAACCAAATGAATGGAAATTTTAGTATATTTATTCGAAAAAATAAAATAAATAAAAAATTGTTCGAACCAAATCGTTTCTCATAGATTAAATGAAAATTGAATTTTCTTTTTGTGCTGAGCAGGCAGTACAAATAGGCTTACAAAAGTCGACTGCATATACGAATGGTTGATACAAATACAGTAGAAATTAAGACTGTAGGAATTTTTATTCAGTACAAAATTTGTCGAATAATTTGCTATCTTCGTTGGTTTGACTAAAAT
The DNA here is from genome assembly GCA_963669185.1 of Dyspetes luteomarginatus. Taxonomy (NCBI): domain Eukaryota; kingdom Metazoa; phylum Arthropoda; class Insecta; order Hymenoptera; family Ichneumonidae; genus Dyspetes; species Dyspetes luteomarginatus. The sequence goes on along the minus strand of OY769905.1, from coordinate 17,402,380 downwards.
CAGCCGAGAGGCAAAATATCGCAATTTTGTGCTCACAGAGGCCAGTACGAATATTTAAATATTCAACGGTTCCGTATTTAACTTGTAATTATTTCACGGAAGAATAATGGTTAACGAGTCAATGAATATTTGTGGAGATTCAAAAAATTATAATTAACACGTTAAGCGCGGCATTAGTTCATGGGGATGGACGGGTCGCCTGAACGACGAAAGGCAGAGGAAAATCGGCCCCGCGTTCAACGTGTTAAACAAATTTACAAGAGTTTAAAGACAAAAATTGAGTAAAAATCGAAATAATAACTCCTGCATATGAAACCACTAAATATTCATGAATAATTAGGTGAATTATTACTTTCTTCGATTGTAAACACAAACAGGACTTGCCGAATTAATTTCCAAGCATCCCAACTGGATATCGAATCAATACTCATTTGTCGAATTATGTCACCTGGCTATAAAAAACGGTTTGCCAGCCGTGCAGACTCAACATCCCATCTATTGTTTACAGGTAGGCCGGTCTTCGACGTTTGTTGTGCATAAAACTTTGCGAAGGTTTCACTTGCTTTTCTTATTTTTTTAGTCAATTCTCTATCAATAATTTTGTATTAACGAGAGACAAACATTCCAGAATGTCGCCAAACCCTTATTAACGGAATCTGATGATCTCGGAGACGAGGCAAAACTAAAATTTTACGTACAACGAACATGGAGACCTGAAAAATTGAGCGCCGAGCCTGCTGATATGACTTTGCCGATGTTGTCAATGCCTTTTTCACGGGAACCGCGGAAAAAAATAAATCGATGATAATTTGTTTTTTATTGCTTTATGCGACACGTCGTTCATTTCTTTCCTTCCGACGGATCGGGAAATAATTTCTTTTTAGCGTCTTTCTTCTTATTCTTCGCGTCACTTAATGTTCACGTCGCTGATTTGTTAATGTCTTCAAGAGCTTTGTCCAAGTCGGCTCCTTTCCGGTAAACTTTTTCAATTACCAGTTTTTCTCATTACCAACTTTTTCAATTGGTAATGAGTCCTGTAACTGAAAAATAATTATAAATTATAATATAATTAATAATACGATTAATTAAAACTAACACTGCTCACCTCTTATCGCGTTCAATCTTTCGGGAGTTATTTTCGAGCACCGCCGACCATCTTGATCTGTCGTGCTCGAACGTAACGTTTTGCTATAATCATATACCAAAATTCAAAAAGCACAATTTCATAATGAAAGACTTCTCGGATTGCAAGGTGAACATTTTTTGAATTTGCGTGGAATTTGTTAAACAAAAATATTTAATAAAATCTACCCCATGCTTCAACTGACGTCATCCAATTCCGAACTCTCGGCTGGTCAATCTGTTCAAACTCCCTCAATCGCTTTAAATTGGCCATCATTGCTGCAATGGTATATTTGGGCCCATAAATCATTTGATCTACTGATTTTCCAGCCACTGATGTGTCAAGCAAAGTTCGCATAGACGAATTGTCCGTTTGTGTTGTTGCATCACAACTCCCTTCAATCCACATTTTATTCCAGCATTCGGAAATGGTGGTCGAAGAGATCTCAATCCATGCGTCATTGGTCCAATTGATGATTTCTCGGAGGGTAACTGTCTTGAGATAATCGCTGACTGAAATTTGTTTACTTTTAGCATCGAGTATTGATGAAACAAGCCGTGACTCGTATCGTCTTTTAAGGCTTTTTAATATTCCCTGATCCATTGGTTGTATCAGTGGAGCAACATCGGGTGGTAAAAAACTTACTTCGATGTTACCAACTCGAATGGGAATATGAGCTTTGCAATTGTCCACAAGAAGCAGCCCTCTTATAGGTAGATGCTTTGATATTAAAAATGTTTGTACTCTAGGCACAAATTCTTTGTGAAACCAGTCTTCAAAAATAGCAGTAGTCATCCAACTGTTCCTTTGATGTTTGTAAAATACTGGTAAACTTGCTCTACAGTTTTTCAACGCTCGAGGATTCTGTGATTTGCCAATAATTACAAGAGGCAACTTGAATGAACCATCAGCATTCGAGCAGGCACCAATCGTTATGTGATTTTTATCTTTTCTAAAAGCAGGAGTGCAACCTTCATCGTTGGTAACAAAAGTTTTATTTGACAGTGTTTTGAATGTCAATTCGGTCTCGTCGAAATTGAAGATTTGGGCTCTGACGAATTGTTTATCTCGTCGAATATTCAAGAATTTTTTCTTAAAATTTTGTGCCGCTTGTGGATTGTCAGATAGCCCATCTCCTTGAAGACTTGCCAATCGAATACCATTGCGTCGTTTCCAGCCTGCGAGCCAGCCATTACTCGCTTCAAAATTGCGAATACTCAATTCTTTAGCAAAACACAACGCTGTTCCTTTAATAATTGAACTAGAGATTGATATATTCTTTACTCGAGCCTGAATAAACCATAAGTATAATCGTTTGTCTAATTCTTCATGATCTGCCCCTCGGTCTTTCTTCATACTTCTTAAATTTTTAGTTTCCCCCAATTTTTCAATTTTTGATTTTTCTTTTATCCATCGATGTAAAGTAGTGTTGCACAAATTAAATTTCGTACACACCGACTTTCTCGATTCCGTTTCCAATGATTTTAAAATTTTATTCTTTTTCTCGAAAGAAAAGCTTTTTCGTTTTGATACCGATTTTTTCCCAGCAATCTCAAGATCAACTGGAGATCCTTCGTTAGCTTCATTTGATTGCACACTTGTACGTTTCGTGCACTTTAGAGCCATTTTTCATCTGCAGAAAAATTAATAAATATAATATAATTAAATGTTATAATTATGTTGCAGGGAACATTCCACATAAAGTCGACCCCTTTTTCACCCCGGGTCAGTAAATTTTGCATCAATTCAGATTTCACTTTTTTATTATGATATACTTTTTTATTATTATGGTCCGAATAATAATAATGGTTATTTTTTTCAAAGTACTACCACTAGTAAATTATTTATAGTAAAAATACGTTAGTATTCGGAGTCATGCCCCATTTTTGCTTATTGTATTTTTTCCCAATTATAATTGCAGAAAAAAATAAAATAACAAATATGTAACAGCTAGTGGACAATTTTACCACACTCTTGATTCATCTCAAAATACTCTCAATGAAAATTTGAAGAAAATCGACTAGACCCTTCTTGTAGAATTGAATATTGTCTCAGTTTTATAAGTTTAGATATTTAAAAAAATCTCCTTGTTGCACTATTCGAAGGAGCTTAGTATTAACAATGAAGATAGAAGTCTATAGAAGCACAAAGCACCCTGTTTGAGGCAAGAAAAGTTGGGGTGATCGATCTAGTTACTATCAATTACCCCAACTTTTCTTGCCTCAAGCAAGCTTTGTGCTTCTATGGACCTCTATCTTTGTTAGTAAAGCAAAACATGTGATAAGGAGTCTATTTTTTCCCTTTTATCTATAACCAAAGTATGTGGAGTTACAAGAGCAAAATCTACATTTTTTAATAAATTTGCAATCACGATGAACTAATTTCCGTTTCCCCCTAAAACTTGAGGTGGGGTGTTTCACATAATAATAATAATGAGCAGAAATTTGAACGGGCTCCAAATTTACTGACCCTCGGCCGAAAAGGGGCCAACTTACGTGAAATACTCCATAGATTATTTGTATACAATAGGAAAAATCAGACATATTGTTAAGGTAAACGTCCTGATAGCCGGATACCCTATGCTGATGCATTGGTGGAGAATATATATATAGGTATAGATTAACATAGCGTTTCCAAATACTCGTTACTGTCCGGTTACTGGGCCGTTTACCTTACTCGTTTTACAGCAAAGACTGTAACTTATCACTCAATACATCACAGGCTTAACTAATTTTTGAGGTTGTAATAATAACCAATCGATGGTTATAAACTTCCACACAGTGTCTAGAAATGTCCAAACTTATTGTTAAATAATAGTGTTATTCATTAAGCTAACTGTACTCATGTTAGTAACTAACAACCGAACTGTAAACATGGAAAAAAAGGTCGATCGAATCGTCAGCATACATACCATATGCGAGACCGCGCGGAACTGCGGATACTGCGCGGGTGCGGATTGCGGATTGTAAATTCCTCATAACATTTCACCGTCGCACTCACACATATTGCGATCGCTGTTCGCCGCGCCGTAGCGAGGAAACCAGATTTTATGACGTTTCTCGGAATTCACAGCCCCTAACGATCCTTTATAACCACGTCCTTCTGCACTAGTAGATTCTCTATAGTTCTCTAGTCTATTAACGTTCGAAATTCTAGTTCTCTGAAGATAACAGCGCCCCTAGTGTTGTTCCCTGTCACCTCGATTCTTACAGGTTATTGGGTGGTGCCGTTTCGAAAGTACAAAGATTATGCTACTTTACAGTCTCCATGCTTAACTGTCAACAAAAATGACAGCCCCAGCTTTGTCAAAAATATCATCTAATCTAGGAAATAAAGGAAAACTTTTGTCAGAATTAAAAAAAACGCTGCTTCGTCCACTTGTTCAACGTGAGACATCGATATCGTATTAATATTTCGGAACTCTATAAGATTTATATATGTGTGGGTCTGTTTGTTGTGTATAACCTCAATCTGATATAACCTCACTCTGTCATGATATAGTTGATCTAGACACTTCAATTACAATATATCATTATTGTAAACACGATTTTTTAAAATTCTTTCATAAAGAATATTTTGAATGGTGCAACAAAAAAATTATTATTTTTTTGTTCCAAACTACTTATACCTCCCATCTTTTTCCACTGCGGTTAGTCACGAGTAAGTGGCCTAAAGTGTTCAATAATTATACTCGAAATAAATTGAAGGTAACATAAATTGAATCCTTTATGATTTGAAAACGGTTTAAGTTATCGACCTGAAATTTCGAGCTTTCACCGGTCAATTATTTGTGCTATTGGCCTGAAACTTTCTACATGAGTTAATAAGCCATGAATGAATAATCCCACTAACAACAAAGATGATTATAGTATCAAGCTTGACAATAATCAAGGTCATTCAAATTTTATGAAATTTTACAATTTTCGAAAAGTGATTGTAGATTGCTCAAGTTAAATATCGTGAGCAAGCATTGAGATATCCAAGAGACTCGATGATCTAAAATTAAGCATTTATATATTTCCATTGATGGTATATTTCAATAATGAAAAAAGCAGCATGCAAATTTCTAGCCGATTGTTTTTTCAATCAGTTGCAGTGAAATCTGTAGAACAAGAACAAATAGAGGATGGCATTCTTGAAAGAATTGCCGAAAAATATAATTTTCCCCAGAGCAAAGTTGATGAATGGTATGCTGCGATACTCATGATAATCACAGTACATCTCAGAGCTCCCAACAATTCGATAAAAAACACTGATTTCAAGCAATGTTTGCAGGTATTGAAGTGAGTATGGAAAATGAAAATTAAAATTTTTCCATCCGACAGGATAACTTTTTTTCTCCTACACAGATTTGAGAACGAATGTATAGAAGATTTGTGCGCTGTTCTCTATGGCCACAAAAGATCAGCTCTGTTGCACAGTCTTGGAGAAACCACAAAATTTTTCCCATGTTTAAAAAAGTGCACATGGCGAGTGGACATCACAATCTCGTCAAGGTAGATCTTATTTTATTATCCACCTCTTTTTTTTTTATGTTAGTCGAAAATATGGAGCATCAATTTTCGGTATCATTTACAGTTCACTTTCGCGCGTTCTCAAACCAATGATTTTGATGGAATGGATCCTGAACAACGGCGAACGTAAAACATTTGAACTGAGCCTCTCGAAATTTCATTTATTAAGGCATACAGTGGCAAATTTGCTGCTAAAGATTCAGGAGGTGGAGAACACCAGCATGTTAAAAAATATTCAACTCAGCTAGCAAAGTTGCATTACGTAATTATCACATATCTCTAGGATTCTAATATAATCGACAATAAAAAAGAAAGAAATCATAATTGATTATACTTCCAAAAATCTTGAGTTTCATCTTTATTTCTCACTTTGGTTTTTTTTTACATATGTAGTATAGATGGTACGGTAAAAAAATATAGGAAATTACGGTTGTGAAAACAGTCTTAAACTTGAAAAAAATGCAGTAGTAAATTTCATACGAGTAATATAATAAAACTAGTAGTACAGACATCAATAATCATGTGAGATAATAATGATATATCGGTTCTACAAAGCGCAATATACTTTGAACTGGAACTTTATGCTCGATGTCTTAATCCACTTCCTCAATCGTCGGACCGGAATTTTGTCCTGCAGTGTTTTCTCCACCGAAATTTGGTGCACCTCCGCTAAAAGACTGTTGTCCATTGGATGCTCCACCTTGACTGCCTTGTTGATGAATCTTTGCCATAATTGGTGAGCACTGAGACTGCACAGTCTCGAGTTTGTGCTGATATTCTTCTTTTTCAGCGAGATTGTTGCTGTCCAACCAACGAACCGTTTCCTCACATATGTCCATGACTTTATTCTTGTCATCCTGGGAGAGTTTTTCACCGGTCTCCTGAGCCGCTTCTTTGACTGAGAAAATGTATGATTCTAGCTGATTTCTCGTAGCAATTCTCTCTCGTTGTTTGGTATCCTCATCGCGATAACGCTCAGCATCAGAGAGCATTCGTTCAATATCCTCGCGACTGAGACGACCCTTGTCGTTTCGGATGGTTACATCGCGAGTACGTCCACTGGCGGTGTCCTTTGCGGTCACATGAAGAATTCCATTAGCATCGAGGTCAAAGGTTACCTCGATTTTAGGAACTCCACGAGGAGCTGGAGAGATACCAGTGAGTTCGAAAGTACCCAATAGATTATTGTCTTTTGTCAAGGCTCGTTCACCCTCAAAAACTTGAATGGTAACAGCTGGTTGATTATCAGCAAAAGTAGTAAATGTTTGTGCCTGTTTGCACGGAATTCTCGCATTTCTCTCAATGATATTCGTCATTACACCACCCGCAGTCTCAATACCAAGCGACAGAGGAGTCACGTCAATGAGCAAAACATCTTGGAGGGATGAATTTGTGTCACCCTCACCAGTGAGTATTGCTGCCTGGACCGCAGCTCCATAAGCGACAGCCTCATCGGGATTTATTGACAAATTCAGTTGTTTTCCACTGAAGAAATTTTGCAAAAGCGACTGTACCTTAGGAATGCGAGTCGAGCCACCAACAAGAACAATATCGTTGATTGATTTTTTATCCATTTTTGCATCCTTCAGAGCTTTCTCAACAGGTTCCAGTGTAGCTTGGAAGAGATCAGCACAGAGTTCCTCGAAACGAGCACGAGAGATTTTCGTGTAAAAATCGATACCATCATAGAGCGCATCGATCTCGAGGGTAGCTTCAGTGCTCGAGGACAATGTACGCTTTGCACGCTCAGCTGCAGTTCTCAAGCGTCTTATCGCACGCGGATTGTTGCGCAAATCTTTCTTGAATTTACGCTCAAATTCTTGGGCAAAATGGTGAACGAGTCTTGAATCAAAATCTTCACCACCAAGGTGAGTATCGCCCGCGGTAGCTTTTACCTCGAAGAGAGAACCCTCGTCGATGGAGAGGATGGAAACATCGAAAGTGCCACCACCCAGATCAAAGATCAGGACATGACGCTCACCCTTGAGATTCTTGTCAAGGCCATAAGCAAGGGCTGCAGCAGTTGGCTCGTTTATTATACGAAGAACGTTCATACTGGCTATGGCACCAGCATCCTTAGTTGCTTGACGCTGAGAATCGTTGAAATAAGCTGGCACAGTTATCACGGCATCCTCAATTTTTTTGCCCAAATAATTCTCAGCAATTTCTCGCATCTTTGTCAGTACCATCGAGCTTATCTCCTCAGGATTGAAGGTCTTGATCTCACCACGAAATTCTACCTGAATTTTGGGCTTATCATTGTCGTTGATGACACGGAATGGCCAATGCTTGATATCGGCCTGAATCTTCTCGTCGTCGAAACGACGTCCGATAAGACGTTTTGCGTCGAAAACTGTATTTGTCGGATTGAGAGCTACTTGATTTTTTGCTGCATCGCCGATGAGACGCTGCGTGTCCGTAAAGGCGACGTAACTCGGTGTTGTACGATTGCCCTGTTCATTAGCAATTATCTCGACTTTTCCGTACTGCCATACTCCGACGCAGGAGTACGTCGTTCCAAGATCAATTCCAATTGCTGGCATTTTGATGATTTTTTCTATTTATACGTTTGAATTCACTTTCGTCTTTGAATACACTTCAAGAATCGTATGATATTCTTATATTACGCTTGTCGAACTTTCCCGTTCTTTGATTCACTAAAACTTTCGTTTAATCGATTTACGCTACCGCTTATTCACTGTGTGGTTGCTTTTTGAATTCTGACTTACGACGTCACGTTGCCGGCTTACTGCGTCGTATTTATGTGATTCTGGCCAATCAGAAGAACGTACGAGATGAGTCGGGAATAGCCGACAATATCCGAAATGACTCTAGAAATTGCGCGCAGCCTATTTCGCGAACTTTCTAGAATTATCGCATGTGCCGAAATGTGAAATTGTTTTATCGATATAAGGTAAAAGTAGTGATTCCGTGGAGGGTGCTTTGATTTCGACAAAAAGAAAACTCGAGATTTTTTGTCTATCAATCCTAATTTCAGATTTGGCATTTTTGCAAGACGATATGACACTACTTATTCGATAATAATATTGCAATTCCAAATTTCTCCGAAGTAATTGGTATTTCGAAAATATGTAGCTATCTCTATCGTACCTGTAGCACATTTACATGATCAACACGGACAGCGCAATCAAATTTTTACTACTCTAAAATATACACTGAATTTTCCACACCTGGGTTTTATTGGTGCATATAACTCATGTATATTTGGATAGAATTAACATTATCTTGGTTTTTTTACAATGTAAAAAAACCTGCAAAGATTTTTATAAAATTCAAATGTGCCGGTTCTTTTCCAAATAAATTCGTTTGATTAGATGCAAGTTTTAACTCATGGGAGAACGAGCCGTTTCCGTCAGGTCTGGGAGGCTCATGTGTCCCATAGAATTAAAGCATTAATAACAAAAAAAAATGATTTGGGAAATTTTTGGTGAAGGAAACATGTAAGTGGGCATCATTAAAAATTTGACACAATTTGGGTGAACTTATGTTTTATTATCATGAACAATGAAGAACGGTAAAAACAGCATTTTCGTTACAAAATCACGTATAATTCATGAAAGAAACTTGACGATGTCGCATTGTCACGTTTGAATAGCGTAATACATCATTAATAGGTGAGAAATTAACTTCTAAGCTTGAAAATAAGAGATTTTTTAAGGATATTATAAAATTGACGATAGTCATGAATGGTGGAAAATCATAATTAAGTAAATGACGTTTTAGGTCTTTACGACTCATCGTCGCTGTTTGCGTTTCCAGCACGCGGTTTTGGTCCACCAGCTCGTTTCGCCATTATGATCTGATCAACTTTGAGAATCGTGCAAGCGGCACCGACGGCGTACTTTAGTGCCCAAGATTTCGTGAGGAACGAATCGATGATTCCAGCCTCCGTTGTATCGACCAGAGCAGCACCAACACCCTGAAAAAGTGAAAATAAATTTATCGATTAATTAATCGATAATAATAAATAAGTATTGACACAAGAAGAAATTTACTGGATATTTGTACTAAATTATTTTCTCAATCGATACTCACATCAATGTCAAAACCATGCGTCTTTTTTCCCTCTTTGTGAGCCGCATAAAGCTTCGAGAGAAGTTCCGACGCTTTATTGCCACTATTCTCAGCAAGAGTTTTCGGGAATGTCTCTAGTGCAGCGGCAAACTTTCTCACCGCGTATTGCTCCAAACCTGGCAGGGTCTCAGCATAATTGGATATCTGAGCAGCAAGTTCAACCTCTGTTGCACCAGCACCAGGTACAAATCTTCCATCTCGTGTCATGCCCTTGAACGTATTGACACCATCGTCGATCGATCGTTCGATATCATCCATGAAATTTTCCGTCGAGCCACGTACGACTATCGTGCTGATACGACTCTCCTTGCTGTCGAGACTGAAAACAACGACTGCCGTGTCACCGAGTTCATCGGTGTGCACAGAATCGGCATAACCAAGCTCGTTGCTAGTCGGTGGTATGAGTTTTGATAGTGCCGTGCCACCGACGGCTTTGCAAAGACGTCTTATGTCAAATTTGCTCGGTATACGAACAGCCATAAGATTGTACTTGTTCATATAATGGAGCGCCATATCGCCAAATTTACCGCCAGAAACAAGGACAGTAGCACCGCTCTTTGCAATCGCTTCAATTTGATTTTCAAGAAGAGATTCCTCGCCACGGGAAAATGACATTAATTCATCGGCCGTTTTGATTAGTACAGTTCCTTTTGTTTCCGTCTGTGTTATGTCAACGGGACACGTGTAAATGGCAATTTTTGCTTTCGTCTTCTTTGTCACTTCACCCTCGACGTGTCGTTTGAATACCATTCCCTGGATGACCTGAGACGACGCCAAACCAGCACCGAGGATCTTTGTCACGCGAACATTGTCGACATTGAAGGTCGTATTTTCCGGCAATATTGAGACAGACGCTTGGCTCACGAAAGATGCGAGAATATCCTCGTTGCCGTACTGCTTGCTCATTATCGCCGTTCTTATGCCCTTTTTGACATCGTCAATGTTCCTAACATCCTTGACCTCGTACACTACGAGAGTTGGCAGAATTTCCAGAGCCTTGTCCAAAGCGGATTCGTAGCCTTCAACGATCTCCGATGTGGTGATACCCTGGATAATGAAAATCATACAAAATTCAATTAAATACTGAATTTAAAATAAATAAGTATCAAAAAATATAATGACAATAATCTTCATTGCTCTACGTAATAATTGAATATTTTTTTTAATTTTTCAATCTCACCAAACGTAAGAGTTCCTCAGCAGCTTCGAGCAAAGCTCCCGAAAATATGATTACAAAGTTTGTACCATCTCCGACTTCGGCCTCTTGCATCTCGGACGCGAGTACCATGATTTTTGCAGCTGGATGCTCAACTTCGAGTTCTTTGATTATAGTTGCGGCATCGCTTGTGACAAAAAGTTTTTCAATATGATTGATGACCATTTTGTTCATGCCATTGGGACCATAAGCTGTTCGCACAGTTTGGGCAAATTGTTTGCACGCTGCTATATTTCTGTAGACAGCTTCTTCAAGGCCAGAGTAATACTGAAAACAAAATAAAGTATATAGTAATGTATTAATAGCAGCTGTGTCGCTAATGAACTTTCAAAGTCGTTTGAAACATGGCATTCGTACAATCTGATGTTAACCCTCCGTTACTCACGTGGTGTGTAGGGCACACCCCAGTATTCTTATTTTTGGCACTACACCCAGCATTTTTTTTCTCTCGGAAACTTCGTTTTCACTTATCTCCTTATAAAATATTGGATTTTCAGGTCAAGTACAAATGAATCATGTTTCTGAGGGCCTTAAGATTAGTAACAAATGGAATTTGTTGGAAAAGTTCAATTTGTTATTGAAAAATATATAAATGAAGTTGGGGTGTTTGGGTACCTCCCTCCTCCCATGTGAGGGTTGATGGATTATTTTTTCACGCGAGTAACAGAGGGTTAACATATCCGCGACATTCTATGTGAGGGAGTTATGTGAGTTTTGCATTGGAAAGTGTCCATGTAAACAGGAAACCATGTAACAGATAAAAGTACGTGTAAGTATCTGCACAGGAATGCGGTGAGTGCCTACGTGATCCAGTGTCTGTGAGCACTGGGTGAGGGAGCCCCTTGTACAATATGTATATACGATGTATATCGTAGATATGTCCAAAATATATCAGAAATATACTCCAGATATGCAAACCACGAAAAGTTCAATATTTTAAATATAATTTGTGATATATCTCTTATGCAGACACATATAAATAAAAGAGAGGGAGTGAGTGCGTGTGTCCATGAGTACCTGTGTGGGATAACCATGAGTCTGTACGATTTTTTATGAGGATTTATCAGACAGCATAATATTTTATTAGTACATGGATAATGGCGAGGTAGGTAAAATGAACCTCATTTTCTTTTTTTACTCCAAACTTTTTTTCATGACCCCATGTGATAGTTGGAATCTATATGTAGATTATATCGAGAAAACAAGGTTATAGACGAGGGACGTGGCCTTGATTGACAAAATTGAATCATAAAACGAGACTCGGAAGCGCTGACAAATCGAGCATTAATGATATTTCAAAGTAACATGAAAAGTGTGCTCTTGCCCATAAAAGGAGATATATATAGAAGCATGACGTTCATGAGAGGCCATTGCAGCGTTGGTGCTAGCCGGTCCATTTTTTAATTTGACAAAAGCTTGTCGAACATTACGATGACATTTTATAATCATTAAAACTCACGCGTGATCCCTCCTTCATCATTTGTGCCATTCCTGGCGCTTTTGGTACGTGTAAAGCCATTTTTATTACGATAAAACACTCTGTCACATGTGTCGCCCAAGATATCACTGGAATACAATTGTTGGATATTAGCCGCAAGTCACACCGGTAACCATCGAAACTCTGATGTCATGGCTACCAAAACAAGCGCCCTCACACAATTATTGGCCGTGTATATAGAATATCATGACAATAATTATTTCTAAACAGTAGAATTCGATTATTATCTTAATTGAAATAAATTACAGCATAATATGCCTATCGGTTTTATTGCAGAATAATGCACGCATCCAATAAATAATCAAAAACAATGATTATAACTGCAATTTTTCGCAGTTGGCAGCTTGAGCGGAAGTAATAATTTGTAAAAACATAACTCGAAGTTATTTCTCGAAATAACTCGAATCTCGAATGTATTTTTTGTTCCCTGCTAAACCGGAAATCGTTCGAGACGCCATTGTCATTGTTTTCAATATAACACTTTATAATCATCATCGAGCATTTAACGTCAATCAACACGTATTTTCGCAAACAACAATTCAATCAGTCCGTCGAATCGATCGTGCGGAAAAAATCTTCATTGTCCGAAAACACCAGAGGGTGAACCCGTCGTCGTCGTAGATCATAATAAAGGGGAAACAAAAAGAACGAAGAAAGCCACAAAGAGTGTTCGAGTTAATCGGAGGTATTTGTGGTTTGTCTGTTCGAGAGCTCGGTCGGGGGCTATAACAAGGATAAAATAGCGAGCGCCCATCTAAACGGGCTTGTGTGCTTCCTGCCAAGTGTTTCGACCACGCCCGAAAATAGGTCTTTCGGATACAGCGGTTATGGACATGGTGATCACGAATTTACAACAACAACGCCAAGTGACGGAGCAGCTGAGACGTGAGGCTGCTCTCAAACGCATAACCGTCAGTAAAGCCGTTGAGGACATCATGAAATACATAACGGAGCACGAACAAGAGGATTGTCTTTTGGTGGGATTTTCATCACAAAAATCCAATCCGTTTCGAGAGAAGAGCTCCTGCATCGTTCTCTAACGAAGACTCGGTAGTGGAATATTTCCACTATTTTAAAGAGCCGAAAATATCGACTCTTCGTACATCTCGTCGTCATTGTCGTCGTTGCTTAACTGACGCAAAATTGTTTATCGATGGATAGATTAAGATATGTATTGTCACCTGTCTCTCTATCCAGATGATTCATGTGTACTCACTCAATTTATCACAATATTAATTTGATGATTTTTGTCATTTCCAAGATTCTTTTCACTTTGTAGTTTTTAATAAATAACCGATCATACAATTTGAGTTTGATAATTTTCTTTTTTTTTTGCATTTGTAATTTGTTTGTATGAATTTTCATAATAATTTTTTTCCAATTTATTCATGTTTTTTTTTCTCGTTTTGTTACTCAATGTGATAATATAACATTGTTCCTTACAATATTTCGGAATAATCTCGTATTTGTCCTCATGCTCGGATTTCGCAGATGAAGTATATGGAGCTTGCAAACGTAAATAATAATTACCATGTAAGGTTGATCAAATGGACCACAGCCAAATCAGTGTACCTTTCATTCATTATTTTTTTCTGTGTCCTTAGCAAAAACATGCTAATTTAGCAAGATGAAAATGTCGTATAAAAAAAAAATGAACAAAAATTGCAATCGCAACTGCTCCTGTATCTATGTATAGAATCAACAAAATGTAATTAATGATCAATGTATTTTATGTGGTTTCGTGGGTGCGGTAATACTCCTGACCGTATTACGATTATTGAATTTCGATAGCATTTCATATTATACGAACCACCGAAATTTGTAACTTTTCTATATTTCCGTGATACATTAACTGTAAAAAAACAATCTGAGGACACAAAGTGTACAATATTTTTCAAAAAATGTTTGAATCGTCTCTACTATCAATGTCCTTTCATGGGAAAATGAAATTAGTTGACAACAGCAAATTGGCACTAGTAAGCAAATAATAATATATATAAAGAAAGAAAAAACTGTTTCCATATTTTTCTACATCATGTGTATACAGCAATGTTAAAAGACTGAGCTATTTACGTAATATGTGACATGAGATTAATCACAGACAAGATATAATAAAACACATAAAAACCGCACCCTTTTGTTATCTACGTGATTGGAGTAGAAAAAGGGATTAAAATCCTATTAGGCACAGTTTGTTCAAAGCTGAATAAAATTTATTAAACGTAATCTGTGTAAAAAAAATGTGTACTTTGTTCTCCCTTCCCCCCTCCCTCTGGATTCTCCGAGCAATTAATGTAATAGAACGTTGTGATATTTGTGATCAAAAATATCGATGAAAGGTATGATGACCAAATTAAGATATGAAATATTAAAGAGATTTTAGGTATCACAGTAATGAGTAATGAGACGTGACTTCTAATATTTGTACAATATTGAATATACATGGAAGATTGTAACATTCTCACTCTTTCCCACTATGATCCTGTTGCTGTGTGCTGTTGCTCTTTGCAATTTACAAAAATGATAACATTTTACATTTTCTTCCTTTTACAAAAAATTTAATTGTTTTTCTTACAAGGTATTTTATTGATTGCCAAAAACGAATGGAACGAAAAAAAAAATTTACGACTAAAGTCACTTGCCCGAAATACTATTTTCCGTACAAACTTGTGTAAAGGGTTTACTTGGTAATCAACTCTACATATTGAAATCCATTTTTCCAGTATGAAATATGATTATTACATGTTCCAACGTGAATTAGAGAAGTTTTACAGCAGTCTTTCAATCATGTCAGTTGAATCAGAAGTAATATAATATAATATAATATATATATATATACAGATAACGGGCACAATTCCGTGCTTCTCTATAAACCGCACTTACATATCACACACGTAGCCGGTACAATATATTTACGTACGCGTAACATTTTGTCACGCGGTTTGGTAACAACTATAATATTTTTATATACCCCAACGTTTTGGATGAATACTTGTCTTTGCTTTCATTTTCTTACGACGATTCTCGTAATCCTGTACACGTTCGCGATAAGCGCGAATATTATTAATTAATAACCCACAGCATCGTCGCAGGTAGGAGCCAGTATTTGTTTGTCTATTAAATTAACATTTTTTTCTCTACATAATCTTGCCAATAAGCATGAAGAAAATCAAAGAATTCGATTACGGGGATACGCTGCTCTTATAAAATAATAATAATAATAATAATAATAATAATAATAATAATAATAAATGACTTTTGTATTTAAAATATTTAGTCTACCCTCGATCACCGAACTCTCAGAATCAATTTTTTTAATTTGCATCTCTCACTCGTTGATTCAGTAATTGAGTAAGGAAATTGAGTTTTCAACGGTTGTGTTTTTTCGTCATTCAGAGTGCACATATCTAATCTTCATAATCGTGGCACACATTGCGACTACTTCGTTTCAATCGAGAAAGAAAAAAAGTTTTTTTTTAAATACAAACATAACATGGTATTTTTTTTATGTCTCGAGGGATCGATGAATCCTCGTACCGCCGGCGGGACGAGTGATGATTCGTTTGTCTGTTTGGAGACAAAACGAGTCGATGCTTCGATGACTTCATAAAGGCTCAATAAACATCAAAGAGCCTCCTTGTAGTATCGAAACGACGACTCTGTATAGACATACACTGGCTCATTAATAGGAATACATTCTCTACATTAGACTGCCCTTTGCTGGCATGTTTTGGATAACTTTGTGAAATTTATTCACTCATTGCTTTAACTGGAATTGATTGTATGATGTAAAAAAAAAAAAAAAAAGATATATTACAAAGAATATTGTTATCGAATAATGGCACTTTTTGCATCGAGACATTTTCTCACATGCGTGCCTCATTTTTTCTTTCTTTTTTTGTGGTTTATGTATTTATGTACATTTTGAAATAGTGGCGTTCTATTATATTTCGTATATTAAACTTAATAAGACACGGGGGGACATATATAGATATATCCTTAACGGAAGATCTTTTCTGGATGGGATCGTAAAGAATTCAATTAGAATCCAACTTTATCTAGGATTCTCTAATGACTTTCGCGTATTTGAGTTTCATTTCATTAAGATAGAAGTTATACTTCATTTGAAGTTTGATAAACTACTTAAGACGTGTTCGAGCTTGTACTCTGCCAGTTTTTTTTTCTTTTCTTTTTTTTTTTTTTTTGTTATGTCGCGTATATAATCTTGATGTTTGACTACTGCACGGAACGGCACGTATAAATGTTGATTTGAAATGTGAAAAACAATTTTTGTTGTTATTTTTTTTTAATATACCGGGAATATAAACAAAAAATATATCAACATTCTTTTTTCTTCCTATATTCGTAAGCTCTGTACAACACGCGTATGAAATTTATCTCATTTTTTTTTTTTCGTTCAATATCATCGAAACACATCGATGGTATCAATTTGTCGAAAAATAATACTATTATGCAATTATTGGTGTTACAAAAAATTATTCTGAATTATTTACGGCTTGTCGAGACAAAAGCCTGACGTCCGCAGTGAGACGATGCAACGTTGAGGTTCCTTTTCTTTTTCTACCTTTTTTTTTTATACAAACATTCGTAAAAACGTCTATCCTATATCACCAAATTGGCATATGGAATTTTTGTATTGCTCGACTGTTGCAACGTCGTTTAAAGCCCTTTTGCTCATTTCGTGATTTTTTTTTTTTTTTTAAGTTCATCTCCAATACTGCAGGCTAGAAAAATCATCAGAATTCAAGATTATTGCCGCATTCGATGATTTCTCGCAGCTGAATCGCTTGAGTCAATTCACGTTGAGCCTGAGCTCGTCGATAAAGAACGGGACAATCCAGGGATGCGCAGTAAGCGACGTCAGCCTGACCGCAACATGATTGGCAAATCTGTAATTTTTGAGAAAGGTTTGAAATTTATTTCTTAGGAATCTTTTTTTTTTTTTTTTTTTCCCGGAAAAAATCATTAAATGATACCTACTGCGGTAACGTGATCATTTGTACGATTCAGCCACCTGAGTTTTTCGTGTATAATGACAAGCGTGTCTGCAGGTGTTGCAAGACATTCCATACAGATGCCCTTGTTCGATGATTGTCCACACGCAACACAGACAATTGTTCCAAAATACTGAAAAATCGTCACCTTTTGCTTGTCAGTTGGTTGTCCGACTGGATTATCAAGCATTTGTCTGTGTGGCATTTCTCTGTACCTGTAACGTTGTGAAAAAAAAAAAAAAACTGTCAATCTTTTTGTATTCACAAAGTTATCAAATGTTTTAAAATTGATGCATTTTTATTCAACTTACCAAGCGTTCACATCTACGCCCATGAGATTGAGACAACGATTGAGCGGTGGTATTATAACTCTCGTTATATAATAAACAGCGTTGGGTCTCAAACCAGGATCGTTTATCAGCTCCCAAGGTGTACGAACGCAGTGTATGAGCGCCTGATTCGGTGCACCAGCGACAATGACATAACGAACACGTTCGCTGTTTCGTGGTACGGCTCGAGGATCTTTTTTCATCAGCCTACGAGTGAGCTCAAGTGCTGGTACGCAAGCTTTTGCTCTGTATCCCTTTAATCCACGAAATTCTTTGGCAAACGTCAGATCCTGAATGGAAACTTTGCTACGCAAAACTTTGTCCAATTGTCGGGTTACGTATTTTTTCACCAATGTTACGTCCTTTGTTTCAAAGAGAATTTTCAGGGTTTTCTCGAGAATCTAAACGATTTAATAAATAAATAAATATAAATATAAAATACAAATAAATATGAGGAAAAATAAATCACAAATAAATAATATAAATATCTCGTTTTACCTTGGAAACTGCTGGACATCCATCCCTTCGAACAGTCTCAATTCCCTTTGCAAGATAAGTTGGTTGTTCTTGTTCCGGAGTTTCGTACATATATCCACAATAACGCTTTTTCGTCTGAATACAAAAATCATATGATGCAATAATCATGCTTAATAAAAATTACTCCAATCTATAAAATCAATCGGATAATATATATACCTGCAAAATTGCCGGATACATGACTTTTTCGAATTTAAGCTTTATTGGTGGTAGATTCGAGGCGGTCACAGCATCAGCGATTTCATTACCAATTACAAAAGCATCAGCTTTTGATTTTCCCGGTACAAGAATAAAAAGTGAATCTGTATCACCGTAAACAACACGAGCTCCCCACTTTGGTGTCATTTCGACGAGTTTTATCGCACGCTCGAGAGTTTCCTTTGATTTGCTTATCACGCTGTCTCCCACCTGATGAAATAAATTTACATGAAATATTTACTGGCATGTATTTTTTTTTTTTTTTTTTTTTTTTGCAAAATATAAAGAAGAAAATTTTCTGCTATTATTTTACCTCGATGCAGGGCATCCGACCGCTGAAATTTGCCGCTGTGTATCCATAAGTGACATTGGCGAGAAACTTTAGACCCAATTGTCTCGAGTGTAGAGCACGTTGTAACGTTTTATCGTCCTTTTTGTGATCTTTCATAGCTTTTTTCACCATAAAACGCGTCTCCAATATTTCCGTCAACATTCTCGGTAATATACCCAAACGTATTTCGGGTTTTACAAAGGCAACGCCGCACGGTGCGTAATTCACTTTGCCGTGCAATCTCATCGCTGTGGCTTTTGGGACGCGTAGTGTGCAAGCTCCGAATTCAAAGGGTTGAGGTCTGAAAAAAATAAATTAAAAAAATTCGCATTACAACGATGAATGAGCATTTTTGGCGCAAATTGGAAGAAAAAATTATACAGCACTGTTTTTTTTTCTACTTACTGCCCGATATGTTCAATACGACCGAGACAAGTGGAGAAACAATAGTTGTGTGCGATTATTATACTCGGATATAAACTTTGAAAATCAAGGACAATCAGTGGATCACTGTAAAACATCGATTCGGGCTCCATTATCAGTGGCAATGCTTCCATAGCTCTCATGGAAGCTCGTTGCTGGGCCGATGGTGATACTGCGATGTAATTCAATGGTTTTGCCAATCTGAGCATCACTGACTCAACGCGAAATTGCGAGCCACGCGTAAAAACTTCGTAGAATTGAATACCAAAGAGACGCGCAAGCTCGCTCGTTCGTCCGATAATGTCGAGCTGATCGAGAATCCTGAAGACTCCCAAGACACGAATGCTATAGTGCTCGACAACTCGCCAGCGTGAGGGACGGGATTTTTCGAGATTCCACCAGTTGGTTAAAATTTTGAACGAGGGACATGAAATTCGCTCGTTCAGAACATGATGAATCACGCCCTCGAAGGTGTAACTCAGCAAGGCTGAAATACATTATTGTAGTTATTAATAGTAAAAAGAATATAATCAAAATTAATATTAATTGTTGTCCATAAAATTATTTAATATATTACCAGCTTCATGTCTCATTAATCGCCAAATGTCAAGAACGATGCGACCCGGTAATTTAACTTCAGCCAATGTCTCGATATCGGGTGTCTGAGCCTCCCACTTGCACTGAGTCGTGGGAATACGCGATATGCGTTTTGACAAATTTATTCCTAAACGCGATGCTCTCTGAAAAACGTAACCCCACGATAGTGTCTCGAGCTCCCAGCCGATGAGAATCTCAGGATCGACGCGAGTTATCAAATTGACCAGAGCATTTAGAAGAGCCTCCTCGTTATTTGCAAAGGAAATTGTCCACGGTACGTTCGATGAGTTGGAATAGTACATTTTATTTTTTGATTTTTCATCATCAGCTAGGACAATAACACCTTAAAATGAAAGTAAATTAATTACTTTATTGGTTGAATTATTTTTCACTTAATTTTTTCTCATTTTTTTTTGTTTATTTGTGGATTTGTGGATGACTTACCATGCTCGAGTGGTTTTATACTCGAAGTTGGAGGGACGTCGTTTTGCACCGAGTAAAATATCGCAGCTATTGGATCATACTGAGAATCCGGAAGCAAATCTCCTCGCGTTATTATATGAACTTCCAGGCACATTATCGTCAAATACTGGTACTGAGATGACAAAGAAAAAATAATTATAGCGATTGAATGATGTCATAATTTATGAAATTTAAATATCGGGTAAAAAAAAAACTTACCCTCGTCAATGCTTTGGCATTTTGCAGATTCTCATTGGACACGTTGCTCCTCGTCGAGTCGGACAAAAACTCGATCTGTCCGCAAGAAATTCCGAGGTGTCTCGAGGCTTCCTGATCACGAAATAATCGTGACGTTTCGAGCACACTCAGCAATGACGGATTCATCTCGCTGCTGTTAGACTCGTGCTTAGTCGTTGTTTGTGAACCGGATGCACACAGTTTTTGCGAATCGTTCGTACCTCTCGCAAGATCTTCAGCTCTCTTGAACAATCCCATTCTCGCTAATTTCATTTGTAACGGCAAATTTGATGTTTTTTCAAGCTCTTTGGGCACGATCGTTCGTTCCGGCGAAGGCTCGATGGCGCTTGAGTCCGAAGCGTTCGACGAACGATCGTCCTTTTCATCCCCATCGACAATTTGACCCTGAATTTCAATATTTTGTTTCTCTTTGAGTTTTGTCATTAATTCTTCCTCCTCAGCCTTCTTCTTCTTCTTTCCTTCCAAGTACTTTCGCGCTTTGAGCCAATTTCTCGCTTGCTTCTGCGTCGGTGGTTGGACAAGTGGAGTCATGACGACTCGCTCATTGCCAGCAAGAGCGAGTTTGACAACGTCATCCTTTGACTTTGCGAGACTCGGATGAAATTCATTCAGCATCATTTTGCGCCAACGAGCCAGGCCCATGACACCTTCGACGGATGTAATGAATGCGGGCAAATCCTTGAAACTTTTGCTCGGTACTTTGAGCATTTTGTTAGCAAGTTCTTTTTGCTTTGGCACGTCTGCTGGATCACTAAAAAAAGGCTCTTGATTACGAAATTTTGGTATGCCATAAATTTCCATCGTATCGATGATTCTTTGACGACTGGGAGGCTGAAATTTTGGCATTATCGTGATTATATTGATTTCTTCGGTGCTTGTAGGGCTACAATTCAATGACGATGGTAGATTTTTCTTGTGCATTTGGGAATTTACGTATTGTGTGAAAGTCACGTTGCAAACATCATCGTCATTATCGCTCTCCTCTTCTGTCGTGATTTCGTAAGGTCCTCGATTTTCCGAGTCCACATTAGCGGAGACCCGAGAAGGTCCAGGCTCGGAATGGAACATCGCTGTGCCAGGCTTAAGACAAGTCCTCGAGACTTCAAGTGACTCGTTATTGTCATTGATCCTTGCAGTTTGTTCGCTTGATATTTGTAATTTTGATAATTCATTCGACTCGAGTATCGGCAAATCGGGTGCACTTAAAGCCCCCGTATTGCTTGTTATCTCGATGAGTTTGTCCTCCTTGCTGGAAAATACGAGTTTCTTACGGGCGTCTTTGCCATCCCTGAGTGACTTTGTTGAACTTTGAATCCTCGTTGCTTCGTCGCAATCGCTCACGTGCCCGACAGTCTCTACAGTCCTGTGTATTGTTTGCCCCCTGGATTGTCTGAGAAAGTCGATTAAAGCAATACGTCAATCATCTTCTGTTTCCCCTTGTAATTTTTATACAATTTAACCAATTCTTGTTTTTTTTTTTTCGTTTTTTTTTCATATGAGACTCACATCCCGTCCAACTCACCAAGCCCATCGGATCCCATCGTAGTTGCGATCACATGCTTGTCTCCTGAAAGTCGCGCGTCATATTGTTTTTTTTTTTTTTTTTTTTTAAATAAATCATTTAACACCTTGATTGGGTGACCTGGGAAATATGGGGCGATTTTTTCCGCTCATCACGGTAAAATCGACGAAATCTCACCTAATTCGTGATTTGTTGATTTGACGATGGAAAACCTTCCTCGTAGCATGTTGTCGTGAAGTCGTGAATTTTTACGTCTGGGCGTTGTGACGCAAGAGCTGGACGACGACGATGCTTGAGCATTTTCGTCGTTATCTTCCAACTGGATTAATACTCTTGGCTCGAGGATTTCTCTACGTACCTTGGGAGACGTGACAATTATTTTCAAGGGTGAATAATTTCCCGATATACGACCAGGACTCTTCAACATACTTGTCCTACTTGGCGAATGATATGAGGTTTTTGGTAGTTGGTTACTCGTTGCCGGGAGTGCTTTGCGTTTGCTTGATTGACACAAAGCCTCGTCATCTTCAATTTCGAGTTTTCTCTTCTTAGGTGTGACGTTAACGTCGCATTTCGTCCCCGTCATCGTTTTCTTCGTTGATCCATAAACACAGACGCGTTTCTCGTCACTCATGATCGTCATGTCTGGATCCTCGTCGTCGGTATCGCTTGAAGACAAATCGGCAGCACCATCGTATGCGGGCAATTGAAATTCCTCGTCTTCATGCATAGTTGATTTCTTGAAAATTTTCACGGATATCTTGGTTTTAGGTCTATAAGTTATACCGTGACTCTTTAACAAATCCTGGTTCAACCTTTTCAGGAGTATCTTCGGTTGCTGCAACTGCTCGAACGCGACAACTTGACGATCATGGTCCCCGATTGATTTTGCATAATCCACTGGACATTGATGATGATTCCCTGAAAAAGGCATGCTAGTCGTTGATCCCAAATGTTGCAAATCGCTCGATTTTATCTTCGTTACGATTAGCTTTTCGTCCGCGTGTATGATGTGCTCGTTGCAGAGCCGTATCGCCGATTCCTTCAGAATTACCGAATTTCGCTCGCCTTTAAAATATTCAAGTTTCTCCATGCTGTCCTGGAATAATGCAAAATCGAGTGAAGCATTATTGCCTGAATGAAAAATTGATTTGGCTCTGTCGGCAGAACTGTTAATTCGTTTAACGAATGAGATTTTTTGTTTTTGACGCTCGATAAGTCGGAAACGATGAGCCAAACTCAACGATTCCAAGTTTGATGATTCCATATCATCGTTTCTCAATATGTCGTTCGATTCATCGTCACTCGATGTAACGATGTTTTTCACTCTTTTCAAGCTTGTATAATTGAACCCTAACAATTCGTAATGTGTTTTCGGCGTGATATCTTCGTCCGACGATGCATCATTATTTCGACGAAATTCGGAGCATTTTCTTATGGATTCATCGTCAAAACGAACTTTTTTCTTAGGTGCCGTGAGAAACTTTGGTTCGATATTTGTTATCGGAAGTTTGTATAGCAAAGAGTCGCGTTCTGTCGAGGTATTTTTGCATAATGTATTTTCTACTTCTGCCGGATTTCGCTCAGTCGTAGACTTTGTCGAAGTGTTTGCGATTTCGGGCAAATCAGTTTTGATTATCATTTCGGGCTTGGAAACCTTTTGGGAAGTGTCTCGAGCTTGACCAGAATGCCCTCGTTTCCGAGGAGTGGCGAAAATCTTCGGTTCGCTGTGCCCTTCGGAAATTTTACGTAAAACCACTTGAGGTCTTCGGGCACAGATGTCAATGAGCTCAGATAACAATGAGCTGTCTTTATTCGTCACTTGTATTTGCCGAGAACGATCTTGACTATCAGGCACGACAGAAATGTCCTGTTTGATATTTTCCCCGACTGATTCAAGCTCTTGACATTTCTTCTCATCGATAGGCTGAGCTTCTTCTTCCTGTGATAACATTTGAGAATTATCCTCGTAAATTTTTTTTTGCGCGGATTCACATTCTTTAGCATTTTGCGTAAATTCGTCCGGCAATGACGTATCGTCGCGCGTCTCCTCATTTCGTCCAGAACGATCTCGCCTATTAGGTACAAAAAGATTTTTCGGTTTGATGGTTTTCTCGGCCGATTCAAGATTTTGAAATTTCATTTCCTCGATAAACTGAGCATATTCCTCCTGTGTCAATTTTTGAGAATTGTCCTGGGAACTTTCCCGCGAACGACCTTTTTTCTTCAGCACGACGGAATTCTTCAATTTGATGCTACGTTCCGTAATTCTCTGCAGTGCCAATTCACGTTCTTCAGAATTTTGTGAGTGTTCGTCCCGCGATGAATTGTTGTCGTTCGTCTCTTGATTTTGTCTAGAACGATTTCGCCTATTTGGTACGATAGAAAATTTTCGTTCAATGATTTCCTCGGCTGATTCAGTGTCTTGAGGATTATTTTCCACGATAGGCTGAGCTTCATCCTCTTGCAACAACTTTCGAGTATTATCCTCGCAATTTTTCCGGATACAAACTCTCGTTTTACGCGCAGCAGAAAAGTCTGGTTCGATGTTTTCCTCAGCCGAATCAAATTCTTGAGGTTTTTTCTCCTCGATAGGCTGAGCCTCCTCTTCGTGTAAAGACTCTTGAGAATTATCCTCGTAATTTTTCCGAACACGACATCTTTTTTTAAGCGTTTTGGAATTCTTTGATTTGACGCTCTCTTTGACAATTTTCTGCGGCGCCAATTCACGATCTTGAGAATTTTGCGAGCATTCGTCCCACAATGACTCGTCGCCGTGCGTCTCTTGATTTTGTCTAGAATGATCTCGGCTATTAGGTACGATAGCAATTTTTGATTCGATGGTTTCCTCGGCCAATTCAGAGTCTTTTGATTTCATTTCCTCGATAGGCTGAGCTTCACCATTTTGCGACACTATAGGAGAATTATCCTCGAATATTTTTCGGGGTCGACGTCTTCTCTTAGACATGACAAAAATCTCCGAATAAATGTTATCCCCGGCTGATCCAAACTCTTGCGTTTTTTCCTCCTCGATAGGCTGAACTTTTTCTTGCGATAATTTTTGGGAATTCTCCTCGGATATTTTCGGCAAACGACGTCTTTTATTAGACACAACAGAAATTACCGCTTCGACGTCTTCCTCGACCAAATCAAGCTGTTGAGATTTCATCTCCTTGTTAGGCTGATCTATTTCCTCGTGCGACATCTTTTGAGAATCAGCCACGGAAATTTTTGGCGGGCGACCTTTTCTCTTAGGTACGATAGGAAACGCCGGTTGGATGCTTTCCTCGGCCAAAACAGGCTGTTGAGAATTTGTCTCCTCGATGGCTCGAGATGGTTCGTCTTGTGATAACTTTTGAAAATTACCCCTGGTCATTTTCGGAGGGCGGCCTTTTCTCTTGGATACGACAGGAAACGCCGGTTCAATTTTTTCCTCGGCCAAAACAGGCTCTTGCGATTTTTTCTCCTCGATGAGATGAAGTTCCTGTTCTTGTGACAACTTTTGAGAATAATCCTCGGACATTTTCCACGAACAACCTTTTTTCTTAATGACGACAACATTTTCTGGTTCAATATTTTCCTCCGCTGATTCGGGCTCCTGAGGTTTTTCATCCTCGATCGGTTGAGCTTCTTTCTGTTGTGATACTTTTTGACAATTGTCCTCGGAAATTTTCGGCGGGCGACCTTTTCTCTTAGCCATTCCGGAGCTCTTTGATTCGCCGTTCTCATCGATT
This sequence comes from Dyspetes luteomarginatus, assembly GCA_963669185.1. NCBI lineage: Eukaryota > Metazoa > Arthropoda > Insecta > Hymenoptera > Ichneumonidae > Dyspetes > Dyspetes luteomarginatus. The sequence goes on along the minus strand of OY769905.1, from coordinate 17,376,528 downwards.
ATTTTACGTAAGAGCAATTGAGGTCCTTGAGAATATTTTTCCCTGAGTATACCCAGAGGAGTTTCTTCCTCGGGACTTCTCGCTGAACGACCTCGTCTCTTAGGCACGATGGAAAAACTCGATTCCGTCGTGTTCCCCGTTTTTACCTGGGATAATAAATCAGAGTCTTGAGCATCGTGATCGAATTTTGATTCTGGACTTTTTCCAGGACGGCCCCTCTTCTTTGGTACGAGAGAAATCTTTGGTGTGATATTATTTTCCACAATGGTTTGTGGTAATAGCTCAGATAATTGAGGAGCTTTCTCCTTGACGGACCGAAAAGTTTTTTCTGTTGTTGACTCACATTTCGAGGATAACACAGGAACTTGGGGTTTGGTTACGAGACGACCTCGTTTCTGACGAAAAAAGTTTTTCTTGGCTTTAACAACCTCTTCAGCCTCTTCATTTCGTGATAATAATTCAAGTCCTTCGGAACCCTCCACGATACCATCAGTACTTTCTTCCATTGATAACTCACACTTCTCGGATACTTCATGTTCATTCGTCTCGTATTTTGTTTGTGAATGATCTTTTGTTTTGCGGACGTTATAAATTTGCGGCTCGATGTTTTCTTCGGCAATTTTTTGAGTTAATAATTCAGGTCCTCGTGATGTTTCCACCCTATTATCAGAATTTCCTTCGGGTAATAATTCAAGTTCTGAGGATACAGTCACTTCTGGATTTTGTTTCTGAGGCATCACAAGAGGCTTCGATTCAGCCTCATCAAGCACAGTGTTTTGTATCAATATGTTACCTTCTTTTTTTTCTGTTAATGATTTGTCACTTTTTTCAGGGTCGACGGAGGTTTTTAACTCAGATTTACCCTCCGCGATTTTATTCGCCAGTAACACAAATTGAAGCGGAGAAGTCATTTCTTTGTACACACTATCCGACAAAGTATCATCAATTAATGATACGGGTTCGTTATAACATTTGTCATCAAATAGAGATTGCATAATTTCTTGTAAGTTTTTTGTTAAAATTTCGCTTTCTTCATCTGTCGCCAAATTTGACTGTGACAGCTCGGAAGTTTTCGGAGTTTCCAAAATTTGACGCAAGCAACCGTTAGGTCGATAACATTCTCCCGAATTCACCGTCAAAGTTTTCGTTTTAACGTTTGTATCTCGAAATTCCGAGTGAAACTCAACCGGCTGATGCTCAATGCCCGTTTCATCTCTGATTTTTTGTACACTTTCTTCAGCTGTTGACTTTGACGACTTTGATTCCGTAGGTATTTCTTGAACTTGTAAGTTTTTTCGCAAACATCCACTTTTCCGAGGACTGTGTAAAATTGGTTCTATATTGTCGTCGATAATTTTTTGGGTCAATGCCACTTCCTGTGAAATTATCGGTGGACTTTTTCTTGAACAATCTTTTATCTTTGGCCTTATTGAGCTTGGTGCAGCATTTTCCTCGACGGTTTTCTCTTCCAACTGCATACATTTTTTCGGAATGTTGGTTTGCGATGACTCTTCGGAAAAGTTCTGCAACAAGTTTGGATTCGTTGTCACGTTTGTGACTTTTGGTGAATTTTCTTCCAGCATCGATTTTAGTGCTAAAGATTGTGCTAATGGTGGACTTTTTGTTAACGCATTATCTTCAAAAATTGTTGGACATGTCACGCTGTCTTGTGATGTCTTTACTTCGAGATTTAACGTTGGCTCAAATTTCGTCGAAAATTCCGTTGCACTCTCCTGCTGGGACAATTTTACGTCGTGTTTCGTCATTTCGAGGCATATTCGTATACTCCTTCGCTCGGGCATTCTTGACAATTTGAACATTTTCTTAGAAGCTTTCTCGACATTATTTTGTGGCGATAATTTCAATTCCGTCGGTGTCTGATTTTCAAAAATTTCGATTGAATTATTACGTGATTCAATTTCCAAAATAGATCTTTCAAGCGAGCTCGATATTTCACAATTTTCTTCAATATTCGTTATTTCTTTATCCGGCAGCTCTTTTTTGTTATCTTCCTCGCAACTTTGCGACGATGCTCGTTCTTCCATTTTAAACATGAAACATTTTTTCGGCACGAAATTACGAATTTTCGATAAATCTATGTTCACAAGTTGTATCGAGACGGGACGACATTCCACTCGTTTTCTCGGAACTTCGGATGAAAGATTCTCATTGGTAATTATTGATTCTGTATCTGTGGATATATTCGCTTCGTTTGACTTACCATGTTCACTCTCGGGACCAGAAATATTAACGTCGTTCTTATTTATATCGAGTGGTGGGTTTTCCACATTGTTGAGCATTCTTTCGTTGTTCAAAACAATGGCAGATTCATTTTCACGATTGATCTTCTCAGTTTCTTCGTTTTCAGCTTGTGACTCAGTTTTCTCTTCGCTCAATTCCATCTCGTGACATTCCATGCGTTTGGATTGTAATTCAGCTTTTGGCTCGTATTGCTTTCCTTTAATCTCGATCGTTGATGCTTCAACTAGCTTCATCGTTATTGTGGGCTCTTTTTCATCCATGCTTTTGGATTGTAATTCAGGTTTTGGCTCATCGTGCTTTCCTTTCATCTCGATCGTTGACGCTTCAACTTTCTTCATCGTTATTGTGGGCTCTTTTTGATCCATGCTTTTGGATTGTAATTCAGCTTTTGGCTCGTCTTGCTTTCCTTTCATCTCGATCGTCGATGCTTCAACTTTCTTTATCGTTATTGTGGGTTCTTTTTCATCCTTGGAAATGTTTTTTGGTGGTTCCTTGTCTTTTTCGATAGTAGGACAAGATTCATTTGGATTTATTGAAGTTTTCCGGCAAGATTGACTTCCTAGAGTAGCAATTGGAATCTCCCTTGGGTTTTTTGTATCAGCTGGAGGCTCTTCTTGGCTCTCAAGAGATGTCTGAACCGCTTTTTCTGCGGTAAGTATAAGTGGTTTATTTACAGACTCGGTATTTGAATGGGATATTTTATCCGTCTCAGCAGTGATTGGCAATATCGATTCCTTTGCTGGGATTTCTGGAAGTGACTCGCTCTTCTGAGCAATCGTTGAGAATTTCATCTCTATCCGAGTACTGTCCAAAGTCTCTTTTTCCTTTTTAGAACAAATCTGCAATTTCGATGCATTTTCATGACATTCAACAAGTTTCTCATCCTTCTGAACAGTAATCGACGACCTCATTCCCATCTGAGTACTTTCAGAAATCTCTTTTTCATTTTCAGAAGAAATCTGCAGTTCCAAAACCTTTTCACTACATTCCGCAAACGTCTCGTTCTTCTCAGCAATCGTTGACAACTTTATTTCCATCTGAGTACTTTCCAAAATCTGGTTTGCCTTTTCAGTAGCAATTTGTAGTTCGGATAATTCCTTGCTATTTTTCGGAAGATTCATGTCCAGCTCGATTATCGTTGACGACTCCATTTCCATGTGAATACATTCCGAGGATTCTTTTTCCTCTTCAGAAGAAATTTGCAGTTCCAATAACTTCTCATGACTTTCTGGATGGTTCTCATCCTTCTCAACAATCATTGGCAACTCAACTTCCATCTGAGTACTCACGAAGGGATCTCTTTCATTTTTAAAGCAATTTTTCAATTTGAACTTTTCCTCACTGATTGTCGGAGTTTCCCCTTGCACAAATGATTCAATCTCCGATTCTTTTTCAATATTCACCGAAATTTTCTCCTGTTCAACAGTTTTCAAGATATCGTCTTCTCTCTTTGTATCTACCAAAAATGTCGTATCCTTAAAAGTCGTTAAAATGCCTTCTTCGCTTTCAGCACTCGAGTCCAATTGAATTTCAATATCAATTATCGAGATGGATTCCACATCATTTTCAACTACATCAACGAGATCTAGTTCATTCTCAAATTCTGTAACAACTTGGGAGACCAAATTTTTAATGTCACTATCCAATTCATTATTGTCATCCTCGAAATTTATATTGTTCACGATTTCGTTTTCGTTGAAAGGATTATTAATTGCAATTGAGGAATTTCCACTCGATGCAATTGAGAGATTCTCACTCGATGCAACTGAGAGATTCTGACTCGATGCAATTGAACGTTGGTAAATGTTGATGGAGCTATTTTCAATTGTGTTTGAAAAAATCTCATTTTCTGTGCATGACAGAATTTCAGAAGATTTTCTACAATCTGCTCGATTCTTCGAACTTTCTACTTTGGAATGTACGGTAAATTCTTCCTCGAGTGATTTACCCAGTAACAAGGAAATCTGTGGTACCGGACTGAGAGCCTCAAAAGCTGGTGATGCTTCTTCAAAACTAGACTCGTGTTCGGGAATTATTTCCTCCCCATCCACGATAATTGTTGGAATATGTTCAAGCGATTTATTCATACAATAAGCGTTCATTGTACTCTCATTGATGGTATGGTCGTCAGACTCGGATCCTTCGAAGCACGATTCATTAGTATCGATTGATTCATCGAGGGCACACAGCGAGCTGCTAGGTGTCAGACTCTCAACGTCGTAAACGTCCAAATCTCGAGGATCAATACTCATTTCACTCAACGAATCTTCGGTCGTGTTGCAAGAATCCTCGTAATTGTCCAAATTATTCTCACTCGATTTTTTCGGCATACGTTTGTCAACCGGATTTGAATCTTCCTCGAAAAGACATGTGGGAATTTCCAGTGAGACAGCGTCGATTGTATAATTTTTGCCAGCAAAAAAATTTGCCTCTTTTATCGCATTTTCATAACGATCAGTGTCGTAAACAAGTTGTTTCGGCTCATTTAACAATTCCTCGACACTCGTTGTCTCGACAATAACAGAATTTTCCGGTCTATCAGCCTCAAATATGTCCGGTGTTTCATCGTCCACGGAACTGCAGAATTCTGCGCTCAACGTTGAATCGTCAAATTCACGTGAATTGCAAATTTCCGTTGTAGATTCCAGAGAGATCGTTTGATCGCAATTTTTCTCTGAGATTGTTTCGCTTGTATCAGACACGGTTTGAGACAAAAGTTTATCGTCCTGCTCGATATTTTCGATCGTGTTCTTCTTGTCTACCAATTTTATCTCGTCGTCTTTTCTCGGATCTCTCGTCTCCTCGGAGATCATCAATATCGTTGATTCAATGTGATTCTCCGTGACGACAGGAGGAGTCACAATTTCATTTTCGATAATTTTCTCATTGCTCACCGACAATTTTGTCTCTGGCTCATCATTATTTTTCCACTTTTCGTTCAGCCTCTTTTCTAATATAAGCTTGAGCTTAGCTCGAGTGCTACGAGATTTTGATTCTCGCATCATCAGACTCAACGCCACGGTCTCGGATAAACTTTTTTGCCTCGCCAATATATTTGCTGCATCTTTGCGTCTCGTCTCGACAAGTTTTTCAGGCGTTGACGAAAAATTCCGATACTTTGGCGATGAATTTCTCGTCTTGGTGCAAGGACTAATGTTTCTTTTTGGTATAGGTGATATTGCCAGACGAGGCTTTGTGCTTATTAATTTTTCTGGCAAAGTTTCATCATTATTGTGATTTTTGACAATGAAACCGTTCGAAGGTGATTTTTCTTTGTTATCGTTTGTTGAAAACTTTGGCATTTCACATTTAGCTCCCCAATTTGGGAATAATTTGGACGGTTGGATTCTTTTTGGTTTTTTCAATTCCTCGCTCGTCGTACTGTCACTCGTACTTCTATTGTGACATGAGAATACAAATTTTTTCGTACGACGACGCTTTTTTGGCGAGTCAAAATTAATGATTCCTGGTATACCGGGGAGATTATCCTCTTTGTATTTCGTTCGAGCTCGAGGTTTTTTACGATTTATCGTCGATTCTTCGGCGGCGTTTAATTTTTTTACGCATCTGCGACGTTTTTTTACATACTCGACGATGCTCGAGTGTTTTCTCGTATTGTATCGATCACGTGAATTATCATCATCATTTTGGAGAAATCGCTTGGCCCATCGTCCATCCTTGTTGGCCCAGCCTCGCGAGACCAGATTATTTGGTTCACTAACATAATCATTGATGGACGAATCGTCTTTATCATCATTATCATTAACACAGTTCAGTTCATTGCGTTTTCTTCGTGAACGTGACTTTCTCTCTATTCGAGATTTTTTCTCTTCTGGTAATGCATCATTTTCAATGTTCGATTGGGACAGTCGCGATGATGAATTTTCGGCAGCTTCGGAATTTTCCTTGCAAGTTTCACCAGACAAATTTTCGTTTGTCAATTTTTCATCGTTTTTCGGACATTCGACGATTTGCTCGTGGCTCTTTGGCTGAATTTTTCTCAAACGTACGACCGGCAGTTTGCATCTTCGACTGGTACACACCGACGGACCAGTAATTCCAAACGTTTCTTTTCCTCTCGCTCGTTTCTGTATAACCCATAGGTGATCGCTCGTGAATACATCACTTTGAAGGATTTTATCGGATTTCGATAAGGAACAGTGTCGATGCTCCTTAATGTCAATCGCGGTGCCATTGTGTGATTCTTTTGAGGAATAATGCGAGATACCTTGAGTATTTTTTTCCTCGGGATTGAAAGTTTCCTCGGGATTTACTAGACGATCGCTCAGACTTTTGTCTATATTTTCGAAGCAATTTTCCAAATTTTCCTTGCAATTTTTTTCACCATTTTCCAATGTCTCGTTACAATTATCGAGCTCAATGACATCGTCATTCTGGTTGACTGAATACGGAGAATACTTGTCACCTGACAATGTTTTTTTCACGAGTGGATTTTCCGAACCGATGATCGAACGATGAAAAGCATCGAGACTGGCCGTAGTGCGAATTGGCATAAATCCTCTCACGTTATCATCGTCAAACAACGATTGCGACAGTCGTGAAATATTTGCCAATGGACCAGACGAGAGTCTCACTTCCCCGTCTTTCGCGACATCATCCGTCGACATTGTTCTCACCGCGGGAATACTTTTGTCCGTCACGATTGACGAGGATAGTCTTTTGATCGGACTTTTGCCTAAATTTTGTACAATTTTACTTGGCGAATTCGAACAACTGTTAGAAGCTTGAAACGAAATTTTATCCATATTATTACGTAATACTTGACTAGGTACTTTCTCATTACTAGTAAAACGAATTACGCGTCTCTTCATCGATCGCGGAGCTGCCGGAAATTTTCCACGCTCATTTCTCGTTCTGCTCGGGCGTGCCTCGATCTTTGATTTTTCTACAATTTGCAAATTTTGCAATTCCGCCCATGTCGCTACGACAACATTACTATTATGATCGGAATTGTCGTTTTTCATTATACCGAGCTCTTTAAAATTTTCCGGCTCAATCACGTTGTTTGATTCATTTTTCGTGGCTCCTTTAATCTCGGGCTCTTGTATATTTGGCTCGACATTTTCCGACGACGATGAACTATCGGGACGGACGATTGATTCTCGCGAAAGACCAGAATTTTCCGTTATTTCTCCACTTTTTGCAGTTAAATCATTTTCCACAAAATTACCAGGTAAATCGGTCTCGGTACGAGGACTCTTGTGTACATCGGGCAACGGCACATTACCAAAAAGGCTGACGTATTGATCGTGTAGTTCGGTAAGATCGGATTTGTCCAATTCGGCGCTTTCCGTAAAGCACGGATCACCATTTAGTACAGCCTCGATCGGTATCTCGTTGTCGTGATTGTCATCGATGGATTCAGCTTTATCGGAATCTTCGCTCGACATCAGTATACCAATTTCCATTGACGTGTGCATGACCTCGAGATCTGGAACGAAATCCGTATCTATCTCGAGCGAACGATCAAAATCACTGTAACCCATAGTGGCATCATTAACGAGATAATTCTCGTTTGTTATTGCCAAGGGTGTATCTTCGTGGGGCAAATGTTCGTCGTGAGAATTTTGAAAATTTTCATTCTTGCTAGAATGCTCTAACGTTTTTTCCGATGTAATATTATTCATTAACGAGCAATTACTCGTAAGTGACGTAATTTTCATAATTTTATCCCGATTATCCGATTTTCGCGATTCCGTGATAATTTCACACGTACCATTGTATTCCGGCAGATGACTGAAGTCTTTGGCACTCGTTCGATTCTCCTGTACATCCTCGTTGTCGGAATTCAAGAGTGTTGGCGATACATCACCAGCTCCATCATACTGCGGCAAACGACAAATCCTCGTATCCTTCCTCTTCCTGCTGTCGTTATCGTCATCGTTCTCGCCACCGCCAGCGCCACCTTCCCCATCTTCCCCCTGGTTGACTGATTTTGACGAACCTGCGGAAACCTCCCAGGGCGACAAGAATGGACTGAAGTTTACCATACTCGGGTGATCCTTGTCGTTTGACGAATTTTTCGGTTCTATAGCTTGTTCAACGGGATTCACCACGATGTCGAGTGAATCCAACGAGTCCAATTGCAAACACGTTAGATTAAGATCTGCCACATCCTCGTCTTCGTTTTCGCTCTTTTCGTCGTTCAATAATACGGATATCTGAGAACCCAGTATGCTATCTGTATCCACAGATTCGAGATTTTCATCACCCTCGTGAGCTAATTGAACTAAGAGATCGACCAGTGGCATATCCTCAGTTCCCACTAAAAATTAACAAAAAACAAAACAACGATTTGTTTTTTGTTTTTTATATCGAAAAATTTATATCGGAAAAACCGGCTCTGTTAATTCATCCGTTTATATCCATATATTCGAACATTCCGATAATTTCGTTTATCATTCGAGATTTTAATTAATTGCTTCATATTGGATCAATGAACAAATACGTCTACAAATAACTAAATGATAAATTATGAAATACTCACGAATACTAGAATCTTGTGTATTTTGACTAGTCGCATTTACTGGAGAACCAAGAAAGCTTCCCGATGAATCGTCTCGGGCGAGAGAAATTTTCTCGATCGTTTGTACGGATATGTTTTCTACATGAGAAGAATTCAACAAATTCTCACCATCTTTAACCTCGGCAGCATAAGCGACCGATCGATTTGGTGTTGTGGACAATGTACTCTCGTCGCACTGTGAAAAATAAAAGGAGAAAAAAATATCGTTAATACGATTTATTCTTCCTGAAGGTGAAAAAAAAAAAAAAAAATGTATTTTAAATTATTTTGCTGTTTTTACCTGGGAAATCGTTAAAAGTCGTCGTGTTAGTCTTTGTTCCTGATAAATATCACTGTCCGTAGGATTAAACGTTGGTCTTGGCGGACTTTTTGGATTAACGAGTTGCGAATCGCCACCCTCAAGTCCAACTTGTGCTCTTCTGGCTCGTTCTTCATCCCAGATCGCGGCCAGGCCTGGATTCAAATCGAGATTCTTCTCGATCTCTAGCCTGTTCATGATATCCGACGCCAGTGCGTCTATCTCCATCTCGCATGTACTCTGACGCTCGATCTTCGCAGGCAAATAAACTATATCGCTATTTTCCGAATTTACACTCTGGCCGGATGATGCCAAATCGGCGAGTGTTTGGGTCAATCGACGATGCTTGACGGAACGTAATTTTATGAGACTCATGCCGTATATATTATAGTCTATCATAAACTGGAGTATGTAATTTATGTGAGACTCGTGAGGCTGAAGATTCTGGTTGAGCACCAACCCGTTCTATAAATGAAATTTTGAGAAATCGTTAGAAATGTTTAATTTATCAAAATAATTATTTTTCTCTTCATTCTCGCGCAGTCGTAACAAATTTTACAAACCTGCAACAAATCCGCTGCTTTTTTTATCATAGCTGGATTATAAAAATATATCTTTAAGAATTGATGCTCCTTTCGATGATATCCGTAAAATGGCCTGAACATAGAAAGAAAGAAAAAAAAACATTGATTATCAATTTTCCAAATTTGTACAGACAATTTGTAGGGGGGAAAAAATTATACGTTCTGTTAAACTCACGTTCCAGATACACGTTGTATGGAATACACATGCTGAGTATTGGATGTTGCTGAGCCCAAAGATACGTTTATAGCTGAATCTAGCGATGTAGCCACACGATATGCTAAAATTCCCGCATCTTCTTCTCCCGTGTAAGGGACAAACATGTATGGAAAAACTCCATGTATGTGCAGACATGTTTTTTCACCTAAAAATTTCAAAACTTGCCTCTCAATCTAGTGGGTATTTTAGATGAAGGTGAGAAATAATACCACGGTCGGTATTACATTTTTTTTATATAATGCCTTTAGCAGATGGTTGAGATTTCAACGAAGGGTTGGATGATATTTGTTTATCAGTCAGTCATGTGGGCAACTATTTTTTTCGTTTAAATCTTAATGGCATTATTTCGAAACTTGCAACTATGTCTCTCGAACTTGTACCAATTCGATCAATCACCATAAGAACGAAAATGCAATATTTACCGGTTGGCGTGATGCCGAATATTCTTATTACTGGAACATGTTTTATCTCGGTTCCTCGAAATTCCGAAAATGTCGGATCCAGCTGAGGCAATGGCTGTGCCTGATAGCTGTCCACATTTACCAATCTCACGGAAAACATTGGACTTTATGTCTGCAAAAAAAAAAAAAAAATTAACACCATAATAAATAATAAATAAATGATTGTAATCAATTTTTTTCATTGTCATTGAAATGATTTCTACTCATACAATGTTGTAATGGGAAATTGATCTCAGTTACTGAAATAAAAGTTTTTAATGAATAGGGCAACCACTTGAATTACTGGCACCTTGGAGAAAACTCTTGGCAATCCCTGTAAGTGAATCGTGTTAAGTAGGAAGAGATAAGAGCAAACCAACAACTGTTATTAGCAGTGCCCAAAAGTGTTCTTTTCATGTTTAGGGCCAACTACTGTCTCCCTCACGCTATAATATAATAAACGGATATATTTATATACAATATATAAGTTTGGTTTGGCTTTATATAGTATAAAATTTGAAATGTGTTCGAAATATCATATATCTTCTTTTTCCTCTTTCTATGTAACGATTTTAATGTGAATCCTGACCTTCACTTTATTGCCACTGTTTACTATTAATGGAAGGTCAGATCAGCTACTTTTTATTTTTATATACTCCCGAAATGACGATTTTTTTTTGCTATCACCAATTTCCGGTTCGTTTATTGTCTTTGATCTGCATTCATCGCGTTATTATGACTGAAATATAGGTCAAAGTATGATTACAGAATCAAATAGTTTCAATATGGGAGAAAAACGTTTAATCGCGTATTTTTCAGGCACACATATAGAGAGGGGGAAAGAGAAAGAGAGAGAGAGAGAGCGATACGTTTGTATAGTATTACGTCTATGAAATAAGATACACGAGGCGCGTGTGCGTCGGTGTCGACGAGGGAGGGAGAGAGAGAGAGAGAAAGAACGAGACAGAGTAGAGAAAAGTATATCGAACCATCCTTGTCACTCAGTCACTCTAAGCTTATGCAGAAATTCATATTTAGGACGTACGAGAAGAGTGAGAGAGAGAGAGGAACACAGGCCTAGCGAAAATTTCACGGTCATCTCTGTCTTTTTGAGACATTATTGCACGACAAATTCACGAAAGGGCATTTTGGACGTGTGTGTGTGTACTTGAAATTTCATTCCCCGTTTATACATGGAAAAACGTAAATACTCGCGTTCAGTGCAAATTCAATCGAAAAATTTCGTAACGAAGAGATGCTCAGTATGGAAATAGCTGTGACAACACTTGACTCGAAAATCGAGTCAGAAATGATTTAATGAGGAAAAAGTATGTCCTATCCCTATCCTCGTTTCTTACACACTACAGTAAAATCACTAACCGCATAAACATTTCGATGCCCACAGGAGCATCTACTGATTTCAAACCGGGCTCGATTGAAATCAATATATGACGTGTATATTAATGAAGCATACTCACGCCCTCGTGTGCTCGTCTCTAATTCATCTACTTCGTTCGCGAAAACAGTTTCCATAAAATGACTTTTCTTACTTTTTTCCTCTCTCGCTCTTTATGGCTCTACGACGCAAGTAATACACACTGCACCGCGTTACAATTGTCCTATTTGCATCACAAAAACTGACTGCACGATTGGCTGTTTTTTTTTTTGTTCTTCACACACAATCAGCAGGAACGATCCTGCTCAATCGCGCACCTCATTTTCAAGCAATTTAACGTGTATGTGTGTTGTGTGCGCGCGCGTGCGAGAGAGAAAAGAAACATTATCGGCAAAGTTGCGGGGCGCCTACTTGTAAGATGCAACTATATGCCCCGAATACACGATATATCGTTAGAGAATCTTCACTCCCTTCCACAAAAATTGATACACCCCAAAAACCCCACTTGCCCACACACTTACGACGAAAGTAAACTATATAAAACGGCCTCTGAGCTCTCGCTATACGTACACACTGCGCTCTCTAGCTCTAGGCGCGATGTTTACTAGCGTCCTCGGCTCCCCCTCTGGCCGTTAAGAAGCAAGCGCACGCGCAGGTCCCTTGCATAACCTCGTTTTTTTTATTTATTCTCTCTCTCGATAGAAGCAAGGGCTTTTTGATGAGTACGGGCGCGCGCGCGTGCTCAAACCGGTGACGAAGCTTTCGTCGTCACCGCCATGTTGTTTTTTTTTTCATTTTTGTGAAAATTTCACATTGAATTTATAGTGAATCAGGCTAATTACGTTTGTTGGCCTGAAAAAACAAATTCATAAAACGAGCGTTTTGAAAAGTAGAATCGGATATTTGCATACAATGTGAGTGAATGAATCACTCGATACTCGATTGACGGGCGCAACGATCGTTATAATTACGATGGATTGGATCAGTGACATTAATGCCTTCTGCCGCCGCAAGTGGCGCTCGAGATCTCAAGATATTGTCTTTTATCTAAAAAGTTCAGATGACGCGTGCATTGATTTAAATTCAAGTTGAATTTTATACCGGGCAGTATTTCCTAATCTTCCTGATACGAAATATGGAAAGCACGAGATCTTATAATTATCATTAGCGCTTTGGAGTCCGCATGCGCCGTCATTTGGCGCAATTGCCGACGTGAAAAGCTGGAAAAATTATAATCCTGAAACAAATTCAAAAATGAGAATAATAGTTTTGAGTCTCGAAGTAAATTCATAATTAATCTTTGGAACGTTAAACTGTTTTACAGGCACCACATGTACAATTAGGATCGAGGGTTGCACAGTTAAAAAATACATTCTATATAGATAATATCTAAGCAATGTTCGGCAATAGGACAGATTCGTCATTCTCTCGCTTGGCGAAATATCGATCGAGATAATGGAGAGTCTCGAAACCCACTTCGACCATAATTAGGACGATGATCATCCATTCAAGACGTACGTGATGTCGATCACTGAGATGAGATGACAAAAGTTCTACCAACTCGATGCAGTGATTTATTTTCTCGTTCATTACCTGTAATGATAAAATGAAGAAAAATTTGAATAGTCTTAATTTTAATAAAACGATTTATGCGTAAATTGTATTTATTTAAGTACCCTCGTGCGTTTGGCGATACTGAAATAGCTACAGGTTTGCTGATAGAGACTCTCCAGTTCGTCCCTTTCCCAGTAAAAATCTGGTGTATCGAGTAAATCTGAACTGAGATTTATGAGATGCCTGAGAGCAAAAAGTTCACCCTGCTTTCGGAGTACTTCTTCACGAGACATTTTTATTTTTCTCCCGGCTTTGAGATCTTCGGTGACAAATTCGATCGAATCGATGTAATGATCCAACGATGCCTCCCATATGCCGAGCTTTACAGACTGTGCTATCGCGTTAGAAAAAGTATATTTGTCCAGACTCGTTGCATCGGGTGCAAGATATATATCACCGTCTTTTAGATGACTCTTTTTTCTGTAAAATGCAACATATAAAAATAAAAAATGAAATTCAAAAAAGAAAAAGAAGGAAAAAAAACATATATGATATGAAATTCAACCAACAGCGATAGGCACGCAGTTGGCGCGCGGCTCTGGCGATCACCGAAGTTAACCAGTATTTGGACGCGGTCGGTACTTTGTTCGGTGACCGCTTAGCCGCACACTAGCTGGAGCATCGAATTGCTGAGCAGGCGATCATTTTTATAGAGTTTGATGATTCCCTGCATGAATACAAAAATCTGTCGATTGTAGAGGAAACAGACGACTGTATCGGCAAAGAGAAATGACAGAAGGCCAATAATTGAAAAAATTGAAAGTAGGGAAAAAAATAAATTAAAACAAAAAGTACAAAGATCATTTTACCCATTTTCGGTGTACGTGTAGGACAACATTTCACTCTCTTCCTGTATTGAAGCAGGAGAATAACTGCCGCCTTCGAAAGATTTGACGAATTGTAAAATATTGCCGCTCTCCAATTCGGGAATACTCCATAGAACGACGGTGCCTTCACGAAAGAAATATATCTCTTTTGCCTCGTGTCCAACCTCATATTTCGGTACCGCGTGTATAACATCCGGTAGAGCTGTGAAGAAAAAAATAAATAGAGTTTCAATTCGGTAATGCAACAAAACAGAAAGCACGAAGAGATTTTTTTTAGGAAATTTAAGATTGGTAGATTGAAACTCATCTTATTATTATGCGATTCATACAAATTTATTAAAGTAACAACAAAAAATGAACAATCGTGTAACAATCTTTTGTATATTTCGCTGGTGTAAATTGTCAGAATTATCCGCTATCGTAAAAGTTTTATTAAAAAAAAAAAAAAAAAATTGTCTCGATATATATGTAAAATCCGTGAGTGCATAACTGTAAAATCGCCAAGTTGATCGAGTCATCGCCGCTTCGTTCATGATTGTAATTAAAATTTCGTTCGAACACCGAGATTAAACAATAATTTCATTTTTTGTTCACGATAATTAAAAAAAATCAGTCGATGAGATAAGGACTGTCACAGGCACCAGCACCACTCATAACACCACCCTCATTCGAGGATGCTAATTTGGCTCGCAACATGTGACCGACTTGTTTGTTCAAAATTATATTGTCCGAGTCGCCAATCACGACACCGAAAATCCCAAGCTCTGTGCACACTTCTTTGAGCTCGAGATCCGTATTGCTACCCGGACGTATGAGATAATTCATCTGTACTGGAGGATGAATCCGTCCCATGAGAATGTAAGCGGCACGATCGCGCTGAGACTTTATCGATTCGAGCAATACTTTTATTTCATTTCCATAAATATTATTGCCACCACCCTCGCGCTGCGGTTTCAAAACGAAACGTTCAGGGTCAGAGATTGCCATTTCCATTGCAGCATCTCCATGTTCATTGAGTTCCAAAGAATAGAGGCCTGAAAATTTTGTCAATTTTATTTACTCGACACATCAAGCATAGTCATTCAGTTATCCTAACGATAAAATTGAATAATAAATAATTGTGTTAAAAAATAACGTTGAAAACATAAAAGAGGAATTCTTTAGCTTATATTAAAGAATATAAATAGTTCGCAGGAAAAAAATATCGAAACGTAAAAGTCGTAATTTTCTATCAACATTCTAAAGAAATTTTTGTCACAATTACGCCAACTTTATAAAATTGATTTTTCTCCAAAAAATATGAAAAATATATTTTTTTTAATCACAAAACATAATGAAAAAGAATTCATCCAAAAATTGGTACGAAACTACGACGACTTTTACTTTGCGATTTTTTTTGTCTTATATTTTTCACGATACAACTGGGAAAAAAAAAAAAACGAACAGAGCATTTTCCAAACGGTTGGATTAAAAAATCAGAAATACTTCACAGAAGGTCCTTTATTCCAGTGCGACAAACTGGCAAAGTTTAGAAAAAAATCTGTGGCTTCAGCAATCAAAAAATTGATGGGATTGGTGGAGAGAATACTTCGTATAGATTTCGAACAAAATCTGTTGAACAAACATTATAGATAATGAGTTACCAAGCTCTCTTACTCGTAAATATTTCTCTCACTCGTGCAGCCGATTTCTCATTTTTGAGGTATCGCGTTACGACTCCTGGCTTCGCAAGTGCTTGTTGAACTTTTTTTGATCCAGCCAAATGATACTGTATTGAAGGACATTTGATAGCAAGAGATCTTTCAATCAACAGCCTAACATCCCATTCATTACTCGTGGGATACTGCCCTGGCTCATAACCGCATCTGAAATAAACTACAGCCACGGGTGTTCCATTGACGAGCAATTCTTTCTCATCTCCCAGTTTCGCTTCCTCCGCTAGCTCTGTGAGCGTTTTTCTCGCTACCCTGACATTATTATTCTGACGTCGAATTTCAAACTCGTGAAATCTCTGATCGCATATGTTGTAAGTGACGTCTTCGATGATAAAGAGAATTATTGATCTAAAATATAAATCGTCTGCGTATTACTGTCGCAAAGCCCTTTGATAAGTGATATTAAGAAAATATTTTTAAAAAAATCACAGAAACGTCACACGCACTTTGGATCATTGTAAATTTTCCAAGCTTCGATCATACCACTGCAGAGACCTTGGAGAGCTTTGTTATCCGGTATATTGTGCAATTTTTTATCAAGACCCAACTCTCCTAAAACGTATTTATGAAGATTCGTGGCTGATGGTCCGAGCCAACCAAAACCAGAGGCTATCGTATTAATCTCAACTTGTTTCCAGCAGCAAAAAGCTTTGGGAACTTGGGCACTTCCGTTTCCGCAGCAATCGCTCTCCAGCATCAAATCCGAGCGCAGCAGACCGAGAGAAATTTTTTGAGCAAATCCTTCGTCGTGTACCATCTCGTAAATCTCAAATAATTTGGCCGTGAACGAATCCACCTTGATGGTCTCATTAAGGGTTTCCTTGAGAAAATTATAATCGTGAGCCACAGCATGCATGAGAGTATTCAGTATCAACTGAATTTCGCAGGCATTCTCAAATTCTTTGCGTGGAAATGATGAAGGTAGAAGAGCGAATGGCGCAAATTGAGCACCTTCTTTGCTAAAATTTGTCTTTGATCTCATCAGCATACCGTGCAGGAGAGCCCAATCTTTGGCCTTTTCCGCAAGCTCCGTTAGCTCGTGATTAGCCAATGGCAAATTGACACATGGTGTCATCATTAATTTTTCGTTCTTCTGCATTTTTGGATAATCAATGAGAAATGTCTGAAAAATAAAGATCTGATAGTATTACGTTTTATGAGAAATTATTTCAAACATCCGGAGGAAATAAAAGTATCTTGCATATAAAACTTGCATGTGTTCTTCACTAACAATTTTTTCCAATTCAGAGCAACTGTGAAAAAATGCAATGTGCAAATTGTAATTATGCATCTTTTTACTCCTTTCACTTTGGGTAAATAATTAGATGTTTTATTTGAGTTTAATTACGAGAATTGAAAAAAGAACAAGAATATTTGTTCACTTTCGCCACATTGAGCATCAAATATTTTCAAACATTATTACTGTATTTGTGAAAAAAGTTATCAATAACTTCAAATTTACTCGAGGTAGAAGATTTACACGAATTTTAGAAAAATTATAAATTTCGATTTCTCGGCAAATTTAGTATTCAACATTCTTTTCCGATTGTCAATTTGTGGAAAAAGTTTTGGCTCGATATTTTCAAATTTGCCGGAATTCAGATCAAATACAGACATTTAAAAAATAATCATACATATTTATTAGATTTATCTTGTATGAATTCGAGTAAAAAAAAAATGGTAAACAGACAGTGATATTTTACATGTTTGCAAAATTTTACTACTCCAGCATAAATAATTCTCGAATTTAAGGCATTTTCATTTTGCAAGATCCACATCACACACATGAACATTTTTTTGAACAGAATTTTTGGATTTTATAAATACGCAATTTCAAGTTGATTTTGAAAAAAAAAATCCAGAGATGTTATTTTCACCACCATAAAGCTCTAGAAAGAAGCGAAAAATCTCTTATATATAACATAAAAATTTGCATGGCATATGGTGTGATGTTAATACTTCTGGATGAGAAATAAGAGAAAGAACACTGGCAATGACTTACGCGAAGTATTGTTCTGCCCTAATAAAAATAAGATAGAACTGATAAAAGATAAAAATGTTATGATTGCATTTCTGCCAAAAAAATTGATTATATAGATTCGCAACCGTAATTTAAAGGAATCCTCCATTTCCCACTATTTAATTCGCAATTCAAAAAATTATACATACAGCATATAAGAAATATGAAAATTCATAATTAAACTTACCTTCGTCTTGTATATGGAGATGCAGCATTGATCTCAAACTGGTCCATGAAGGGAAATCATCTCAACTATTACACTCTCGCGTACTAACTCAAATTTCAACAGAATATCGTCATTACATTTTCTTGCACAGATGAAAGTCATTAATGTATTTGAATAGTGACTAGCAGTTTACCGAAGAATTGCGCATATTTTTTTTCAAACAATCGGTTGCAAGTGATAAAACTGCTAATAATTAATGGCGAATCTCGAGGTGGGGAATTTCGGCAGCCATCTTGGATTTTAGGGTTACGTTCATTTAGCGCACATGTGCTCCGAAAAATTCGCAAGATTCGAACAATAAAAAAATAAAATAGCACTTTTATTAGAAAATACATTTTTTTCATTTAGATCCAAAGTCCTAATTTAACATTACGTAATTCTTGTTCACGTGTCTAATCTAATTAGGGCGTTTAATCTTTTTTTCTATAAATTACTCTCCTCTGTTCAATTCCAATGCGGTCCATTTTCAAAAATTGAATGTTTTATGATCGCAGAATAATCAATGAAAATTTGTATTCTCAATCAAACAACGAAATACCTATCAAAAATATATGACTCATATTTTTAGGATCTTTCTCTCTGTTCAACTCCAATACATTCCATTTTTGAAATGTAATGTTATGATTATTCATGCATGATAATCAATAAAAATATATATCTTTCTCCCGATCAAATCATGAAATAGATAATAGAAATATATGACTCACATTTTGAGGATGTATTAATTTTTTTTGGAGCATAAAGATCCTGTTTGAGAAGTCCTTCCATAAGAATCTCCAGATTGTACTCTTCAGCAGTTGCGATAGCCTTGACATTCCAGAACTACGAGAAAAAAAAAGTGTACATTCGAGAAGTAGCGAAATAAACAAACGAGAATCCACGAGTTTTGAAATATTAGACAAAAATCATAAACGATGACTTACTCCTGGCTGTGCGATCTCCTCGTCGTCCGAAATGACTCTTTTCTTTCTCAGAGGTCTCTTTTTCATCTGCAATGGTGGCATTTTCTCCTGAATCTCCTTCGGAAGATTGTTTTTATTGCTCAAATTTCGTCTTGTCGCAGAGTCGAGCATGACAACATTACTACGGCACAAAATCGAGCGAACCTCAAAACATCGAGGCGCGTCAAATGTTGTTTTTCGACATACATAGATCGTGCCGATATTTCTCACGAGAACAATTTTACTGACGGTACTCGTCGTGACGCCAAATAATCGTTGAACACTCGCGAAAATCATGTTTATGTACTTTTGTTTTAATACGAATTAGCCGGTCCTGACAAAAGCGAAATTTTGTGAAAAACACCGAACAAAAATAACATATGATTTACGGATATATCACGATAATGGATCTTCACTTTTTACCGGAAACCCTTGAAAATGCTATTTTTTACTTTGTTACCGAATAATAATAGCATGACAATATTTAAAGTGATGACTTTACGTAGGTAGAAAAAACAACCTCACAAACTTTTGTCACGCGTGTTTTACTGGCCATCCCTTTCAACGTCTTATTGCCAACTACGAAATGTAATGCGCCAAGTGCTAATGCGCGTCCAAGTTTGAACGTAGCCTTCTCCCACTCTCTCAAAATGGCTTTGATGAGTCACGTGTTTTCCGCCATGATGCTGGCATAATTTTCCGTTTTATTTACAACTGGACGTTTTAACAATTTTCACGTTAATTTAACAATAATTTATTGGCAGGATGACTACAATGGCTGGTTCTACACGTCAGTGATTAATTTTCATTTATTAATTTAGCCAAATAACCTAAATATATTCACATTTCATGCACGTTTGAAAAATAAAGATTCAGAGTATTTCTTCGTTTTTTGTTTACAATATTTACGTTTAGAAAACGTGTGTTTGCCGCTTCCGAACACAATAACAAATGCGATAACGACTTACGAGGGCCGTGAGCAATTTTTGATCAAATATCTTGAAAAGTTATTGCCCACAACTGACAGTAAGAATGTACTCGAAGAATTGAAAAGGGTGAGTATATAAATAAACCAAGATGAAACGAAGGTGTAAAATATTTTCTTAAAATGAAATAATGAATTATCAATTGCAGACGTTTATTTTGGACAAGCATAAATCGTGGCGTGATAAAAAAGCGACAAAGGGGGCAAAGACCAAAAATTATTCGAGAAATAAGTTCTTGAGGTATAAAATTGTTGGAAAAAAGCATGGTCTCGTTTATGAGGAACTTTTGCCATTAAACGAAATTTGGATTGAGTACATAAGGCAGAATTTGGGCATCAGAGATTTTAAGAACTTACCGAAGAGTCCCACAGAATCCAATTGGGAAACGATAAATCAACGATTGTTGAAAGCCGATTATCATGGCGCTATAATCGAAGTGGTCAGATCTAAAAGCTCCAGCTCGGTGGGAATGAAGGGCATAATCCTTCAGGAGACCAAGAATTGTTTTAGAATTCTTACAGCGGAAGATTGTTTCAAGAGTCAGTATTGATTATTCTTTCTCTTCATTTTAATTTTGTATCAACAATCTTCGTTAAATTACATTAAATTAAATTATTTTTTTTCAGCTGTACCAAAGGATTCGTCAGTACTAAAGTTTCACTTGCCAAACGCATTTCTCGAAGTATTTGGCAAAGAGCTCTGCTTCAAACCTGCTGAACGTACGGTTAAAAAATTCAAAGCGATTCACCTCGGTGAACTCTGATATTTTTGCGGTAATAAATTCGAACAAAAAAGACTGAAATAAAACTCTTGACTCTTAACGATATCCGTTGAACAGGCTTCCATTTATTTCGAACTACGAAGAGCATTTTTCAGCACATTCGTTACATTTTACAGCACAAGAACGACGCATAAAACGTGATTCAGAATCCGTTCTCCCAAATCAGTCGACTACTATACGTATTTTTTTGTTTGTTTTAATTTATTCATTTTCTTCCATTTTATTTGCATTCTCCTTAATTATTTCATTTTTTTTTTCATTCGTTAATACGACTCTGTCGTATTATATATATATATATATATTACATTAATTACCAATATAATATATAATAATATAATTATATATTTATAATTTTTATGTATAATTATCAATCATTCTTGCTTAACTCGCATTTCTTTTTTCTTGCAATATTTCGATAATAGCAATAATAATAACCGTAAATAATAAATCATGATGATATCAATACAGTAACAACGTACGTTTCATAAGCGGTTCTCCATGAGTGGCTCAATTGTGAAATTATTTATTGGGGATAATCTCGTTTTTCTTTTTATTTTTTTTTTTAATAATTTTATCATTACAAGGTCGATTTTTTGGCGATTTTCACCAACGTTGGAGGGTTCGACTGTGATAATAATTTTAAGGGAATGTCTTAAATATTTCGCTCACACCACCCAACTCAACGCTCTCGTACCTAAAACACCGATAGCCTACATATGAGCTACCCTGCTATTTGAAAAGTTTTACACGCAGAACATATCTCGCTTCCTTTAACGCATTTTTTTTTGTTTACTTTTTTTAAGTTGCTTTTCTCCAAATAATTTGCCAATATCTCTCCGTCGTTTTATTTTTATTTATTATTTTCGTCGTCTCAACTCGTAATTATCCTTGTACCGTTGTTTCTCTCAACTCTGAATTGGTTCACCAGTTAATCGTATAATACAATAAATATCACGACAGTGGTAACGTAAAAAAAGAAAACGGCGATTTTCGGTAAATTCATTTCGTGTGATAAACGAGCCTATGTGCATTAAAAAAAATCAATTCAGCGCAATTGTGAATCATGCATTTATGAATAATCGATTGAACAGATAGAAGAAAAAAAAACACGAGAAAGATGGTTGTAATAAGATTCATAAGAAGTTTCTATAAAAACGATACAGATTCGCAACAGTTGAAAATCAAACGATTACAAAAAACGTACCCCCCCCCTCCCCCCCAGAACATTAATAAGATCTACGGATTCATGGATAAGAAGGAATTAATTTATCACAATGGTCTAATGTAACGCGTTTTTAAATGTTGGTGATCCGAGTACGAAGGAGTCTCTCGTTGAAAATTTAAGAATTATTATTATATAAGCTCGTCCGTGTTTGTCGAGGCAGAAACACAAAGAAGTAACGATGAATACGGAAGAAGTCAATGGATGTACATAAATATACACAACTCACAATGTTGTAATTGATGAGTGTATATGAGGGCAAAGTAATGTGTAAGAATTTTCCAGAATACCATTTATCGCCCGTTATTCCATATGGACTTTAAGAGAAGTTTTTTTTTTCGCATCCACGAGCTAGTTCGATAGCATTAAGGTAATGTGCAGGATGTTTCCGGTGTATCTCTCTGGTCACTCCTCTCGCTCCTTTATGATCGCCGATCGCGCTATCTCTCTCACACCCGTGCAAAATCCGGTCTATAGCTCATCACACATTAATGGGCTTGAAATTTGGAAAAGATTATTTTATAGGCCCCTTGGATGCAGTTTTTTTCTTCCATTTATCTAGTTGCCACGTTGCTTCGATCTACCATTATGTAAACGTTATTATGCTAATGAATAATTCGCACAATTTTGTACCGTTAAAACGCAAATTCGGAAAATATTCCACGACATTGGCCGATGTAGAAAGAACGACCGATAGGAATTTTTCTTAGTACGGAGTTCTCGAGCGATTTACGGGATCGGAAGATCGATAGAAAAAGAAACTCTCGAGGGTGACGAAGAAAAAAAATACAAGACAAACATAATATGAAAGTTAATATAATCTAATCCACGGTGTCTCGGAAAAAAAAAAAAAAAAAATTGAATAATCGATAAATATACATGTACTGTACTAACCGACAATTACGAACAAATAGTCGTTCATGCTTTTTACGTTTGATCTGCCGTTGAAAAATTAATTAGTTCAAAACGCAAATTAACATCAAAGATATTATTCGCGAAATAATCACGATTATTTTTCCTTTTCGAAATTATTCACTGTAAAAATCGTAATTATATTAATGTTTTTCTTCTTTTAGCTTGCTTTTCTTTTTTTTTCGATGATTTTTGCCGTAGCCTTGGCTACAAAGATCAATAACGTATGTATAATGTCGCGCCAGTCAGCGAGAGCCATTCGCGAATAATTTCAAAGTGTCAATGAGCTATTGCAATTTTTTTTTTCTTTTTTTTTCTTCACGAAATTAGCAGTAATTAATAGTTATTATCGATGAATCGGCTGGAAAGTCGATAGCCCGTGTTTCTCAATCTTTTATCTCTTTCTCATTCCAAGGCGTCAATCGTGACAATTTCAATCGGACGGGCTGACACTAGGACATTTTATCCGTTGCGTCAAACAAAAAAAAAAAAGTCCAGGCGCGCGAGGACTTTTCTCTCTCTCGCTATCTTTTTCCAACGAAAACCGTGATCATTTTTCTTCTGCTTTTGTCTTAACTTTTTTTCTCGTTATCGTTTTTTTTTGTTTGTTTTGTTTTATATCCAGCGTTCGATTATTGACTACGAACTAACGGCATTATCCTTGTTCTAGCTAAACCTTAAGAAATGTGAATATTGTTGATCGGTGCTGCAGAGCGTTTCATTCAGCGCGTCTCACATACCGTAGCCCTGATAGGCTGCGGCGGCTGGCGCGTACACGCCCTGAGCTGGAGCACCGTAAACAGCCTGAGGCGCGTAACCAGGTGCCATCATGCCCGGTCCAGCTGTCAGCATCAGTTGAGGTTCGGCTGAAAAAAAATGTTAATGAAATTTAAAAAAAATGTAAAAAAAGCTTGTTGACTTTTTGCTGTTTGTGTACGTTTATACATTATGCGGTGTTTTTTTTTCTTTCACTCACGCATTATCATAGGCTTGTGTTCCTCGTGATCGGTCTCCTCGACGCGTCGACTCTCGGCTTCCTCGAGTTTGTCGACCTGACAATGCAAAATATAATAATTTTAAGATCGAAATAATATTAAAAAAAAAAAAAATACTCTCACGAGGAAATGTTTATCTGAATATTGTCTTTGATCCACTAACCTTTGTGATGTATTCGCGAGCTACTTGGATTAGATAGGGCATAGCAAAGTGTAGAATACGATGTCTCCACGCAAGTTCAAGAATAACGTCAGGATGCAAAAGATCGTAACAATGGAAGAGACAAGCGGCAAAACAATCCTTCGATCCTCTCTCGAGGAACCATTCGAGCAATTCTTCGGCGACATCGGCGTTGCGCGATTCTGCCGCGTATTCCATAGCATCCCTGTTGCATTTTATGATTAATTTTTATGGAAAAAAAAAAAAAAAAAAAATCATGTCCAACAGGATAGACAGTGAAAAATTATATTTAGAAAGAAAAGGCCGACTCACCGGAAAAGTCTGTCTTTCTTGCACAATTCGACAGACTGTTTCCACCTGTTGTTTCCTTTATAAAGATAGGCAGCGATTCTTCGAAATTCAATCAATTCGTGCTTCTCAAGCTGTTGGGCAAGTGCAATATTGTCAAAATTGTCAAATGCGTCTATCGACGTTCTCAGGCCCTGATAATCCTCCTCGTCAATAAGAAGACCATTTAGAGCCTCATTTATTGCCTTGTTGTTCAATGCCTGAACGGATCGGAGATATGGCTTTACGAGCTGTAAATGTCCAGTTCTTGTGAAATATGCGACCGATCTTGTGTGATCCATTCGTGGTGCAAGTACCAAAAGTATATCGTTCAACAAGAGTGGCTTGAACTCGACGTAAAATTGTATTGCTTTGTAGTACAATTCGACATTGGCGACTTTAGTTATAACATCCTTGAAATGACCCTCTCGCCATGCCTCGGTTGGATGTTGCATCATTGCGAGAACGGCATTATCGTATTCCTCATATTTGTCATACAGAAATACAAGCTCAGCCCACAAATGAGCTGATTCGGCTGCGCGCAAAACCTTAAAAGATTCACGAGAGATAATAAATTGCGGGATTATTGATTGAATCAAAATGAATGAATATTGACAGTAATAAAATGAAAATTATTAAATAAAATACGAAATTTCTTATTATCATGATTGAAAAAATAAGGATAAATATGAATTTATACCTTTGGTATATTGACGCGTGACCAGAATAATTCAAGATGTTCGCGCATTCTCTGTGGCTTGTATTTGCTATACAAAATTGCGAGTTCGGTGAACATTCCCATGTGAGCACGTTCGAGACCGAGGGCCGCTTCTAATAGATTTATAAGCTCCTCAAAGTGTCCACGATCTTGATAATAATTTATAAGATCCTCGAGCTCATCGGCGTGAACGACAATGTGAAGGCCGCACATTTGTGCAAGACGAAATTCACCGCTGTCAACGCAAGCGAAGCAAACTTCTTTCCAGGTTCGCGTGGAATTTGCCTTTCGAGCACTGTCCACGGCACCCTGGAATTCTTTCAGATGCACCAGAGTGATTGCCAATCTCGCAAAGTTCGAGACATTGTTGTACAGAAGCTTCGCGGCATCGTACATCTTGTCATCGAAGCATCGGTCGCCGATCTGAAATTAAAATTGAAAACGAAAAAAAAAAACGTTCAGATATTATCCACTCCAAATAGTCACCATAATTTTTCCTACACACAGTATATTTATTTATTTATTTTATTCTAAAAATATTGAGACGCTACGAAAAATATCGCGCTTTTAAAACCAAAAAGGCGTATATTTCATGCTCATACACACCCTTAAGGTTTTAGCCACGCAATGTCAAATACCATTATTGAGGTAAACCAGAAAGTACAAATATGATAATTTTCAAAATATATATTGTGTTTAAATATCGGCCGGAAAATATTTGTTCCCTGTAAAAAAGATGTTCAAACGGTGACAGTTATTTTTTATGCGAAAAAGTGTCCCATGCGATTTCATAAATTGTTATTACAAATGAAACACTGCAAAACTGCAACTTCAGGCTGCAAATGTCCAATTTACGTTATTTTGAATGCAATTATCTCAGAAATGAGCAGGCGAATTTTTTTAAAATTCAGTTCAGCTACTGTAAATTGTAATAACAAAAACGAATAACGATAATAATACCTTCTGTATATCGGCATGATTCGGTCCAGAGATGAATTCTTCGAGATCGGCGAGTCTGTTTGTACGAGCATAGGCGTAAATTAATTCGCTCTCGATGAAAGATTCACGTGCCTTCTTACGAGCCATTTGCAAGTAACGGACAAGATCCTCCCAGTGTGATGTACGATGGGCCGTTTCGACGACATCGACGTATGCCGATGGATCGTCTGCCTTGATAAAACTGTCGATGGCTTCTTTAACGAGGCCCTGTTGCAATTGGGCTCTAGCCAACTGAGACCATACAGCTGGCTCGTTGCATCTGTAATCGTAAAAATTAAAATATAAGACATTCAAGAAAATTCTATTCGCATTAATCCTGAGAGGAAAATTGATCGCCAAAGGTCATCTTACCGTTCGGCAAATTCATAGGCACGATCAAGATTGTTGACCTGTTCGATAAGCACCTGAATGGCCGAAGTATTGACATCGAATTTCTTGAAAATCGCAAATGCCTCCTCGTACAATTCATTGTTGATCGCGATATTGGCAATATCAGGCGCATCATAATTATCCAAACGATTGATGTACTCCATGACTCGTGTACGATCGGCCTTTATAGCGGTGAGAATTAAGAGATTTTGAAGATTTCGATGATCACTAAAAACGCTGCTGTCCAAAACAATTTTTTCCAAAAGTTCGATGAGCTCATTTGGCAAATCAGCAGTCATGAAAGCTTTCACAGTGACGGATATATCTTCAGGATCTTGAGTTTCCGAGAGTGCAGTTTGTACAACCTGATCGATCAGTGGTCTCTTGTAGGGATTGCTCTCGAGCAAAACTTCAGCCCATAAATCAGGATCACGACGTCTGACCAAATATCTCGCTTCGCTCTTGAACAAACTGTTCTCATTGCAAACGCTTATCAATTCGCGATCACACTGGCCACGCTCGTAAGCGATGCATGCGAGATGAGGATCACGTTTTTCGCAATATTTACCGACAACTCGGCTATCGTAAAATTGATTCTCCTTCAAAAATCTCTCAGGATTGTTGTTGCTGTCGATGTAAATTTTTGCGAGTGCATTATGAGTGGCTGGCTCTACGCACCCTTCGTGAACTCGCGATTCGAGCCAGGGTAAGAGAAGCTTGAGACGATTCCGTTTCTCGACTTCCTCGACGAGCTCGTCAGTCGAAAATTGTCCTCTCACAACGAGAATAAGATTTTTTATAATATCCTCGGAACAATCGACATCCAAGAGACCACCAACGACAACCGGAAGTCGCGATGGGTTTACTTTTTGAACGTATATCTCGATGTATTTTTGTAAATTATTACGATAAAGATAGAGCACGAGATCGTGAACAAAGTCAAAACGATCGCAGACTATTATCAATGGCAATTGATCGGATAATTTTGCCTCCTTGAGAAAATTCTTGACGCGCTCGGCATTGTAACAATTGCTCTCACGACAAATTCTCTCGACCTCCTTGATCTGTCCGATTTTACACGCAGCCTGAATATACTTGAAGTGAACCTCCTGGTCTTGGCTGAAATTCACGATCGAGCCAAGAAAATAAAAAAGACCCTCGTACGATTTGAAACTTTCGAAGAGATCTATGAGCGATTTTGTGGTCAATTGTTCGTGATACTTGGTCGCTATTTGTACGCATATCTGGAGATTCTGTCGTATATTCGCGGTTAGCATCGCTTTGAGACATTCGAGGGAATCCTCGACCGAGAGAGTACCGAAAAAGCCAACTAGCCAATCGGGTGACAAAAGATGCGTGTGAACGACTGCACGTTTTATGTCATAGAGATCGGTATAATGCTCGAGGGCACGTTGCAAGAGTCCAGCTTTCTCGCACAATTGGGCAACATGAGCTCTATCGTAATGAGTAAACATCTGGTTGCCGAGAATCGCGTCAGCCACTTGAGGGGCAGACATGAGATTCATCTCGAGCAAACGAGTCTGAAGGGCTCCCTCACTCGGCCGATTATTCTTCAGTGCATCGAGGAGAAAAGCAGTGCACTGCTGGACCATATTTTGCTCCATGAATATATCGACGATCTGCGAAAGGACAAATTACGAGTAAAACCATGAGGAAAAAAAAAAAAAAAAAAAAAAAGAAATTCAGTAAAAAATCATGAAAGAAATTTTGGTAAATTTGCGATTAAACGATTCCAGGTGAATTACGAGTCTACTCACTTGATTAATATCAGCCAACGGCTCGTCGTCCTGCACAAGCATCTGAGCAAAAGCCACGCCCTGATCGGGATTGATTCTCATGACGTTTCTCAACAAAAATACATAATCCGGCGTGTATGAGACTTTCTTCGCGTACAGAACGATCTTTTGAAATTGTCCCGTCTCGGCAAAGCACTGAATAACTTTGTTTGGCACATTTGCACGGAGATAAACACTCAGAGCTAATGTAGGATCTGCCTGTTTAACAAGATCACCCAATTCCTCGCTACACTCGAGCTTATCCTCTTTGAGCCATTTTTCCAGCAACTGTTTGCGTCCCTGCACCAAAACTGGACGACACAACTCGAGCGATTCGTACTTGTTCAATTGTCCCTGATCGAGAAGAATTCCGAAATACTGCAGAAGTGGCGATGTTTGTCCCTGAGTCGCTGGAACCTGACCAATTAACAAAAAAATCACGTGTCGATATAACGAAATGTTTGAGTCAAATAAAACATCCAACTTTCTGATATCAAAATAAATTTTCGTGCATTCGAACTATTGCACCATGTGTAACTTTTTTTTATCGATAAAAAATCATTGCGTAAATATTAAGGTTTAAAGTCGAAAAAGAGTGTTGAAATTTAACCTTTTCGAAATTTTCTTAAAATTGTCATTTGATAAATTTGTCACTCTGAACTGTCTTAAAAACTATACGTTGTTTGATAAAAAAGAGATTAATAACGTTGATTTAATTTTTTTAAACTTAAAAAATCTATATTTTCTCATCTCATACCAATTTGATTCCTTGAGCTGGCCACTTTGCTCCATAAGAGGTATTAAAAAATCTCAAGTATAATTTGAAAAATGTTTACCTGTTGGAATCGTTGAATGGTCGCGGGTGTTCGGAGTATTCCCTTTGGCGCATTAGCTGCGACTTTGGCAGCTTCCGCGTATTGTCCATTTTGAAAGAGCATATTGAATTTTCTGACAAAAAGATCTTCGGCACCGGAAAGATTATTTCTAACTGCCATTCTCAGTGCCAATTCAGGATTTTGCAATACACCATTGATGTAAGGTATGATATTTTCCTCCTCGACGGATACCGAGAGTACTTGACCTTTACGATTGACACCGATGATACCGCCCGATGCCTCATGGGGTGCAGTAACGAAGATTGTTTCGCCGGAAATACGATTCATGAATATACACGTGGCCGATTCAATGTCGTACATGTGAATGTAGCCGTATTTCGTAATGAGATAGATAACATCGTATTTCGAGCTGACTTGCATTGCAACGGGAAAATCATTGCCAGCTTCCGGTGGAAAGAAAACGTCAACGGCTTTTTTTGGAAATGGATGATTACCAGCTGGTGGCTGTCCAACCTCGATTATGTGCAATTTTGCACCTTGAACGGTTCTAACAGCGAAACAAAAGAGATTGCTCGGTTCGGCATTGCCTTCCATCTTGAATTGAGCGAATGAAGCTGCGTGTCCCTCGATCGGTTGGGAACATTTACGCTCAACCGAATAAAGCTGCATAGCCCCAACAACACGATTGTGCTGAGCCGATATACCGATCAAGAGGAGCCAAGTTTGCTTAGGATCAGTTCGATAATTGATTATCTGACATCCGTTCAGTGATGAGTGACGCTCAAACATTTTCGTCGGTGTCGAATCACCCTCCATTGACCAATGATAGACGGCCATTTCCGTAACGAGTGCCAGAGTGTTGAGCGATATCCATTTCCAGAACACAACATCCTCGGTCATTACGTGAGCCTTCATCTTTGATTTCATCTCGATGTTGAAGATTTGCAAAGTTTTTTGAGCTGCATTTTTTATCATAAAAGCAGAAATCAGTAATTGGGTAATTTTTTTTGTTTTGGGTTTTTTTCGGAGATTTTTTCTTTTATTATTATTATTATTATTATTATTATTATTATTATTATTATTATTATTATTTTAGGTGTAGAGGACTTCGACTCACCTTTCAGAGCGATTACTTTACTGGCCGGATTCATAATCGCAGAATCGGCGGAAATTGGCCTCCTTATGGGATTTGCTGAGTCGTTCATGTCGATTATAACAACCTGAGCTGTATCACCGACTTTTTCACGCACACATATGAATTTGTCGGATTCCATGGTGAGTGTATTGAAGCTGACATTGCTCGCGTTTATTCCCACAGCCGTTAGCTACGAGAGAATAATACATTTCATACTTTTTCCAAAATACTCAAGCTATTTTCTTTTAATTATGTTGATTAATGGTATTTTAAGTATCTTAACAGTTTATTAATATTATTTATTTTACGATTGAATCTGATTCATAGTGGGATAGAAATTTACTCTGCGACCTTTTCAATGTCCTGTTTCCCGTATTATTGCAATAAGAAACTTCAAAACCCATTAATTTGTTATTTGGACAATAACGAAGAAATTGCAGTATAGTTTGTTTGTATCTCAAATTTAATGCAATCAAATTAGTGGAAAATAGAGTTACAGTCCTGAAAAAGTTTAAAATGTTAACTCTCGGAAGAATGCTGGTGTATCAAATTACCCCACAGTAAAGTTCTAGAATATTCTCAGATTAGTTGAAGAATCAATTCTGACGAATCTGATCGGATTGGTAATCTACCCTGGAAAAATAGTTGGTTTGAATTCATCAAATTGTCGATGGGCTTGTCTCTGAGAATTTCACATCCCTTTAATCTTCATCGCCACACAAAATTGCTAGTAAATGTGAATTATATTTAATAAACGATCTTCTTGTTGAAGAAATTTTCCATTGTAATTTTATCAATAAGCAAATGAATGAAAAGATATTGATATTTTATTATTTGAACTTGTTCCGAATTTGATCGTTTCCGATGAATTGTAAGTCTAAAATTTATACAGACGTATGTACAGGCACAGATTTACAAATCGCATGCGTTAGCAAATCAGGCCAATGGCCAAGAAGAAATATTACCTAATTCATAATCCAATTGTTGAAAATCTATACAATCGAACGATACTATAAAATTTTGCTTCTTCCCAAAAAACCCCGACAAAATCATGAATATTGATTATGACTTTCGAGAAATTAGATCGAAAAAAAAGAATTATCGATTTGAATATAAATTAACATTTTATCTCCGAACTGTAATATTTCATTATCGATTTTCTTAAAGTGGAAGCGTCACGTGACGCCCAGCAAGTCTGACAAACACGATTCGTGTTTGTAACCCGTAAAACACAAGAAAAAAAGATTTAATTTTCCAAATGTAGGCGGAAGCGAATGAGACTCGGAGAGGAGATAGGGAGGGAGGGGGGCGTGCGTGCGAAGAGAGCAGACGTGGCCCCGGGTATGATGCGTGCCATCGGCCTAATCGTTGGAAAAAAATCGATTCACTATCATTACTGACGAGAAACAACGTTTTAGTTCGTTCTTCTTCTTCTTCGTCTACGAGGATACTGAACCGTCTAATCGATATCTCACGAATTTGTCGAATCATAATTCGAGTAATCGTTTCGTAGATTCGCGCAATTACGTGAATGAGAATATCGACGTTCCTTTTGCGAAAGAGAGAGAGAGAGAGAGCTCTGGCGTTGTTGCACGAGTAGGAACGTGTTGGAATTAGCTGTCAAAAGAGGCCAACGTCAAAAATGTTTTAGGATATTTGCAGGTTCGTTCCGTGACGCCCCGTGTATCGAGAGAGGAGGATTCACGCTCTCGCGGCGATCGTACCGAGGCCATTCCGAGATTAGTGAGAGCGAGAGTGAGAGAGAGAGAAAGGCAATACTGAACACGTCGACAGGGAGAGTGTATAGAAAAAGACGGAAGATATATATATATATATATTTTTTTTTTTCTTTCCTTCGCTTTCAAACACGGAAAACGACATCCGGGGTGCGTAAAGGTTACTTACCTGGAGATGCTCCTGAAACCTTATGGGCAGTAGCTGCGTCATTTTTCCCCGATGTTTCTTTTTCTTCTTCTTCTTCTTCTACCTCTTACTCTTTATTTCACAAACTCAACGTTTCTTGATAATATCTCGCGCACTATGTTGTTTGAGCGCGATGATAAAACGAGAGGGCTATAAACCGCGATGCTCTCTCCTCGAAATACGCGAAAAATATCGACAAATTTTCCCTACGTGTTTCGACAGCCCCCCTGTGTGCCTTTAATTTCAGTCATCCGCGCACACAAAAACCGACTGACGCAAAGCGAATGCCGTCACTGTTGGATAGCCGCTGACACCTATCATGGCCGCCACATATCGTTCCGCCCCCTATGAAGAAAGTAGTCCCTTGTCGAGCAGGTTTTAATAAACACCCTTCGCGACTTTCTAAATCACAATTTTCAGAGCAATTGTCGGTATTTTTTTTTTCTTTCATAAAAGAGTGTCCAAGACGCGCGATACTCGGTTCTGGATTTGGCTTGGATGGAAAATAACGCGAGGAAAAAATTGACGAAGTGAAGAGCTTGAGCGCAAGGATACAAGTGCTTCATGGAGAATCTCTCGAACCGCGAATCCCCTCTCTTGTTCCCATTACGCCTATATAGGTATATACGTATGTATGTATATATCTTTCAAGTTTCAAGCGACCTATTCGTTTCTCCCCACTTTCTGGTACGTATCCTTGTGAATGAAGCCGCGACGGCGCGCGTCGTACGCCGATGTCTTTCCGCCCCTCTGACGCCGGTCATTTCGCCAGTTGATATTGACATGAGGACGAAATATTTTGGCAGCGACAGACGAGATCGATTCTGTCGCGAATTCTTTTCGTTTTTTTTTAATTCTTCTATAAATATAGGCTAGTGGTGTGCAATCACGTGAAAAGCATGAAGTAACTGCGCATTAAATTAGACGATTTCACATGCATGCACATAGAGGCAGATGGAAAAATGATTTTACAATTACACCTGGACAGAATTTAGGCGGAATTATAACGAGATTGGTATTTCTCTCCCTCAAGATAATATGCGTTACGAATTCAATACAAATTTCGAGTCTCTGGAAATAAATTTATATCTTTTCTGCTTGTGTTTCTATTCTTGTTTGATACTAGATTATTAATCATAAATTCATTATTTCAATTGAGAAAGGGAGTATTTTGTACAAACGCGCCGAAAACGAGACTTTGGATGTCACGTGACCGACCGTACACGAGTACGCGCGCGTCGCAACGTGGTCGTGACCAAAGCGACACAAGCGGCAGTAGTTTCAACTACACAAACGCATCTATACATATATATATATATAAATCCTACATAGTATTTTATTCGCTAATTTGTGTAACTATATATCGTATATATGAAAAAAGTATTTTAGTGTAGATGAAAAAAATGAATTTCAGTGGGGGATACGATAAAAATTAAAAATCATTTATTCGTCAGCAGTCAGATGCAACGACGAGCGGTTACATGTCATCGACGGGTATCGCTGTGGTGCATTGCAACTCTCATGTTGGTGAATAAAGTATTTTTCGCCATAGTCAAGTATCGCAGGTACGTTCTTAGTCGAAAAGACCAAAGCCCATGTCGTCATCCTCGGATTCAGTGTCTTCCTTTGTGTCTTTCTTCTCCTCTGTAAAAATATGTAAAGAAATTTTCCGATTAGATCGATTATAGAGAACCAGAAAAATTTTGAATTTGGATGGTCGATATTTCGATTGTCAGTAATTAGTTTGACATCACAACGCTTCAGGCGAAAGATGGTATGGTAGAAACATCACTTGTTTTCAGTTTTAGAGTTTAGGGGAGGGTGCGTTATTTTCGGAAAGTTGAAAACTCACCCTTCTTCTCTTCGGCAGGTGCAGCAGCACCACCAGCAGCAGCAGCTGCAGCTGGAGCAGCGCCACCTCCGACAGGCATGGACGACAGTTTTTCGCGACCTGTAATAAAACAAGACAATTTTATTAATACAAAAATGGAATACATTGTTGAGAATGATCAATCATATTTTATCCAATTCTACTTAAAAAAAAAAAAAAAAAAAAAAAAAAAAAAAAAAAAAAAAAAATCTGCATTGTTTTTATCACGAATTAGCCATTTTTGTTCAATCGTTTGTCTTAATTACCGCTAGGTAGACAAACAGCTGTGTGGTTAATTTTTGTATTAAAATTATGTTTTACTCGGTTGAAAACAAAAGAGACAATATCATTACTGGACTGTAATGTTTAATTGCGAAAAGTATCATAAATATTTCATTTGCGACATTAACCCGTTAAGGATTCAGTGCTCCCGGGAGACTACGGAATTTGAGACCTCAAGAAAAATCAGTAATAGATTACATAGGGCCCTAACCACTTGGGTTCTTCTATTTAGGCCTAGATGGAGCCATTTTATGTGCTGAGGCACAAAATTAACGTGACCCTGTCACTGTAGACAGAATAAACAAAAAAAAAAAAAATACATTTCTCATTGGAAAAGAGGTCTAGGCCTTAACATTTTGTGATCACCATGGGTGAAATTGACCCATCAATCAAGTTTGGGCCTAAATATCTGACCTTTTTACATTTTTTTTAAAACCTTTTATTTGATTTCATACACATCAACTTTTGCTATATATTCTATAATGTTCAATAATTTTTTGGTCTTGATCGGATAGTTTTCATACAGCCACTACTTGAAACTTAGCTGGGTAAATTTCACCCAATGTGACTATCATTGAATTTTACAGAAGTGTGATAACAAAGGATTAAAGGGAATTGTTTTTTTCTAATTTCGATAGTTGCCCTCTAATGGTGAATAAGGCAAAGCAATCAAACAAAAAGGCATAAACATGGTTTATTATTATGAAAAAGTGTTTGATGGCCTAGTATTGATGCCAGCAATATTATGCTTGGCCCAATGTGGAGCACAACAAAATATACTCTTCCTCTGTCTTGAGTCGACCTCTCAATAAATAATAGAGAGGCTGTTGTGTGGACTGAGGGTAACTGCATCAAATATTTTTATTTTATGTACTATTATCAATATTAAGTATTGATGCAGTCAATTTTCTGTTAAATTGCTTAAAAAAATTGCATTTATAGACTAAAGTAACTTTTTATGCTATGTTGAAAAGTTTTTTTTTTACGTTTTTAAAAATTAAGTAACCAGCACTAAAAATTATTTAATTTATCATCGAAAAAATTGCTTAATAAATATCCTCAACAAATTACATATAGTCAATATTGGTAATTCTTACCTTGGGCAATGAGCTCTTCAATGGACTTGCCAGTCAGATCTGCAATGACCTTCTTGAGCTTCTCGGCATCGGTTTCGATACCCACAGAAGACAAGATCTTTTCAATGTCAGTCTGGTTTGGCGATGCCTTGCCACCAAGGACGGCCAAAAGATAAGCGGCCACGTAACGCATTCTAAAATTGTTGGAAAAACAAGAGAAAAAAAAAATACATTAAAAAAAGTCCAACATAAATTATAGAATTATAGAATATTTGGATATTGAATCAGAAAAAGTTTGCCATCACTGCCAATCAGTCGAAAGATGGTGATAAAGATATTCATCATTTTAGGATCTCGATGTATCGTGGCTTTAACCACGAAATTTTCGTTGAATACGGGGAATACAAAACTGTTACAATATACACCATTTTTCATTAAATTCATTCGAGTTTATTGTCCACAGAATATAGATCGGCAATTCAATAATCGGGTCAAACATTGTGTATGAAGAAAAACGACTATCAATGTGCTTGTTTGGATGCTGTTCGCGGCGAGTTCGCGCGGGCACGTCGACAAATCCGTAAATATCTTGTATTAAAAAAATGAATCCATCTCGAATATTTGACCCCTGCTTTGTTCGTCGATAGAACTAATTACGTTGATGAATATTTTTTATTATTTAATATTAATTATTTACTTACTTTTAAGTCGTCACGACACGAAACGTGGAACACGCCGAATTGTTGAGTGAACGTTCCTTGGAAAGAAACGAGAAGGAAGAAGTCAGCAGCTTGGCGGCCCAAATTAGAGCTGCGGCCGTTATCGGAAGTGGTGGCGCTAACATCGGATCTGCGCGCGCAACATATGGCGGCAAATTTGAAACAATCAATCATTTGGGAAAAGCGAGAGGTAAAACAAATTTTAAATTAATAATACAATAATTTTTTTACTCTTATTTACAAGTCAACATTGTTCCCTATATTTTTGCACTCATTGTTACAGAGATTATCCCAATAACATATATTTACAAACCATTTTAACGGTTCATCATTTGGTGTCTTATCATGATTGCTACAATTCATATTCTGACTGCTAAGATTCATATTTCTCTAGTATGGTCTTATAAGCAGTATATAAAAATACGTGTCTATGTACATTGGTGTAATTTGATTTATACAACTCGACGATATCCTTAGAAAAACAATAATTGAAATCAGGATGCTCGTAGAGATT
Source organism: Dyspetes luteomarginatus (assembly GCA_963669185.1). Lineage (NCBI taxonomy): Eukaryota > Metazoa > Arthropoda > Insecta > Hymenoptera > Ichneumonidae > Dyspetes > Dyspetes luteomarginatus. The sequence goes on along the minus strand of OY769905.1, from coordinate 17,339,800 downwards.
AGACGCGATGCAACGAATTACAGAAAAATGTGTTTCTCTGAAAACGATACAGAAGCAATCGAGGAAAAATAAGCAGTTTGTTTTTATATAGTTGATTCGTTTCCAGCCTGCTTGCTCAATTTGCTCGAATTGGATTACAAATATTTAGGAGAGAATTGACAAGAAAAAGCGAGTTCCTTTCTATAAGTAAAAATGTACAAATTCGTTTCCGGAATACTCACAATTTTCTCATAACGCGACAAAAGTTTTTGATAAAACAACGCAAAGCTTATTTTGTTACGGGTAGAACTGTACAGATTTGTGTTTAGTATACTCTCGATTGAAGTATAGCTTTTTGTAACAAAGAGCAAAAAGTTTTGTTCACTTCACGACACAGTATTTCGGCTGATTTATCGCCAAGTGCAGCCTGGGCCGAGCTAACTCTGCCAAGTTGCAACAACAGACCCGTTGTGTCCTCGGCGAGTGGCGGAAAAGCCAGGCATATTCTTGTCAATGCAGAGAGCACTGGCATAAAAAGTACAACGCGATCTCTCGCAGGCAAAACTCCGAGAAGAGTTATCAGGGTATTTATAGCTAATCGTGAAACGCTCAGAGCTTTGGGCAGTGCGTATTGCACAGCCAGGTGAGACGCAAGATCTACGGCAAAAACTTGTTTTTCCGGTTCCGGTTGCGACAGCAACTCGGGAATCCAATCGAGGCAAATGTGCATCGAGGGAATTCCGGATACGGTGATGGGCAATAATTCTCTAGGATATCCCTAAAAAAAAACACACAATTACAAATAAAATTAAAAATCTGAAAAACAAATTTCGTGCATTATTTTATGGTATGTAGAGAATTACCTGAAAATGTACGAGTTTTGCTAGAGAAGGATCAGCTATGAATAATTGATGAAGATACGAGCAAACGACACTTCGAATTTCTCGAAGTGACCACATTTGACCGGGAATTTCACGATCTTCTTTAGTCTCGAGACAAGCCTCGAGCAATATCTGAACTGCTGCGCTCTCTTGACCAGCTACAAGAGCAGTTCTGAGATCTTCTCTCTCGGCCTCGCTCGTTAATTGGCCAATTTTTTCCGTCAGCGGTCTGTCCTGCATGTGCCTCGATAATTGAGATCTCGATGCTGCTAGAGTAGCTTGCAATATTCTGTTCAATCATTCAATTTGTATATTATTATGTTTGATTGATTATTCATTATTTATATAATGAAATTTGCATAAATCCTTGATACTTTACCTAAGAATTACCGACAAAACAGGCGCACATCTGAATACCCTCGTATCACATCGTAAAACTTGCAAAGGATCGAGAACGATATTCTCCTGCGTGAGAAATACATTTAGCGCATTTGAATTTTCTATCAGTAAGGAATTTGTCGAGAGAACCCAGAGACATCTTGGCAATACGGTGTTGAGTCTGAGCCAGACTTGTTTATAAAGTTCTGAAGAAATGGAAAAACGAGAAATAAGCAAATAAATACAGAAAATTTCGTTTATAATATTTAATTGAGATAAAATATGATTTTTGAACTCACCCTGAATATATCTCGGTACTTTCTCGTCGAGAATAACTTTGAAATAATGAATTATAGTCTCAGCGTATGGCCAAACATCCGTTGGTTTCATGGACATCAATTGTCGCAAAAGTCGACCAGTTCTCGATGGACATGTTTTTATGTGTCCAAAAGCCTCGACGATGGTAACATCGTTGATCGTCAGACTATCATAATTTGCAGCTGGTGAAACGATATTGATCATTTCGTCGTCGAGCCAATCGTCAACAAGTGACAAATGCGGAAAATGCGTCGCTAACAGTCTCAAGAGAGGCGAAAAGAGACCAGCATAATTCATTTGATCTCTCTGGACTTGCTGAAGTAAATATTTGATGGGTAGCTCGGAGAGAAATTCCGTCGAGTAAGATTTGACTTTTCTACCCTGAGATATGAAATTGTGCATATTGGTCAGTCTAACATCCTCATAGAGTAGAAGGTAATAAAGTAGCAACAATTGCGAGGTCAACGAGGGTTTTGAAGTATCAACATCGATACACTCAATCTCCGAATCCATGATACTCAATACGCTTTTTTTCGTATCAAAATTAGCTCCAAAAACGCTATTCTGAAATACTTTTCGTATCTCAGCTTCAGTTATTGGCTTATTCGTATGTTCCGAAGTTTTGTTGTTTGTCACGAGTATTGAATTAACGTAAACTTCAACTAGAGCCGGTAATACAGGATGTAGAGGTGGAACGCTGTTGCATATTTGTCGATAAATCCAATTTTTTATGGGTACTCGATGTTTGGCAAAAGCTCGAGATTTTAATAATTGATGTATACAATGAACAGGCAAAAAACCCGGAATATTGGCATTGAGCGAAGCAGTTACGGGAACTTTAACAGCGTGCGAAGTAACGACTTGCTCGGTAAATATTTCTTGCATGAAAATTTGCTTCATTCTCGTGAGATTGTTCGGTCTAATTGGTATTTTCATACCTAGCGTTGCACAAACGAGATCACAGATTGCCGACAATTGATTGCTGTGAAAATGTATAGCCATTAATAGCAACATTTCGCCAAAACTCGCGGAAACTCCGCTAGCACTCTCGAAATATGCTTCCTCCCGTACGAGCCATTGGACCCACTCGATGCTTCTTTTCTCAAGATTGTGATGTCCAATGAGAGATGGACAAGCGATTAGCATGCAAAGACCCAACGAGACGAATCTCACACCTGCCGGTGATGGTGGAGGATGCGAGGTTAATAATTGGACAATCATCGTAATCTCATCATCCTGAAATTTTATTCCCCCGATACCACGAAGAGCGCAGTAGAGTCTCAAAAGTGCGCTTGCTTTTACAACGTGAGATTCGGCAAGTTGAATTTCCGAACTCTCCGAGACAATGAGCTCCAATCGTCGTAATAATTCTTCACGCAAAGACTGGAGAGCCGTGTGAGATTCCCATTTTCGTTTTTGCCCATTTCTTATGAACATCGCGATCCAAGTTCTGACCTGTTGATCACTGCCGAGCAAAAGACCCGAGACAAACGCTACCATGTCGCTCTCGAGCTGCGAACTTTTGGCATTCTCGTGCTCGAGGCTCAGAGTTATCGCGAGAGCCGGCATACGACAAAGTTCGACGCATTTTGCGCGAACTGCGAGTGCCTGACTGGGATTCATGCGACAGAGCATTGTCAATGCTTGAGTTCTTATACGTCCAAGGGCAGATTCTTCCTGTCTCTCGCCATTTGCTATCAGATGCGCGCAAACTTCGGCAAAACTGTCTGGGCTGTTTGCCACGATCCAGCATATTATGTCGGGTCCGTGCTTTACGTGCAAAAGTGTCTCAGCTATGTCGCGTATAGACAATAAAGCCGGAAGTTCCGCTAGTGCAATGCAAATCACGTAACTTATCTCCTCCATGTAGACCGCGTTGTCAAAGAGATCTGATTGTTTTATATGAAAATCATTGTTTTTCTGAAGTTCCTGAATTTGCGAGGATATGAAGAGAATTTCACTCAGCACAAGACGTATCCGACGGGTTGATTCGCTTCTTTCAAACTCAAGGGCGAGCCCACCTTGAAGAGACTGAGCGAGAATACTGTCGCTCTGACTGTTCCCATGCTTTTGTCTGTTAAAAAAAAATACTTTTTACTCATTGGAGCAGGATGAAATAATTGTTTCGATGATAATTTGTGTGGTAATTAATCGATGCAAACTATCGACATTTTATCGAATTTGTATGAATAAATTAATTAATAAACAAAGAGATAAGAATTTGATTAGGCAAAATTCGTGTTTGTTGAGTATATATATATTTTTTTTCATTTATTCACTTCACCGCTAGCCTCAATTGTGAGTATCAATGGTAAATTTTTTATATCATTTTTACAAGCTGATATATAATTATTTTCGATAATGCAGAGTTTTTTGAACTATGTGATATGTTCCTTGCACAGAAAAACAGCAATCCGTTTGACAGTACTCGTTTATGCAAAAATTCTGAAAAAGTGTTTTTGTTCAATTCTTTCAAAAAATAATTCATAACAAATTCATTATTATCAGTTTCTCCCTAAAAATTTGGGAAAAACCATTTTTTAAAATTTAGTAACTTTTTGATTAGAGCCAAGCAATGCTTATGAAGGTCTGTGAGTGTTTAACATCCACCTGAGTCTATAAACTTTTGCATTGATGTTTGTCTTAAATTTCTCCATTTTTGGTTGTTTTTTTCGCAGGATAGAGCTCAAACGAAGCACTAAATAAAGTTTATAAAATAGCTGACTTATTAATTACAAGACGTGAATTAGGAATGATAATAAATTTTTCATAGGACACGAAAATTAGACAACTTTTTTTAGTGCATATTAAATTGTGCAACCTATAATTCTGTAAATAAAAAATATGTAATTATAAATGAAATTATGGAACTATGTAATTATAAACGAGAAAATTTCATATTATTGTGATAAGATGAATAACAAACTCATCTATAAAATGAATTTAAAAAAAAAATCAATACAAAAATAGATCAATGATACATGATCTACGAGTGTCGATGAAAAATTACGAATGAAAAGGTAAACAGAACATGGTACGAAGTATGCAAATTCAATGGCTAACCTCAATTGTTGTTCCTTCCTCACGTCGGTCTCCAGAGCGTGAAAGTCAATGGAAAGAAGTGCAACGATCGAATTTACGGATTCTATGCCAGACAGTATCGTAAGAATTTCTTTTCGTGCCTCGACACATTCCTTTGTAATATCGAGAGGCGAAATAAGACTCATTCGTACGAGACACGGCAATAATGGACGTATCTCGCGTTGCGAGCATCTCGACAGTTCGCTTATATTGACGTTCTGTATTGCGGTAAATACTCGCGGTGATATTGCCGTGGTGGCAAGCATTTTTTATTTATAATAAATTAAAGGAGAACGCGATTTATCAAAATGATTAAATGTTTGGTAAGCATTGGTTTTTTAACCGCTTGTCACGATTTGCGCTCCGTGGAGAGCGCCATTTTTTCGACGCATGGCGCTCAAAGTTCATTGATCGGCCGTCAGAGAGCGCATTTATCAGTCCGAGAATTTGAAAATTTGTGCAAGTATTTTTGGGACAAACTGCCGCCATTGTTTATTATTCGTACGTTGTGCCGGTCGTGCGTGCTTTGGTGGCTACGAAAGTATTATAATATCTCGACAATTTGTTTAATCTCATATTCGGGGCTGTTGCCGTGCTCTGTTTTCTCGTCTTGCTTGAGTAGAGGAAAAACGCGAAATACGTCGCGGAAAGAATGAGATTTTGCGATATTACACTGGATCACCAAGGAGAGATCCGTCTTTGGGGGCTTAGTGCCATAACCACAGTGTTCGCGCAAGATTGCCGATTGCTCGATCGTGGAATAAAACGTCGGGTTTCTTTTGTTTTTGGTCGGAATGCGTTAGTGGGATGGTGCAATAAAATAACATTTTCTGTATTCCCGGAAGTTTCAAGAAAGCATATATATATATATATATATATATATATATATATATATATATATATATATATATATATATACAGCGTATTGTTTTGTTTCCTCAAAAGTGAATGTGAACTAAATTCTTCTATACTCTATCGCGTAACGAGATTTTACTTGGCATTACATTTGAAATAAGATTCGTGCATAAATTAAACGCTGAATTTTTCCAAGTAATGGAATAAATCGCTATTCAAGATATGAATCGTAACATTTTGACCGACGCATCGCGAGCCCCATTTTGCGACAAATTCACGAGTAATTCACTGATTGGCCGCGGGTGTGCGCGACAATCGGTGAAAATATTCAAAATTTTGCGCAAAACGGGTTTTTTGTTTACTCCTTTGTGTTGTTAGTTGCGTTTGTGCCTCCTTGGAATTTTTACATAATCTTAACTCATCTCGTATCCGAATTATCCGAAGTCATTTTTTTTTTACCTCGATGGTGTATTCCGTGTCGCTTTGTCGTCGCATCGCCAATAATCCAAAACACGAGAAGGAAAGACCGTGGGGAGGAGCGAGAGAGTTTGGGACATGAAGTAGTAGAATGACGAAACGTTTGAAGGTCGGAAGTGTCTTGCAGTGTTTTTCGTGTTTTTTTTTTGTTCCGTTCGTGTCGCGTAGAGTTTTAAACGTACTAAGTGAGTGATATCGTGCAAAAAACGACCTTCTTTGTTCTTGGATTGCTGTTTTTCCTCATTTCTGCTTTGTCCATATCTTCGTCGTCTCGACGCAGTTCTTCTTGAAAAGTGAAAGTGAGTAAAAAAAAAAAACGACAATTTTAACAAAGTAACACGTTTTCTTATTTGCACAAGCTCTAACAAAGCATATTTCATGACATTTTCTTTTTCATTTCGGTCTCAATATCGATGCGCAATATCATGCGTGAAATTCAATCGCAAAATAACAATTTTTTTCTATAACATTCTTAAACAAGATAAATATATGTATAAAAACAACAATATATATATATATATATTTGCAGAAGCTTTTACGATCTTATCTGTGATTATACGTCTGGTGTATGCATATGAGATATTCCACACGGTTTCGCGAACGTTGAATAGCCCAACTCCCTTCAAAAAGCTTTTAATCTCGTCAAATTTCATCATTATGTAGAAAAAGGGTTTATGGATTTTTTTCTAAAATTGTTGACTCTGACGTTCTTGGGACATGCCAAATTTGTTTTTTTTTTTTCGAGCTGCTGCATGTCAAAAATTATTGGATGCACAAAAAAAATATTCTCTGCACAAAAGTTTCAGTTTCGATCGAACTTGAAAAAAAAAAATTACTGTATTTTCTGAGTGGACAAAAAGACTGTTGTACAGCAATCTATGTTTTTTTTTTCTTCTAAAATTCACAGAATATATAGTTTCATCGGTGTACGGTATCCACATATTTTTTTTTTTTCAGCTCATTTACACACTATATGTTTCGTTTTGTCGGAATATTTTGGTGAAAAATGTTTATGTTGGTTTGACATTATTCGGGAACTTAGATTAGATGTTTGTCTAAAAATCTTGTCTATAAAACTGGCATGTTAAACAAAAAAAAAACAACATAAATCTCTTATAAATAATAATAAATTGTGAAATAACAAATTTTTCTAAAATCATCGGGCTTTGAAGACCCTTTGAAACCGTGTGGAATAACTCTCACGTATATGTATACATGTATGTATATACGTATATACGTTTTTATAGGCTTTGAAATAATTATGGTGACATTTTTTTTTGCAACTTTTTTTTCGAGCCAGCTTTTTTCGATACAATTCATTAAGTGCATATAACCTTGAATACACGATTATGAAAATAATACGTAACCACGTGAGCCTGCATTTTTTAATGTACTATTTCTACAATCGCCGACCAGCGTTTGTATATATGAAGACTGAATTGATTTTTTGTTTCGGCCGGTTCGTCAACTTTCACAATAAACACGGAAGAAATTTCGTATTTGTTTTACTGTATTTAACATTGTTAAGCATACACATGGTATGATGTAAATTTTTTGGCCACAATTCGAGTATCATCGGACATAATATATCTTTAAGTTCTATGGACTTTGAATGATCTCGTAATTTCGGTGTTTTCGTGTCGTTGGATGGAAAATCGTGAAAAACTCCACGAATATAAAAAAATAAAATAAGTACAGAATTTTTTTTTTTTTACTCGTAGAGTTTCGGTACGATTTTCCATATGCATATTCATAAACTCATGCAACGATAATAATAACTCTTGGGCTTCAAATGCAATTGCGTTTGTTGTTAGTTCTATTATATGTGTAATTGTCCTATATATAGTGTGATTGATAATTTTAACACGAAAATATATATTATAGATTCAACAATTATATCGTAAAATGATCTGCAACGTACAAGAATAATAATGATAAAAATATTAAATATTAAATATTAAACACTAAATAATAATAACAATCATGATGATAATAATAATAATAACAAATGGGACAGAGTTGCCAGCAAATATGATTTATCTATTGCTCGAATATTCAACTCCAAATATTAATATCACGTTTTTCCGTCGTCTCGCTAGTTCTACACTTGTTTCTCGCTCATTCTATCCGTTCTTTCGTCTACGTGACTCCACAACCTGATTGTAAATATATAAGTAATACGATATTGTCACGGTCGCAAATTCACATTATCGTTGAAAAAAAAAAAGAAAAAATGTAAAAAAAATTAGCCAGTCGGAAAGATTATAATACCGTCGTTGTTTTGTTCCATATACATATAATATTTCTATATATAATTGAAACGTGGATATTATAGAACGATATGGCTTTTGTAATCGGAGATAATCATCGTCGGTAAATTCGTTATAAATGCGAATTAAATTAATTATCAGCATCAAATACTTTTCATACTTTCGCGCGATTATTTTCTATTTCAATCCTTATGTAATTATAATGATTGAGGAGCGTTGAAAAAAAAAGATAATTTTTGTCAATATTCATTAACAGACTGTTACAGATTAATTATGTTCAATTTATCGTAACAATTGGAAAATACAAACAAATGTTATTACATTTTTAATGCAATAATTCAAATATAATAATAATTATTTTTCCCTTAATTAAGTCTATACAGTTAAAAATCATTAGAGAGTTAAAATTAGGATCCGAGAAATAAAATTTTCTAGAAAAAAAAAAAAAAGTATATAAATTTTAGGCAATTTGTAAATGAAACTTATAACCGTTAAAATTGACGACAATTGCAATTGCATGTGATTATTTATTTCGAAAATATAATTTTTAATACCATCATTAAATTAATTCGATATTATTGACTCTGTATATATATGTATATATATATATATAGACAAAATTATATTTTCAACTATAATTTTTTCGTATTTTGCAATACAAGTTTAATCAAAGATGTAATAGTTTAGTTTATTTATTCCAGTGTATGGCTTCATTTGCCTTTTACATCAAAGATGCAATACTTTTTTCCGATAAATTGAAAATAATTAATTTCACGTCTTGACCAGCAGCAGTTAATTAATAGCATTCAACCAAATACTCATGATTATTTGAAAAAGGTTGAGTACAAAGAGGTCGAATATTGTGATTCATTTCTCAAAAGAAAAAATCGAAAATCTCAAATATTTTCCTCAAAAGTAATTAATATTAAATTCGAGCTTTATTTTACTTGTTTGTTATTTTCCTCATCTGCTTCGTCTGATGTTGCATGCTGTATTGGGCATTCTCAGCTTTATTGATGAGAGAATCAAGCTTGTCGAGATGAGAGCCCATTTTCTCATTTAAATCAATTTTTTTCGGTTTGCTGGTAACTTCCTCATTCGAGGAGGCGATCACTGCTCGCTGATCGTCCGCGTTTTCAATCACCAAAGTTTCATCGGCGACTAAAAATTCATCATTCGATGATTTTTCAGCATCTGCATTGGGCGTGAGTGGTTTATGATCGGGCGTGTTGTTGCGCGAACCAACACGAACTCGTAAAAGGGTGCTCAGACTTCCGCAAACCGTCTGCAATTATAGTATCGATTTTTTTTAACATAAAAAATTTACATGCAACAATTTTTTTTTCTCCCTTTTTTCATTTTTTTTTTTTCCAAATATTGGGTAAAAAATAATTTTTCAACTGCAAAATTAAAACAAAAAATGACAATAAATAATAATTCGCAACGAATTATGTTTGAAATTTTATTTTATCAGCAGCATATTAAAAAGATAAACGTGCACTATTTTTTTTTAACGATTCTTAAATCCTTCGCAAATTAATTTTTCACTCCTAAAATAGATAAAATTTATCACCTTGAACCTGTTGATTTTCTTCTGTGTAGCGCTCAGAATGTTATTTAGCTCATCAAGTCCTCCACCAACTCGTCTCATACTTTCATCCGACTGATCCAAATCCTTTTAAAAAAATTTAAAAAAAATTAAAAGTAAAACATTCAGTATCAAATTTAAAAATCATTTTTTCGTTTTTAATAAAAAAAATAGAAAAAATTGTCAAACTAATTTTTTTTTTTGTTTTCAATTATAAAAATCATTTCTCCTTACTTGGGCAGCAGCATCCTCGATTGCTTCGGGATCCTCGTCAACGTCATTAAACGTTTTTCTCGTTGCTGCCCATTCCTCCTCTGTTGGTGCTCGTTGTCCAAGAAGCTCGGCTCTCTGACAAGCGTACAAATATTCGGGATCGGACATGCCTAAAGAGTCAGACTTTTCGGATTATTTGAACGATTTTAACACTGAAATTAAAACAATTTTCAAAACAAAAGCCAATAAACTAACACACCTCTTTAATTAATTATAAATATTCAAAATCATTCACCGTCAAAAGAAAAAAATTTAAGGATTTTTAGTGTAGGAAAGTGTAATCGTACCTCGGCCGTCAAGTAGTTTGCCGTCAAGAATGGAATATATACGCTATTGCGGCATTTTCAGGCACCAAGATGTACGCGATATACTCTCCGGGAATCCATATTGGGATGATTCGTGCGCAAACTCCGAGTCAAACTGGCTCTGGGCTTTAGTTATCGTATATGCTCGGAAAATGTCCACATGTATATATATATATCGATTGCTAAACATCAAAAGGGCGTATTTCTCCTTATCTAACTCATAAAACCGGTTTGGCTGAGCCATTTTGATTTTTGGCAGTATATATTGGGGTTGCACGCGACATATATAGCGAGCAACCCCTGCGATGATATTAAGAAAAACGCCCAGCGTGCTGAACTCATCGTCGCCGCTTCATCGACTAGTATATATATATATATATATAATATGCATATAGAGACAAATTAAATTTTACGGATTTGCCAGACAACTCGGTCTATATCTACCTGTGGCAAAAGCTTTGATGCCAACACGGGCATTTCACATTTTATTTTTTAATTCATCGTCAGTAAGCGTTTTCTCCGTCTCATAGTCACTCATCGGTTTGAACGTCAATAAATTCGTAAATTATTCAAAAATGAATAAATTTCACGCAAATATCGGGATAAACAATTTGACTTCAAAACTGCGTTTTTTGTTTTATTGGCATTTAAATGCCTAATTAATCAAAGAAGCAATTAATAAATTTTACACAATTCTCTGATCCCGACACAGGCATTTCACATTTTATTTTTTAATTCATTGTCAGTAAGCGTTTTCTCCGTCTCATAGTCACTCATCGGTTTGAACGTCAATAAATTCGTAAATTATTCAAAAATGAATAAATTTCACGCAAATATCGGGATAAACAATTTGACTTCAAAACTGCGTTTTTTGTTTTATTGGCATTTAAATGCCCAATTAATCAAAGAAGCAATTAATAAATTGTACACAATTCTTTGATCCCAACACAGGCATTTCATATTTTATTTTTTAATTCATCGTCAGTAAGCGTTTTCTCCGTCTCATAGTCACTCATCGGTTTGAACGTCAATAAATTCGTAAATTATTCAAAAATGAATAAATTTCACGAAAATATCGGGATAAACAATTTGATTTCAAAACTGCGTTTTTTGTTTTATTGGCATTTAAATGCCTAATTAATCCAAGAAGCAATTATTAAATTTTATACAATTCTTAATTGGCAAATTATTCGTAAATTTGTTCTATACCTCATGCATGCATAAACGTTAGTTGTAACTGATCAATATTTCACTCGGAAATAAAACATTTTTGTTAATTTAGATGGTATATAACAGTATAACGAATGATTTTCCTTCTATTGATTAAGTCCAGTCTGGGCCCTTCAAAGATTAACAAATGAGAAAAAAAAAATTAACTGTACTCTTTTTCTTGGTATAAAAAACGTTTGTCACCTTGAGTAAAAGCATAATTAGGATTTTTGTGGAAAATTCATATGTGTACACGTGGCTTTATTACCGGCTAACTTAAGCCCATTTGGGGTGTGTTATAGTATATATAATTCAGCCTGTATCACATGTCGCCTTTTGCGGCTTCAGATATAAGAAACAGAGTATTCAAGCCTACTCAATATTTTTCATTCAATTAAATTTCATGTGTAGTAATCGAATCAGTCGATTGATTTCAGAGTTCTTACGATCCCCTATCTGGATAATTAATGGAGCTGCTGATTTCTTTTGTACGATCGTTGGCTGTAGGCGTTGCGAAATGAATTGATCGATGAATATCATCGATGCTTGATGCATAGTCCCCGATATATAAATATACATATACATAATATATATATATATATATATATACAAAATGCTTATATATATATATATATATATAATCACAGACGCCCATTTGGGGGGCACGCGAGCATTTTTTAGTGCCACTGTGACGAACTCTACCGATACAATATAAGCTCGGCTTGTGGACGTTCCGTTTGCATTGTTTCCTCATTGCAAAAACCTGTCGCGTGCCTTGGGAGAGCCAACGCGAATAAAATTCTCGATAGAGGAAGAGAGAGAGAGAGAGAGATCGCGTTGTTGTTGACACTATGTTGACGACGTCGCGATCAAGCGGACATAGTCACAATATTAAAAAAAGCACATCAATTTCCCTTCTTGGACTGCTAATTGTGATCAATTACGCGACGGTGAGTCGTCGAAAAATTTCCCTATAATCACGATCCTGTCTAAAATGAAAAAAAAAAAAAGAAAAGAGAAGTCTAAATAGTCTCTTCCGCATCAAGTTTCATACAAGATTCATTTGCCGAGCATTGACTCCGTCGCAAACACGCTAATTTATATTCTCCCCTCTGTGCATTAATTTTCGCAAGAGTTCATGCCCACAACTTCCTCTCGCTTTCCCTCCATTTATTCTCATAGCTCGGAGTCGTTCGAAGATAAGAACAATCGTATATAGATTCATTTTTTTTCTCTTCGCTCTCTGTATCACTCTCCTTACGATCAAATTCCAATTTCAATTTCACTAGTGCAATAAAATCAGCAGCATGGATTCAGTTATTGTTTATCGTGTGTAAAACGTTTATGAAGCTTTTATTAAATAATAATGGGGGAAAAAAAAAATTAAATGTTGTGTTCCCATTTGTTTTTCATCATATTGTGAGCATTCGGTCACTTGCGTCCATTCAGCTAACATCTAAAATTATTCACGTACAATGCATTGCAAATTTGTTTATTTTTTTTTTCATTATCCAAAAATTAACGCGTACATTCATCCAATTAATATTAAAAATAATTCATAAAAATTTGTATGCCTGTCTCAAGGACCATTTTTACCCGTGTCATTCGCATCGATTTTTTTTTTTTAAATATCTAACAATCAACATACATCTATCAAATTAATATTCAAAATAATTCATTAAAATTTGTTTGCATGTCTAAAGAAATTTGTACTCATATGTCATTCACATCTAAAATGATTCATGGATAAAATAATGCATTGTGATAATTTGTCCAAAAGTATTAAAAAGTAATAGACACGGTGACTTCGATCCATACAATAAATTATCAAAATCATTCACATACATTCTAATAATCATTTTTAATATGTAAAAGTATCGGAAATACCGGAGAAAAAGTGGTACAAATATTTAGCTAATTCGTCAATCTCCTTATTCTTAAGGCCATTGACTATGCCGCCTACAGGAAAGACACAATTCCCCGTGGCATAACTCGCCATAGCGCAAGAACAACTAGGGAAATCCTGGAACAATTGAATCTTCGAAATTCAACGTCAATTCCAACCCTCCAGGATGCGACGGAACATTTTCTCCATTACGGGGCTTTATTGCGAACGCAAATTCTTGATATCTTTGGAAAACTCGTGTACGATTATTACGATGATTTTGGGATGAGTCAGATCGAGGCCCTCTATCGAATATATCGGGAAACATTGGAGAGAAAGTACAATATATTTGACATTGTTCCAAGTATTTTGGAGGATCCTGATACGAGGCCAACAAAAATTTGTTCTCATATTAAAGAGCACACTAAAACTTGTCTCAAAGAGAGCTCAAAGATATGCATGAATATAAAGATTCACGATGAACCGCACGAGGACACTGTCTCAATCTTAGCTCACAACATAACACGACGAATTTATCGCTTGGGCCAAATTAAACGAAATTATCCGAATGGATTTTCTCTCAAAGCTGTCTTGTATCATTTACGAGCTGGTCGTCTTCGTTTCACGTCTTCTCTCTTCTCGGGACTACTTCACAATATTCAGTATGACAATTTTGACGACAGTGTCCGTACTGCTGAGCGAGAGCTCGTCACGTTCCTTGGAAACTCTATTGGAAAGTCAATTTCGTTAAAGCTCGAGAAAGCAGAAATTATTGGCAGTACGATAAGTCAACTTTTGAAGAATTATTTAGAGAAGGGTGAAAAATTATTTCCTGGAAAAATAGCAAATCATGCGACTTATTTGTCCAGACACGTTGTCAGAGAGGTCGAGGCGATCAGTGAAAATATTGAATTGTTGGGAACGGTTTATGACAATTCGACGATAAATTTGAAGTATTTGCTCGAATTAATTTTACCCAACGATACCATTGATACCGATATTATTGAGGCTCGAGATTATCTCCTATTTCGAGTCGTCAAGGACAAAATTATCGAGAAATATCTGAGAGTCGAAAAATATCAGGAAACTGGACCGGATCAATTGCTGATGGAAATTCTTGGACAATTGAGGGACATTCATTTTGCCAAAGAACTCGTCACTTCTCTCTATGCTCATGCTCGTTTTTGGCATAAAAGTCACATGATTAAGAATCTCAAGGAATTGTTGGAGCTTTTTGATGCTTATGAAAACTTGCGGGGAATCGACGAGTTCAGCGGTCTCGTTAGAACCATCGACAATATTAAAAATAATTTACGGGACTCGAGAAACGTAACGATCGAGTTGCTATGCTCGAGACCTCGCGATTGTCTTCGCATAGGTCTTGAAATAGTTTCTAATTGTGCGACCATTAATGACGAGACAAAACGAGCCATAAAATTATTCATCGATCGTACGAGTTGCGGTCGTTTCTGCTTGATTAAAGATTCATCAATGTCGCCGTTGATATTATTAAGCAACAGTGATACAAATGTTGGGAACATTTTAGAAGTTAACAAGGATAAGAATTTAAACGGAACACTCGTGACTTCAATAGATTCGACAACGCAATCAATTGATCATGAGATAACGAGTTCAATTGATGAGGTACCGAGTTCAGTTATTCTTTCACTGGAAAATTCCTCAAATGATGAAAGCACTGATTGCAGCGAGAACGATCATTGCACTGGAAATAATTGTAAGATTCAGTGCGAGGGTGACGATTGCAACATCAGTGCTGCAGCCTCGTTAGAAAATTGTGTCGGTCCTCACTGCATCGAGAATTCCGAGAGTACGAGCGAGAATCCGGTAATGACAATAGAAATCTGCCAAGGTGCTAATTGCGGGGTAAACGGGAGCAAAGTTAATTGCACTGGTCCAGATTGTTTGAAAAATTCCGATGAAAGTATGAGCGACTGCGAAGGATCAGATTGTGAGGAATATTCGAATGAAATTTATTGCGAGGGTGAGGATTGTTCAGATAGTTCGATTATCAAAGAATCCGAAGAAGAAGACTGCGAAGGCGATGAGTGTCAGATAGCTGGGAATGAAAATTGCCAGGGTCCTGATTGTCCGCCGATATTAGAGGGAGGAACTAAGTGTACAGGAAATGATTGTCCATCAGCTGAAAGCGCAATACTCGATTGTAATGGAAAAAATTGTTCTGAAAATATTTGCGAAAGTCCTGATTGCCAAAATAATTCAACCGTCAATTGTCAAGGTCCAGATTGTCCTAAAAGTAATTGCACTGGAAATAATTGTAAGATTGAATGCGAGGGTGACGATTGCAACATCAGTGCTGCACCCTCGTTAGAAAATTGCGTCGGTCCTCACTGCATCGAGAATTCCGAGAGGACGAGCGAGAGTCCGGTAATGACAATAGAAATCTGCCAAGGTGCTAATTGCGGGGTAAACGGGAGTAAAGTTAATTGCACTGGTCCAGATTGTTTGAAAAATTCCGATGAAAGTATGAGCGACTGCGAAGGATCAGATTGTGAGGAAAATTCGAAGCAAATTTATTGCGAGGGTGAGGATTGTTCAGATAGTTCGATTATCAAAGAATCCGAAGAAGAAGACTGCGAAGGCGATGAGTGTCCGATGACTGGGAACGAAAATTGCCAGGGTCCTGATTGTCCGCCGATATTAGAGGGAGGATCTAATTGTGCAGGGAATGATTGTCCATCAGCTGAAAGCGCAATACTTGATTGTAATGGAAAAAATTGTTCTGAAAATATTTGCGAAAGTCCTGATTGCCAAAATAATTCAACCGTCAATTGTCAAGGTCCAGATTGTCCTAAAAGTAATTGCACTGGAAATAATTGTAAGATTGAATGCGAGGGTGACGATTGCAACATCAGTGCTGCAGCCTCGTTAGAAAATTGCGTCGGTCCTCACTGCATCGAGAATTCCGAGAGTACGAGCGAGAGTTCGGTAATGACAATAAAAATCTGCCAAGGTGCTAATTGCGGGATAAACGGGAGCAAAGTTAATTGCACTGGTCCAGATTGTTTGAAAAATTCCGATGAAAGTATGAGCGACTGCGAAGGATCAGATTGCGAGGAAAATTCGAAGCAAATTTATTGCGAGGGTGAGGATTGTTCAGATAGTTCGATTATCAAAGAATCCGAAGAAGAAGACTGCGAAGGCGATGAGTGTCCGATGACTGGGAACGAAAATTGCCAGGGTCCTGATTGTCCGCCGATATTAGAGGGAGGATCTAATTGTACAGGGAATGATTGTCCATCAGCTGAAAGCGCAATACTTGATTGTAATGGAAAAAATTGTTCTGAAAATATTTGCGAAAGTCCTGATTGCCAAAATAATTCAACCGTCAATTGTCAAGGTCCAGATTGTCCTAAAAGTAATTGCACTGGAAATAATTGTAAGATTGAATGCGAGGGTGACGATTGCAACATCAGTGCTGCACCCTCGTTAGAAAATTGCGTCGGTCCTCACTGCATCGAGAATTCCGAGAGGACGAGCGAGAGTCCGGTAATGACAATAGAAATCTGCCAAGGTGCTAATTGCGGGGTAAACGGGAGTAAAGTTAATTGCACTGGTCCAGATTGTTTGAAAAATTCCGATGAAAGTATGAGCGACTGCGAAGGATCAGATTGTGAGGAAAATTCGAAGCAAATTTATTGCGAGGGTGAGGATTGTTCAGATAGTTCGATTATCAAAGAATCCGAAGAAGAAGACTGCGAAGGCGATGAGTGTCAGGTGGCTGGGAACGAAAATTGCCAGGGTCCTGATTGTCCGCCGATATTAGAGAGAGGAACTAATTGTACAGGAAATGATTGTCCTTCAGCTGAAAGCGCAATACTTGATTGTAATGGAAAAAATTGTTCTGAAAATATTTGCGAAAGTCCTGATTGCCAAAATAATTCAACCGTCAATTGTCAAGGTCCAGATTGTCCTAAAAGTAATTGCACTGGAAATAATTGTAAGATTGAATGCGAGGGTGACGATTGCAACATCAGTGCTGCACCCTCGTTAGAAAATTGCGTCGGTCCTCACTGCATCGAGAATTCCGAGAGTACGAGCGAGAGTCCGGTAATGACAATAGAAATCTGCCAAGGTGCTAATTGCGGGGTAAACGGGAGCAAAGTTAATTGCACTGGTCCAGATTGTTTGAAAAATTCCGACGAAAGTATAAGCGACTGCGAAGGATCAGATTGCGAGGAAAATTCGAAGCAAATTTATTGCGAGGGTGAGGATTGTTCAGATAGTTCGATTATCAAAGAATCCGAAGAAGAAGACTGCAAAGGCGATGAGTGTCCGATGACTGGGAATGAAAATTGCCAGGGTCCTGATTGTCCGCCGATATTAGAGGGAGGAACTAAGTGTACAGGAAATGATTGTCCATCAGCTGAAAGCGCAATACTTGATTGTAATGGAAAAAATTGTTCTGAAACTGTGTGCGAAAGTCCTGATTGCCAAAATAATTCCACCGTCAATTGTCAAGGTCCAGATTGTCCTAAAAGTAATTGCACTGGAAATAATTGTAAGATTGAATGCGAGGGTGACGATTGCAACATCAGTGCTGCAGCCTCGTTAGAAAATTGCGTCGGTCCTCACTGCATCGAGAATTCCGAGAGTACGAGCGAGAGTTCGGTAATGACAATAAAAATCTGCCAAGGTGCTAATTGCGGGGTAAACGGGAGCAAAGTTAATTGCACTGGTCCAGATTGTTTGAAAAATTCCGATGAAAGTATGAGCGACTGCGAAGGATCAGATTGTGAGGAATATTCGAATGAAATTTATTGCGAGGGTGAGGATTGTTCAGATAGTTCGATTATCAAAGAATCCGAAGAAGAAGACTGCGAAGGCGCTAAGTGTCAGATAGCTGGGAACGAAAATTGCCAGGGTCCTGATTGTCCGCCGATATTAGAGGGAGGAACTAAGTGTACAGGAAATGATTGTCCTTCAGCTGAAAGCGCAATACTTGATTGTAATGGAAAAAATTGTTCTGAAAATGTTTGCGAAAGTCCTGATTGCCAAAATAATTCCACCGTCAATTGTCAAGGTCTAGATTGCTGCAAAGGTCCCGGTTGTTCGATAGACGAAACAGACGAAAGTTGCGAAGGCTCCGATTGTTCAGGCCCCGAGTCTGAAGAGGAAGAAACTTGCGAAGGTTCGCAGTGTTCGGACAGCTCTCAGGATCAAAGCGTTTGCCAAGGTGATGATTGTTCATGGGCGGAAAGCATTAATCAACATGACGAGGACGATTGTGAGGGTTCTGAATGTACAACCAATGAGGACGGAATCGAAGCAGAATGCGAAGGTGAAAATTGTCCAGACAAAGTAGTAGAAAATGATTGTACAGGTTCTGCATGTTCAATCAACGAGGGAGAAATTAAAGATAACTGCACGGCCGAAAATTGTCCGGAAAAAGAAGACGAAAATGATTGCCAAGGCTCAGATTGTTCAGGCTCCAACTCTGAAGAGGAAGAAACTTGCGAAGGTTCGCAGTGTTCGGACAGCTCTCAGGATCAAAGCGTTTGCCAAGGTGATGATTGTTCATCGGCGGAAAGCATTAATCAACATGACGAGGACGATTGTGAGGGTTCTGAATGTACAATCAATGAGGACGGAATCGAAGCGGAATGCGAAGGTGAAAATTGTCCAGACAAAGTAGTAGAAAATGATTGTACAGGTTCTGCATGTTCAATCGACGAAGGAGAAATTAAAGATAACTGCACGGCCGAAAATTGTCCGGAAAAAGAAGACGAAAATGATTGCCAAGGCTCAGATTGTTCAGGCTCCAACTCTGAAGAGGAAGAAACTTGCGAAGGTTCGCAGTGTTCGGACAGCTCTCAGGATCAAAGCGTTTGCCAAGGTGATGATTGTTCATCGGCGGAAAGCATTAATCAACATGACGAGGACGATTGTGAGGGTTC
Organism: Dyspetes luteomarginatus; assembly: GCA_963669185.1. NCBI lineage: Eukaryota > Metazoa > Arthropoda > Insecta > Hymenoptera > Ichneumonidae > Dyspetes > Dyspetes luteomarginatus. The sequence continues at coordinate 17,320,365 of OY769905.1, read as the reverse complement.
TGAATGTACAATCAATGAGGACGGAATCGAAGCGGAATGCGAAGGTGAAAATTGTCCAGACAAAGTAGTAGAAAATGATTGTACAGGTTCTGCATGTTCAATCGACGAAGGAGAAATTAAAGATAACTGCACGGCCGAAAATTGTCCGGAAAAAGAAGACGAAAATGATTGCCAAGGCTCAGATTGTTCAGGCTCCAACTCTGAAGAGGAAGAAACTTGCGAAGGTTCGCAGTGTTCGGACAGCTCTCAGGATCAAAGCGTTTGCCAAGGTGATGATTGTTCATCGGCGGAAAGCATTAATCAACATGACGAGGACGATTGTGAGGGTTCTGAATGTACAATCAATGAGGACGGAATCGAAGCGGAATGCGAAGGTGAAAATTGTCCAGACAAAGTAGTAGAAAATGATTGTACAGGTTCTGCATGTTCAATCAACGAGGGAGAAATTAAGGAAAACTGCACAGCCGAAAATTGTCCAAATGACAAACATTGCATAGGCTCAGGTGAAAATTGTACGACAAATTCTCCACGAAAGCCCAATAAAACAAAAGAGACCACAGAATCAACAACTCTTTCACCATCAACATCAATCGTAAAACAAACAGTCAAACAGTCAACGAGTTTCTGTGACAACAGCAATCCTCATTATCGAAGAAAGCTTCATCGATTACGAAAGATGAGACTGATTGATGCTTTATCGTCGACACCCAGTTCAAGCTATGAGATATTCAATTCATTTTTCGAGTCCCCTGCGGACAAAACAACGAAAATATCCGATAAACCGAATTTGCGAACGGACAATCGCAAAAAAAAAAAATTTATAATATCAAATAGCAAAAAAGATAGTTTAAAAATGATAAATCGTGAAAAAACTACTTTAAAAAAAAATAATGATGAAAATAATCGAGTACTCCAGGTTCTCGGAAATGTTGGCATTTCCTCGGATCCTTTATCCTCATCAACGATCAAAGAAATTGAACGAGAAATGAAAAAGCACGTTACCTCAAATTCATATGAAATTGAAAATGTTTCGAAAAACTCGTCAAATCGAACAAAATTGAAAAATAACAAAAATAATAATATTAGGCATGATTTGTTGATCAAGAAATTTGACAACCGTCCGAGTGATCGAACTGCCATTTTGAGGGAGACAATAATGAAAAAAGAATTGAAGGAATTTGATCGACGAAACCCCAAAAAAGTTATGACGAAAGTCCAAATTCATAACGAGGACATTGGGAATACCGGGAACAATAAAGATTCGAGCCTTGGCGACATAATTTTTCATCGAGGAAGCGTCGAGGCTGCATCGAACAAAAATCGTACGTCGAAAATTTACGAGACAAAGGAAAACGAAACCACCACGACCTCAGGGCATAAGATGAGAGAATGGACCGTCGGAGCTACGCCATCGAAATCGAAGAAACTGAAGTTGAGAAGTTTCCAGACTGGTAGATCAAGCGCTGAGGATGAAGTGGCGAAAATGAAAATTTATAACGAAGACCATAAGGTCAAGAATTTGAGTCTTAAAGATATAAGACGTCATCAAGGAAGCCTCAAGGCTGTAACGAGTAAGAATCATTTGCCGGAAATTCATAACAAGAAGGAGCAAGAGAGCCCGAGATCAGGGGTTGACAGGAGAGCATTGATCATGCTATCATCGCCGTCGAGTGAGAGAGAAAAAGGCGAGCATCTAATGGTCGAAAATTCCGAGCCCGAAAATAATAAGTATTCGAGCCTTGAAGAACTTACACCTCAACAAGGAAGCGCCACGGATGCATTGAAAAAACTTTGGGTATCGAAACATTACGCCGAGAAAGGACGCGCGACCGCCGGGTCATGGGGCGAGGCGAGAAATTGGGTCATTAGAGAACCATCGCGGTGGTCGATTTATCCTGTGCGTGCAGAGTTGACAAGTTTTCAGCCCGAAAATTATAAGGTTTCGAGCCTTGGAAAAATAATATCTCATCGAGGAGGTGTCACGGCTGCATCGAAAAAAGTTTGGGAATCGATAAATGACCACAACAACGAACGCGTGAGCGTCGGGTCATGGGGCAAGGGGAGAGATTGGATCATTAGCGCACCACGCCGGGGGTCGATGAGACCTGTGCATGGAGAGTTTAAAATTTTTGAACAATGATGGATCAAGGGCTGAGGGAGATATGAGAAAACTGAAAATTGATAACTAAGACACGATGAGAACGAGAATGATGAAAATTTGATTCTTGGATAACACCTCATAAAGGAAGCGTCAAGGTTGCAACGAGTAAAAATCGCGTGCCGGAAATTTACGACCAGGAGGAACAAGAGATCACCGGATCAGGGGACAAGATGACAAAATTAGTCATACAATTACCGTCGAGGAAGAGAGTGAAAAATTAGCATCGAAAATTGAGAATTGTTTCCAGCCCGTTAGGTCACAATAGTATAAAAATATATCGTGTTATATCTCACCAGTTAATAAACGAGCTCTATAGTAAACAAACACTTGTATGCGAATTATATCTATTTATAGTGATTTTAACACAGGTCTTGATTCACTGGGCTGATTGTTAAGCGTTTATTTACTGGTGGGTTTATCCTATATTCAAAAATTAATTCATCAAACGATTTTTGATTCAGTCAAATAGTGATTAGGAGAGACAAAAAACAAATTGACACGTCTTTGATAAATTCCATGATTTATTTTTTCCCTAATTAAGCGAAATTGACACGATGAAAAAAATGAAGTTTTAAAATCATCGCTATGCTGACAGGATTTTTTGAGCGCACGCCTTTGTCATCATTGAAGAGGAACAAAACAAAAATAGTTTGCCATCACATGAACGCGCGTGGCGATAAGTCTTTTTTCTTTTTTCAAATCTCGTTCGTAATTTCCCTGAAGCACCAATTACAATTATCAACAACAATATTGTACGTGGGAGAAAAAAAAAGCACACATTCTTCGTAAATTATAACGAGGTTTAATAAGTCATTACACCTCAAGACGTTTTCATGTTGCACAATTTCATTGCAAATTGCGTCCGATGTACGACGAATTCATTGCATTGAAAAAAGACATAGAGAGAGAGAGAGAGAAATAGACAGAAAGAGAAGGAAACATTTATTGAGACCAAGTTTGAGCTCGATGGTCCGTGATTAATTGGCAAACAATTCAGATTACTCGATCGACGCGAGAGGCGATTTTAAATCTCAAAGAATTCCCACTCCGAGGCTCGTAATTCGTTATTCGCTGTATTGGGCTCGGCGGGGGGAAACTATCGAATAATTAATTTTTCCTCTCAGGACTACAATTTTTTTTTACAGCCACGACGAATGGGATTTTATACTATTTCGGGCCTTCGTTCGATTTCTTTAGGCGAGGGCAATTAAATATTATCGGGAAATACAAGGAGCGTATGTACACGCTCGATTTATAGAGCAAACTTTTTATAGCAAGCTCTCGACTTGATCAAGGTATAAAACGTAGTAGATATTTTTTTTTCTGAGGCTCAATAAAAAACAATTTGAGCCCTTTAATTTCACGGTGATATTTGTCGATGTGTAGCAAAAAATAAGTTAATAATTATTTGGGCTTCAAAGTCGTCGATCCCAATTTAAATAAAGTGATAATTGAAATTTAAAAATGAGAATTAAAAATAGATGTAATAACTAAGCCGCAATGAAATGTTCTATCGTTAAAAAAAACAAAAAGGTGTTGGTGCCCGAGGCCTTTTTCTCGTCTTCCTGGTTAATCTTTGACCTCCGAATAAAATCTCAAGGTTGCCAAATTCATCGTTTAGCCAACGTCATTAGGTGTATTTGCTCATGGCTATATATTTTGCGAAGCATCATCGTCTGCATGTTGCTGTTTTTCTTTTTTTTTTTTTTTTTTTTTTCATCTCGATTATATCCGGCACAAATTGGACACCTTGTTTGAGTTTGAAAGTTTCGATTGAAGTGACATTCGCGAATTCCGTATGATACGAGAGGACAGCGTTGATCTAAGACAAAAAGTAACAAAGGTGAGAGAGTGGGGGAAAATTCATTGTGACATGAGCACACGATTCGAATGAAGGATATTATTTTATATTCTTGCCAAAAAATAATAATTCATTGTTTCAAGAAAATAATATTGGAAAAGCACGTCAAAGTGTATTTTTATGACAGTATATGGTGGCTTCTCGTTTGGCTTCTATACTTGATGACGCTTGCTGTTCCTTGTTCTATGTAAATGCTGGCGTTGCGCTATATATATAGTGGTGGCAAAAAAATGTGCCGAGCCCTCACACATCGTCTATGGCTACCCGTGTCGAAATTTCATCATTTTTCCCCTCGCTGTATAGTAAATGGGTTTTCACTTTGATCGATGAAGAAAAATATACGTTGATTGATAAATGTTGATTTAGGATACGATAATGTATGCAGTTTATGGATTACGAAAAAAAAAAAAAAAAAAAATTGGATTAAAACACGAGATATTGGATTATTTGTTATCTTAAAAATCCGTTTCATATTTATTTTAATTTAAACTATAAAAATGACAATTTATTAATTTATTAATGTGTCATGTTATATTGCAAATTAATTGATTGATTAATTATTCATTTATTTATTTCATTATATTTACCAAATTCCTCATAGATTTAATGAAAATAAATTTTTCCATACAAAACGCGTAAACAGCTTTATAAATGACATGGAATCTCGTGTCATGTAATATAAGAGTCTGATATTTTTTTTTTTTTTTTTTTTTGGCATCATTTTATCTGTAAGACTAAAGGGGTTCAAATTTCAAGCGAGACTGAAGACAAAAAAATGTGCGCAATCTGGCGAATTTAATATGAAAGCCTCTCGAGAAACAGACGACGACGAAAAAAAAAATTTGCGCGCGATAATTTCTTTAATTTTTACACTGATTGATGGTTTTGGAATTGCACGGCAAAGTTATTATCAATTACGTTGTACCGCGTCATAAGAATTATTAAAAAAAATATATTTCATTTCGTTTTCTTCTTTGCAGCGTTAAAAATATGATTATATTTAAAAATTTTAAATATGATTTAAAATGAAATAATAATAATAAAAATTGAAAATCCATATTGTGCTGTGAATAACACGTATAGCATGTAACATCAATGAGAAACTAATGAAAAATCATGTAAGCTCCAATGGTACTCTCAACGGTCCATATCAACCCTATCAATTTTTCTCATCACATCGTTTTTTTAATCGTCATATTAACCGCGAACATTAGTTATAAACGTGCTCGATTGAACGTGACGTGGTACGCGTTCCACACATTGGATAGCCCGCATCATTGTTTTTTCTGCCGTTCTTTTTGTAATTCCACATAATAATATTCCAATCGCGTCGCTTTTTGCCTCCCTATATATACGTTTTCTATGCAAACACGTGACTTTTTTAATTCTCTTCTCTTTTCCCTTTTGTCGCTGACGATGGAAAAAAGAGATTCGTAGCAGCAGTCAAAACGAAACAGGCGCGAAGAATCGCACATTCAGCACCTGCTTAATTTTATCGAGGCGCCACGACGTCGCCGGTATCCAGTCGAGCATGTGTCTTCTATATATGTATATATATATATAGATACGCGCTCGGCTGATTTGGCTAATTAAACCGACGTCGTCGCCCGTTTCGTTTAGCATCAAATTTTTTTTTTCCTTTTTTCAATTTTTTACAGTCTCGTGATTTCTTCGTTGGTCGGATATCCCATTCAATTCGACTTTTACTGCATTTTTTTTTCATCTTGGTTTGATTGATTACACAGTGAAAATCGGGATAATGAGATAAAATTATATTTCAAATTTTTTACATATTTAATTTTTTTTTTTTTTTCTCTTGCCGGAATAAGAAAAAATAATGCATATCGATAGCTTATCGGCGTTGCGTCTCATTGTATGGTAAATAGCTATTTTGCTTATATGCAGTGATTATATTTATTGTCTCATGAACAGACTGCAGGTCGTTTCACGACGAACAATCCCAATACGTCACAGTTAAGTATTATTAAAACTTGCGAGAATTTATTTCGAAATGTAAAATATTTTTCCTTTCATCCTATTGGTAATAATTTAATTGAGAATTCTCAAAAATCGATATAAATTTACCTCCGAAGATGATAATTTATTAGTAAATAATTATCGTGAAAAAAAACCATTTCGACTTTGATTTGAATGAAAATATAAATTGGATCAATTATTTTTTAATTCTGAGTATTAATATTGTCTCAAATAATTATTTCATTGCAATGTAAAATCCAATGTACTTGATTTTCCTATCTTCATCGTTTTTTTTTAAATGACGAAAAAAAAATCTTACACTAGGGTGAGTACACCCCAGTGAATGAACCCTTAAGATTCAGCACCAGTGAATGAACTCCCGTATTAAAATCACTATATATAGATATATTTCGCGTCAAGTGTTCATTCACTGGTGTCCGTTCACTTAGTGGTGCATTCACCCTACACAATCCTACTTTTCATCTTTTGCAACTCTTTCCAGTGCAGACGACTTTTTGTCCAATTTTACGAGCAAGCAAAATAGTAAAAACGAGACAAGAAAAACCTTTCTCAAAGTTCGATCTCCTGCAGCAATTTACAGCGATCCTCGGCCTTCAGAGGTCGTAGAAAAAAGATACACGAGTCAAGACAAAACAAAAATATAGACGAAAAAGTTTGCAGTCGCAATCAAGAGAATTACCCTTGGGAGATGTTAGCGAGAACTTTCAAACGTTTCGTTTTTTTTTTCTTTTCTTTTCTTTTTTTTAAATTCAATTATCTCCGACTGTTACAATGACTTTTGTTCTCACATATATCGTGTCACCTCATATATATATATATATATATATCTCTTTGATTATCTGTCAATATTTTATTGTCGAAATTCTGACACAAGAAGATTTAGTCGTTATACCTATATCTTTGTCTCCCTATATTTATATATATGAGCAAAAAAAGTGTAACCGCGTCCTCGCGAACGAATTTCCGGTTTGCCTCGTGGAATTCCATTATCCCGTAAGCGTTATACTAACAGATTCGGAGAGGAATGGATTTTGCCGTGGCAACAGCAATTTCCGGGGACATATATATATATACACACACACACACACATACACATATATATGTAGTTTAGTCATCGTACGCGATGTTGGATGGACGATACTAGCTGGTCGAATAACTTTCCGAAAACTTTAACGGTCGGTGCCTCTTCACGGTGGCGTTATGAGCTTTGATCGCATGAGTTGGATGGCTCATCGATCATCCGTACGCTCGAATTACCTACACACAACTATATATATATATATATATATATATATATATCTTTTTGACAAAAGAAAAATCAACCCATGGCCAACTAAAACTTGTTCACGTTTTTTTTCTGCACCGTTAAAAATATATTTATATGATTGAGATTTGTTGGCTCAAACTAAATTTCCGTTAACCCTTTCGGGTCCGAGTTTTTGCTCAATTAAATCATGACAGTGGCAAAAAAATCCCAAAGATGAGGTGAGTTATTCAGTTCTCGTTATGGAATGCAACAACATCTATGGGGTTTGAATTTTTTCACATAAGGTAAAAGTTTGTTGCTCGTTTATACTGCAAGAAAAACGAAGATATCTTAATTTTTCACAAAGTTATGAATTTTTAAACCCGTTTCTGGGACATATACATAGGTCCCATTGGTCCCAAAAGGATTAATTTAGGAAAACTTATTCAATCCATTTGGAAATTGAACAAATGGAATTCATTTAAAAGAAATGATTATACTTTTTTCAGAGTATTTAAATCAAATGAATAAATTTAAGTCATTTTTATCAGTACATATATATTTGTTATATATATATATATACAGCTGTGAGCGCACGTGCTGGAGTGTTTTTTGTCTGACAGGGACGAATTATGTATAATACATATTTACGTAACGAATAAACTGCGCACGAGTTGCCGAGAGCTCTAGAAGAGAGGACACTCGTGCTTTCTCCCTTCTAGCCAAATTTCCTTCATTTACGATATATGCCCACGGGATCAGAACGGCAGAACGAAAACGCTCGCTCGTGGACAATTTTGTTTTCCCTCTCCAATAAAATTTCATCCACGTGTGTCTCTCATTATAGAAGTCATTACGGATTTTTGCGTGGATGATGTCGCGCATGCAGGAGTGTCTCGGTAAACTTATGTAGTATACATAGGTGGAAGAGTCAAGTTCACCAAAGTCGTAAATTATACATATATATAATATAATTCTTCAATTATGGAAATGTATAATTTATAAGAAATTAAATTTTGGGGTTAAAAGTATTTGAAAAAAAAACATTTAATATTTCATAAATGGTCGTTTGAATAATTATTACATATACTGACACACAAGTTTCAGCCTAAAAGACATTGTTACTTTTTCATTGAAGCTTAAAGGGTTAAGAAACAAATTAATATTCTCAAATTGACTTCCTTAAATTTGCATTATCTTAAGGAATATTGCAAAAGTGATGCCACGGATTTTGGCATGTCGACCGTACCGTAACGAGACATCCGTGTCTCAATATCCTTGTCCTTCGTATGGGGCGTGAATCCCCGCTCCGTGTAGTAACGCAACTTCAAATAGACTTTGAGCAATAACACACTCCAAAGTCAGTTCGCAATGAGTCAAAATCTACGGATATACGTCACGTCCGTGTACGTTGTATATGTGGTATTTTTACCATAACGTTTTTTTCAATAATAATAATTATTATTATTATTATTATTATTATTATTATTATTATTATTATTATTATTATTTACATAAGTGCATTCGAAAAATAACCGTTCACGCTTATGTTAAGAATAAAATTGTCAGTATTAATTTTTGTCCTCGGACAATTGAATACCATTCGAATTGATTTTATGAAGAAATCTCATTATTTATAATATAATAAAAAGTATTACTTCTCTTGCATGAGAGAGAATAATTTAAAATTATTCTTATTATTAGTATTATTTGTCCATAGCGAATATTATATTTATTTTACTTTAAAAAAAAAAAAATATTTTTGGCTCCTCATAGCAGCTTTATTTTTGTGAAAAAAAAATCTGAGTTTTTAATACCAGAGTGTTGAAAATATTCCAAAACATATGGAAAAAATACATTCAGAAAAAAACTTTTTATACAAATGGAATATCACAAAACATTTCGCTTAGCTTTTATAAAACTTTGAAAATTCTGAAAAACAAATTTTAACCCTTTACCTCGAGCTACACTCGAACACACTCCATAGTCAGTTCGCAACAAGTCAAAATCTACGGACATACGTCACATCCGTGTACGTTGTATATGTGATATTTTGACCATAACTTTTTTTTCAATAATAATAATAATAATAATAATAATAATAATTACTATTATTATTATTATTATTATTATTATTATTATTTACATAAGTGCATTCGAATAAATAACCGTTCACGCTTATTGTCAGTATTAATTTTTGTCCTCGGACAATTCAATACCATTCGAATTGATTTTATGAAGAAATCTCATTATTTATAATATAATAAAAAGTATTACTTCTCTTGCATAAGGGAGAATAATTTGAAATTATTCTTATTATTAGAATTATTCGTCCATAGCGAATATTATATTTATTTTACTTTAAAAAAAAAAAAAAATTTTGCCTCCTCATAGCAGCTTTATTTTTGTGAAAAAAAAAATCTAAGTTTTTAATGCCAGAGTGTTGAAAATATTCCAAAACATATGGAAAAAATACATTCAGAAAAAAACTTTTTATACAAATGGAATATCACAAAACATTTCGCGTTTAAACTGAATCGCTCGGACTGTTTAGCTTTCATAAAATTTTGAAAATTCTGAAAAACAAATTTTAACCCTTCACCTCGAGCTAACTTCAAGGTATTAATATACAATATTTTTCCCAGTATTGAATTGATGTTCAAAAATTGTTTACACGAGATTTTGCAAAGATTTATGAAATTTATAATCAGTTGAAAATTTTTACGAGGATAAAGTTCAAGCAAATCTCAGCATATTTACCTGAAATGAGGGAAAAAGCTGCAAATTGAAACTTGCACATTACTCTCTCGTACTTTCGGCCCATTTACATAGTTTTCTCCATATGAGGAACCCAACATTTCAAGAGTGGACTTTGAAGATGCCGGAAAAATACGAGGGAGAAATGTGCGATTTTTAATTTTTCGCCTTTTTTTAAATATATTTTTCACCGTTATTCAGAATAGATTTTTAATGGATGTTGGAGAAATTCTTCCTCGTTCGAGAGTTTGAACAAAGAGAGAGAGAGAGAGAGAGAGAGAGAACGAGGGACCTTTGAGATTCGCGAACTTTTTGCTCCCGATCCGGTTTCGTACACAGACCATCCTCTACGAGTCCCTGTAGCGGCAAACGCCTCGGGAAACGATATGAGATAGATACATATAGGCATGCACGAGGCCACAGAGATAGCGACATTGACCCAAGAACGACTTGGAAAAAAAGTAAGCGAAACTATTCGAGATTTCTTCCTTTATTGTGTCTTCGAAGATAAATGGGATACAAAACTGCGATATCTCCTGTATGAATCATCATTTTCGAGTGTCAGTTTCACTCGGACGAGCAACGACAAAGGAAATTCTTCATTCTCGATTCTTCCAGGATTTTTCATCTCCGTTTAATATTTTCATCATGAGTCGCTAATACGATATTTTATTTTCTAATAACTTTCTATATTAGTCAGTGACTCTGTTACTGTCGATATAAATTTACGAGTTTCATTCAACAAGCCCTTTATTTTAATTTAATTAATGATAGTCATGATTAGAATATGAAAAATATCGTGAATCGAGATAATTTTGAAGTATTGATCGACCTCGATCTCGATGTATTTTTAACCTTCCTAATTCTTAAGGGAAGTTTCGGCCTTGTTGGGTCAACATTTTTTTTTTTTTTTTCATGTATCGGAAAGAGCCAATGTTTAAGAATACGTTCAGCAAATTTCAAGTCGATATAAATAAAATTCGGAAAGTTACAGGCCGACGAAGAGAAGCGGGCGCATGCAAAATTGGTGAAAAATCGAACATTTTTTGGCCCAATAAGGCAGAAACCTCCCGGAAGCTAAAGATACACTGGATCTATGATACCCGAGCGTTTTCATAAATGTGCCATTCGGGTTGTAACTGAGATTATTGAGATGTTCAAACGTAGAATTCTTCTGTGCACTATTCTGAATACGATCGAGTCAGAGAAAGTCAGTTTTGAAAAAAAGATTTGTTATAAATAAATCGTGTCATTGTGCTCAACCGAATCGGAGAACCACGCGAAGAAAAAAAAAAAGCTTGGGTGTAAAATATCCAAGTGTAACCCTCTAGGGTTAAACGTTGCTAAATACGAAATGGTAAAAAGTTCATTAGGCGCATTAAGAAGGAAATACTTTCGTCAATTACCAACCAAAATTTACGAAAAAAAAAAATATACTTATCTTTTTAGTATTGCGCAATGATGATTCGATTTTTTAAAATGATTACAGCGATTTAAATAATTTTGTTAATTTAATATCGATTCATTCAAATCCCCATGATTATTACAAAAAAAATATAAGACTTTGGAATATTTCCCTGCCATTTTGTTTAAAAAAAGAAAAAAAAAACAATGTGTTCCGATCAATGATTTTTAACACACAAAATTGAGTAAAAATTTCATTACAAAAATCCAATTTGTTCGAAGATGATTTTTTTTTTTGATTGGGACGCCCACTACGACGTCTTTGAATGGAAATTACGTTATGGGAAGTCCATGTGCGTGAGTAAGTTCCGAGTAGAAAAAAAAAACATACATTTTGGTCCGTTTATGTGGAAATTTTTACAGACGTACGTAAAACATGTTTTTAAAATACTGACCATAAATTCAATATTCTGCAGAGATAGCATGTCTATCTTTGAATTCCACTCGATATACACTTGTCATTGATGTCCTTATATTGACTTTGTTGAAAAATTCACGTTTCATCCGTTTTGGAATTGATTTTATATATATATATATATAGGATGATATATGGCTCGAATCGAGCATCGATTTATACATATCTCTCGTTCGGCGATGATCACAAGCTCTCTTTCAGACGTACCCATGTATTAGTAGCTCGAACAGTACGCGGAAGTGATTTTAGAGCTCGGGATAACGGATTAAACTGGGGCGTAAGATCGGATGAGGTGGCTATAATATTATTATTATTATTTTTGTTGCTCATTTTTCATACGTCGTCACGTGACTCGATCAAAGCCCACTCTGACAAAAGCTCTTCTACTATTATCAACTAACTATATAAAATTCCCCGGTGACTCGACACATAAGAGAGCATAGTACAAAAATTTGTTTTTATTTTCGCCAGCCAATGTCGAAAGTCAATTCGTCATTCAACAATACTGATATACATATGCGTGTTTTATTTTTTTTTGTCGTTGGAATATTCTCGAATTTAATTAAAAACAAAAAAAAAAAACAAAAAACACAAAGATAGAGCAGTTTCATTATTTATTATTTGAATAGTGTTGGTATTTTTTTTTACGAGTGCTTGGAGATTTTCCAAGGGGCATAGACCGGGACTGATTTCGAAATAAAGTATATAGGCGAGCACGTGTCTCTATAATGTTACATTATATATATAGACGCCGAAGTTATGACATTTGAGTCACCTGTTGCCATTAATTATCATCGACGGAACGATTAATGAAAGCATTTAATCGCAACGAAAGTCGAAAGTCCATTCGAGCGTAAAAAGATTTGCAAATCTCGCGCAGAGCTCGTTCGAGCTCTTTCAGATTCACCGCTCTAATGTGTATGGATATTCGCATTGTCGATAACTTATCTCGGGACAATGGTGACCCACATTACGATGACCCATCCTTGCATGGTAGAAATGAATAATATATATGTATATTAATTAATTAATGTTAAGATAATACAATGGAAACTAATTGACTTTGATCTTAGTTCTTGGCAATTGGCTCTTAATCTGTCAAATATCGTTCCATGAATAATTCAAAAAAATAAAATATTTAAAATCATTTAAGCTTAAGATTATTATTTTTTTTTCAAATCACGTTACAAATTTTGGGGTCCGTGCACAAAACCAATAATAATTGTATTATTTTTATTGGACTTGGTGTTATAATAACTGACAATAACTCAATCAAGTATACGAGTAATTTTTATTTAAAAAAACTACAATCTCGAGTTAAAATTGAATCAAAATATCATCGATAATTTACTCCCTTTATTATTGTTTTAATCAAAATTGCAATTTTTACGTTATCTATGCAAATAATTAACTTGGATACTTGTCTCAAATAATAATAAAATGCATGAAAATTGTCGTAGGATTTTTTTTTATTTTATTGCTGACCGATCAAAAAACAAAATCCCGTTTGCATGCTCGGCTCGAGGTTCCCGCGTACGGATAACTCTCTCCGGTTTTGAGATAAGGCCCGGGATGAGTCGATCCATTCGTTTTGATGGTGCAACGAGTGAGAGACGAGAGATCGCAAGGTCGTTTTCACAATTTCGTCGATTTTGTCCCCGCCCATGAGAATCGTTTTGCCATTCTATCGTTTACAGACGATGGCATAATATGGGCGTGAGCATCGCTCGTGCCATTCTAAAATTTGAGCCATGCAGAGTTTTCAGAACTTTGCGGAAAAAAAAAAAAAAAAAAAACTACACGTTTTACTACACTATGACTTATTCTGACTGCACTAAATGTCGGTAAACAAACAAAAAAAAAATTGCAAACAATGTTATTCAGAGATGATTCAGATTTCGATAAATATAAAATGTTATAGGCCACATTCGTCTATCAGTCAGACGTTTATCAGTGACCTAATTATATTACATATTTACTTCGAAATCTTGAAGACTGTCTCTAATTGGCATTGTTTTCAAAAATTGCAGCAATCTCTCTCGCACTTATACCAATTTTGGATCACCTTAATGCACAATATTATTGACCGCTTTTAATTTGGTTGACCGAACAAAAGAAATTATAAAAATAATCTACGTCAATCCTGTGTGTGTGTAATGAATAAATAAATTAGCAACGATATATTTTCTTGCCTGGATTATTGACAATTATATTTATGTATATTTGCATACACATATGGACCCCCGAGATACTCGATAAAATATATATATATTTTTTTAAACATTTATCGAATGTTTCTCTTGTGATGAATTCTACAATATCTGGATACATATATATATACACATATATATATATATATATATATATATATATATATATATATTCAAAATGTGCGCACACGTCTGGAATCCCGTCTTGCATTCGCAGTCACTATTTCATACAGTTGAAACTTCGTTTTCAAGTACGCCAACTCGATTACCATATACACGAGGTATATACGTATACTATATGTAAACACCTATATACACATACATAAATATATAGTCTTCTTACGAGTTTGTCGAATGCTGCAATTTTCCTTCTTCGATGTGCATCGATTCCGTCTTCGATGTCCTCGATAGATAAACGAGTATATATCCTTTGTAACCCGAGTACATTAACGTGTCATACGAGAGATCACATTTTATTTAAACGCATTAAATATCACGAATGAAATCGAGTAAAATAATATGAAAAATAAACGTTGGTTGAAAAAATTTGATAATAAAAAAAGCATCTGATAAATGCAGGCGCTTTCATGTTCACGAATGAAATAATAAATATAAAATTCCTTGTATAAAAACCCATAAACCTTAAGCGCTCCGGGTTATAAACTTGGGTCGATTCATTTGTGTATGTATATATATAGCTAGGGGTCACCGGGGCCACATGGAGCAAGGGTGACTTGCCACAGGGGCGATATCTTTGTTGTTCAAACACAGAAATATTGTATAAAAAATTGAGGTGTCTCCATTGACTCCCTACATATGTCATTAGTTTCAATGACATCCCTTAAAAAATCATTGAGATGCGTCGTATTATTTTTTTCACGAGGAGAAAAAAAAAGTTCATCACTCAACTTTAAAGTGATAATAATATTATGCTCGTCATTCTGACACTAAATTAGTTTATTGATCCTGATTTTATATTCTTTTAGCTCTAAAATAAGCCTTTGCTCATTGTCATTCAAAGTCCTGCACCCGATTGCCAGTTGGAATCGTCTATTTACCTTATACGGGGTTTTTTGCTGCCGAAACTTGTTCAGGTCTGCATTACCTCTTATGGTTGGTCAATCTATATGAGTATACTCACCCGGGCACTTTTTTTACTCTTCAAAATTACGTCCAAACAGAAAAAACTATTAATTTTTGCTATCAACGATGTTGCTGGATGTGTTAAACACATTTAAACTGCGTTTAACAAAAAAGCTCGATCATCGGCAATTTCGAGACCGCAATCACATCGATGGACTATACGGTGCTCATTTTATTCTCGGCTGAAATTCCCCAAACAACTATTCATCTCGCCCGCAAGCCATAGATTGCAATCTCGGTAATGTTCTGATGAACTTTGAACCCCACAGGTTACTCGCTGCACTCGAACTTTGAATGTTACAAGAGCACAGGGAAATTTTGCCGAATGACCAAATGGATCGGCAATTTTTTTAAACGTAGATAAATATCACATCTGTGTTTGTGCCAAATCCCAAGCCGTTTGATCATTCTGAGTAAAAAAAATATATACATACAAATGTGAAAAGTGCGACAAGTGGCCCCAGTCTACTGTGTGTATGTATATATAAATATAAAATATTCCCTGTGGTATTCTCGTATCTCAAGCCAGGCTACTTCGTCATATTGACTATATAGCGATGCGAATAAATATATTTCCTCGCGAATGCACACGAGATAACCAGGACATCGACGGTTGTATCCTTTTTGAGCAATAATCAAGGTGATTTTTCTCGTTCTTTTTATGTTGTTGATTGAACGATGGCGCGCATCTTTATATCCCAGGAAGGGGCTCATCTCGTCTCGTGCACACATATACATATATCTACAGTGATAATTATAAATAGATGGTATGTCTTTCTTGCCATGGCCAAGTCGGAAACGAGCCATATATATATATATATATATATATATCACAAATAAAGATAAATAAAAAATAAAATTAGTATAAAAAAGTGAATGATAATATGTTTATATATATATACATAAATTTTTCTTTTTAATTCTCCGAAAGGCTGCATTATAACATTTCTATGTGTGTGTTAAAATGCATATATCGCCTTCACCGAATTGGTACCATAAACCTCGAGCTGTATTCACGAATGATTTTGCAGGTGGGCTGAGAGTGGTGTGACTCGCCCACGTGAGCATATTTTTTAGATCCTGCCATAAATCGCTAGGGGATTCCTGTCATTGACATTGGGTTATCGACCTCCTAATCCTCATCCATATCCTCTGCTTACAACTTAATTTTCATGTGTATTTAATTCGCTATTACTCATGTTGGTCTTTGTCACGCGATTACTCGCGCGTGACCATTTTGCTCCATACTGGATAATCCTATCATTTTGAGCCGAAAAAATATCGAAATATTTATATATATATTTTTTTTTCACGCAAACGATTAATTATTTATTCAAATTCTCAAGTTTAATCAAGTTCTCGATTAAATTTTTTTTAAATACATTTCAATTGCTCGCGACTAGTTCG
Source organism: Dyspetes luteomarginatus (assembly GCA_963669185.1). Classification (NCBI taxonomy): domain Eukaryota; kingdom Metazoa; phylum Arthropoda; class Insecta; order Hymenoptera; family Ichneumonidae; genus Dyspetes; species Dyspetes luteomarginatus. The sequence goes on along the minus strand of OY769905.1, from coordinate 17,303,703 downwards.
AGACTATTTCTCCGGGATTTCATAAATTTTAATATTCAACGAAAAATTTCATCATAAAGAAACCCTGAGTACTCAATCACGTATTACAGAATATTTTCCGTAGTTTATAATAATTTTAATTCAACAATATAAATAAATGTTTAATTTTTGATGCAAAAGAAATTATTACTGACGCAAACATTATTCTTATCATATAAATAGGATAACTCTGCAGGGATTTACAGTGACAATTTTTAAAACAGAATAAAAGTCGTACAATCATAATGGCAAAAAATCATATATAACTTCACTTTGTGGGCATTTTATATTTTTTTAGCCTACACGTCAGTAGTAAAAAAAAAAAAAAACAGATATTAAAAAATGTAGATATTTAATGGACAAGATCTCATAAAATAATAAATAAGTGATAATTGATGAAAATTTGTGTGATACAGATCGACAAATCCCCGTCCAATCGACAATACGTTCTAGACAAAAATTCAAAATCCGCGACGTCTAAATGTCATTTAAGTTTCTACACAAAATGCCAAAAAAATCGCGACTAGCGTGAGCAAAATGCTCATAGCGTTTATATGCGATAAATATGAAGAATTTAGTTGCTCATTCGACATTTTATATTTTACTCATTGACGAGAACTGTTGAAAATGAAAAATAAAAATTTTAGAATAAAAATGGAATTTTTTCAATCCCATTTTTATCGTACAGACTGTAAAATACCATCTGTGCGATGATTCTAAATAGTAGCATTCAATTATTGGAGTAGTTTTTCAACAGGAAAGGCACTTTTTCAAATCACTCAATAATATTTTTGCATATTTTAAAATCCATATGAGTCCTTTCTCAAAAATTATTTACCAATAATATATCAAAGTACTAAATACATTTGTGTGTAGCATCAAGAAATTTCCGATCCAAAAGTAGGAATGGATCCAATAATTAATATATTTTCTTGATGGGGAGGAAAAAAATTGACTTAAATTTTTGTAGTTTTTACCATTTTTGTGCGAGAGATAGAATGCTCTTTTTTCAAATTTCTCCAGTTCCGGTTAATCTTTTTTCAGTTTTTCTCGTGTATACGCAATATTTTTGTTTCCCTACTTTTTTTCAGCTACGGAACACGAGGATCAGTTTGGTAATTGGTCAGCAATCATGGGTTGGTCGAGACACACACGTGGGTGAAAAGGTCGATTTTTCTATATATCATGTACACGTGCTGGTTCTGCGCGATATTATCTTACCAAGGGACCTTGTCATGCATTACGTAACTCGTTTTAAATTGAAATATTTCGAGGGTCAAACATATATTCACATAAGGGGCAAAATAATATTATTTATTGATTTATGTCCACGAAAAAAAAAAAAAAAAAAAAAAAAGAGTTAAATTATAAATTGTCAAAATTCATCAAACCCTTTTTATCGAAACGGCCACTTAAAAATAAAGGTAATCTTGTTCAATTCTTCACAAACGATTTTTTTTTCTCAAATGACAAAATATTCACTAAAATTAATAAATAAAGTGAAAATGACCCCAAAAAGTTTTGCTGTCCCATTAAATGGTTTTGTCAAGAAGGAGCTGAAAAAAGGTGATCCCGAAAGGCCACGTAGTACACCTATAGCGGTGTCATGGATGAAAAAAAGATCAACGGACCAACAGTCGCGGAGTGGAATAGCCTTTGACCCTCTCGAGCAATTTTCTTCAACCCTCTGATAAGGGTTTTTTCTCCAATATTTTACCACGTATTTTCCCCGAAAGAGACACACAGAGAGAGAGAGAGAGAGAGAGAGAGAGAGAGAGAGAGAGAGAGATCGAGGCGTTTTTTCGTTCTCATTCCGGGGACATTGATACTTGTTTCCAGACACCCAATGTTTCGATGAACCGCCACGAGTTGTATTTTCCGACTGTCTACTCGTCCCATGACTTCTCCTACATTTTCCCTTCGTCTACTCGCGCTGCCGCTACATATTTGTCGTTTTTATTACTGAAAGGTTTTTTTTTTCTCTTTAAATATAACACAGCCATTCTGAATTTATTCAGAGGAATAAATTTAGGGTGGACTTTACGTGAGTCTGTGATTTGCGACAGTCGCCATGTATGTATATAGGAAATCGCACGTGAAGCATACTGTAATATATATATACTATACTGCTATACTATATAATATATATATATATATATATATGTATATTATACTACTATACTATATAATATATATATATATATATATATACCAAAACTGCTAGGAGGGACCGAGGTAATGTCGACCACCCCATTATTGCGGAATTGCGATGATTATTATGAGAAAAAAATAAATTATTTTGTATAATACCATCAATCCGTGTGCAAAATGCAAAAAATATATATTATAGTAGTATAAGGTTGATTGTTTATTTTAGACGCTAATTATCATAAAAAATACCAAAACACGTAAATAAGATTGTCTCTATTGGTATTGTACTATACAACTTACATCACATGTACAATAAAAAAATACATATTTGCTTCGTTATGTATTTAGCTTTGATTTCACATATATGTATATTAGAAGGTCAAAATATGACAGAATGTATTTTTTGCCTTGGAATTGTTACTTTACACCATATTAGATAATATTTTTGTACAAATAGTTCCCTTTAAACATTTTTTACTTACAAAAAAAAAAATCATCATAAGCATCCTCACGTGTTCAAAGAATAATCGAGTATTTGCCCACTAAGTTAGACCAAGCATGAGATAAAGACAGTCGATTATCGTTTATGAAAAATTTCCTTAATTTTTTTTATTTTTTTTCCTTTTTCTTTGACGGTTGAGTTACCGCCCTGAGTTATTTTTACCATAAATAGGATTTAGCGCAAGCAAATTTTGGCTCACACCGTGTGGTGAATTACCGAAACGACGAGGATTCGTCTCGTTGAATTTGTCTCGTATCGCAAGTGTTCATAAATATACATACATATACTATATATATATATACCTACATATACTATGTATACTATATATGTATATACATACATTATATATATATATATATGTATGTTCATCGAGAACGCGAAACCGGCTTCGCAGTGCTGAAATAACTCTCTCGAATGCATACGGACTTTTCACTCGTCGTCCTCGTTGGTTTAAAACGTTGTAACGGTACACACAAGCAAAGTGATGATGCTCGCCTATCTGTACTCTTGTACACTGTACTGAACAAAGACGCGTAAGTGTCTTGGCTCTCTGGTAAAACAAGACGATGAGTCTTACAAATATTCTACAGCTACAGCTTCACTTTGCCATCTATAAGACACGGGCGAAAAGACAAAAGTATAGGCACTATAAAATTTTTAGTGTCTAAAGTGCAATAAACGAGTTAAAACTTTCGCTTTAAACACACTAGAGAAATATCGGCAAAATGAGAGTCATGAGAAATAAGCTTTAAAGTAGAGAAAGGAATAAATGAAGCTCCTTTCCGTAAGTTTGATTCACGTAGGTAAATGTCATTCTTCAATATATATTTAAAAACAAACAAAAACGAATGGGAAATTTCATTTTTTTAAAATTTTATTATGTTAATTTTTGCCTCTTACCCCACGAACAAAGTGTGGGAATGGGCACACAATTAAAAAAAGAGAAGACACAAAAAAAAATTCCTCAATAAAGTTAGAATCATTGAATTAGCGTTTATTTACGTATTATGTGATTCGTCGATTTCTTAAAAAAAAAAAAAAAAAAAAAAAAAAAAAAACAAACAAATGTAAAAATAAATCAGGAATTTCATGTTTTCCCCATTTTTTTTTGGTCTTTGCCCCAGACACAAAGTGTGGGAATGGGCACACATTTTTTTTTCAATAAGACAACACAAAAATTCTCTAAAAGAGTTGGAATTATTGAATTGATTTTTATATCCACGTATTCTCAGAGAATCCATCTGCGAGCTCCACACATCGTCACATGTCTCGACGAAATTAGCCATTACGTTTGTAAAGTTCCTCGTTTGTGGTTTTTTTTTTTTTTTTTCTTTTATTTCGACGCAAAAGCTATTCCAACCAGTCAATGAACGTTTCTCGTGTGACCATCACGAGAACGTACGATGATTTTTCTTTGCTTGCTTTTCTCGACTTCTTTCATCTCACGAGCTCGTGTTGTACGTATAATTGCTTCTCAAATGAGAGTACACAGCTAGTAATTAGTGAGTGTTTAGCGCGTGACTGTTCGTATACACGCAAACCAGTCACACACCTCGTGAAATTCTCTGCCAATGAGAAATTCACGCTCATCGTGTCACAAATTGACTCTGTGTGTTATATATATATGTGTGTATATATATATATATATATATAGTATATAGTATATATAATACGCATTGGTCTATCCAATGTGACAGTACGTGACAAGTGAAAAATAGTTTTTCGACTGATCGTTCACGCCATACTTAGTAATGTATACCGTAGCCAATAAGTGGATGAACACGGATCGATCATGCATGCACTCAAAAAACGAATTTTTTCAGCAAACAATATTGTGAAGTTTCGTAAAATATGCAAATTAATTTTTTTATTAATGAGCATATTTAATTTAAATAAATATTATTTTGATGAAAGAAAATTGAATAAAATGAAAGGAAACTTATTAAAATCCAATTAAAAATATCGATATGATCGATCAATTTCGTAGATTAATGAAAGACATTTTATCATATTTTTTACAATCGAATAAACTTTATTTCAATCATGTAAAAAGGAAATGTGCTAGAGAAAAAAAAATCATCAGTATTCCGTGGAATCAAAAATGTTACTACGTTAAAATTTAGATTATTAATCAAATAATTCATAGTGGAATTTTTTTGTTTTCAGTATCGAGTCCAAAGCTTCTGATGCAGGCTACGAAGACTACGAAGGCTTTTTCATCGCATGTAAGACTACTGTACTATATATATTATATATATATATATATATATATATTTAAAACTGTCGCGCTACACGTGGGATGTTTCATATATATATAAGTCATTCCACGTCTAATGAGACAGTTTTTCGTCAGGTTTTAGCAATTTTTACGCCCGGCCACCCTAAAATTTTTCCACTCCTCTGGTTCACCTTGAACTATCCCAAAAAATTAAAACAAAATAAAATAATAGACCCTTCAGGTAAAAAAAAACAAAACTCAGATTTTTCAATTTCTTTAATTAATAAAAAAAATTGAATTGTTATGTACTGCAAAAGAATACACGTTTCCTTCTGAAAATTTACTAATAATCATTGTTTTTTCGTCCACTTGTTCCCAAGATCTGTGGGATACAAGATACGTAATATTAAAAAAAAAAAACACAGTCTTGTTTCCTTTATCGATTATAATTGGGACTTGTAGGTAACTGAGGAGAAACTTGTACGAATTAAGGAATTTCTTTACATGATAAATAGAAAGTAAATTTTAGATGGTCGTCAAAATCACCGATCCCTGGACAAAAACTGTTCCAGTATACGTGGAATGCCCCATATATAAATTTATAATATCAAAGTGAACGTAACAATGCACGAGTAAAATTTTTATATGTCCAGTTTATTTATAACTCCCGTGATATTTTTTTTTTTTTACCGAATTCGTCACTGACATTTCGTGGGAACGAGTTACTCGGTTTCATTGGAGCCAAAATAAAAATATGAATAAAGTATTATACATAATTCATGGCAAAGGACTCGAGTATTTTTCCTTAGCCAAATAATTATTTCGATAAATAAATAGATAAATTTTACTGTCATTTCCCAGGTAAAAATTTCTTCGTTTATTCCCGGTTTAAATCCGAAGTTCGATCAAAAACATCATCGCACGTCCGGTGATTTTTTTCCCATATGTTGCAGTAGCCGGCTGAGATCAGGCGTGTCCGTTTATCTGTCCTAAAATATATTTTTTTAGAGTTTAAATCGGACGATCTATAATGATCGGTTAATTCCCAGATTATTCCTAATGATGGGATGGAATTATCCTAGCACTGAAAAATCGAGGCCCAACTGGTAACCTGGAAATTAATCTGGCGTGGACCAGGGCCCAGTTTTTATTTCTATCACTGATGCAAATAAAATAATAATAATAATCGTGTAACGCTCAATTTATTTCAATGAATTTCATGAAATAGTTGCATGGTTATTTATTACATCAAACATAAATACATAAAAAATACAATGAACAGATTGTTTAGTTTTTAATGAAAAATATATTTAAAATATTTTATTATAGTATCGGTTTTTATTTGATGAAGGTCAATATTTCGGATCACTGAAATTTTTATTCACTCTTTTTCGTTTAATCAGTTCGTTAATTACTTTTCTCCCAGTGAAGATCAACAGAATTCCAGTTCTTAATTAGAGTACCAGATCGCGGTGAGACGTTAAAGAGAAAAAAAAGGGTCGATTTCAAAGCTTGAATGTCGCGTTGGCGTAAACGTTCTTTCGTCTTTCCCTACCAAATTTGTTGCGTGTCTCCCCTCATTGCAAAACCACAGGCATTTATTACTTTGCACATTTTTAACGTTTATCCGGGTATCGACCATCTCGCAGCGACTCTTGTACTGCGTCTGAAATATTTTATCGTCAGATTTAAGTCTTCAATCGTTTCCATAGCAATAATGCGAATTTAGAATCGCGAAAGGATCTCAGGAGTTCCACGAATAATATAATATAAAGCTTTTTATATTAATTTCACTATACAGTATATATATATAGTATATGTACACTATTTAAACATTACAGCTCATTTATTTCGCCCACTACGAACTATTCGATTTTCTCGAGTCCTTTTTAATTTTTTTCACGATGATCGTTGTCCTTGGCTCGGTCATTGTCTTCTCGGCCATTGTCATTGACATTTTTCTTCCGGGCAAGTTGCAGATCTTTTTATAAGATCTTTGTATACATTTTTACCAACTTTGTTTTTATTCATCGATCTGATAATTGATGCTGGATAAAAACATTTTTATAACAAATAATTGATTTAGTAATTCAATTAGTTAATATCAAGCCAAAAGCTTTCTTGTCAATGAGATTAAAGTTTTCCCGTTATTAGAAGAAAATATAAAAAAAACCTTTATAACATTTTTTTATTATCCAAAGTTATGATATTGTTAATAATATTAATCTTTTGCAATCTTCGAGATATCAAAAAGTCTCCTTTGCAAAAATATGTTTTTTAAACAGTGTTAAGAAAAAAATCTCACGAGTGCTCCAGATTTCATATCATTGACTCGGATATTTGTTTATCGAGCATCGTGCGAGGAGTGCGTAATTTTTATAGTAAAATTTTGCGTACGAACAGCGTAATAAAAGCGACGTATGTATTTATACATGTGGTGTTTGAAAATTGACAAGTGAAGAAGCAGCAGCACTGAAAAATTCTCTCGTGAAACTTCTCAAACAGCTTTCTTGGTTCTGAGCTTATTCACAGTTATATTTTAGCAAAGTAATTTAGTATACATCTATAATTTAGCAAAGTCTTCTGATATATCTATATAACGTATATGTATCGTATAGTTGAGCCCTCATTATGCTTATAACGTCTGGCCTGCCTTGAGACAAGCATCGATCTTGCTAGTAGTTCAAAACAGCATCTTTTACATCACCAGATTCGATAAGAGATACGTACAAGTATTATATCTATATATATATATGTATATATTTGATCTTTTGAATGGTGCAAAAAAAAAGCATTTACATGGAAAGTTCTCGGTCGTGAAAACGATTGAAGGAACGATTGATTCATTGACCGCTTTGTCAAAGAGCCAAATTCAAACGAAACACGCTCTGGCCGAACGAATTTTCTGCACTGAACACTGAACGAAAGTTACACGTTTGCTCTTCTATACGCGAGTGATCAAAAAATTGAACCAGGTTTAAGCCACGTCAGTGGGAAATGAGCGTTCTTAATTTGCAACTAGCACGAGGTGGTTGCGGCCTTGTCATTATTCGAGGAAAAACGCTTTCCCCTATATGTGTCTCACACACACTATTATTGTTACTCCTGGCCGTAGTTTAGTAGGGTGATTGCACCAGTGAATGGACGCTTAAGCGTTCATTTACTGGTGCACTCAACCTAGCAGCTGCCATTGAACTAATGCTAAGGTAGTGGGCCCATCTACTGACACTGTACCAGTTGATGAAACTCTATAAAAATTTCTATTGTCGTCCCTCTCGCACTTATTGTTTGTCCATAATACTGTCAGCAACTGGTACAGTGTCAGTAACTAGGCCCACTATCTTATGTTTACATGAGAGTCACGACTTCAGTTAGGGAAAATTGTTGCCACCGCGGAGCCACCCGGGGCCGTGGAATTACGGCCGTTTGATCCCATGTTGATCAGAATTTAAACTCTGGTCAACTCTGGTGTGGTTGGTCCCCATCTCAAAACTATGTCGAAAAAAAATTGAACAAAGCTCTTCGGAGGAAATGGGTGTTAGAGTATATATAGAAGAGCTCATCCTCGTCGTGCGAACGAAAAATATTATAGGGACTCACTCGTCATTCTCACTATCTTTCTTAGCTACTTAGCTTCTTAGGGCGAGGTGGTTGCGGCCTTCTCATTATTCGAGAAAAAACGCTTTCCTCTATATGTGTCTCACACACACTATTATTGTTACTCCTGGCCGTAGTTTAGTAGGGTGATTGCACCAGTGAATGAACGCTTAAGCGTTCATTTACTGGTGCACTCAACCTAGCAGCTGCCATTGAACTAATGCTAAGGTAGTGGGCCCATCTACTGACACTGTACCAGTTGATGAAACTCTATAAAAATTTCTATTGTCGTCCCTCTCGCACTTATTGTTTGTCCATAATACTGTCAGCAACTGGTACAGTGTCAGTAACTAGGTCCACTATCTTATGTTTACATGAGAGTCACGACTTCAGTTAGGGAAAATTATTGCCACCGCGGTTTGATCCCATGTTGATCGGAATTTAAACTCTGGTCAGCTCTGGTGTGGTTGGTCCCCATCTCAAAACTGTATCGAAAAAAAATTGAACAAAGCTCTTCGGAGGAAATGGGTGTTAGAGTATATATAGAAGAGCTCATCCTCGTCGTGTGAACGAAAAATATTATTGGGTCTCACTCGTCATTCTCACTATCTTTCTTAGCTACTTAGCTTCTTAGCGCGAGGTGGTTGCGGCCTTCTCATTATTCGAGGAAAAACGCTTTCCTCTATATGTGTCTCACACACACTATTATTGTTACTCCTGGCCGTAGTTTAGTAGGGTGATTGCACCAGTGAATGGACGCTTAAGCGTTCATTTACTGGTGCACTCAACCTAGCAGCTGCCATTGAACTAATGCTAAGGTAGTGGGCCCAAAACTATATCGAAAAAAAATTGAACAAAGCTCTTTGGAGGAAATTGGTGTTAGAGTATATATAGGAGAGCTCATCCTCGTCGTGTGAACGAAAAATATTATAGGGGCTAACTCGTCATTCTCACTTTCTTTCTCAGCTACGATGTTAATGAAAATCAAACGCCAGAGACTGATCGTAAATAAATCTATTGATATTCCTGGGGCTTGAATTCTTTCACGATGACAATGAGGTTCGACGAACTGCAGAGATTATGGACACAGACGACGCGACGGTTCATTGTTTCTCGTCGGCCACGCTGGTCAATCGTCATGCGCATTCGAATGAGAGCAAAAAAAATTAACAAAATAGAAATTAATTTATTGGTAAAATTTTACGGGACTTGTAAAATTGGTCAATAAAAAATGGCGATGTCAATATGGCCGACCAAAAAACTAGAGCATTGCGATTGTTAATCAATATTTTGGTACCCAAATGTTTGTGAGGTTTTTGAAGGTTTGAAGGAGGTTTGTGAGGATTTTGAATTCAACGTTTACTAACGGCGGCCATTTTGAATATCGTTATTCAATATGGTGTCAACTAAAAACTCAAAAAAATTCTAACGAACGCTTTGTTACCTGAGGGGGTTTCGAGATCACATAAATTTGAAATTCAATATTTAAAAAAAACATCGACATTCAAAATGGCTGACGAAAAAACGGTATTCTTCAATTTTAGTAAAAATTTATATACGATCATTTGTTTTTTAATTTACAACAAAACAGCCGCTAGTTTTATTATTACTTTATTTGAAAATGAATTACAATATTCTTTTTTTCCATCAACATCCACCCTCCTATTTGTCTACTACGCGTCGGGTAATAAAAGTTCTCATCATGGCCAGTCTCATGTGATAGTCGTTCTACGATTTCAATTTAACAATATGTAATCGATACCCGCGCATGACAGGCTTCGAATGGCAGAATCGAGGATAAATAAAGATAGACGAGCGAACGAAAGAACCTGGATAAAATGAAAAATGGTGTGGCTTATTGGAAGAGTCATCACACGCTGCAGTTTCGCGTTTGCCGACTGCAGCATGAAGCGAGGAACGTTTGTGTAGTCGCTAAAGAGCATCGCGCGCAGTTGCCAGCTGTGATTCGTAAATTGCGTCTGTACATTGCTGAGAGAAGAGTTATAGAGAGGGAGGGAGAGAGAGAGAGAGAGAGAGAGAGAGAGGGGGGGAGACAGAGGGGAATGAAAAAGAAAGGACAGAAGGAGGAAAGAAGAATCTCGATGGCGACTTAAGGTAATGTGAAACTTGTACGAGCCGTGCGAGAAGAATCGATGATATTTTCAAAGTAATGAAACTTTACGAAGGTTGACATTTTGTGAAAATGTAAAATCAAGACACAACTGTTAATTGGTCAGGTACGTGGTCCGATTTTTTTTTTTTAACAAAATATCAACCATCTCGAAATGCCATTGTTTGGAAAAAAAAAAAATTAGACGCACGAGCATCAAATGGTACCTCCTCTCTCGCATTTGCACAGACTCTGGGCCTTTTTCATATAATCTCAAAGAGAAGGGGGAGATGATGTATAGATAAACGAAAGAAAAGTGAGAGGGATCAGAACCCAAGATAGAGAGAAAGAAGATCGCAAAATACGAGGGAGAAAAACGAAAGAGAAGAGGAATGAGAAAAACGAAAGAGGAAACCCAGTGCGAAGAACTAACGAGAAGAGAGAGAGAGAGACGACATGGTCACAGCACGTCTCTTGTCCCATAACACGGCACAACCGATCCTTTGAGCGTCCACTCGGGTTGTGTTGGTCGACGAATCGTTCGGGGCTCGGGGGACCCCAAGCAAGCAAGAGTGACTCGGGCTTGATCGTAAGCCTGCGAGGGCAACGAGACAAGCCAAAGGCATACGAAGACTTGGAGGCCCGAACGCAAAACCGAGCGCGCCACCGAGCCATACGGTGGATAACGCCACTACTATGCTACTACGAGCACTAAACTTACTATACACTCTAGCTCGGCATTCTCCGGTTCGAGCGATCAGTCCGTCCAACGACGCGCTACAGTACGCATGCGAGAGGAGTTGGTCATGTAAGAGAGACGTCTCTCTTCGTTGTCTCCGTTTACAAATACGGTTAGCTGCAGTTTACACACGCGTTATAGGCAGCCAACCGACTTAAAAAATAGAAAAAAAAAAAAAAAACGAAAGGCAACATTTTACATATAAATCTCCGTGCATATTTTTTATTTTATTTTTCATCATTAAAAAAAAAAACAAAAGACCGAGAAATTAAAATAACTCCGTACTTTTCACGTTTTGTTGATGAAAGAAAATATTCGTTACAATCATGCGAGATTTTTCCAATAATCGAACAAAACGTTGATTGCCTGAAGTTTTGTGATTTTAATTAGCTATCAATGAAAAATGAAAAAAAATCTTAAATCGCACAAACGCGAGTGAAACAGTGTAAGAAACTGCCGAGTGAGGCCCAAAATAACGAAATCAGATACTTATTTCGAAAGAGCATTCGAAATTTTTCGTTAGCCTCGATTTGAGAGTCTTAACTTTTAAGAACACGCGATAATATCGCTCGTTTTCAGACTCTGACGAGAAAAAAATTAAGACAGTAGAAGATTTTTTTTGTTTTTTAATCTTTTTTGGGGCCCTCGAGTGGAGAATAAAAAGGGGCGGGAGAAATAGGAGTGAAAGAGACAGGGCTTCGTTCGCTCGCGAGAGGAAGCCTGTTGAGCTCTCCGGGAGGGACAGAGAAAAAAGAAAAGAAAAATTTCACCAACTGTCCCCGGGCATCTTCTCACGTATTTATCATGTACCGTATTGCAACAGCTGAGTGAAAACGTGCAACGGTCTTTGGATACTGCAACATCGGTGAGCTACAGCAGTTTTTATTTTTTCAATCATTATTATTATTATTAGAGAAAAAAAAAAAAAAAAAAAAAAAAAATGAAAAAAGAAAATTAGATATTTTATACTGCAATTGACGAGACTCGATAGTAAAAATCGATCGATATCACAAGGGCTGCACGAGAGACTCTCTCGATTCCGTTAGGCAAATTCACTTTATTCGGTTCTCGAACCCTCGTATTTTCGTATTCATGCATATTCAAGTGTGCCAACGCAAAACGAGAGCTCACTAGTCAGTCGTAAAGGCATGACTATTATACTCTTTGAGCGTTATATCGCTTATGCTGGAACTTGTATGTATATATATATATATGTGTGTGTGTGTGTGTATTAGGAAAGCGCAGTATTGCCTTTGCTGACCCCTCATACCCAATTATATACTGCTTGAGAAATGAGAGCGATAAATATTCAATGGTGTCAATTATTTAAATTTTAACATTATTTATTTGGCTCTACTTATTATTGGTAACTGCAATCCCTTCTTCGAGGAATATCTGATAATTAAATATATAAAAAAATTAATTTTTATACATGGTACGTTTGTAAATATTAGATATTTTGGGAAATAAAGAAAAAAAGTAAATCATTTCTATTCTGGCCTTAATAATTGACGAATATTTGATAAAATATTATATTTTTCAAGCTTCGTAAATATTGAGGAAATTGTCGATAAATGAAATAATTTTGCTAAATGTATATTTGATGAGTAAATATTTTCGGGCATGAATAAATATGTACGCTCAATATTTCACGTACATATATAGAACATTTTTACCAGTTTTGAAATTTTGTTACATTAAAATTAAAAAAAAAAAAAAAAAAACCAACAACGAAAATGCTCCAAGTGTACGAAAAGTGAGTTGGAGAAGTTTCCCAAGCAGACGAATCAACCAAATAGCTCGAAGGCTTTTTCTTCATTCATTTCCGTGCCTCCGTGCACTCGAGCAACGCCACTCCCTCCCTCCCCCCACTCGCGACAACAAAAATAAAACGATGCGTCGCAGACTGAAATTTTAGAAACGAATTTATTCACGTATCGCCCTATTTCTCGTCTCGATATTGTAAAGATGTTGTAAAGATATTGTATGCCAACTATATATAAGAACAATATCGAGGTTCTTGATTTTTTTAAATATTTATAATAAAAATTATATTTTATTTATTTAATCCACATAAACGGAAATAAAACACAAATGAAACATACAGTGGATGAGGGGCATGTTTCTCTAACCTTCTTCATGAATCTCGTATATACGGTGACCCAATGCTTTTTTAATGGGAAGTCGTATACGAGCAGCATTAGGTCACGTTGGACAAACGACCCTCAGATACTCGAAACCTTCCCGATATAATATATAGATATAGTCAACTACTAAAAATTCGTCAATCGAAAAAAAATTCTCTCACCGCATTGCGTCATGGGAAATTTTAATTATACTGAAAATTCGAAAGAAACGTGGATGAGAATGGCAATTAATAAAAATTCCATCAAAATAAAAAAAAGGCACCATTTTGGTATTTCACAAAAAAGTCTAACGGCATGAAGAATTTCAAAGAAACGAGAATGAAAAGGACAATTAATTAATAAATATTCGAAAGCCCACAAAACAGCCTATATTGGTGTTGGAAAAAAAAAAAAGATAAAGTTTAACCGCACTAAAAACTCCATAAAAATGAGAACGAGCGAAACGATTAATAAAAATTATAAACTTGATCGAAAAATTTCCATTCGTCGCCACGTGAACTTCATTTAACGCCGCTAAAAAATTCCTCTACATGCACACATACATGCTGACAAACCGACAAAGTCGATGAAATAAAACCGTGAATGTTGTGGTGAGTGAGCGAGGGTGCATTGACCTCGTGAAAATTGAGTTTCAAATTGCTCTTTGCCCAAGTATGAGGCTTAATTTGCAAATTTCACAGTATTCATATTTTTCGAGAGGTGAGCAAAGAAAGAATCCCCCTTTCTCTTCTCTTCGCCCTTTTCCGCGCTTATTGAATAAAATTCTCCTTATACGAATCATTCCCTCGTTTTCTTTGTAGACAATTTTCAATGTTTAAGCTCGCAAAATTCCAATGATGAATATTTCTTATACCGCGACAGGGGATCAAAGAAATAACCACGAGAGGTATATATTTATAACGTCTCGTATCGATTGGGACAGAGTCTCGTTTGAGACTTTTCCGCGACGTTCAAGTGGAAAGATAAAGAGAGAGAGAGAGAGAGAGAGAGAGGGAGGGAAAAAATGAGTGGGAGGGTGAAGAGCAATTATTAGATCCGTTGCTGAGTGTGTCTCCGTACTTGTTTTCATTCAGGGGTAAATGATCAACAAGGACGATTAAACTTTCCAACTCAATATTACGTTCTATCGCTTTTTTCAACTCACTCCACTTTTGTCCTCTTTTATATTGAATTTACATACAAATATTGATTGCTAAAAGCCAGAAAGGCTTATTCCTGATAATTTGCCATATAAAACGATGAAAGACCCTTAAACTTTTACCAATCTAAATACACACATACACCCCCGTTTTGTTGAATAATTTATCAAGGGCCAAGTCGATCCATTTTCATTTTTTTTTCTCTTCCTCTCGTTCGCAAACTTTTATGCCTCGTAACAGCCGCTTCTCTGATACTTTTCTGCGGCAAAAAAAATACTATACGAGTGGCTCTCGTGATCCCAAGTCCTTTTCGATCGCCTGGAAACAGAGAAAATTAGACGGAATTTTCCCAGATATCTTCCAGCTCGATTGGCAGTACGAATCGAAAACTTTCCAACGAAGGATACTCGACAGACGACACTTTATAATAAGATTTTATGCATAAATATACATATATACATATGCGCATACGTATATATGAACGTTAAATATATATTTATATCGTAAGTTTAGTGCCATCAGTGAGGTCACAGCACCGATAATTAAATCTCCTCGTTAAAACCTTCGTGAATTTTGAAGCTAGATGGAGTTGGGGATCGTCTAGCCCTTTTTTTTTTTTTTGACGATCGATAACTTCGCTTCGGTAATCATCGCGAGCTGAGCGTGAGACTCAAAGTTATAAAGAACAAATTATAAGTGTATATTATGGACGAAGAGTCACTGGTGCCATAACATCTTGGTCTAGCTCTCGTATATTCATGTGTATGTATGCTTGTTATTGGCTCATATGCTACGGTTACTAGCAAGCGAAAGAGAAAGAGAAAGAGACAGAGAGAGCTTTCAGACTAGTCGAAAATAGATAACGCGATGACCCGGCCAGATGTAGTTCTCGTTCGCGACATTTAGCCTAGATCAGGACACGAGCATCGTCGCATTTATGTATATTGCATATATACATCGTTATTATATATTTCGTACCGATATATATAGAATATTATTTGTTAGCATCATAAGTAACCGTATTGAGTGGTACCGTAATTAAAAATAGGGTTCGTTATTCAGATCGTCATTAAAAAAAAATAAAAATCATTTCCAGAAAATAAAATAACAAAAAAATACGAAACAAAATGATTTTTTATCACATTTCTTCAGAAGAATTTCAAAAATCTGGTTCTCCGACAAAAACGTTTGAATAATTTTGAAACAATTGATAATAATGTACTGCAGTTTTCAGTGAAAACTTTCTCGATAACGACCGAACCGATTTTTTTTTTTTAAACGGAAAACGGTGTCGCGTATTGCTTTGTGTAGCGCTGCCTAGAAGGAAAAAAAGAGTGAGAGTTCACGATCTCGAATGCCCCACAGATACATATAAAATTTAAATAGAGTCAGAAGTCCATTATAATTTTTTTAAACGTTATTTTATTTTTTGTTTTTACGAGCATTGGAAAAATAAATTGTCAGCATGACTCGTTGTATAAGCGTATGACAAAAGAGAAAGAAAAATAGATGATAAAAAGAAAAAGCATAAATGTTTACGATGTTGTAATTCGTTTGGTCGTTACTATCGTTTCGATCATCTCACTACGATCGTGCTCGTTGCATTGCTCAATGTCTGTTTCAAAGCTGTGTTGCGGTACTATAATGTGTATATATATATATATATATATATATATATATATATACATACATGTACTATCTAATACATATATGCTATATATATATATATTAGTATAGTGTCACATGCTATAACGATTCGGCTAGTTGAGACTTTGCTTTCTCCGAGGAAATCTATTGAGACTGAAATACACTCGAAGTAACACGCAAACCCAACAAACATTAACGATTGATCGAAAGACGAAATTATTGCAAAATCACGTGGAAGGGGAAAGATGCTTAAATTTTTATTGCCATAGATACAAACCAATCGATATTTGTAACATAAAATGTGTTTACCATCACCCTGACCATCGAGCGAACAATCTTAACGTGTAAAAACGTTTTATTAACTAATATGGGAGTGTCAAGGATACGCCAAAGTCGTATAAAATTCGTCAGACTTTATTATGTTATCGTCAGTGAACCGTTTTACTATCAATCGTGGTAAAATATCGGTCAAGATCTCAAAGTTATGAAGAATTTTTATCGTTTGTCCTGTTTCGTCCGATAGAACTCGACAGTGATGTGCAAAACACTCGAGACGTCTGTCCAAAAAAAAAAAATGTCTCGCTTGATATATATAATCTTTTTTTAAAGAAGCGATGACTATCGGAAGTGTCCTCGCTGATAACTCATTCCGATTGGCTGCCATTCTTAACACAGCGACAATCTTCATCAGCTTAGCGCGCGTCTTTCAAACGCCATTTTTTCAATTTGCTATAAAATACAATTTCATATCGCTCTACTCATCGCTTCATGAGAAAAAAGTGTTTTGTATGCTTGAAATTCGAGTTATACTGTAAAGCTGCTAACTCGTAATTATGATTAGCTGTTGATTTTGATTAGCTCTGTGAGTTCGATTCATACTTTAGAATATACACGACCAACTTAACTTATATATATATAGAAAACAAGACTCAAATAACGCAACTCAACGTGTAGGGTGTGACAAGAGTATGTCAAAAAATTTTTTTGACATATTAATCGAAAAAAATATGCGGCATAAATCGCAGATCGAGGATTATTACGATACGAGTTGGCTCATAATGTTGTTATCTCGAGACAACCAGATATATTCACACGACAGATGAACCAGAGACTCCCTAAAGCGGGTGATGAACGACATTCCTCTCGCGGATCCATCATTTTATCAATTTCACATTCCAAATCTCACAATTTCGTGACATTTTTGTTGTTGTTGGTTATCAAATTTATGGCATTTCTATTGCTCATCGGTCTCTCATTTATCATCTCGTGTTTTTTTTTTCAATGCTTTTAATTTTATGCAAAACTCGCTGAGAATCGCATTGCATCGACTCTAAGCGGTGGATCGATGAATGAACTATGCGATGTATAAATGGAATCGTCGAGCTTTTTTCCGCGGGTTATTTCCGATAAAAATTGTTTTTTCAATTTTTCTTACATCTCTCGTGGCATTCCACAATGACATATATATATATATATATATATATATATATATATATATATATATATATATATAAAACATGTAGAAATTATATGTTTAGAAAAAAGTGTAACATATAGACCGGTGACTAAGCTCGAAAAAGTTTAAAAATAAAGTCTAAAGTTTACTCAGGCTTATGCAATGTATACACGTGTATTTAGAATGATATGCGTATAATTCAATGTCTTGAAAATATCCTAATTATGGATGTACAACAACAAAAACGAGTTTCGTGTGTTGTGTGCAGATCATGTGGGGCTAGCATACGTACATGTATGTTTTGTCGTTATGTAGAGTAGGAAAGAATTATTAAAAGAAATTTCATGAAATGATTTTTAAAAAAGATTTCGAAAAATTATCAGTATTTTCGAATAATCTACATAATCATCAATTAATGGCAACCCAAGATCTGGCAATATGGCGGCCTCGCGGAGGCAAAAAAATATGCGCGCGCAGTTTATATCCCCTCCAGAAATTTACAAACCAATAGAATCGACCAGTCAGAGCCTCTGACTAGCCGCAAAAATTGAACACCAGATGTCATATCCGCTATTCTTGAGTTCTCAATAGACACCTAACACACTGACCAACACTAACAAATGCCTCGCATAATTCTCACGCAAACTCACACACACTGATAGTCAATCACAGACACTCGCGGATACTCACAAACAATTTTTTTTTTCAGTAATGACTATTCACGATTATTTTTGATGAATTTTTATTCACTCCATCTCTGATTTGGCGGTGACATAATGTACGATTTTTTTTTGTCTTGTCAATGGGGAACAAGGAAATAAAAAATCAACACGAAAAAGAAATATGAACGCGCACGTAGTACAATCCACGCGGTTGACGGACTTATTGTTTTCTTTGCATTTGAAATTTGTCGTACGTGGACAAGAGTAACGTGACTCGTCGATCTTTCCGTTCCGGGAAGTTTCTCGTGTTTGCCTCACAAATTTGCCTCTCATTAACTGGCTCACGATAATCTTATTGCCAAATATTATTTTACACAACTCGTGCGAGAACATGAGAGCTGATGTATGAGTGATATCGGACTGATGTGTGACCGTGAAATCGTGAACAATCGAAAACTGCAAATCAAGTCTAGAACGCTGACCGAACGATAAATTGAATCGCATATACAGGAACGGCCACACTTTTAGTTCAAATTCCATGTCGTTTAGCATTTGGAAGTTGTGCCCTTCCCACTATGAGACTTTTAGAGAAAAGAAAAAACGTTATACCCTTTAGCCAGTTGTTTACAATTTTTTTCAATGGGATTAAAAGTATAATAAAAAAATTGCATAATTTTTAGTATATTATAGATGAATATGAATTTATACAATAATTTAAACAAAAATCGATAGCCAATCTATTTTTTTCGCTCTCTTGTTATCCGATCTCATGCAATTTCATGTCCCAAGGCATCATCTTCCTATCAACCTTTTGCCCCACATGGATTGTCTCTAAATTTAAAAGGTCGTATCTTCTGTGCTCATGTACAGTCTGACACGCTCATTAATCTTTATTCACGCGATATGCTGTTTTTTAAATCGATAAAAAATCAGAAATGATCTTGGGAAATCAAAAACTGTAATCAGCTATGGTAGTATCTTGGATAATTCATATATATGTAAATTATTTACATATAAGTTATATATAACTTTTCCAGTAAAATCTGAAGTAAATTATTTCAAATCGATGTAAACAATTTAATTTTTTGATATATTGTGTAATTATGATGTAATATATTAGTCTGTTATTTATTTATCAAATAATATGACTATATAGTAGATATATCGATTTAATCGATTTGTATATATACGTTCACATGCAATCTGTACTCCAGAATTTGCTAGAATCAATTTGCCACTGTTGAGCGATTCACATACGAACAGGTTTTCTCGTTTTTCTGCATAGCTCATTAGCCTTCACGGGCCTTTGACTAATGTAGTCCGTTTTTTTCTACTCTGTGCCATGTGTTTCTTGCACTTGGAATATCGTTGTAGTTCACGCAGGAACATATTACTACTACTACT